>JAQSUU010000365.1:1387556-2081334 GCA_038087645.1 Saccharum hybrid cultivar R570 | reverse complement strand
CGCATATGCATTTCTCGATCGCTAGCTGTTCCTGTATAGTGTATCTGCAGATCGATGAACTGCGTGCAGTGACCGTCCGGTAACTGACATGCCCAAAATCTGCAAATGGCTGCAGGTAAAATTAGGAACAATGACACTGGCGATGTTGCGGATGACTTTTACCATCGATACAAGGTGACAGGACTGTTATTAGTTCCGATCGGATCGAGCATTTAGAAATCGCTAATTAATCTGACCAATTTGCAGGAAGACGTGAAGCTGCTGAAGGACATGAACATGGATGCGTTCCGGTTCTCCATTGCCTGGACCAGGATCCTGCCAAGTGAGTACTCGCGATTCACGAACCATAAGCTCCATCTCAGCATTCAGATCATTGAATGAGTTGTTTCGCTTTGAGTTGTGTGTCACGTCACGTGCTTGCTGCTGCAGCTGGTTCCCTCAGCGGAGGAATCAACAAGGAGGGGGTGGCCTTCTACAACAGCCTCATCAACGAGGTCATAGCAAACGGTAGTTGATCAATTAACTAACTGTCCTTGGCATCCATGCAGCATACTTGTATATATAATCAATCGATCGTCAACAATGACACTGCTGAAATTAAAAAAAATAAACAATAACAATGATCTCGTGATAGGCCTGAAGCCATTTGTTACCATCTTCCATTGGGACACACCCCAGGCCCTGGAGAGCAAGAATGGAGGCTTCCTCAGTGAAAACATCATGTACATGCTACTACTACCACATGCCATCATCAGTGATTAATTACGCGATCAGGGGGCTCTACTTAATCAACTAAACTAACCGCGTACATGTGCAGCAAGGACTACGTGGACTTCGCGGAGGTGTGCTTCCGCGAGTTCGGCGACCGCGTCAAGTTCTGGACCACGTTCAACGAGCCGTGGACGTACGCGTCGCAGGGCTACGGCACGGGCGCGCACGCCCCAGGCCGGTGTTCGCCGTTCGTCTCCAAGTCCTGCGTCCCCGGCGACTCCGGCCGCGAGCCCTACGTCGTGACGCACCACATCCTCCTCGCCCACGCGCAGGCGGTGGCGCTGTACAACGCCAGGTACAAGCCGGCACAGCGCGGGCAGATCGGCATCACGGCGGTGTCGCACTGGTTCGTGCCGGCGTCCAACTCCACCGCCGACGCCAGGGCCGTGCAGCGCAGCCTGGACTTCATGTACGGCTGGTTCATGGACCCGCTCGCGCGCGGCGAGTACCCGGGCACCATGCGCGCCTACCTCGGCGCCCGGCTGCCCAGGTTCACCCCAGAGCAGGCAAAGCTCGTCAGGGGCTCCTACGACTTCATCGGCGTCAACTACTACACCACCTATTTCGCCGCCAACACGCCCCCGCCGGCCAACGGGCTGGAGCAGTCCTACGACCGCGACATCCGCGCCAACACCTCCGGCTTCCGCGACGGCGTGCCCATCGGCAAGCCGGAGTTCGTGCCCATCTTCTTCGAGTACCCGCAGGGGCTCCGCGAGCTCCTGCTCTACACCAAGCGCCGGTACAACGACCCCGTCGTCTACGTCACGGAGAACGGCATCGCCGAGGAGAACAGCAGGCGCATCCCGCTCAGGGAGGCGCTCAAGGACGGGCACAGGATCAGGTTCCACTCCCAGCACCTGCAGTTCGTGAACCACGCCATCAGGAACGGCGTCAAGGTCAAGGGCTACTTCACCTGGACCTTCATGGACTGCTTCGAGTGGGGGGACGGGTACCTTGACCGCTTCGGCCTCATCTTCATCGACCGCCTCCACGGCCTCAAGCGCTACCGAAAGGAGTCCAGCAAGTGGATCGAGAGATTCCTCAAGAGAGAGGAGACACATTACTGATTATCATGCATGAGCACCATCGTATCTCCGGCTTTGATTATTGCGTGCTGCTACGCCTACGCCATTGCCGCGGCCCGGATGGTCGACGGGCCATCGATATCTCCACTGTGTTTTTACTTGCAGAGTGACAGTGATTTGCTGCTACGCCATTGCCGGTAATTTTATTTTCATAGAGTGGTTGTGTGGTCTGCTGCCTTTTCTTCTCGCTGCCGTCGAGTGCCTGTGAGGGGGAAATAAAGCTCATTGCCGAGCTATATTATTGCCAGTTGAATTGTGTATTGTGTAATTCAAGTCTTCCCAATCAAAATAAACCACCACGTGTGCGAATGTTCCACTGTTTGTAATAGAAGATGTTGATAATTTAGTTGGTAAAAAAAAAATTGGTGGTATAATTGTGTAATAGAATATGCTGATAATTTATTTGTATAATTAAGGGGGTAATAGAGGATGTTGATAATTTAGTTGATACTAGTTGGCACATTCACATTCACACCACGAGTCGGTTTATCAACTAAATAAACTGTTTGTAATAAAAGATGTTGATAATTTAGTTGTATAATTAAATTAAGGGGGTATTTATGTCGCTACCTAATGTAGCAACTTTCAATGTCTTCAGGGAACAATTTGACAAAGCACAATATTTGGTTCGTCGTCAGCCCGATAATACTTCATTGGGAAGGCCATTACTCTTTTTATCTGGAGTGCAGTTGAGATCAATGAGTACTTGATGGAAATATTATTTGATAAGCATTCAAATGGATCTAACTTACCTCAATATCACGTCAGAAAGGCTACCAAATCATTAAGGATCTAACCTCACCTCAATATCACGTCAGAAAGGCCACCAAATCATTAAGGCTCCCCTGTTTCTGCTGGATACTACGATGTCACTGTAGGCCTATTAATTCCCTTGGGACCTTAGCCCAACCCAAGTGAGAACACGCCCCAACTACGTGGAGAACACCTAAAGGATGCCTAAGGACGTCTTCCTTTGGAGGCTAATGTGGGCGTCCAATTCAAGTTAGAGGCTCAATCCATACCAAGTTCGAGTCCATCTTAGACTCCAGAAGCAGCCCGCACTAAAACTGATGCCCAGGTTACATACTAACTTCATTTTTAATATTTTAGTTATGGATGGAAAGATAATTTCATAAACTCCACTAGTCCTACATCAAAATTCTTTTAGAATCAACGAGAACTGTCAAAACAAATAGATATCCAGAATCTATCAAGGTATTGCGTCGCTGTCTTTTGGGCCATTGGGCCTTGTAACGTATCGGAACTCGTTAGGGACGCAGATAGGGGTTCTTGTTCGTCCCTTAGACTATATATTCAGTATTCATCACCCAAGTCATGGTTTGGATTTTGCTTTAGATCACTCTGTTTTCAAATAGTCATTGTCATCGGTTTGTGAAACCCAACATTCGAGGGCTTAATCATGCATCAACAATTGTCACTTCAATTGAGTTGTGTTCTTTCAAGTTCTTACTGGTATTCTTCGATTCGCTGCAAGGATTAGCCTTCTTGGCGATGCTAACCGGATTATGACACGGTTAACCAGAGGAAACGTGATGCTAATGTTGCAGGGTTCATATATTTTGACCTAAAGTTGGATCGGTATGTCGCTTTCCAATCAAATCAATAGTTATCTCCACCTGAGAGAAGATCAGGAACACATACTCACCATTACGTATATTACCTATGATAATAGCACATGAATAATTAAAGATAATAACTATACAAAATTTATAGAATTGAACCACTCAAAAAGATCTACAAATTTGTGGCCCATGATCTTTTTTTTCGAAAGTCATCTTGGTGCCAAAGTAATCGATACAATGTTTAGATACCCCTCTGTCCTATAATATAAGGCGTAACCACCTCTGGTTCAAAAAACAAGAAACATATTTAATTCTCTCTCAACACTAGTATTGTTGCATCGATGTACCTGTCTCTTAAGAGAGCACACCTTATATTATGGGACTAGAATAAAAAGTGATTATGCCTTATATATTAGGACGGAGGCATTGTATTACTTTATTTTTATGTCCCAACATTGTATTGAACTTTATCACCAAAATTATTTCTACAAAAAAGGAAAGTAAGATATAAGGTTGTAGATCTCTTTGATTTGTACAATTTATGTATATATTAATCTCCATTCAATAAAAATGAAAAGTAGTGGTTTTTTTTTGCTACATAGAAAAGGGATACATCGGCAATTGAAATGTCGAAAAAAATTCATATATTGTCATTTGTATTGGAGAAGTTTATATCTGCCTACCTGGCTAGTTTAGTCTTCGGTAGCAGTATATATTTATGCATGTTTTTGAATCAGGCATTTTTTCTGCAAAAGATATATAATTACGGAAAAAGACTTGGTCTGCCTGCGATCCAAATTCCGTGGCCCAGTCTGTACGCGTTCATGGGCTCGATCAGGTTGGACCTCGCCCATCGAAGATTGAGAGAAGGCCTAATTACTGTTGTTACCTTTATGTCGAGTTGGGCTGGGCCAGCAGCAGAACTACTTCCACGTTTAATCGCACACCATGCGTCCTTTGTTTTTTGGTGCACGGTACTTTGGGCGTTGACAGGAGGTCCAGTTCAACGAACCTAGGCTAAAAAGTAAAATTCAATGAACCTGCCCATTCAGAGAACCTTGCAGTTACACGGCTGCATACTGCATCTGTATTGGCTCTTCGCGGCTGGATCGGCCGCTCAATTGAGCCTTAAATTAATACTCTCACCGTTCTAAATTATAAGTCATTCTATTTTTTTAGAGTAAAAGCATATCAAATTTGATCAAAATAATAGAAAAAATTATAAAAATCTATGAAAATATAGTTAATGAAGAATCTAATAATACTTATTTGATATAATAATGTTATTTTTATTATAGAAATTTGGTCAAACATAAGACGCTTTAACTCTGCAAGAAAGTTAGAATGACTTATAATTTGAAATGGATGAAGTATCTTAATAAGACATAAAAATACTAGCATGAAACAGGCGCACTCTAGCTCGGCGTGTGGCAGCAAGGTAGGGATGGGGGCGAAGGAGCGGTGTTTGGTGCGGGAGTGGTGTCTTTGATCAAAATTATAGAGAGACTTATAAAGATATATGAAAACATAATTAATGAAGAATCTAATGATACTTATTTGACATAATAAATGCTATTATTTTACTATAGAAATTTGGTCAAACATAAGACATTTTAATGCTGCAAGAAAGTTAGAATGACATATAATTTGAGATGGAGAAAGTATCTTACTAAGGCATCAAATACTAGCATGAAACAGGCACGCTCTAGCTCGGCGTGTGGTAGCAAGGCAGGGGTGGGAGCGGAGGAGTGGTGCCTGGTGCGGGATCGGCAGTCGCTGGTGCGAGAGCACGGTTGGTGTGCAGATGAAGAGGAAGGACTGATGAGAAAATTAGCTATTTAAGTAGTATTTACCATTCTAAAAATGGCACTGCTAGCGTCCGGACGCGCCGCCGGAGAAGGATTCCAGCCCGCCCCCGCTTCCATCCCCGAACGCGGAAACCCACAACATCCCCACGCGCGCGGGGGACGGTTCGAACGCAACCCCGTCGCGCGCGGGAATCCGCTCCCCCCCATCTCCTGACCTAATGTGGAACCCGCAACATCCCCACGCGAGCGGGGGACGGATCGAACGTAACCTGGCCGCACGCGAGGATCCGCTCACCCCATCTCCAGACCTTCGTCCTGCCCCCAAAGCAACCATCGCCCCCCTCCCCACACTGCAACATCCCCCATCCCGCAAACTGCACCTTGCAGCACCATGCAGACGTTGAAGATGCAACTGACAAAGGAACGCCTACTGCACCAAGGCATGATGCCTACTGCAACGACAACCAAACACTTACTGAAACAACTGCCAAACACTTACTGAAACAATGCAGGAAAAATGAAGCTTCAACATAGAACGACTACCTATTGCACCAAAGCAAGACAACTAATGCAACAACAACTAAACAACTACTGAAACAAAGGGCAAAACATCATGAACAACTACTACACCAAAAGAGCATGAAAACTACTGAAACATTACCCAATCGCCTACTGCAACAGCAGGCGACAACTACTTCACCATGCGGTTGAAATAAAAAATAAAACAAGATCTCAAACACACATCAACACCAACTGAAAATACTACTGCAACAATGCAAAAGAACCATTGCAACAAGGCGGAGAGAAAAAAGGAGGAGGAAGGGAGGAAAGCTCATACAACATGCCCAGATCTGCTTCTCCAACATCCAAAAAGTTCTACTGAAACATACCTTTCGAACAAATGAAACAACAGAAAAAACACTACTGAAACAGGGAGAGAGGAGAGAGAAAACGCCGCCAGCGCCGCTAGATCTGCATCACCCCCCATGGATCCACAACGGGGGGCAGCTGCTACATGCATCCTCCACTGGGGGAGGCCCCCCATGCCGCCGTCGAGGTGGGGGAGGCGCGCCATGGTGGAGAAACGTCACCGAGCAGCTGGATCTGCACCGCCTCTCCATGGATCCACCACGGGGGACCAAGTGCACCATGGATCCGCCGTGGGGGAAGCCCACATGCCCCCGTCGTGGTGAGGGAGGGCGCGCGAGGGTGGAGGAGGCGCCCACGACGCTAGATCTACAGCGCCTCCCATGGATCCGCCACGGAGGAGGTCGGGCTCCCATGGATCCGCTGGAATGAAAGACCGAAGAGACCGCTGCTGCTGTCAACTTCGAAGGAAGCCACGGAGGTAGGAGAGTCAAAAGAGAGGGAAGTGACTTCGTCGGAGAGAACAAGGAAGTGGCGACGAGCCAGCGGCGCGCATGGGGAGGGCAGGCAGGGAAGAGCGAGGGCGCAGTGGCGGAGAGAGCGAGGCACACGCGAGCAGCGAGTGAAAGGGAGAAGAAGGCGAGTAGGTGGGCCGCGGTGGTCTGACGAATGGATAAGGGGAGGGGGAGCGAGCTCGGGCGGGACGGATCGCACCGCGTCGCGCCCGTCGGGTGCGTCTGACGTCGTCCGGATGTCCTCACTGTATCATTACCGTTCTAAAAATGGGTTTCACAACTTTATCATTCCAACGACATCGCAAAAATTACCATAGAGAAGATGTGTACACTGATTTGTTTTTTTTTGCCACACAAAAGGTGTTTCACGTGGCAGAGATTAGGAGAAACGCATAAAAAAAGCCAAATAGAGATTATGGCAAAAGAATCAAGGTTCGCATATATTTTCGTTGATAGTCAATAGTTGTCCCAAAAAATGCTTTCTGAAATTGTAGGCATCCTGTTTGCATGATAATAATTTTGCGAACTTATTGTTTAGAATGATAAAGTTGTGAAACCTGCTCTTTAAAATGGCAACTAGCTAATTTTCTCCAAACAGAATTAACGTTAGAGCCGGCAATATGTGCAGAAGCAAACTTTTCCTAGCTCAATATAGAGAAGAAAACAGCCGGTTTTCCTCTTATAACAAAACAAACAGCATCAACCGACTTATTGCCGCAGAAACCATCGACCTGGCTTTTTCCGAGAGAGGGTTTTTTGTCTTTTCCGCTTCCTCGCGCAAAGAAAAAAAAAAGAATATCTTCTGACTGCTCCGAAGACCCGAGCTGCTGATTATTGGATGCAACCTGGTCTCCGGCATCGGCAGGCCACAAATACTAGTACTGCTAGTAGAAGCCCCCTGCTCGCATCGCATAATCCCAACTCCCAAGCGGCAGGCGGCATGGACGGGTCACTTGCGCCGTCGTGCCGCTGCGTACGAACAAAACGCAGGCATGTCGCGGTAGCGCCAAGTTTTTTTTTTTTTTTTTTTTTGACAAGAGGCAGCGCCGAAGTTCAGTGGCCTGTTGAGCAGAGCAGTGGGACGCACGGGCGTAGCCGGATATAGTAGGCTGTGTAGGCTGTAGGCGCCGCGGGCTGCGGGCAGAAACGGGAAAAAGCTCGGCGCACTTTGGGAGGACGGTGATAGAGATGCTCCTACTAGACATCGATGCATCACTGCTGACAGGGGAACCGGATCCTTCTGCGCGGAGGGGGTGGAGGGTGCACTTGCTGTGGCCCTGCCGAGGGAGATGCTCTCCTAGACTGACCAATCATCTGATGCCGATGCTGGATGCTCCACGACCACGAGCCACGACGACGGGTCATGGTGCCGGGTGCGGCCTTGTCTGAATCTGAACAACGGTGATAGAGATCGACTGATAGTCTGAGCCCTCGTTTAGTTCACAGAATAGGGGAGAAAAACACTGTATCAGAATTCCGGTAGCATTTCATCTGTATTTGGTAAAAATTATCTAAATTTTGACTAACTAAGCTTAAAATGTTCGTCTCGCAAAGTACAACAAAACTGTGCAATTAGTTTTTGATTTCATCAACATTTAGTACTTTATGCATTTGCCGATATTTTGATGTGACGGGGAATCTTCTTTTTGCATAGTGGAATTTGGGGGAGAATTAGGCCTCGTTTAGTTCGGCGAATAGGGAAGAAAAACACTGTATCAGAATTCCTGTAGCAATTGGGCCTCGTTTAGTTCGGCGAATAGGGAAGAAAAACACTGTATCAGAATTCCTGTAGCATTTCGTTTGTATTTGGTAAAAATTATCCAAATTTTGACTAACTAGGCTTAAAATGTTCGTCTCGCAAAGTACAACAAAACTGTGCAATTAGTTTTTAATTTCATCAACATTTAGTACTCCATGCATTTGCCGACATTTTGATGTGACGGAAAATCTTCTTTTTGCATAGTGGAATTTGGGGAAGAATTGAGGGAACTAAACAAGGCCTTGGGAGAACTAAACAAGGCCTGATACTAGACTAGTAGAATAGTGCAGAAGGGCCTGACGTCCTGTAATGATATACTAGGAGCTAACGAAGGAAAATAAAACTTTTCTTTGTCTCTTTCTTTGGTCCTTAATTTTTTTTGTAAGTCTTTGCCCCCCATTTGTTTTATAAGTAAGAGCATCTTCAAGAGTGTCCCATATCACTTCCTCATCTATGTTTTTTTTTTAGAAAAAAGAGTCCAAAAGTAACTTATATACCTTCCCATCTTTCCGCACTTGGCAAACCGGCCTCCTCCGAGCATAAAAATACGCGCAGCCTCTCACCTCCCAATCGCGCGGACCACGGCGAGCTGTAACCCCGAGCGCTTCGACCACGGAAAGCAGGTTCTCGTGCGAAGCCATGAACCGCGTGTGTCGTGAAGTGCAGGCTGAAGGAGATGCAGGAGGAGGCCGCCGCCCTCCGTGATACACAGGCCAATGTCACCACGGAGATGCAAGGTTCTCTTCCTATGTGCTTGCCCATCTTTAGTTTCTTCCATGAATACATCGAGGTGTACTGAACCTTGTCGTGCTTCTGTAATCACTGGCCGGAACTGCTAGGGATCGGCACGAGCATGAATGAGGCGGCGGCGAGCGTAGATGCGACTGGATCGCGATGTGGCGCCAAAAAAAAATGAGGAGAAAAAAAGTGTGTGGGACCACAATTTTGATATTTTAGAAGTTAAATATGGGGTACTCTTAGAGATGGTTTCTTTTTTTTTCTTCTCATACTTCTTTGGAAATGGACAAAACACCATATTATGAACAAAATTTAGGATACTTTCGAAGATGCTCTAATAAAGTTTATCTATAGGGGCTTCGGCCCCTCCAGTTTCTTTATAAAAAAAAGGAAAATAAAAAACTAACACAAGTCGGATCGAATCTCCTATAAAAAAGGTTGCGACTTGCGAGTGTCCCTTTTTTTTAAAGAAAAAATGGTATATGAAGCGTAGCAACAATCTCTCTTTTCAAAATCAAAGAAAAAAAAACACCTACGGAGTATATACCATTAAATATATACAAACGCTAGCATTTGATAGTTAAATATTACTGTGGACTTGGCCTGATGGGAAAATATAAGCATTTGACTTTATATTAGTAATACTTTCATTCTAAATATATATCATGTCTAGATATACTTGATGCCATCCCAGGAGTGAACGAAAATATCTCCATTGAGTTAAACAATCATAAATATGACTAAGTTTATAAAAATTCGTATCAATATTTATATCTTTAAACAGGTTTATCATATAAAATATATTACATGATTAATCTAAGTAATATTTGTTATACATCATAAATACTGCTCTCTCCATTTCAAATATGTTGTTTTTAGCTTTTTAATCATTGCTTTTATTATGCATTATAGTGTATATCTAAATGCATAGTAAAAGCTATGTATCTAGAAATGATAAAAATATCTTATAATATCGAATGGAGAGAATAATACTTTTTTGTATATATTTAATTATTAAATTTAGAATTGTTTGATTTTTTGAGAGGCTTCATTTTCTTAAGGCGGTGAGTACATAGCAAAAATTATATACTGAAAAAGAAAAACTAAAACACTTGTTTGGATGTACTAAATACACATGTTAAAATCAGTACCTTTCGATTCTATTTTAGGGTAAATTTCTTTTGGTAATTCGCTAGTTTTAGGTTTGCCTCATTTAAAAAAAATCGCTAGTTTTGACTCCTGAGAGCCAGGGCTAGGGTTGCGGCCAACACGTTCAGGTTCAGCAGCTCTCCCACACCACAATGGGTCCAACACGACCGAACGGAGCAGAGGATCCACCGAAATACCCAACGGAGGCCTCGTGTGGGCTTTCGCCCGTTCCTGCTTGCCCCGTTTCTCCCTTCCGTCCTGCTTCCTTCTGTCTTTTTTCACTTCCGATTTCCAAATCTCAAATAATAAATAACCAGAAGAGAGGCGAATCTTCTCCTCCATCAACCCAGCAAATCACTCGTTCGAGCGTCCATTCGACGAGAAATTATCGTCCATCGCCCCCGCCTGGCTTTCCCTTTCGCCGCCAGGTACGAACGCACTGGCACCCCTCTGGTTGGCGATTGCTGCTCTCATTAGGGTTCTTACTCCGTGCGGCTCGCGGATTAACGGGGATAGGGGGATGGATTTTTCGCTTGATCGTCCCACTCGTTGCCGTTTTAGGGCTGTTGTCTGATACGGATTAGTTTTGACACCTCAATCGCGAGGGTGGGGTCAACGTGGGAGGTACGGATTCCTGTTTGGGGTACAGAATTAGCAAGCGAGTAGCGGGGAGGATAGAATTGCGTGTTTTGCCATTTCCATCAGTTTCTTTTTTCCGCGTACTGACTATACATTTTTTTTGGGGTGTTGATTGATACTGTAGGGCCCAATTTCGTGTGGACAGGTTGCTGTGATCCTTTGCTGGATGGGGCAGCGCAGCTAGCCACAGGAGGTTGCCTAGGTTTGAATTTAATCGGGTTACCAAAGTGGCAGTTCTTATGGATCAACTTGCCATGCTTGCGACGGAGCTGGGTGACTCATCAGACTTTGAGGTGGAGGGCATCCAGAACCTCACTGAGAATGATGTCAGCGATGAGGAGATTGAGCCCGAGGACCTGGCGCGGCGAATGTGGAAGGACAGAGTCAGGCTGAGGAGGATCAAGGAGCGGCAGCAGAAGCTTGCCCTGCAGCAGGCAGAGCTGGAGAAGTTGAGGCCCAAGCCGATATCCCACCAGGCCATGCGCAAGAAGATGTCAAGGGCGCATGACGGGATCCTCAAGTACATGCTCAAGCTGATGCAGGTGTGCAATGCGCGTGGGTTCGTGTATGGGATCATCCCGGACAAGGGGAAGCCTTTCAGTGGTGCTTCTGATAATATCAGAGCTTGGTGGAAGGAGAAGGTGAAGTTTGATAAGAACGGGCCTGCGGCAATTGAGAAATACGAGTCTGATAACTTAGTATCTGCTAATGCCCAGAGTGGTGGAACTAAGAACCAGCACAGCTTGATGGATCTCCAAGATGCCACTCTTGGTTCACTGCTTTCCTCATTGATGCAGCATTGTGATCCACCGCAGCGCAAGTACCCATTGGAGAAGGGTGTTCCGCCCCCTTGGTGGCCTTCAGGGAAGGAGGAATGGTGGATTGCCCTGGGCCTTCCAAGCGGCCAAATTCCTCCTTACAAGAAACCACATGATCTTAAGAAGGTCTGGAAGGCTGGTGTGCTTACAGGTGTGATCAAGCACATGTCTCCCAACTTTGATAAGATAAGAAATCATGTACGGAAATCAAAATGTTTGCAGGATAAAATGACTGCAAAAGAAAGCCTGATTTGGCTGGGAGTTCTACAGAGAGAAGAAAGCCTTGTTCGCAGAACCGACAATGGTGTATTGGAGATTACTCAGAGCAGTATGCCAGTGGACAGAAATGGGGACACAAATAGCACCAGTAATGAGTATGATGTGTATGGTTTTGAGGATGCTCCTGTTTCTACATCATCTAAAGATGAAGAACAAGATCTGTCTCCAGTTGCACAATCTGCTGTTGAACATGTCCCAAAAAGACGAAGGGAAAGGGCTCACAGTAAACACCCTAATCAGATCGTTCCTGGTAAGGCAAAAGAACCACCAAAGAGAAAAAAAGCACGCCACAGCTCCACTGTTACCGAGCCAGATGCACGTAGAGTTGTTGATGCACCAGAAAACTCAAGAAATCTGATTCCTGATATGAATAGACTGGATCAAATAGAAATCCAAGGCATGTCTAACCAGATTGTCATCTTTGACCATGGGGGCACCACAACTGAAGCTTTACAACACAGAGGAGATGCTCAAGTACAGGTCCATCTTCCTAGTGCTGAGGTTAATAACTTCAATAGTGCCCCAACTGCAAACCCTACTCCTATAAGCATATATATGGGTGACCAGCCTTTACCTTATCAAAATAATGACAGCACAAGGACGAGATCTGAAAATAGTTTTCCAGTAGATGCTCATCCTGGTTTAAATAATCTGCCCAGCAGTTATCAGAACTTACCTCCGAAACAATCAGTGCCACTTTCCATGATGGATCATCATGTGGTTCCCATGGGTATCAGGGCACCTACTGATAGCATTCCTTACAGTGATCATATACTAGGTGGTGGAAATTCAACTTCTGTTCCTGGAGATATGCAGCAGCTCATAGATTTTCCTTTCTATGGTGAACAAGATAAGTTTGTTGGCAGTTCCTTTGAGGGATTGCCTTTAGACTATATTAGTATCAGTAGTCCAATCCCAGATATTGATGACTTGCTGCATGATGATGATTTAATGGAATACTTGGGGACATAACATTAGGTAATTCCATTACATATCCTTTTATTTGCTGCTTCTTTCCCTATGGTAATTTGGTTCTTTTTTCATTTTGTTTTCAGGTCAGGATGAGGTTGCTAGCATTTGTTTTTTCATCCATTTAGTCTTGCCGGAATCATCATCCTAACTTGAGTATGGAAGGCTAAACTTCTCATTTTGTTGCCGGTCTTGTTATTTGAGACCAAACCATCTGTTGTATGCTGAGTGATGACTTGCATACTTTGGCAATAATGTATCATACAGTGACACAATTGTACATGTGGAAGGTGAACATGGCCTCACTTAAATATGATATCTTTCTGGAGATAATATCTGTTGAAGAAAGGACTAGATTTTTTTAAATTTTAGAATCCTCGAGATATGATTGTTTTCCTCTTTGTCATCCTATCTTTCTCTATGGCTTTTGCCATCTACAAAAACATCGGGAACCCAACACTGTATATGAAATAAAAAAATGAAAAAATTGCTTTTGCCATCCTCTCTGTTGTGTTTGTGTTTGATTTTAATGTCCGCTCAGAAATGCTGTTGTTGCATAACAAAGTCCACTGCTAGCTTCATCTGCTGATTGTAGTTGCGCAGCAGAATTGTTGTTATTACACTATTAAAAATATATAAAATTGAGATAACCATCTTTGCGCATTAAAGTTCAGATTTGTCCCAAAGTAGTAGCAATAAGTTATTATAACTAAACTGCAAGTAACACTAGGCTACTAACCTATACTGTTCTCTTGTGTTATTTAGCACTGTCAATGTCAAATCTGCATCATGGCTGAGATAACCCTGAAGATATGTACGGTAGGCTGTTTTGCCGACCATTTGTTGTGACTGTTGGTACAAATTCAGTGCCTGCGAAAAGTTGCTTGCCATGATGGTGGTTCTTCAAAGTTGATACAATAACATATCCATATTTAAATAAGAATTTAGATATTGTGTTTCTTCTATTAGGGATCTATCCATTGTACTAGAAGTCTTCGAAACAGTGTTTGTAGATTTATGATTTTCAGTACAAAAGTTAGGCCTCTTACTCTCTTAGGCTTATGTTCTGCCTCTAGGCGCTTCTTTCGTCCTGTAAAATTTCTTTTGTGACAAACATGTAGTTCACCTTTTTTTTGGGTCTCTATCTGGCGAATCTTTTGGGGAAATTTTGCTATTGGACACTCAAAAGTGTGGTTTTAGGCCTCTTACTCCCATAAGCTTATGCTCTGTCTCTAAGTGCCTTCTTTCTCTTATAATCTTTTGTGACAAACTGCATATAGTTCACACTTTTTTTTTCTATTTGGCTAATCTTTTTGGAAGAATTTGCTACTATGCAAGCACTCAAAATATGTTGTCTGCTGAATTCGCCAATCTAGGACCCAATCACAAGGAAAGGATAATGTGTTTTGTGATTGGTGGCTGAGAACCAGTTTGATCATAGGAAACTGGAAACGGGATCTCAACTTGCTGATGACTTTAGGGGCCTGGATGTTATGGAAGCATCAGAATGACTGTTTTTAAGGGTGCTGCACTAAGTGTCCAGCTTGTCCTTAGATGAATTTGGGAGGAAGAATACCGCTAGTGCATGGCTGGAGCTAGGTGCTTGGAGCAGCTTATGGCTGCTGCCATGTATACTCATCTGCTCATGTGTTCCTGAACTAGTAGTGTTGGACTTTTTTGTAAATATGTTTTCTCTTCTTAATGCAAAGATATGCAGCTCTCATGTGTATTCGACAAAATTAAAAAAAGGACCCATACCAACTGTTTCTCGTTCAAACGATGTGCATGCAGACCATCTCATACTCAGAAGCCCTAAGAATATGAAATGTCACATTTTTTTTCTCAATGTGAGACACTTCCACACCAGAATTTGATCCTAAAATCTCCAGCTAAGCTCTTGGATCAGAGAGCTAATTAGCTGGTTTAGATTTAAGACAAGAGATCATCCATCTTGAGCAGGTGGCCCTAAACTGAGGCTCATGTTACTCCCCCCATTATGGTCTCCAAAATTAGAATTTGACCCATGATTTCTCTTATGCTTGTAGCAACAAAATTATAACAATAAGATCATACTTTCATTTACAAATCCAATGATGTCGCTTTTGTATAACAACTAATTGATCGTTGGAAATTATGAGGTTTTAATCTTTAAATACATTTGTGCCATATAAAAGAAATGGAAGGAGCACTAGGGTACATCGTTATCAGCTTTGCTTAT
The DNA here is from genome assembly GCA_038087645.1 of Saccharum hybrid cultivar R570. Taxonomy (NCBI): domain Eukaryota; kingdom Viridiplantae; phylum Streptophyta; class Magnoliopsida; order Poales; family Poaceae; genus Saccharum; species Saccharum hybrid cultivar. The sequence goes on along the minus strand of JAQSUU010000365.1, from coordinate 2,066,136 downwards.
ATATGTTTTTGTTGACTAGCCAGTTAATTTATCTCATGTCAAAATGTAAATGGTGAATGACCTTCTATTTGCATGGCATTCAGGATGTGAATTGAAGGGCAGGCCTGGTGCAGTTGGTGAGTGCTACCTCGTCGAGTCATCAGGTCCTGGGTTCGAAGCCGTCTCTTTGCAGAATTTCTGCGGGGGTAAGACTTTGCTTCGGTTATTCCCTTCCCCAGACCCCACTCGTGTGGGAGCCTTGTGGACTCCTTTGTGGGCCGGACCTACAGGCGCAAAGAGACAACAGGAGTCCTCCACATAATCTAGGGAGACGTTAGGAAAGATGAGATCTGTTTTGATGAGTTGAGATATTTGTGGAAGGCCTGGATTATAAAGGCTAATAGTTTGTATTAGGAGAATCATCGAAGAAGAATAAGACTCTCCCATCAGGAATCCTCTTCAGTCCAGCCAGCAGCCACTGTGGAGGACAACTGGTCATTGCCACGCTGCCCTCTCCTGTCTCTTCCTCAATCCCATCTACTGCTGTGATCTCCCTTGCGCACACCTTGCTGACCTCGCCACATCATCCCACTAATTTGTATGGGCGGTGTGTTCGATTATTCATGACTTGTCTCAATTTTACATAGATATAGTCTCCAAGAAATGCAAAAAGAAAGATAAAAGTTCCAGTGGCTTTTTACTTAATGAAAACCATGCATCCTGGCTTCCCAGAATGATGTAACATGTAAGTATAACTGTATAAGCGTTCTTCAGCGCTTTGGTGTCTCCTCTGAGGCTTATCTGTAAGTTTCCTGGCCACTGGTCTCGCTGACAGAGATGATGCTTATCTGTTCTGCTTATCTGTTCTACTTAAAGTAGAGTTACATTCACTTAGTTTTGTTATTTTGTTTGTTTACCTTCCGTAACTTTTTGTCATGTCCTCTCCTGCAGATCAATGTACATTTCACAAACATGTGCTAACATGTTATTGTGTCTATGGAAGCTCCAGGTGTAATGTCAAATTCATGACTATGGAAAAGCCTGGTAACTAAACTGATCAACAGTTGCGGAACTAAGATGTATGCCGTTTTTGTCTGATAATAGTTTATACATTGTAGAAACAGTAGACAACACACTCGTGGAAACACATCAATAACTAAACTGATCAACAGGTGCTATCATTATTGCATTAGTTATGGATAACACACTTGTGGAAACACATCATCAATAACTTCTTAAATTGTAGGGCTAAAATGGGCACAATAGACCTGGATTTCAGTTTGGTTATTCTAGCATTTTTCCGCTACGGTCGTATGGTCCCAATTAAATGGGTACATATCAAACTTGAAGCAGTATATTTTACCTTTTCAAATTTTCTTATACATTGTAGATGAGACATTTTAAAATTAACCATGTTGCTTCCACCAAGTCTTTGGCTTTTTGGGTGCAGACACCTAATCCAACTGTAACCAATGGATTGGACCAAGTAGATGTTTCTTCAGTTTTGATATTACATTAGTCCAAACATAAGCAGATAGCATTTAACAACTTTGATTGTGACAGTAGGACAAAGTAAAGTTGGGAGTAGGTGTTTGAAGTCGAAATGATCAGATTAATATTTTGTAAAGAAATGCCAGGACAAATGGTGACCTGCAACTGTGATCTATTTTCAAGTAAACAAGAAATATATTGCTTGGTTTACTACTAAACCTTTACCATCATCATCAGTTGAGTGTAAACTCTTAAACTCTCTTCTGATAACCGGCCATTTTTATTTTTTCTAAATACCCTGATTGTTGTGGTCTCTACATCCAGTGACTAAGTTGACATGGCTTTGTTGTTGTTCAATAATAAAAACAGAGATCAAGCAATGCCATGAGCCCATGACTGTGATTGTTACTCTTTTTAGACGATTCTGCTTGCTTTCATGAAAGGTCAAAGGAAAATTACCCTTGGCCATGTTGGAGCAGTCACTGTGATGGCTGATGAGATATTTTCTGTACTTATGGGAGGCGAACAATATACTTTTCCACAGTGTATCAATTTGTAAGTGAAGTGTTAGATTCAGCAGCTCCGAGTCTGCTCATGCATTTGGTGTTTACTTGTACCATTGAGCCTGGTTTGTCTGCCTCTGTGTTACTGCTGTTGGTAATTTGTGATATGGAAACCGGAATCAGTCTGATTTGGGTGTTTTTAGCTTTTGTTCTTTTTGCTATGTTCGTTTGTGTGAAAGATACAAGATTCATATTTCTTGGCATGGGTGTTGTTTGACTGCGGGCTGCCTCCTTTGCACAATTTGGCAGGAGCCAATATTTGTGGGGTCCTCTAATCATAATCCCTTTGCAGCAAGTCTGTCACATGCGTGGCAGGCCTGGAGCATCTCAAGAGATCATCGTCAGGGATTCAGAATTCAGAAAGACGACCAGAAAAAGAGCTCTGGCGAGCAGAATATCTACCTGTGAAACGGGATGTCAGGCACCCGTATGACTTTTACTGGGAAATTTTTTGTGCTGCACTGGCTTGCGTCGACAGCCGTCGTTACATGCATGCTATGTTTTGTTTCTTGCAGAAAACAAGTTGACCCAAGGATGCATGAAAACCCAGAGCACTGGAAGTCTGGAACCTTTTTCACCTCCAGTGACAACATTTCTTGGTAATCGCAGAAACTCTTGTATATATATTTCTTTATAGATGAATATTGCTAGTGTACCTTTTGGGACTCATTCAACTACCTATTTTTTAATCCTTTACATAGCAAAAGAAGGAACCTCGGTTTGAATACAGGTCAGACTAAGGCTTCAATGCTTCTCTGTAACTGCTCCGTGTTTCACTGAACCAGGTTTTTTTAGTAACTGTTTACTGAACCAGTTAATTCTCAGTCTGAACTGTTACAATTACAAGTTCTGCACCAGCAACGAGCATGTTACAAGTCAGGTCAGTCTTTGATCCTTTGTAACTATGATTACACAGGCTGCAAACTTTTGGAGAACTCTTTCCGGCACCAAAAAAACACTGCGAACACAATGGTAACAACATCCTCTTAGCTTGTTCTGTAGCTCATATAATAATAATGATATTTTCGAGCAAGCAAGCTGACGAATTTGCTGTTTCCCCGGCATCAGGCAGCAAGTTGAAGAGCCTGTTTGTGACCACACACCGGACTGACTGACGGACTGTCGCAAGTCTCCAGCTGACATGGGCAGCAAGCAACCATTCAACCGACTGAGAAAGGTTCAATTCCTCTACACCAGGCGAAGAATAGTTATGGTCGCAGAGGTGTTGGCATCTCGAGATCGCCAATGTCAAGATGTCATGCGCCCATTAAATTCCTTCAGAATTCCTCTTCTCGCCCATCAGTTATTCTGATCACCCCGTGTATGCCTTGCCAGGGAAATACTTTAAGCACGGCTCCATTCGCTTTGTACCAAGTTCATGTAGGAGTATATGATAGTAAATTTGTAAAAAATTGCTCTCCTTATTTTCGTCTCCTTGATGAACGGTGGATTCAGAAGTTGAAGGAGAAGGGTACTCTGGGCCATGAGAATTCCCCCTGAATTTTGTGGGAATTGAACTGATCCTTGCTCACTTGTTCCCAATTCCATGCTCTGGCAGGAAGGGAATCTGTGGGGGAACCTGGAGCAAACACGTATACGACGGGGCGGTGGGGGTGGAGAATGGGAGGAGGATGGGCCACGTAACGTAAATTGTGGGTGGGGGAGGGTTCATTCAACAGACACAGACTGATGATTTTGGGAGGCGGGACGGTATGCGTGCCTCGAGAGCAGCAAAGCAACAGTGCTACACACAACAGAAGCATTCACATACAAACTCCCCACCGATCTCTCTCTCTCTCCCAGCCTGCTGCCTGCCTGAGGCCGTGAGGCGCGTGCGTGCATGCGGCTCTCGGTTCTGGACCATGGCCGGCCAGGCGCGGGCGGTTCTTGTCGTGGCTCGTCGGCATGCGGATGCATCAGGTCGATCCGGTCAAGCTGCCGAGGTCGATCAGTTAACCACCTTGTCCTGCTCGTTTACTTCTCACCGTGCCTTACTACCTTTTTTTGTTGCTAGGAGTAGGTGCCTTCTCTGACTGGCTTTCCGGGCACCTTTTCGCAACCGCCGACTGAAAAACTGTTTTGCTGCGTAGAACAGGCTGACTTTCACCACTGGATCCAAGTGAAAAACGGGACGAACCCCGTCCCCTTATTTTCTAAAAATGGCCTGATATCTTGCAGGATATTGACATGTTATCTCCCCCCCCCCTCCCCTCTCTCTACAGTATTATGTGGCCTGCGTGCTCTCTGGTATTTCTAAATTTCCAATAATTCAGACTCCTTTTTTAAAAACAAGAGGGCACTTGATATGCTCGGATGGGAAACGAAATAAAGGCAAATAGCGGGGTTTCGGTGCAAAAGGGAGAGAGGAAATTAAAGGCAGCAACGTCTTCTCCACCTGCTCTCTCTCCCCCTCTCTCTCTAAAGCGAAGAACGGCGAGGAAGACAGGAGGAAAGCCGGGGCTGTTTGCATCGCCTCATTAGATGCAGCGAGCATGGCGCCAAACTGAAAGTCTGTTTCGCCATTAATGGCCCAGCACCTCCCTCCCTGGAACCCATAGATACAGATGCACAAGAGAACCCACAGATATCATCAGCAAGGGCTTGGATATCATTAGATTGATAGAAAGAGATAGACTGATACTACTACTACAAGAGAGGGAGAAAGGAGGAGAGAGAAAGACAGAGAGATCAAATGAAAGGAAATGAAGAGCACTAGAACACAACAACAACTAGTTAGTGGTTTGTTAGTATTAGATAGCTAGGGTCCAAGGGTCACCACAAATGACTAGCGTCCTAGAAAGATTGGGTCATGGGGTGGTTCGCTAGTGTGGAGGGATAGAGGTGTTGCTTGGCCGCTAGCCAGGCCTCCCCCGGGCGGTCCCTAGAGTCAAACCGTATTTCTAGGTCTCTGCGGCAGCCGGCCCGGGGATATATACACGTAGTACACCGCCTGTGTGTATGCTGTTTCGGCGTGCGCCTGCAGCGGCCGCAGCAGCTAGCAGCCTGTGCTTGCCGCAGTTGCAGCGACGATACGTCGACCGGTCCATCATCCGTCCATGGTGAGCGGCGGCAGCATCAAGGAGCAGCAGCACGAGATGAACATCTCCTTCGGGATGATGAACCACCAGCAGCAGCAGCCTCCGTCCTCCTCCTCTTCCTCCTCCATGCATGCGGCCGCTGCGAGCTTCATGTAAAGTTTTTTAACTCCACTTTGCTGGTTTCTTTGATTCAGTTAGTCTGTTTGTGCTGTTTCTGCTGCTGGTATTGTTCTTTGGATTCTCGATCGATCGATCGGTTTCTTTGGCCGGGTGGGTTTGATCGATCTGGTTGGTCGTTGATTCTCTGATCGTCTTTCTTTCACTGACTTCAGTTCTTCTGAGCTTGCTTTCCTCTCTTTCCTTCTGGTTTCTGCTTTCTACTTGGCAAATCCATTAGCAGCTGCCTCTATCTAGATAGGAAGGTAGGGTGCCGATCTGACGATATGGCACCGAATTTTGCATGCTGATGATTTTGCCTATGCAATCTGATATATGGAAAATTGATTTATATATGGCGCCTTTCCTCTTTCCAGTTGCACTGAATTTTTTATTTACTTGTTGCCTTTGCACTGATCCTGTTTGGTTTTCCCCTTTTTTTCTTTTTATGAAAAATTTTGTCTGGTTCTTGATTCTGCAACAAAACCATATATCTGCTGACTTGCTATACCTTAAAAATACGTTTGAGTGTGATTGTTAGACTGTTTCTGACTTTGATATGACATACCGGATTTGATTCTTCGATGTCTTGTTCTTCCTTCCTACTTCCCAAGAGGACAAAAGTGTGTTAGATGGTTACCGAACCAACTATCTATTTGAAAATCTGGTGGTGCTTTCATTCGTTACTGGAGCCAGATAGTTCAGTTGCAGTGAATTGATTAAGAAATCACTAACTAGTCTTTCTTTTAGATCTAGGATCCAAGCTGGGCAGTAATTGTTTTGAGGACAAGGACAAAAACAGTATTGATTTATATTAATTAGGACATGCAGCTGATATATTGTTACCTCTATATATCTTTTGTATTTCTTTCAATGAGGCATTGAGGCTATAGGTAGCTTGCACACATGAAATTTCGAGACTACATGTGTAGGTAGCCCGTAGCCATATTTTTCTGGGCTGCCAGATAAATGCTACAGGGTAGAGAAGATTCCATATTATTCTCCTGTTCCCATCCTGCATGCAGAGGCCGAGGGTTGGACCGTACCAGAGATAAATAGCCATCATACACAGTCACACATACATAGGCTAAGCTTAGAGCAGAATGATTTCATGATGATGTATGGTAGTAGTGCCGGCCTTTTAGATAGAGTTTCAGTCCTCAAATCCCGTGCAAAAGCGTCTATATCGGTGTCACATCAGTGTCGTTACATATACATGTATTTCTGTTTCATCACAAGCAGGAGCGGCAAGGAGGCGTCAGGGGCGTATGACCATCTGGGGGAGCTGGACCAGGCGCTGTTCATGTACCTGGATCACGGCAGCAGCCATGGCCATGGCGGCACGCAGCAAGAGCAAAGGCGTAAGTGTGTACGCATGCATATGCACTTCGTCGTTCTCTGACGACCGACCGACCGAAATTCAACTGCAGTTGCCGTGTTTTTTGCTTGCCTAGCTGTGTTTTTGTTTTTGCAGCAAGTCAAATGCAACTGACCAGCAGTAGTAACGTACTCGATCGTAGACTAGTGCAGTAGCAGTTTAATTAGTACAACTAGCATTTTTTGGCTGCATTAACATTTAATTTAGTAGTGGTAATACTAATGGCATACTAGCTAGGCCCTGAAACATATGTGTCTCGTAGTGGATGAGGATGGGATAGCAATAGCTGCAGGGATTCCTCCGATCCGATATCGTCCTCTCGATCGATGCAGTCAGATAGACGCAGTAGAGTGCAGAAACGCGCATCCTTTTCCGGGGCTAGGCATGTGAGATCAAGAACGGCGATACGGCCGGCCGGGCGGCTGGCCTGCTGCCTGCAGCAGATTCTCAGGTTACTCCCCATTTGACCAGGATGCTGTGCTGCAAATCTGCAGCTAGCTAGCGCGGTTTGGAGAGGACCGGACCAGGGCGCCAGGGAATCGGCGAGAACATGCATGCTGCAAGCTCAAAGTCCATGCTCGAAGCCAACAAGCCCTCGATCTCTCTAGCTTTTTGGCCTTTTGTTTCTCTTGTTGCTTGTTCTCCGTTCTCTCTCTTCCCAGCATGCATCTCTTCTCTTCTCCATCTCTCTCTCTCTCTTCCCCCCCCTACCTCCGGCCGGTCGGACTGTGACATGTAACGGACTGCTCAATGATTTCCCCGCGATCGAGCAGTACACGCAGACGGGATGATCTCCGTCGGCCAGTACGCCAGTGGCTGGCTGGCTGGCTACAGGCTACTCGTCTCCTCTCTTCCTCTCTCTCCTGCATGCTGTGCAGCAGCGCAAGCGCAAGCAAGCAGCCAAGCACAGCATCTGTACATGCATGCATGTTTGACTCGATCCTATCCACCTATCTCTCGGTTTCAGTACAGGCACGCCTTAGCTGTGGCTGCCTGTGCGAATCCCTGCTGTCCCGTATCGATCTCCAGCTTTCTCGTGCTACTGCCCTTTGTACTAGTACTACACTGCCCAGCCGGCCAGCCCAGCTAGTAGTGCAGTACCGCCATGATTGAAGACTGCAGCTCCTGCTGCGTGCTGCATGCGACACCAGAGAGCGTTTCAGCCTCTTCCTCAGAGTTCAGTAGGCATATATATATGTGTGTGGTGACTGATGAGTACATGGCCCTCTCCTCTCCTCTCCTCCCACTCTCTAGCTAGCAAAGTAGCAAGTAGAGCCACAGACAGACTCATCTCACCAGGCCTTCGCCTTTGTTCCTTGTCTTGTTCATGGATGCAGAGACACTCAACATCTTCCCTTCCCAGCCCATGCATGTGGAGCCGTCGCCGAAGGTACAGCAAACATGTATCTCAGATTTGTTCAAGCACTCAATGACTTTTCAGATGCGCACAACTGCTGCTGCCATGGATGATTGGTTGCAACTTGTTTGGTTGTTTAACAAACTGGCCGATTTTAATTTCTGATGCGATTGGTAGGGGGAGATTAGTTTAATCCTGTCCCCGGCGCCGGTGGGATCCAAGCAGCCTGCTAGGTCACCGGACCATCACCAGCACCAGCACCAGCACCAGCAGGCGGCCATGGAGGAGTTGGCGGGGAGCAGGAGGCAGCAGGAGCACCACCACCTGCAGCACCAACCCTTCGCTGCCGCTGCTGAGCCAGCAGCACCCGGGATGATCAAAGATGTCAAGCCACTGGCCAAGGTGAGTGTTTTTTTTTTGGATAAAAGGCATAGGAACTTTATTAGCAGCACAAGGCTGCAAGTGGAGTACAAGGTTCCCAGATTAACTACTAGTAGTGCAGTGCTCCCCATTTGAATGCCAATTTGGTAGTACACAAGGCTACTAAATTGATTGATGCCTTTTCTTTTTGTCGATTTGATCATTTTCGTTGTATGTACTATGTACATGTAGCTGTTTTAATTCCCATGGTTTTTATTAATTTTTGCTCGGTTTTTTTCCTTGTTGATGTATAGAAGGATCACAGGAGAGGCACATCGACCAGTGAACGCGACCCAAAAGTAATGGATTGTGTGATACTCTCAAGTGTCAATTATTGATGACTAGTATTATTTAATTGCTGATTCTACGTACTACTGGGAAAGAACACACTACTAGTCATCAATGTTTAATTTTTTTGCACTAACTTGGTTTGCTGTTTATGCATCACGCTGTAATGGACACGTGCAGACACTGAGAAGGCTGGCCCAGAACAGGGAGGCTGCAAGGAAAAGCAGGCTAAGGAAGAAGGTGAGAGCGAGTCGACAGCTGATGACCTACACCAAGAATGGAACAAAATGGATGAGAAAAAAATAAAAATGGCAAAGGATTAACATTGTTTTCCTTTTTTAAAAAAAAGATGACATTGATGTCCAAATTCTTGTCCTCACCATCCAATGTCAGCGTAGATTTATATTATTTTACCTCTCTTTGCTATAATGTCAGGCTTACATCCAGCAACTCGAGTCCAGCAGGATCAGGCTAGCTCAGCTCGAACAAGAACTGCACACTGCAAGAGCTCAGGTACATGATTAGTATGCAATTGATTTAGTACTGTTATAACTAATAACCACAAAGCGGGGAAAAATTGAAACGTTGTGCCTGTATCATGTCTCGGCCCTTGGCTAGCTTCTTGAAGGCTGAATTTTTAACTGATCTCTGCATAAAAATATATTCTGCAGGGAGTTTTCTTCCCCAACAGCGGCATCCTCGCTGACCAAGGCGTCGCCGGCAAAGGCGTCCCCATCGGCGGCATCGACGGCCTCAGCTCAGGTACCTAATCAAACCACCTCTCCTCGCATTGCATTCGATCGATAAGGTCGCGGAAATGTTTAACGTCGGCCACGTATATTTAATTATTTATGGATTCCAGAGGCGGCGATGTTCGACGTGGAGTACGGGCGGTGGCAGGAGGAGCACTACCGGCTGATGTACGAGCTGCGGGCGGCGCTGCAGCAGCACCTGCCGGAGGGGGAGCTGCAGATGTACGTGGAGAGCTGCCTGGCGCACCACGACGAGATGGTGGGCATCAAGGAGGGCGCCATCAAGGGCGACGTCTTCCACCTCATCTCCGGCGTCTGGAGGAGCCCCGCCGAGCGCTGCTTCCTCTGGCTCGGCGGCTTCCGCCCCTCCGAGGTCATCAAGGTGCTGCACACGTGTCCCTCCCTCCGATCCCTCCCTTACTAGCGCTGCATATATTTCTCATCTGGGAGGGAGCTAGGAACGAACCCGCGACTTAACCCTAACCCTAGACAGTCAATGGTTTGCCGTCGTGATTGATTTGTGTTTGAACCTCGATGCCAATTGACAGCGACGTCGTCGGTACACGTGTGTGAGGAAAAAAGTTGTTTCTCTAGAAACTGGTGGGTGGAAATATGCAGGTAAAACCCTGAAATTTTTGCCATAGCAACTTCAGGCAATACATGACTAGCTACAGGGAAGGTTTTCAATTTCAATATTCCAATTTTTTCAGGCAGAAGACTTCAACAGAAGATATGATTTTCTAAGAACTAAACAAAATATATATGATTACACATCTGAGTAGAAAAATATGCAACTTAAATAGCAAAGAAAACATAAGTCGAGAGTTATATATTCACAAAAGCGCATGCATAGTGAAATATAAAATTTTGGATTTTTAATTCAGTTTCCCTCAAAATTACCCAAATTCATGAAATTTCACCGAATTTTTGAAACTTGCTACATGTACAGACTCATAATCCACCTTGTTAGGTCATGACTGGGGATTGACATAGTCACTGGACTAACTAGGAGGATGGCCATTCCAGATGGATTGCGTCGTTTATAATCCAAATATTTTTTTCAAACGCTTACATTTTTTTATGAAAACAAACGCTTGCATTGAACCAGGCCTGAAATGTAGTAACGTGCGCTGTGTGCGGTAGCGGTAGAGCAGGAGAGGTAGCTGTATCCTCTGTCCCTGAAAGAATCAATTCCTAAAGTTGTCTTAAGTCAAACTTTTTAAACTTTAACTAAATTTCTAGAAAAAAAACACTAAGATTTATGGTATCAAATTAATATCATTAGATTTTTATTATAAAATATATTTGCATAAGATACTCATTTTATGTCATAGATATAGTTACTCTTTTTTATAAAGTTAGTCAAACTTAAAAAGTTTGACTGACACAGATTCTATGAATTGATTTATTTGGGGACGGAGGGAGTATTAACCATTAGGAAAAAGTAATAAAAAATGCAGTCCTACAGTTAGAATATTACTGAAAAAATATAAAATTTTAGATTTATAAAAGTATAAAAAAACTAAATTTTCTTATCAGAAGGGTACAGCCTTAGCTCTGCAACATCATATTAAATCAGATCAGATCACTAGTCGCTTCATCACAATATTGTGAATTTGTGACACATAACATGCACGAAAATAAGAAAAATGCCCCAGACATCTAGAACCTGAAACGCGGTATAGCATTGAAGCCGTGTGAGAGGAGTTGGTATATATATATATATATATGCCTCAGCTCCGATGTAGCAACCTGTGCAGCGGTTCAAAGTAGCAGCAAATCATGAGTGCTCGTTTCCGCAGCGGGGTGACGGCAGCCGAAATCCTCCTCCGGTACGTACGGCTGCCGATAATGGCAGTGGCAGGCTGGCAGCCTTGCCTTCTCGCCGGCGGCCGGCGCTCATGAAAGCTTCCCCAGCGAGCCGGGGCGCCCGGGCGATCTCCGCGCGCGGCATTGAAGCGGCCGGGGCCCTCGTCAAATCTCTGTCGATCGAGCGCCGTGCAGGCGTGTCCCGACATATACGCGGCGCATGCAATGCACACATGGTGCTGTGCAACTCCGAGATGGACGATCTATCTAGTATATGTATGTAGTAGTAGTAGGTGTGAAATCCACGGTCATATTGAAGACGGAGACGAGAAACTGCCGTTCTGTCTTTCTCCTATTTGTGGAAATGGGGCTGATTTTAGGCCATGGCTGCTGAGAGTAGAACTGCACATTATGGGTCTGATTGGCTTTAATTTCAGAGAAAGGCCAGACCTCATTTCAATTTTGGTTATTGATGACTGTTGAGTGATCTTTCCTGCATATATTAATTGGGTAAATTTGCTATAAGACATCTTTTAATGCTGGTTTTTGCTGATCTACCTTTTTTGCTAGAAAAAACTCCTCAAATGCGACAATTGATTCCTAGACAATACATTATGTCTATTAAAATAATATTTTCTAGGAGTGGATAGGAGAGAAGTTAACAGTGACCATTATGCACATTACTATTATACAACAACCCTTAATAGTTGTCTAAAATATATTAAAATTGTAGAGCTTAATAAGATCTACCACTTGTAGTTCTTATTTGAAATTGTTTAAATTACAAAAAAAATCTTTTAAAATTCCCATATTTTGAAATTCAAATTTTAAAATTTTTGAACAACCTCGGATGTTGACAAGGTCTATACAAAAGTTACATTTATCAATACAATCTATAATTTTGTAGTTGATAAGGCCCTCTACATAATTTTTGCATAGACCACATCAACATGCGAGGTCTTTAAAAAATAAATTTTGAATAAAAAATATGAGAATGTAAAATGAGTTTTTGATGCAATAAATAATTTTAAATAAAAAAACTTGTTAACTACAAAGTTATAGATCTCATTGAGCTCTGTAATTTTGATATAAAGTTCATCTTCATTTAACTTCATGTGCAGAAGTATGAAATTTTTGATAGCTATTAAGGTTGTGGTATAATAGTTAAGGGCATAATGGTCACTTTCAACTTCTATCTGCTATACGCTCTAAAAAATATTTTTTTTAATATCCATAGTGTCTCGGAGCCAAAGCAAACAGCTACAATTGAATAGTGCTTCTAAGCAGAAACAACATTCAGTAGCGTCCAATAGCAAATACCAACATTGAAAAATGTTCTACAATAAATTTGCCCATATTAATTTACCATGTTGCTGCATCCAACCTCCACCTCCAAGATTAAACACTTTCTAGATTCCATATTAATTTCTCATCAATGCTAAATTGAACAAATTTTAAATTTTGTTTCTCCCTTCCTTTATGTTGTTTCCTCCCTTTGTAACATATTATTCTATACTCCGTACTTTTGTCTAAAGAACTTAATATTCTAACTGTGATATACTCCCTCTGTCCTAAAATAACTGCACGTCTTTCTTTTCACGTCATATAGAAAATATAATCACCATTTATGTCTCCCAATATGTTTGTTATAAAAATATATTCAATTATTATTCTAATGATAGTTATTATGATCATAAATATTTATATTTTTATATATATTTGGTCAAAGTTTAAAAATTTTGATTCCATGAAAAGCGAGATATAAGTTGTGCAGTTATTTTAGGATGGACAGAGTAAGTCAAACTATTTTAACTTTGACTAGCTTACTGAGAAGATTGTCAACATTTATGACTTATGAGCTAAACAAAAATGATCGATTCAACTATATTTATTTGGTATCATAAATAAGTACCTGCGAGCTAACATATATAATACTCTCTTGTCTTATATACATTATTCACCTAAGCATAAATTGGAGTGACTGTGCTCCATGTAGCATACTCCCACCTCACCACCACCCCATTGATAAGAATTCAATTCTGGCATAGTACTAAGTCAAACTATTATAAGTTTGACTATATTTATAAAATTTTTGATGTTTATGGTACTAAATAAATACCATTAAATCTAGTATGAAATGTGTTTTTGTACTATGCTTATTTAGCGTGTCACATATATTGATGTTTTTTTTCCATCACATTATAGTTTCCATCACATCTGCATATATAATATGATGAGTGCATATACATGGCCCAGGTCACGTATGAACTGCTGCATATATCATGCATGCCGTTTAGATGCTTAAAGAAATTGCAAGTACATATCATTACAGATGCTGTTGAGCCACGCGGAGCCCCTGACGGAGCAGCAGATCGTGGGCGTGTGCGGGCTGCAGCAGTCGGCGCTGGAGACGGAGGAGGCGCTGAGCCAGGGCCTGGAGGCGCTCTACCAGTCGCTGTCCGACACCGTCGTCTCCGATGCGCTCAGCTGCCCCTCCAACGTCGCCAACTACATGGGCCAGATGGCCGCCGCCATGAACAAGCTCTCCACGCTCGAGGGCTTCGTCAGACAAGTAAGTACTGATCGATTCAGTTGTTGCTCACATATAACCTGCATTGTTTGCTTCAGCATCACTACTCTTCCTAATTCGCTGTCGCTGTAATGGGTTAGTTATAGCTGCAACTAAAACAAAGATTGATCAAACATTTATATAGTAGTACTCCATAATCTATCGTTAGTTGAAGCAAGGTACATTGGATAGCTTGGATGGTTTACCTAATTATTTGAGATCGACAGTGCAGTTCTTTAGTCAGACTAAACCAGTGGATTAGATATATTGAGCATGCACGCCAGGTGCAGGCCGGCAGAGCAGACGCATGGATTAGGTTGTGAATATAACATTACTACTAAAAAGCACCGAACTGTCGCCATCCCAAAATTGGAGAGCCAGCATATTATTGTACAATTTCCAGGGCTAACAGATCGAACACATCGTTGTGTGTGTATATAATCGTTGCGTGTGTATATAGGGAGAACACATATAAGACAATGCCAGCAACCCTTTGCTTGCTCATTCAGCTTTCCATGTTGGGTAGGTAACCTTTGATGCCGACATTCTTTAGGACGGCTTCACCTGCCCATGGCTGCCAGAAACAGGGTTGATCAATGGATATACATATATATATGTCCATGATCCGGCCCTCATACTAGTTGCGTGCGTGGAGTGTGTTAGTTAATTAGGTCACTGCAAATAGTGCTGGCTGATTCGTGTGTGACGATGGCAAAACGTCAGACAGTACTGACAATAATGATATATATGATCTGTCCCTAATCATTTAATTTGTTCTAGCCTTGTTGTGTGTGTGGTGTTTGTTTTATTTAAGTTAATTAACTATCGATCAGCTTCATTCTGATGAACATCATGGATGCATGACGCAGGCTGAGAACCTTCGGCAGCAGACACTGCACCGGCTGCACCAGATCCTGACGACGCGGCAGATGGCGCGGTCGCTGCTGGCCGTGTCGGACTACTTCCACCGCCTCCGCACGCTGAGCTCGCTCTGGGTCACACGCCCCAGGGCGCCGCAGGAGCAGCAGCAGGGCCACAGCTAGTGGCGTCGTCATCGTCGATCTGCGGCGGCGGCGCTGATGACCGCGCGCCGCACGCATGTCCATCCATGCATGTATGAGTCATGCATGCATGGTGTGTTTGTTCGTCGTCGTTCGTCATCAGTTCAAGGAACAGACCAGACAAGAATAGAACTTGCAGGTAGTAGCCAGCTAGGGCAGTGGGAGAGAGCTAGTGAGACCGAGGAATCAACCGAAGGATGATGTTAATCTTAGCGACGACGACTGTCGTTGGTTGCTTGTAGCTATAGCTAGGTGTACTTGATCGTTCGATCGCGATCTATCGCTCGGCTGCTGCTGTGCTGCACACAGTCGACGACGCGGCTGATTGAGATGATGTTCTAAATTAGTCTCATTGATCACCGGATGCGTATGGTTCATCGTGTCATAATTTGGAGTTGGAGATGTGGGGTTTTAGGCAAGTGTCGTAACTAGTGTCACCGCGGGTCGATGCTCCTTTCTCCCAATTCAACCCTTATCTAAGTTACTATCTTCTTGCCATTTAGGTGAAGGAGAAGAAGTTCAGCGTGACTCTCTATACCAAATCTAGAAATTTGACATATTTCTTGGGAGAAAAATTTGGTGACAGAACATTTTTCATGCATATCTCTTATTCTTCGAATGCATGTTGAAATATCCGCAGAGATTTTAGGAATGGAAGAACACACAACACCGCCAACGGAGTTGTTGAGTACTGAGAATTCAGGATTCCATGGTTATGGTTTCTAGGGCTACGGGTAAATTGGAGTCTCAACTTAGAGAGGAGGCCTTTTTTTCTTTTCCTTTTTTTGGTGGGTGGTGTAGGAGGAAGGAGGGGAGGTCTATATGGGAAAGTGTGATGGCAAAAGTAGCAGTTTGCCAGACTAGCAAGATGGGATGTATGGCGGTCAAGATACTGCATAGGGTGGACATAGACCGACACGAGGCGGAGACAAGAACACACCATAGGGGATAGGATAGAACTAAGAATTAGAGGTTGAGGAAACATTTCAACCATTCCATCACGATCATGTGGTTCATAATATGGTTCCTTGAAGTTTGAAAATTTTTTAGGCGCATGTAATTAAGGTAGCAACACCCTTTCTTGTCAGCTATGATCAATCCAAGTACATGGTGAGACTAGTTGAGTAGGCATGAAAGTCTATGGAGGTTGAGAGTCAACATATAATGGCGGCATATCTAATCATTTGAACTTCCGCATGAAGCTCCTTCAGAGTTACATCCTTAATTCCTTCCTGCCACGTCCGGTTGAGCATAGACATAAAGTTAGCATGAGACTCCCACGTAAGGCTAGTCTCAATGACAATTTCATGTGAGTTTTATAGGCATTAAATGAGGTGCTATATCAGCTAATTTGATGATGTGACATCGTATTTATTAGGAGAGAGGTGGTAATAGTTTCATCGCAATGAAACGTTTGGGCAGCATTTCCAAGGTCTTGGGGAAAAAAAGGTGGAACCCGCACTGAGCCCGTATCGATTCATCAAAACCGATTCTCCCCATCTGCTGCGGCTGGTGAGCGGAAGCTCCCCGGCTCGTTGCAAACTCCCGCCATCTCCCCTCGCCTCTCCCACCTCATTTTTTCCATCTTCCCCATCCATCCTATTGTAGATCGAGCTGCGGCGGCACAACATCCGACAGCTCCAGCTCGGCCTCGATGAGGCATAGAAGGGCCACTCCGGCTACGGAGAGAAGCCACTCGCGAGTGCCACGCGCAGGTGCTACAGGACCGAATGATACTGCTCCCTCCATTCTAAATTATAAGGCATTCCAAAAATCTTGGAGAGTCAAAACATCTTAAGTTTGACCAAAATTATAGAGAAAATTACAAAAATTTATAACATCAAATAGGTATACTATGAAAATATAATTAATGAAGAATTTAATGATACTTAATTGATGTCATAAATAATATTATCTTATCATATAAATTTGGTCAAACTTGAGATCCTTTGACTCTCCAAGATTCTTGGAATGTCTTATAATTTGGGATGGAGGAAGTAGTACTAACATAGCATTGACTTGAGTAGCCGAGAAATTGAGGTATGCCAGCTGATTTTAGTATTATTATATGTACATTATCTAAAATTGTCCCGACTCATGGTGCTCACGTACATTCTTAAAATCATTTGGGCATATGGTTACATGCATGACACATTTGATCATAGCACTTTGAAAGAATTACATGCTACAACTAGTCTACGAAACAGTGAATTGAACTGTGCATTGACAAGAGTTGTTTCGTATCCTAGTTTCATGTCTCGGAAGCAACAACATGAAACCTCCCTGCGTCTCCTCGAGAAATTCCCAGCGCAAACAGGATTGGCTCGTGATCGTATGTTACTGCTGTCAAGTGTGACACTGACGCTAACGGGAAACGAGAACGTCAATCCGCATTAGTGAGTGCCCGGTCCAGTCGAACCCTGCAGAAAGAAACTCCCCACCACCTTCTTCTCAAACGTCTAGCTGCGTCCTTCATATCTAGTTCAGAAAGGCCGCATACATCAACCATCTCACGGAGAACCCTCAATTTGAGCATTGCTTCGTTCTTAGATACCCATATGTCCCCATATGTAAAGCTTTGTTAAAGTCACCTATGCACAACCAAGGAAGCGGTGACGATGATTTAATGAACTTGAGTATGTCCCACGTCTTGTGTCGCTCTGGCAGTTGTGCTTCACCATACACACAAGTTAGGCGCCATGGTTTTCTCAAAAAAAAAAAAAAGTTAGGCGCCATGGCTCACGTCCTCCCTCCGTAATAATTATGTCTATATGATATAGGGTGTACGACAAAGTATTGACTTTAGTCGTATTATATTCCAAAAAAATACCAATGTCGCCACTGTGGCCACTACTACCTACGCCAAAAGCATTATCAAAACCAAATGTTTCTCTAAGATTCTCTCCACCAGTGATTTATAAACTTGAGTTTCTTGGACAAACAGCACAAGTGAGGGCAACCTTCTTCGCCAAAATCGCAAAGCTCTTTGACTGTCGCGGAGTTGTCCAAGCCATGACAATTTCAGCTTAGGCAACTTATTGTTCCTCTTAGAAGCCCGCCTTGCCTGACCCTCCTCTGCACCTCTTTCAGCAGACATCGTGTGCATACTCAAAATGTCTAAAATCTTTCAGTCCTTACGGGCCTGATCCCAATTCCATGAGAAGTGTTTGGCCCAAGCTTCAAGCAAGCCCATCGTTGGCCATCAAGGCTGGATAATGGGCTTCAAATCAGCCCCACCATATCCCAACCCAACACAACCCTGATGGCCTCATAATCGCGAAATAGCCGAAGGCGGTCTCCAGTGGGGAAATGGAAATCACGGTTACGCCAAATGGGGAAGGTTTCGGCTGCATCATTTGCGCCCAAAAAGGGAAACGCACACGCATCCGGAGCAGAGCAACGACAGCCAGGCCTCGTTTAGTCGGTGAAAAAAAGTTAAAATTTTTCTAACAGGAGCACTTTCGTTTGTATTTAATAATTAATGTCTAATTATAAATTAATTAAACTTAAAAAGATTCGTTTCGTGATTTATAACTAAACTGTATAATTAATTATTTTTTTTTATCTATATTTAATATTTTATGCATGAGTACAAAAATTGATGTGACGGAGGGAGTGAATTTTTTTTTTTTTGAAAATGGGAGTGAAAAAATTTTAGCCATGCATCTGCCCCGCAGAAATATCTCCGCCGCTCCTGCGCTTTTGCGCTTTTTCCTCCCCCGCACCCCAGCAGCACCAGCGCACCACGCCGCTCCTCCCTGATGGCCGCCGCTGCCGGCGAGGGCGAGGCTGAGCGGGTGTCAGCGCTGCTGCGGGAGATAACGGGGGAGGGCGGGTTCGCTTTCGTCGCCTCGGCGGAGAAGGCGGGGGCGGGGGACCTGCGCGCGGCGGAGGCGGCGCGGGAGATGGCGTGGGAGCAGCTCCACTCGGGCCCCTGGAGCGAGGTCGGCACCGCCTGGAGGGACGCCTACGCTCTCGCCTGCCTCCACGTCGCGCGGCTCCGCACCCGCACCCGCGGGGCCAGCGGCGGGGACGGCGACCGCTCCGCCGCGCTCCGGGCGCTCGACATGGGGCTCATCATGGGGGGCAACCTACTGCGCGCCGACCTCGAGGCGGCCCTGGCGCGCATCTCCGCGGAAGCGTGCGGCGGAAGCGAAGGTGGCGCGGGGGTCGTGGATGAGGAGGACCAGAGGTGGAGGGAGGCGCTCGACAGGAACAGAGACATCGCTGATGTGAGATCGCTATTGTCTTCGTAAGAGTTCGTGTTTGTTTCTGTGCTTACCAGACAACGTGCACAAGAACTGCGCTGAAATTTTAGGGGCTTGCTGAAGTATGATTACTTTTTCCATTTTTAAAACTATTTGCTTAGAGTACGACCATAGTCACATAAAACAGGTTCACCACCTTCGACCTTCGATCCGGGTTCGTCGACCCCGACCCGGGTTCAAGGGTTTATTTTCGACCCGAAGTGTAAAAATCTCTCGCAAGTAGCGTACCACGTACCGCGACCCCGTACCTCAACCCCATCGACCCAGAAACTTTGTGACTATGAGTATGACTAGGCTTAGCACCCGTGAGCTACAACATTGGGGGTGAATTTGGGTTTGCTTAGAGTACTGGATGGGTTTGATGATTCCTTGAAAACCCCAGTGTAACTAGAAGAATCAAGCAATACTATCGTAGAATGAGTTGGAAATGAGAGGTTACATTCTGATTGTTTTTGGCATAGCTGTGGGTGAATCATGCAATAAATTATTAGGGGCTAAAGTACTATGGGTAACTCAAATTTCTACACTGTTCTTCATAGAAAGATGATTGCAGTTTGTATTGTATGATTTGAATGGAAATATCTATTCGAAAAAAATGAAATATCACCTCTAGTTAAAGGAATGCTTAGTTTTTTTTCCTGAAGCTGCGCTGATAGAAAAACCTGCTTTTCATTTCTTTCTCCGCATCTTGCACTTGCTAACAATAATTTGTTTCAGGCACTCAAAATTCTTCCAGCGAACTCTTTATCCTGTAAGAAAGTTGAGAGGCGATCATGCATCTCCTTGGAGGAGTTTATATGTAATTACTTCTTACGTGACTCCCCCGTCATAATTAGTGGCGCCATCGATCATTGGCCTGCAAGGACAAAATGGCAGGACATTAAATACCTCAAGAAGATCGCTGCAGATCGTACTGTTCCTGTTGAAGTAAATGCTTCTCTTTACACTAAACATTCAAAGACTTTGGAAACAGGCTTTTCTATTCCGTTAACTTAGTTCCTGTGTCACTTTGAATATGTGTTTGCCATTTTTTAGCTTCACAAATGAATATAAAGATCAAGGAAATAAATAGTAGAATTACAGCTCATTTCAACACCCTTTCTCTTTTAAGCTAATAAATATAAAGTAAATAAGTGTCTCTAAATATTACTTGTTTCATTGTTTGTATAAGGTATTAAAATTGACATTTTATCTCAATCAGCCTAATTAGCAATAAGTAACAGTATTTTGTCTTGGTTGTACTAATATTCAGGTGTGTAACATTGATCTTTTGCCTTGGCAGTCGAAATACTAGGTAAATTGGAACTCTTTTATCTTGTTCTCTTCAAAAAGAAGTTAACTAACCTAGGAGGAACTAGGTGGTGTTGTAAATGAGAAGAAATAGGCACCCAAATTCGAGCTAAGAGGACTTGAGCTTGGGAAGTGGAGGTGTACATGCAAACCTCTCACTAACTGAAATAGGCTCAATTCCTAAACTGCCCTCTTCGTGTATTTACATTTCAGTCTCAACACCATGTTATTAAAACTCTAGCTGTAGATACTTATTATGCTGAAAGAATTCGGTAATGTGATATCATGTCATTTCAGCATGTTCAATTAGCTTTAGTTTGCTATTAGTATATATTGCTATCTTTCTTTAACCATATTAAGTATCTAGCTGTTGCACACAATGGAACCAATCTTCAAAAAAATGTGGGTCGAGTCTCAAAGCTGTGTAGTTCATTAATGCAATATCCAAAGGACAGACATGCTACTTATTAAACTGCAAAACAGAGATATTTCAACTCCGAGCACCACATGCTCTTGAATTTTGTAACAGATGGTTGCTTTGTATTGATTTAGGACCGCTCGTTAGCTGAAGAATTTACAGAGCAGCATTTTTCTTTTTGCATTATGATAATTCTTGATCCACTTACGAAGTTGTTTCTTGTCAGGTTGGAAAAAACTATGTGTGTAGTGAGTGGAAGCAGGAGCTTGTCACATTTTCTCAGTTCCTGGATAGAATGTGGTCAACTGTCTGCCCATCAAAGTTGACATATCTAGCTCAGCATCCATTGTTTGAGCAGGTAGCTGATTTTTCAATGTTGATTCAAAGTAGATTGCCTTTGTTCAGTTGTGCATTTTACTTCATTGGATTGGGCAGATAAAAGAGCTCAGTGAAGACATAATTGTTCCCGAATACTGTTATGCTGGTGGAGGTGAACTCCAATCACTTAATGCTTGGTTTGGTCCACAGGGGACAGTGACACCGTTGCATCATGACCCACATCACAACATCTTAGCTCAGGTAAAACACGTGTGTAAACTTGTTGGTGTACCTGTAACTTAGAATTTGTGCTATGAACAAATGTAAACTTTTGAAGCTGTAGTTTTGCAAGGAGATATCTCCAATCATTAACTTTGTTATGTTGAAATAATATTATAATATGGCAGTGTTCTACTGTTCTGTTATCTGACTATGTTAACAAGTGAACTCTGCTTTATTTTAGTTCTCAGTTAGTATAGTAGTAGCTATACCAATTTGATCTTTTGTGAATTTGAATTAGATGTTATCTCAACGTGACATCTATGAGGGCTCATAAAAATAGATCATTAAGTTGGTCATAATCGCTGCTTACAGTCAATGAAATATATCAGTTAAAGATCTTGGCAGACGGCTTTTGCTGTTTACTGCCTGTATCCATCATTCTACTTAAAATTTTCTGACAATGTCATCTGTTCCTTCAAGTAAATTTTATCAGAAATGGTTGACACATTTTTACAGGTTTTGGGCAGGAAGTATATTAGACTCTATCCTGCTTTTATATCTGAGGACTTGTATCCACACACAGAGACTATGCTATGCAATACCAGTCAGGTACATGTATCTGTTCCGGTAGTTGTATATTTCCAAGCAAATATACAGAATTCCCATTGTGGATCGTCATGATGTTGCATGTAGTTTTGGCAGCTAAGTGTCTGAAATAACGAATTTCCAGATTTTGATTGTCAATACTCTCTTCGCGACTCTATATTGCATTGCAGACTGGACCTACTTGCTAGCGCATTTTGATGGTTTTATGTATTAAAGGTTTCCGTTTTCCAATCTCTCGGTCATTATTTTCTTCATCTTGCTTCTCAGAACTTTTCAGATTTTTTTTTCTATTTTGTATGTATTCTGAGCAACCTCTGATAGTTTGGTTAACATGAACACACTTTTTTGTAGCCAATCAGTGATTACTTTCCAGGATTGCTCACTCTTATTCTTCTACAGTTTATTGTACAAGTATCCACATAAATTCTCATTTCCAGATCTCGTTGGGCTCTGCTCAATGTAGTTAGAATGCACTGTTGTTTTGCAGGTAGATCTTGAGAACATTGATTTGAAGGAGTTTCCAAGGGCTGAAAACCTGGAATTCATGGACTGTATATTGGAGGAGGGTGATCTGCTTTACATCCCTCCAAAATGGTGGCACTATGTCAGATCTCTCTCCACCAGCTTCTCGGTTAGCTTTTGGTGGCGTGCAGCAGTTCAACCTTCAGGCGGCTCATAGCATCAATTCTTATATATCTCCCATATTATCAGAATCAAATTGCAGAAAACCAAAGTAACCTGACAGGACCCTTTGTTTCAGGTGGCGTCCGCTTTTCAATGGATGTCATCACCGATGGCCATTGTTAGTGATTAAAATATTGAAATTGCTTATATGCCGTTTGTAAGAATGCATCGACCATCATGCTATCATCTGATTCTTCAAAGTTGAGAGGTTGGAGGTTGTCGTCCTCACTGCCACAATGTCATATCCTTGAAACTGTAGAGGTAGACGTACTGTTGTGGCCACCAACCACATACCGTTTCTGTACGAAGAGGAATATACCATTGCCCATTTGCAAGTTGCCTGTAATCACTGGCACTGCTTGTACTAGGCGGCCTGGCCTGTACATCGAAGTTCCATGTGGACCGTGCAGCTGTCCAGTGTATCTGGACCTTCATGCTCTCTCCATTCCATCGTTTCACTGAAATTTGGTCGTCGTTGATGCTGATGCTGATTTGTTATGAGAGAAAAAGACTGTTTGTTCGCTGAAAAGTATGGGTGAAGTAGTGTTGAAAAAAAGAGCCAAGAGTCATTCTTACTTCATGGGGAATCAAACACTTTCAAATTTGACTAAATATATATAAGAATATTAATAATATTTATAATGTACAATTAGTATCATTAGATGAATTGGGTGAGTCAACTTTGATCAAATATATATAAGAGTATTAATATTTATAATGTATAATTAGTATTATTAGATGAATCGGGTGAATGGTTGAATATGTTTTTATAATAAATTTATTTGAAAATTCAAATATTGCTAATATTTTGTAGAAATCTAATCAAACATAGCGACATTTTTTTGAGTCAGCCTACGTCCTAAAAGAATCCTAGCCTAATTCTCGTTTTTGCGGGAGGCAAACAGTTTTAACATTTATAATATTAAATAGTGTCATTAGATTAGATTAATTATAAAGTATTTTTTTATAGTAGCTGTTTGGAGTTGTAAATATTACTAATGATATTTTCTATATAGTCAAATTTAAGGAAGTGTGTTCCAATTTAAATCTAAAGTTACCTTCTTTTTTTGATTGAAGCACTAGGATATTAGTTTATGGCGCACTTGAACACTTATCTTTTTTATAGGGAAACTCGAACACTTTGTCTTTTTTAAAAAAAAAAGGGCGGCAAAAACTTTGACGCTATTTATAAACTCCAACACTCTGTCATCGGGTATGTACTAGAGTATGACTATTGAAGTGCTCAGTGAGATTAAACAAAGTATGGTTTGTAGCATTGGCTGCATGGCCACGTTCGAGCGAGGGTAGATAGATGATGCCAGTTTCCTTCAGATGTTGGATGGTGAGTGGTGACCTCAAAAACTGGGAAGCAGCACCAGTCATTCAATCAGATGCGGTGACCTCAGAAACTGGGAAGGGGCAACAGTCAACGGCAAGACACTCCGGCGTCAGCTGCATCGCCTCACGGTTTTCAATAAAGCACTGAACCTTCATCCTTGAGACACACGACCACTGCGAAGAGAAAGCGGACGGGAGAGATGCTGCGTGGCGTGGAGCCGTGGAGCCTGGAGCGACCGACCGACCGACCGTGCGTGTGGAATCCAAGCAAAGCAAATGTTGTTGCATCCACTATCCAAGAAAAAGCCTAGTTGCAGAGCACAACAGTAGTAGCCTAGGCGTATGTGGCCGCAAAAAGACAGGCATCTACGTCAAATTCTTTTGGTGTCATGGCCTGTTTAGTTCCCGAAAATTCTTTTGGTGCTCGTCTCGTGAATTTCGTCTAAACTGTATAATTAGTTTTATTTTTTTATCTATATTTAATACTTCATGCATGTGTCTAAAGATTCGATGTGACGGAAATCTGAAAAATTTTGCAAATTTTTTTGCAAACTAAACCGGGCCTCCTCTGCATCCGCTGGACCAGCTAGTGCCTAGTACTGCCTACTGCTGCATCCGCTGGACCAGCTAGCCGCGCCCGCGCGAAAGGCGCCACCGAAAAGAAGCTCCGCAGACCCGGCCGCGGCCGCCGGGCCTCCTCTGCCTTGCCGATGGCCGATGGCCGATGCGTCGCTGCGTGCGTGACCACCAGTCCACCATGCCAGCCATGGTACCGCTGTTGGCCTACCGCCTACCGCACGGCGCGGCACCACCGCCCCATTCTTCCATCTGAAATTCTGAATTCTAATGCTGTGACGTGTGATCTATACGATGCCCGCGTCCGTGTGGCATACGCCTTACGGGTACTAGGGCGCAGTTGTGCCTGTCAGCCGCGGCTCCGGCTCCCCGCTCGACTTCTCGCAATCGCTCGCGCAACAGCGTCACCCCTGTGGTCTGTGCAGGAGCAGGGCGAGCAGCCGAGCACTCTGCATTGAGTGGTCAGGTCACGCTGCTCGGCAAGTTTTCCCGTCTTGTGCAAGAGCGGCTTGCTGAGCCTGTAGTATTCATATTCCTTGCTGCAAAATCCACACGTTCCATTCCAGACATGTTTTTCGCTAGCATTCGTTTTCGGACAAGTATACTGTTACCAGTTACCACAGCTACTAGGCTTTGTTCCATGTGGTCCAGGCTGCCAGTGTTACATTACAGGTTTCTGCTACGGCAGACGGTTCAGCACTTGGCTTCATGGATTCTTGTATCCAGAGTCATGCTCCTGCAATACGGATGCTCTTTTTTTTTTTTCCTTTCTAGCTTAGCCGTTGGAGTTGCTACGACTGCAGCCAGCAACACACGCCGATGATTAATTGAAGCAAAGGATGATCAGGTTAACGTAACCTAACCCAACCTGGGTGGACAGAAAGGACTTCGAGTTCACATGCATCTGTTGATATGCTGGATTAATTTAAGGGCTAAGCCACCTTCTAATACCACACCTGACATCTTGTGATCCTGAACAACAGCCCAAACAAAAACTACATTCTAGCCACCTATCTAGGACTGAAATTTAGCTTATGCTAATGCTTATGCTAAAATACTGTAAAAGAAAAATACTATTTCAGTCATGAAAAATAACTCAAGCGAACAGAGCTACCTGTCGTGATTTGTAAAAGATTAGCAAAAGCGTCACCCCCTCTAAAACCTACATCCTCTGAAACGAAGAATTCAAACACACATCCCAAGTATATAGTGGACACTGGAATTAAACAAATTTGCATCGTCGTCCTGGAACAACAGACAGACATCCTTCCAGCCAGGTATATGAATGCTCTGAACATTCTGCAGACCCGCATGGCTCTGCCTGCTCTCCAACCTGTTATCTTGTTCCTTGCTTTGTGCCCAGACAAAGGCATCCTTGGGGCTGCCTACCTGGTTTCGTTTTCTGGCTCACTAGCCTCTTTGCATATACCTTTAAAGAAAGAGCAAAATGGAGATAAAAAAGGGACATAAAGACAGGGAAAGAGGTCCACATCAAAGTATAAAGGGGGGAGATACGCTCAAAGGTCTTTGGTTTAGGCCCCTAAGCCTTATCTCTCTTTTTTAATAACGAGGCTTATTTCTTTTTAACGCAAAGAAGAATTAATCCTTTTGCAAATACAAACATATTTTCTCATAATCTTTTGCAGGCATAAAATATTAGCACAGTATATATGCATGTATTTTTTAGAAGAAAAATCTTCATGTTAACCAATAACCATGGGGTGCTACAACTTGAAGTTGATTACAGTTCCAAGGAGCCGTTCGGCTGTGCTGATAAGCCGGCTGAAAAACACTGTTGGCTGATTTGTTGTGAGAGAAAAATACTGTTCTGGCTGAAAAAAAAACAAGCTGAAAAAGACGGATTATAAGCCGAATAAACAGGGCCCAAATCTTTGGGCGAGGAAAATAAATCAAAGATGGGCTAAATCAGTGCTATACCTACACGTGTAGTAGATGTTTATTGGAAAAACTTATACAGTCAAGGGCAAAAAAGCTTACTCAACAACTGAAATCAGAAAAATAGGAGTAGTTAAAACAAAAGGAAATGGTGGGCAGATTTGCATACATGCAAAATTGCGAATATAGCAAGAATGCTTGAAGATTCACACCCATAGTGTTTGGTTTAGGGCCTCTCTAGGCTTTACCAGTGCCAGCGCCCTGTGGGCTGTGGCTTGGCAAAGGGACGTCCCATCCTGTTCTCCCCATGCACGCTAACGCTAGCAAGATCCATCTAGGCATCTAGCTAGGGGCCATTGGAAAAGCCCTGAAAGCTGCAAAGAGAAAGAGAAAGGACAGATCACCTTTTTGTTGGTTCTGTTGTCTCTAACCGAGCTTTTCCAAGGCCTTGTTTAGATGGCAAACTTTGGAGGCAAAGTTTGCATAGTAAGTGTCCCGTCATACTGTAGCAATTTTATTTTTATTTGGTAATAATTGTCCAAATATTGATTAATTAGACTTAAAATGTTTGTCTCGCAAAGTACAACAAAACTGTGTAATTAGTTTTTGATTTCATCTATATTTAGTACTCCATATATGTGTCGGTATTTTGATGTGACGGGGAATAGGAATTCTACACAGTGAATTTGGGAGGCCAACTTTGGAATCTAAACAAGGGCCAAATCGGTGATCTCTGATAATGTTTGTCTACAAGTACTCAGATTTTTTTTTGCATTGGTGGTAAGGGACTAAAGGTAACCATGATTAACCTACCACTTTAACTTATCCTGACTTGTGATCCGTGAAACTTCTTTTGCATTATTGGCCATGCATGCTAGGACCTTGAGCTTCGCATCTGCTATGAACTACTAGTAACCTTGTTCCAAGGTTCTAATTTAACTTACTGATGGCTTGGGATCTTGTTAACCTTTTTGACTAATAACTAGGCTCAAGACAGTGCCAGGAAGAACAGGCTCCTTGAGATCCTCCCCATCCATTAGACAAATCAAGAAAAGTGAACTTTGGAGCTCTTTGAGGAACAATAAGAATGTTTGTCAAATGGACTTCTTTTATCATGGAGAAAAGAATTGCAATACGCTTTGTAGTGTGGCAGGTGATTGCAATTTGCAGGGGGCTCTTTTTTTTTAGAACGCGACTTCACGCGTATTTCATTAAGAAGAAGAAGCACAAATCCAATAAGCAATATCCGGGTGAGGTACCAGGATAGCAAAGTTCACCGACACACGCACACACCGCAGGCTAGCTTAGTGGACTACATCTTGACAATGAAGCGCAACAGGTGGCAATCAGGAACGCCCTTAACTAGCAACAATCAAGAACTCGGCGATCGCCATGAAACCGGCATCGATCCGGTCGTCGGCTTCTTCTAGCAGCGCTCGCATGGCCTGCTGAGCCGAGCAACGCCTGCTGTCGAAGACCCGGGCATTGCGTTCTTTCTAGAGCACCCACGAAACAAGCAGCGGAACTGAGTCGAAGCTCCGCCTCAAATTTGCGAGAAGTAGCGACCTGGAATCCATCCACCAGGCAGCTAACGAGGATCCTGGCGCAGGCACCAGCGGATCCCAACCGCCCGGGCGCAGCAGGCGGTACCAAAGCTCTCTTGTGTAAGCGCAGCCCACCAGGAGGTGGTCGACCGTCTCGTCGTCTTGATCACAAAGTGCGCATGCAGCGGAGTCCTGCAGGCCATGCCTCATCCTGCGGTCCGCCGTCCAGATACGGCTGTGCAGCGCGAGCCAGAAAAAGAATTTGACCTTCGGAGGCGCCGAAGCTTTCCAAAGCTCCTTGGCTCCGAGCAAGGAAGACATACCCAAGAAGAACGAACGATAGGCCGATGAAGCCGAGTAAGAGCCATCGGGTGTCCACTTCCAGATAAACCGATCACCCACGGACGGTCTGAGCTCCACGGACTCCATCTTCTCCCAGAGGCTAACGTATTCATATAAAACCGGCGCTGTGCGGGCACCAGTGATGTGTCGCACCCAACGACGCTGGAAGAGCGCGTCCTTTACGGAGACCTTGAGGAATCTCTTGCCGACGACCTGGAATAGGTGGGGCGCAAAGGACCTGATGTGTCCGTCCGGCAACCATGCGTCGGACCAGAAGAAGGCCGAGGATCCATCCCCTAGCTGGATGTGCACAGAGCTGGTGAACATGGTAGTGATCATCTTCTCCGGCTTGGCTGGTAGTTTCATCCAAGCTGGAGCGCCGGGCAATCTTTTTTGCCATTCCCAACGCAGCCTCAACGCATAACCGAGTATCATGATGTCGGGAATGCCCAAGCCGCCATAGCACTTAGGGGAGCACACCACCGACCACGAGATCTTACATTTTCCTCCAACGACGGCGTCGGAGCCCGTCCATAGGAATGCTCGGCGACGTTTGTCTATCTGCCTGGTGGCCCAAGGCGACAAGCAGCACGTGATGGACACATGCACCGGTATGGCTGAGAGCGTCGCACGCGTCAGCGTCGTCCTCCCAGCGGTGTTGAGAAGGTTACCCTTCCATGTTGGGATCCGGCGCGCGATAGCGTCCACAAGCTGCTGTTCCTCAGAGCGGAGCATCCTCCCCATTGTTAGCGGCGCGCCCAGGTAGCGGCACGGGAACGGCGCAAGCTGACAGGGGAAGGCCTGACGGGCGAGAGCAATGTCTTCCTCGGAGCAGCGGATGGGCGAGATAAGACACTTTTCAAGGTTGGCGATCAACCCAGAGGCACCAGCAAACAAGTCCAGGATGGCCCGGACACAAGTGAAGTCTTCCGGCTTGGGTGCAAGGAAAATGACCAAATCATCCGCATACAGGGACATGCGTTGGCCAGTCCCATTCCCAGGTAGAGGAGAGAGCAGTCCCACGCGGTCCGCTTCCGCCACCATGGCGTTGAGCACCTCCATGACCAAGACGAACAACAGCGGGGACAATGGGTCACCTTGGCGCAAGCCACGTGCGTGGCAAATGCGACGGCCAAGACATCCGTTCACCAATACCTTGGTGCTTGCCGACGAGAGAATTGCCGCAACCCAGTTCCTCCAGCTCAACGGGAATCCCATATGCTCCAGGACCTCAAGGAGAACTGGCCAGGCTACGGAGTCGAAGGCCTTCGCAATGTCGATCTTGAGCAGAATGCACGCGTGCTGCCTAGAGTGCAGCCAACGACAGTAAAGCTGTATCGAACGGAAGTTGTCGTGAATCCGCCTTCCTTTTATGAACGCAGTCTGATTATGCCTCACCAACCCGTCCATGAACTGTGCGAGTCGCATCGCAAGACCCTTCGTCACAAGCTTGCCGAAGCTATGGATTAGACTGATGGGCCTATAGTCTTTGAGGCCGGCCGGGGTTTCTTTCTTTAGTAGCAGCACCATCGAGGCATTATTGAGGAGGTAGAAGCTCCTCCAATCCTGCTGCCATAAGGCATGGAAGGTGGCACATATATCATTGCAGGGGGCTCTCAATTGGTGAGCTTCAGCAAGTGCCAAATCGAAGCAAATGGCTTTCGGATTTTGTAAGCAAGAGTACTTTGGTACCTTAATCCGGGCGCCCTGTTTGCTGGAACTTATCAGCCTGACTTATCAATCATAGTACAATATTTTTCTCTAAAAAAACAAAATTAGCCGGCTTATCAGCCGTACCATCAACCGAACAGCCAGGCAGCCGAGCAGGAGAGCCTGCAGGGCATCACTACAGCAGGTTCATTAAACTCAGCTGGTCATATAACCAATGCGGAAGAGAGAAGCATGACCACTGTTTGGCCCACCCCCAACAGCCAACTACTACTCCACAATTATGAAAGGGTACTTTGTGTAATGACCAAAAAAGTTCCATTTTTGCATACTATTCAAATAAAAGAATGGGAATTGTGTTTCAAACGAGGGAGGTCTCTTAAAAAATACACCTCGCAACAACAGCAAGCCGTAGTCCAGAGAAAAGGATTTTAAAAAATTGCTCAAATGACGCTGCAGGCACTGTCAATCTCTTCAAATGTGCTGTTCCCTCCACCACTTCACACTTCACCCACCTCCCTCCCTCCCTCCCTCGGCCTCGGGGCTACTGTTCGCCCATTCCTTGTTTCCGTCCTTCTCACCCTGCTCCGCTTCCGCTCCCACTACGTTTCAGATTCCCAAGAAGGCAAAGAAGCCCCTCCCTTCCCAGCAGCAGCTTTGGAGCCAAAGGGGCAGGCAGCCTTTGACCCTCCACCGTCGCCATGGCCGTGGTCGCCGCCGTCGCCGATGCCTTTGACCCCACGGCGCCTTCCCCGTCCCGCGCCCCGGCGTCGCGCCAAGACGTGCAGGCGGCCATCGCCAAGGCCGTCGAGCTGCGCCAGCTCCACGCCGCCCTCCTCCAGCGCGGCGCGCCCAATGCCCGCGCCACCATCCGCAGCCCGGCCGTCATCCGCCTCCCGCCGGTCGCGTCCCCCGCGCGCTCCAGAGCAGCTGCAGACGAGGAGTACCCCGTGTTTACTCCGGTGAGCTAGCTTCTTAACACGTGTTACCTATATGGATCATGGATGTGCTGTGCGAGTGTGCGACCGTAAGGCCTCGAGCTCACTGTGACTGACAATGGCGTCTCTTGCTTGCTTGCTTGCCGGGCTCGGCTAGGCCTACGATGATGAGGAGCGCGTAGCTGCCGTTGCACTGAACCACATTTGCCAGGACAACCGAAGCCGGTCGGAAAACTGGACCGGGGTCGCCCTGGATCACGGCGGCAGCGACGACGCAGCCATGTCCGACTACGACGGCCTCCACGCCTTCTCGTCCTCCAACAGCGAGGTGCTCTTCCCTTCCTCCAACGACCACCGTCTTCGGAACAGAGGCACGGCGGCGTACAAGATCCACCCCGCCTTCATGCACTCGGCGCCGTCGGCCGACCGCTTCCTCGCGTCCGCCGGCCGGGCGGCCTACAATTCCGAGCTCAAGCTGCCGCCGGCGACGTGCGGCAACGCGTTCCGGCCCGCCACGATCAGCAGCACCAGGGTGCCGCCCCCGTCGGCGTACTCGCGGACGAAGCAAAGAGGGCCGCCGCAGATCCTCTCGTGGCTCTTCCCCAAGTCGAGGAAGAAAGCCAAGCCCCCGGAGATGACGACGTCGCCGACCGCCATCGAGCGCGGCAACATGCCGCAGCTGCTGACCGAGTGGGGGGCGCTGTCTCTGGAGTCCCTCAAGAAAGAGCTCGCGGAGGCCAACGCGCACCGGGACGCCGCGCTGCGCGAAGCTGCCGAGGTGAGGTCGTCGCTGGGGGAGCTGGCCACCAAGCTGGTGAGCGTGGAAGCGTACTGCTCGGAGCTCAAGAAGGCGCTGCGGCAGGCCACCAACTCGCCGTCCGTCTCCCGGAGATCGACGAGATCAATCGAAGCAACCCGAGAGCTCCCGATGCCGGTGAGCCACGAGGTGATGGTAGAAGGCTTCTTGCAGATCGCGTCCGAGGCGCGGCTCTCTGTGAAGCAGCTCTGCAAGGCGTTGATCCAGCAGGTGAACGAAGAATCAAGTGACGGCCTGTCCGACAAGCTGAACCTGCTTCTGCAGCCGTACCAGCTCGCGCTCATCGGCAGCACTGCCAAGCACTGCTCGAAGGCCGTGCTGTACCATCTCGAGGCGATCATGAACCAGGCCATGTTCCAGGACTTCGAGAATCCGGCGTTCCAGCGGAACGGCTCGCCGAGGTGCCTCGACCCGGCGGAGGACCGCCGGCAGAGCTTCGCCGCCTTCGTGGCGCTGCGCAACCTTAGCTGGAACGAGGTTCTGCGGAAGGGCACCAAGTACTACAGCGCGGACTTCAGCCGTTTCTGCGACCGGAAGATGAGCGGCGTCGTGGCGACGCTTGGCTGGTCCCGGCCGTGGCCCGAGCAGCTGCTGCAGTGCTTCTTCGTCGCCGCCAAGTGCGTCTGGCTGCTCCACCTGCTGGCCTTCTCCTTCGGCCCGCCGCTGACGATCCTGCGCATCCAAGACGGCCGCGCATTTGATGAGATGTACATGGAAGACATCCTACATGACAGGCAGCAGGTGCAGAGTCCTTGTCAAGTGAAGATCATGGTGATGCCGGGGTTTTACGTCCAAGATAGAGTGCTTAAGTGCAGGGTCCTTACAACCAGATCAACAGCATAATTGTGTCTCTTTTCTGAGCTTTATTTATTTGACCAACAGCTTCAGAACCGCATGTTTGCTGTAGATTTGGAGTAAACAACTAACAAAGTGAAGTCTGAGCTTTCTTTGACCAACAGGTTTGGATTACTCCATTGTTATGTTATGATCAACAAAAATGTTCCATTACAAGATATTTTTCAGATGTTATGAAAGCCTCATCCCTGATTTGGCTAGAAACCAAGAAATATTCTGAACATTTTCAAGCCAGCATCTGCATTCTGCAGCACAAAACTGAGCATCACCACCCTAGAGAACTAGACAAGATTAAAACATACATATGCACATCAGATGCCTGTATGACAAAACTGAAACCTGGAATCATACCCAGCTGTTCTCAAATGAGATATCATCGAGCCGAAACGATAAATCCCCAACATAATCCTCTTCAACATCTACTCTACCTTCAATGGTCTCCACAAGGTTTTGGTGTAGCTGAGGGAGCAGCGTTGAAGGCGGGGGTAGCTTCGGTGAACACATGATCCTCTCTGCTGGACCACAAGGTTTCTCCCACGCAAGCAAATGCAGCTGGATGGGGCGCACTGCGAGGCGGTGCAAGGAGAGTTTCTGGCTGAGGGAGATGGTGTCGAAGCAACGGACTGCCCCTGAACTGGAGATCATCCAAGGTAGGACCTTCTCATTGGACACCCTTGAGATGATCAGAAGTTTCGACACCTCCTTGGCCCGGTTGAACAGATCACAGAGCCCAGATCGCGTTGATGGTGCCTCGCTTTCCTTGTCATCTTCGATTACAGATGATATGTAGATAAAACCCTAACAAAAACAAGCATGTCAGAAGATTCCATGGATGATTCTAACGGCTGAAGTAGTATATAGTAACTGTGAGTATTGCGTAGAGTGCTAGTAAAAACAAGACCTCTTCAGTTCGGCTGATGGCAAAGCCAAGCCTTGTGTCACCTTCTTCAAGTGAGATTTCCAGCAGCAATTCTCCTCCTATGCAGCTGTACCAAAGCCGTGCTGCCTTTACCACACCAATATCCACTCCATGGTAATCTTCAAAACCGTAGAGCGTCGCATTAGTGACATTCGACAGATCAGATAATGAACTTGAATTCACAGATGCAGACGCTGTCTCTCCAGATATCTGCATGTTTCAGAATGTGACAGTGCGAAGACAAAACTGTGAGTAAAATTTTTCAAATATGAAACGATGTGAGAGGATTTGAACAAGTTGATTGCCCAGTTTCTAGGCTTAGTTATATAAATACTATCAGAAGATTAAAACTAACTGAAGTCTCATTGTAGTAACAGCCAATCTACACTGTGAGATGTCTGAATTAGAGAGCTTGTGTCTGCACCTTGGTGAGAAGAGCTTCACTCTGCACAGTCATGAGATCAATGGGTATCCCCGAGGCCTGCGAAGAGCAGAACCATGCATTGGCACGCGCCAGGGTATCATCGAAGGACTCATAGTGACAAGCATTGTTGTCCAGAGCCTTGGGCAGGACAAGCATCGAGAAGTAGCAGCTGGAGTTGGTTGCGCGCAGCGTGTCACGCATCTTCTTGTCCCATGGGTATGCGACATAGCCATCCTGGAGTTGTGCCTTGCTCAAGGCTGATGCAACTCTTGTGCTCCTCGTTCCTTCATGGAGAGAGGGATGTAAATTTCATTTATTAGAAAGTTCGAAGTCCACAAACTAGCATGCTCATACTGTATGTGAAATGTACTCAGGAATTAAAGCACCATCATCTATGATCAGAAGCACGGCCAGAAAGGCAGTCAGAAGCATGTAAGAAAGAACAGCTAGGCATTATTACATGAAAATGCTAACAAGTATCAACTTTATACAAAGCAGATTCCAGATCAAATGAAAATGAGGATTGGTTTCAAACCAATTAGAGAATCTCTAGCAGATTATCGATCCTCCATCTCCTAAAAGTCTATATAGGTGATCTCCTATTATGGGTAGTGTATCTTTTTCTCTTTCTCCTCCAACATATTACCAATACATTTAAAGTGGATAAGGGAGATGGTGGATCCTCTACATTTGAGAGAGAAGGGGTGGATTTTAAGTAACTACTTTAAACTTGTAGGCATTGCAAATATGACGAGTAATCTGTTGGAGTAACCACAATCCCTTATATTGCATTTTTTATATTATTAGGGATGTGATAAGTAAATGTTCTCAACTCTTACGTCCCAAATTCATGATTGATGTAGATGCAAACTTTCATTTTACAGAAGAAAAGAAAAATGAAAAAAAAATCATCAAGAAGCCATAAAATGATGAGTAAGTCTAACGACCTTTAGGTGAGGTCAATAGTCGAATAGTCCCCAGATGAGACGAGAAAACGAGTGAAAATTACAATGTATATATAAGAAAGAATTGACTGACATTTAGACGATGACCTATTTCTATGACAGCAACGCACTTGGCATTGTTTTGGAAACGTCTTTCTTCCATTCTCCGTAGTTCACATATACTTCTATCCTTTTGCTACGTTTAATTTTTGCTATGTAGCTGTCAATCTGACACTGATGGCCATGACCTCCTTAGTGTTCTCTCGGTGAGACAAAAGGAGAGAAAAATAGTGCATATCAGCACTTTTAAAGGAATAACGCCTGGAACAATGCACTGAAAGATCAGCTTATCAGAATATTCTCAGTCCAATTTAAACTTCAGATTTAACAAGAAGTTTGTCTTTTCACATGTGACGCGCGCGGAGCATCAGACGTGCATACTGTGATCAATTGAAGCAGCCACGGCGCCACCGGCCCACCGCACGAGTGCACGACCACCAGCCAGAGCACTCTTCACAAGAGAAGGCGTCAAGACGAGAGAGATGGGCGCGGCTGAGGGCATGGACTCACACGCTTTCTTGCGCTTCTAGCTCTAGGCGCCGTGCAGGCAGCGCAGAGGGGGGGGGGGGGGGGGGGGGGGGGGGGGGGGGGGGGGGGGGGACGCCATGGCCGTGGCGCCCCTCCTCTCATGTATGTTCAGATGCGGCAACTACGAAGAAGCAGTTGTTCAGACTTCAGAGCGGTGAACAGAGCAGTCCGTGGTCGGTTACCTTGTAAGACGAGGCACTCGCTCTCGAGGCGGTCGACGAATCCGAGCAAGTAGTTGGGGTCGTGCAGCGACCGCAGAACGTACTGCTTCCTGCCCCCTCCGCCGCCGGCGCCGGGACTGGCATGGTGCGGCACGATGCAGGCCTGCAGGTCCCTGCCGCCCCGCACGCGCACCTCCACGGAGGTGTCCCCGCGCTTGAACGCCGCGTGCAGCGCCTTGTGCAGCCCGGCGCGCCCGCCCTTGAACGGCGCCTCGAGCTCCAGCGCTGCCGCGACGGCGCCGCCGCCGCCGCCGGAGCCGCGGCCCACGCGGACGGCCTCCACCACGTCCCCCTCCTGCACGACGCCCGCGCCGCCGCCCCACTCCTCCGCCTTAGAGCTCCCCGCAACGCACTCCAGCGCCACCACCGGCGCCTCCGCCTCCCGCCGCCTCCTACTCCCTTCCCCCGGCTCCGCCATGGCTCCCGGCTCTGCTCCTTCCCTGAAAGGATCGCCCTCGACTGGGTTGCTTTTATCGAGTGGATGGACGGCAGCCGGGGACGCGCCCCCACGTGCCGCCCGTGACACACCTGAGGCAGTGAGGCTGGATTCCGCTCGTGGTGGCGGGATCTCGGACGGCCGCCGGCGCGGTGGGTTCGAGCCCCCGATCGATCGGCAGCGCGCACGCTCCTAGATTCCTCGGTCTCCTCTCGTCTCCTCGTACTCTATTCGCTCCGGAGTCCGGTCCACGCCTCCACGGGCGCTGGCGGACCGCTGGAGAGCCTCTCTTTTCTCGCTGCACGGTGCGGGAGGTTTAAAGAAGGGGGCGGCGGGCAAATCGCCGTCAGCCCGTCACGGTGGACGAACCCGACCAATCGCGTGGCATCCAGTGGCGCGCGGCTTCTATCTGATGCAGTGGTGACGAGCCGACCCCGCGCGCACGTCATCCGGCTGCCATGCGGGGCCCAGGGCGTGTGGACCGCGACCTTAACGGTGAGCACTTACATGAGCGATGCAGCGCCTCGTGGATGGATTTTGTTACCATCTCGGGTCCTTTCCAGCTCGGTCATGAACTCGCCGTGCTCATGCTCGTGCAAAGGCCTCTTTCTATTTTGTTTTTTTACAAAAAAAAAGCATTGGCCGGCAGAGCGCTGGTCCAAGAGTTCTGTTTCCATCTTGGCCCTTGTTTAGATTGAAGATTTTTTCAACCTGATGAATAGTATCACTTTCGTCTTATTTGACAAATATTGTCTAATCGTAGATCAACTAGGCTCAAAAGATTCATCTCGTGATTTTGAACTAAACTGTGTAATTAGATATTTTTTTACCTACATTTAGTACTCCATGCAAGCGGCTAAAAATTGATGTGATGGAAAGAGAGTGAAAAAACTTGGAATTTTGAGGTGATCTAAACATGGGCTTGCATTGATTGTTCAGATCCGTAGCTCCGTATGAATCACCGATCCTGTCTGCAAGGATCCGTACAAGCTGCAGACAGGTCAGCCAATTGGTGGACAGGTCAGAAATTGGCCCAATCATAAAGGAAGCGAGAGGTTTGGCTCGGCTGATGAGTGATTGGAAGTGTTCTCAGGTAGAGAAAGAATACAATCAAGTAGTGAATGCTTTAGGGCTGGTTTAGATGCAAATTTTTTTTTGCAAAAACAACACTGTAGCTTTTTCGTTGTCATTTGGTAAATATTGTCCAATTATGGTCTAATTAGGCTTAAAAGATTCGTATCGTCCATTTCGTCTAAACTGTGTAATTAGTTTTATTTTTTATCTATATTTAATGCTTCATGCATGTGTCAAAGATTCGATGTGACGGAGAATCTGAAAATTTTTGTAAAATTTTCTGAGAACTAAACAGGGCCTTAGCCCTTAGCCTTATTAGCTAGGCGTTGTAAACATTGTGCGGCCTGATTAGGACAAGCGTTTGCGTGTGC
The DNA here is from genome assembly GCA_038087645.1 of Saccharum hybrid cultivar R570. Classification (NCBI taxonomy): domain Eukaryota; kingdom Viridiplantae; phylum Streptophyta; class Magnoliopsida; order Poales; family Poaceae; genus Saccharum; species Saccharum hybrid cultivar. The sequence goes on along the minus strand of JAQSUU010000365.1, from coordinate 2,028,518 downwards.
TTGGACCTTCCTTAATGTCAATTGTAATCCGCTTGTGGCTACCTAATAAAGTTTCTCTTTGCTAAAAAAAAACTGCAAACAGGTCTTACATTGAAGCTTCTACCAAAGGTTTCCGTTGAGAAAATTGCTCCCAACCTCGCCCTACGGCTCTGGACAACCTGAACTTCACGCTTGTCAAAGCTATCGAGATACGACGGTCCAGATTTTCGCAAGAATAGCACGTGCGTTCATAGCAGTGACTGAGTTTGTGACAACGTCAAAAGGCCAAATCCAGGGCAGCTGTTTGATGAAGTGCACAATCTCTTGCGTCTTGCATCAAAGGAGATTCAAAAATTGCTCTGGCGTAACAAAAAATAACCCTTGTGACGTAGCACGTATAGTGGTGACGAGGCCACACGAACCACCCTAGCATTTTGATCTAAGGTCTTGCAGTACGTACTCCCTCCGTCCCCAACTGTCCGTTTTCGCTTCTCGCGAAACAACTTTGACTAAATATATATTAAAAAAATATTAATGTTTATGATACATATTTAGTATCATTAATAGATATTTAAATCTAGTTTTTTAATAAATTTATTTGGAGATAGAATTGTTGTTCACATTTTCTATAAATCGAGTCAAGGTTATTGGCACGCAAATCATGACGACAAACGTTTAGGGATAGAGGGTATCGTAGGCATGCAAACTGCTTTAAACAAATTTCAGACTTGACTTCTCACTTTAAGATGTCCTTTAAGACCTTAAATTTGTTTGTATTGTGCTTCAGCAATTCATATACTTTTATGCTGGCATGTTTAATTTTCAGTGTTAAATAAAATGAATTATGTGAGGTTGGACTGTCTTAGCCTGAAATCCTAGCTACGCCCATTATGCATGGAGAAATAACTAAATGCTTTTGTGTCGACTGTGCCCAACTGTGTTTAACATCTGTAAAAAGATGGTGATCTGCTGGACAGGGAAGCAGAAACCCCGTAGGGCGGCAGTTCAGAGGCACTCTAAACAAACAAAAGAATGGTAAATCTATTTCGTAAGTACAAATTCCAAGATTCCGCAGGATAAATTAGTCCACTATTAAATTTAACCGATAGATTCAAGAGATGGGAGACGTTGACTGTTGAGATCCAAATGACATTCTATACATCGGAGAAGATTCCAACGCTGAAGATAGGTAAGGTGCCGATATGGTCCATCTAGTGACAGACAGACAACTTAATTAAAGAATACATACATGCACAAGTTGCAGCCATACTGTTTTACCAGAAAGAACCAGATGCCAGGAAGCATCACGGACAGTTCATCAACCAAAATCGATAACATCTATCAACTTCATCTTTTCCAGATTTGAAATGGAAAGAGAATAGATTGGTCATTATTGCAAGGCAATTAAAAAAAGTGCTGTTGCATTTGCTGCGCCAAGGAGGGAATTGAACTTCTGACTGTTACAGCATATGATGATAATATAATAAAAACTTTGGAATTATATCAGTATACCAAGTAGCAAGCATCACTAACTGAATATAAATTAATTCCCTAACAAATAAAAACGGTGCATGCACAATCCATCTATATATGTGGCATCCTAAAGTCTTTGGGAAACACCTAATCGATTTGGGGAAGAAGCAACAGGAAGAACAATATCTAGTGTATCAGGGAATTGAATCTCAGGACATAGTTCGCTATTATTTCAGTATTTCCTAAAAGTTAAATCACCATGGATTAATTTAATTTACCATGTTTCTTTTTCTTTTAAAAAGAAGTTTGATTTGATTACATTTGTAATGAATATAAGCAGCAGTGGCAATGATGAAGGAAGAGAAGCAGGATAAAACAAATAAACACTAGAGTACTTATACAGAGATTAACTAAAGCAAACAACATGTTGCTAGGATAAGAACAGCAGGTCAATTTAATGACACAAGTTTACCAATCATGCAATGACTAGATGGCTAAACTCTACATCCATCTTCTTGTAGCTTTATTCCTTGGATCTTGCTGACTTTGTCGTCTAGTCCTTTTAAAATCTCCATTAGAGGATGTAGGATGCTTCTGTCTGCCAAATGAATTTGTTTCTACTTTTGGATTAATATGAATCTCTTTTAAAGGGCTAGTTGAGCGCAGCTTGTGAACGAATGACGTTTTTGATGGAAGAGATGCTTTTGCTGCAGATACTTCACAACTCCCTATGGAATCACCATCTCCTGGAGTGCTATCAACAAGATGCTCATCAAGGTATTCTCTTAGTGCAACAGGAGATTCAGAATCTGATGATGAGCTAGAACTGCTCATATCATACAGAACATTGTTTGACATCACTGGCAGATCAGTGCAGATTGGACTTATGGCAGAAGATGCTCTTTTAGCCCTTGACAATTCAACAACCTATCAAAAGAACATAAGAAATTAACCCTTCGCATGACCACAGAGGATCAGTAAGGACTTGGAAGAACTGCTTACCATATGCTTCAGAGCAGCCATGTCTTTCTTCAATTTAGAGATCACCATGTTTTTCCTTTTAAGAACTTCCTGCAGCTCTGCAATTCTCTACATGCCAAAAAGGAAGAGTTTATCAATACTCCAATAGTATATTACCTGAAATGTTGGCAATGACAAGTATTGAGATTCTAACCTTCGCATCAGCAGTACTAGATGCATGTGCCGCTGCAGCTAGATCCTTGATGGTTGCATCTTTCTCTTCACATTCCTTCTGAAGATTGTACAGTTGTTGATCTGCTGCCAGGAAACTTAGCTGGACACAATTTAGCATGGTGGCACCACACAACACAATTGAGGATAAGAAAAGTGTGTAAACTTTGATCAAAGAACCCCTATAGTAACTTGAAAAGGCCAAAAGGAATGCATTATCGAGAATTGTGACATGGATACAATCAGGTATATGTGAACAATAGATGCGTGGAAATAAAATTTCACACAAAACAACAGAAGACACTTTAGCCCCAGAGAAGTACAAGCATATCTACCTGATTATCCCCATTTATCTGGTTATCAACTGATGACACAACACTCCAGCAGAAGTCTGAGAGGTCTGACATACGGCGCTCTTCATGATCCATGAAAGATAGACTAGACCTGTCAACTATATCACTCTTAGCATCATCTGTGCCGCGGAGATCCTGCACAATTGGTGCATATTCTTCAGTAAACAGGTCTTCTTCTTTTAAGGAAAAAAAAAGAGCAATAAGTCAACAGGTGCTACCCTTGCCTTCTGAGGAGTGGCAGCAACCTCTAGCTTCGTGCACACACAGCATCTAGATCCCGCTCCATCTCCTATCTTCTTGCTGCCTGCAATCTCATTCATTTCCCTTTCATCGGAAATGTAACTATCGCACTTGACGTACTGCTGTTGTAAGGAGCTCGTCTCGACGAGCAGATCATCCAGCTTCTGCTGCATGCTTTCCAGAACCTCATCCTGCACACCAAAAACATTCTTCGCGGAATGGTCACCAAATATTCAATCAAGACATAGATACGAATACGATCGAGGAGATCAATAGAGCCAAACCCTAAGATGAATCGACCGCTGTAGCTGCTCGATGCGGCGGGCGGCGTGGGACCGGGAGGATGCGGCGGCGACAGTGGCGACGAGAAGCACTCGATGGAGCGGGCTGAAGAGCTCCCACGCTACCGCCTCATCCGGGGGAAGGCCCGGTGCGGCCGAAGCGGCAGACGACGCCTCCTCCGCCCCGATAAGGCGACCCTGGAGGGAAACCCAGGCGTGCCGCCGCGGGGCCGCCGGCTCCCGGAAGCGGCTCGCGAGGGCGCAGCGGCGGCGGGGGTAGGGCGAGGGCGAGGAGACTGACACGCGGGAGGGTGGGAGGTCCGGGGGCGGGGTCGCCTCGCCGACGGCGGCGGCGACCATGGCGACGAACGGCAGAAGGTTTGGCCGTCAAGGTTTTCATTTTCGAAAATTAAAATTTATCGGGGTTATAGATGAAGAGGATAAACAGGATATATCGGAAATATCGGACTAAATTCAAATAAAATTTAATTTGAATTTAAATAAATTTAAATAAAATTAAATAAAATTTATACGAAAAAGATAGATTATTTTTTATCGGCAGCCAGGGATAAACAGGATATATCAGAAATATCGGGATATTTCGGCCGATAAAAAAAACCATGTTGGCCGTTTGGGGATTGGAATTTGAGCTGGGGATTTTTTTGTGTGTTTGGGCGGGGCTTTCAATTTCTTTTTTTTTTCGGCTTTAGAAAATAAAAAATATATTTTTGAACGGTTACTTTTGGATCTCATCGGCAAATTTCTGGGCCCAGCTGAAAAGGCGCGATCTGCCGGCCCATCAGTTTAGCCCTGGCAAATGCATGGAGTACTAAATATTGATGAAATCAAAAATTAATTGTACAGTTTTGTTGTACTTTGCGAGACGAACATTTTAAGTCTAATTAGTCAAAATTTGAATAATTTTTACCAAATACATATGAAATGCTACAGAAATTCTGATACAGTGTTTTTCTTCCCAATTCCGTGAACTAAACGAGGCCTTATTGGATCGAGAGTGAGGCCCGTATTTTGTGATCTGTCACCATCTGGAGCCTCCTCCGGCTGTAGCAGACTAGCAGTAGCACCCGTATAGACACATGGAACAGCCGCACGCTCTCGCGGAGGCCGAGGCCGAGGCCGGGGCCGGCGCCGGCGCCGGCGTGGAGGCCATCGGGGATGCGTACATTTTTTTCGAAAGCGTGCATTGGCACGTGTCTCATTAAGTAGAAGTGGGAAAGCCAAATTTTACAATGGCGGTACATAGGACACGCAAGTAATCCTTGGATTACCCACGTAATCCCACACGAACACAAAAGCAAGAAAAACACGAGGGGGGTGAGACCCTCCACCTCAAAACCCCCACCGACTAAGCCTGATACATGAACACAACACGATGGTAGCCAGTAGAGTGGTGAAACCGCGGAGGCGACGAGGTTCAACCTCGGTGGCGAAGCATCCACCAAGGGAACCACGAAGGCGACGAGGCTCAACCTTGGCGGCAAAGCATCCGCCAAGGGCGCCAGTACGACAACAGCGGCAAAGCATCCGCTAAAGAATAGACCACAGCGGCAAAGCATCCGCTAGAACTGCAACCTGGCCCACACGCCCCTGGCAGCAAAGCATCTGCCTTAGGGGGGGCCAACACGACAACGGCGGCAAAGCATCCGCCCAAGCATCACGCCGGCAAAGCACTCGCCAAAGACGACAACCATCAAAGCGACAAAGCACCCGCTGATGGGGGGCCATCACGCTCACAAGTAGCAAAGCATCTGCCTGAGAGGGGAGACTGAAGCGACGATAGCGACAAAGCATCCGCTATAAAGAAGCAACCGACTGCGGCAACACCAACTAACTACTGGACAAACCAAAGTGAAGGGTAGCAAGAAGCACAATCAGGCTCAGCGCACCAAGGAGCAACTTGAGGCCAGGAAGCGGAAGGAGCAGAAGCATTGCAGCAGGAGCCCCCAACGATGCCTTCAGGAAGGAAACTGACGTCCTTAGACGCCAACATCGTTGAAGAAGCACACGGGGACTAATGTCCCAAACCATCCCCGACATGGTGAGCATAGCCCTCAATGACGCCTTCAACAAGGGAATGACGCAGACAGCGCCACCGCCATCGGCCCAGAGCAAGGCCGGGCAGGGTGTTAACCCAAGCTGGTTCCATGAGAGCAGGCCCCATGTACAGCAGCCACCACGCCACCACAGGATGGTAGGCAGGGGTGCAGACCGCAGGCAGGGAGAGGCCAGGCACTGCAACGGCGGCCACCCGCCGGCCCGCTGAAGTCCATGTTCCAATAGCACTTCCTGAATTGAGGAATCAATTGAAGACAACATAAACAGGGTGTGCAATCGGAGAAGCTGGAACCTACTAGATCAGAAGTAGAGCCCCATCTGGACGTTCTTCTCCACGAATCCGCACTTGGCGTAGAACCCCTTCAGCTCCGTTGTGCAGTTGAGTATAACCTTGTAGCACCCCCTACCCCTAGCGTGCTCCACCAGGCGGTGCACGAGCCTCTCCCCGAGCCCCCGACCCCTCGCGGAGGCGTCCACCACCACGTCCTCCAAGTGCCCCACAAGGCCGCAGCGCCGGATGAACTTGCGCTCCACCAGCACCGCCCCCGCGGCGGCGAGGTGGCCCGTCGCAGCGTCCTCCGTACATCATCCGCCTGCTCGAGCTGGCCGACCTCTCCAAGGGGTTCTGCGACCTTCTCGCGCAGCTCTCCCCCTCCCCGTCCCTCTCAGAGGAAGCCTTTCGCGCGCGCTTCGCTGAGCTCGCTGCGCTGGGCGCCGATCACCTGATCCTCGTAGCGGAGGACGCTGCGACGGGCCACCTCGCCGCCGCGGGGGCGGTGCTGGTGGAGCGCAAGTTCATCCGGCGCTGCGGCCTTGTGGGGCACTTGGAGGACGTGGTGGTGGACGCCTCCGCGAGGGGTCGGGGGCTCGGGGAGAGGCTCGTGCACCGCCTGGTGGAGCACGCTAGGGGTAGGGGGTGCTACAAGGTTATACTCAACTGCACAACGGAGCTGAAGGGGTTCTACGCCAAGTGCGGATTCGTGGAGAAGAACGTCCAGATGGGGCTCTACTTCTGATCTAGTAGGTTCCAGCTTCTCCGATTGCACACCCTGTTTATGTTGTCTTCAATTGATTCCTCAATTCAGGAAGTGCTATTGGAAAGATCTGTAGGTTCGCCTGTTTTCTTGAAAAACTCGACCTACTGATCACTGCGGCTTGCATTGCCTCAACATAATTATGTGATGTGTGACACATTTACTGAATCCACTTGTAATGGGATGTTGTCAGAAGTTATTATAGATCTCTTCGCTTTTACCAGGCTTGCAAAATGATTTCCATTTGTAATAGTAATCCTGATTCCTGAATAACATTTCAAGTTCATTTCCTGAACAAAAAAGATGGCAATTGTTTTGCCCTGAGTTTGGACCTAGGAGGCTAGGACTATGAGGTTTTGCAAGGTTTGATACTTGGAGCATGATGAAACTTCCATGGAAGGCAAATAGTGTTTTATTGGATAAGATCACTGTCAAGTAGTGTTTCATTTTAGAGGGTGCATCTGTTATGCCTTATGTGCATTATCCAATGAAGAATGAACATAACTGATTTTATTGAGAAATTCAGGGACCTAGATTCTTTGCCATAGATCTCTTAGAATTTAATATGTGCAAGACACATTTCATGGAGTTGCGTGTGAGCATAAAAGTTCAAACAAATAGCGAGCATTAGTAATTGTTTAGTGTAACAGATTGGTTTGTGTGTGTACTAAGAGAAAGATAAAAAGTGGGCGCTAGGTCATTCAAGATATTTGCATTCTTGCATGATTGGGAAAAGATGTCTGAACTGATCTTCAAGATGAGGTATAAACAATTTCGTGTATTTACTACTGCTGAAGCTATGTTAAGCAGACTTAACCCAATAAGGTTCTTCCTTTGCTAAAATCAAGTAATGCATATTAACCAGCTAATGCTCCTTTTAGGGCTGCTTTTAAATATTCAGTTATTCTTTAACAGACTGTACTTGTCCAGATTTTTTTTTTGTGAAAGCAGTATGTTTAGATTAGTGGTATATTTTGAGGTACATAGATCAGGGATAGGATAGCGTGTGCCAGAAAAATCTAGCTGGTGTGAAATGGGCATTTTTTTATTCTCTTATAGATAGATTATCATGTCTTACTGTATTTTCATGCTACGAATTTCTGTTCTGACATGTTCATGGGGAAAATGAGGTTACCCTTGCTTAGATATGGTCTTTTTTAATCTAGGTGACTGTACCTTGGCAAAATTTGACGCTCAGTAAGATTCAATCACCGTGTACGATATTTCAAAACGAATAGCAATCTTTACTATATCGACATCCTTTTTGTCTGTGAGCAACTGAGTGTAAGTAGGGTGCATGATGTCGGGTCACTTATTCCTCCAATGCTTAGGTCTAAGTAGAGCACAAACGATGTCTGAATAGTGCCTGTAGAACTCCGTTGTTTAGAATGTCTGAAGAAGGACAAGTGGCGGCCACTGCCTGTTCAAATGGGAAGTTGTAACTCTCTCCAAGGAGAAAGGCGGCTTGGGAATTAAAGACCTTGAGATTTTTGCTAGGACACTGCGATTGTGTTGGTTGTGGCACAAAATGGAAAAATAGAGAGAAAGCTTGGGCACAAAATGGGAAAATAGAGAGAACTTGGTCACAAACGTATGTGCCCTGTGATAAAATGGACAGGGATTTAGTTTTCGTTTCAACAATTGTGTCAGTGGGTAAAGGGGATTTGGCACCGTTCTGGCTATGCTCTTGGGTTGATGGTTCAGCTCCCAGAAACATTGCACCAATGCTGTTTGCGAATGATACAACATAGGGCATTCTTGGCGGCCCTCTCGAGTTAGGTTTTTTATCAAGCTTGGGTGGTTCGAGTGGTTTTGGTTGTCTATAGCTGTTTATTCAGGTTTTGGGTTAGCTAGTAGTTGCTGGTGGAGGGGCTCTTCCCCTTCACTCCGAGTTGCCCGAGTTGCCCCTTTGTCCCCTTTTCTGCTCTTTTAGTTTGTTTTTCTTTTTTTTCTTTTTTGCCCATGTAAATTTTTGCTTCTAATAAATTTATTTGGCAAGTCTCTTGCTGACGTTTCGAAAAAAAGAGTGGCTGAAGATCATACAACTCAAATGGTGGATGGTAATGGATTCAACTATCTATCTCATAATACTAATTATATATGTTATCTGATCTTTCAAATAATCGCGATTAATCACGACTAATCGTCCTTATCAATACCTAGCACTCTATTAGGCCCCTGATTCAATCAGAGCGATCAGAAACCTAATCGTTCAATTAATCATCGATTACTCATGATTAATCGTCCGATTAGGTCTCTTGGCCTATCGACACTAAATAGGGACGGGTTGCTTCAACTTATTGGGCTATTTTTGGGGGGCCGTGCCTATTAGGGTTTCTCTTATATACCTCTCCCTCACTCTCTCACACCTCCTCAATCCTCACTCTTCACTCCTAGTCTCCAGCCGTCGGTTGCACTTGTTGTGTGTGCAGCTGCTAAGCTACATCTCTCCCCCTCCATCCTCACTCCCTCCTCCCTCCCTTCCGGTTCCAATCCAAGCAGCCCGTGCATCTTCCCTGCTTCCTCGTCCCTCCTGCAGTCCTGTTGCTTCCTCCTCCCTCTTGCTGCAGGGTTGCTGATTCTCTTCCCCACTTGAGAAGTCTTGGATATATACCATACATATATGATATATAGTCCTGCTATATACATGACCATTAAATGGACAATTAGATCAATAAGAGGTCGATTAATCGTCCTTATCGTCGATTAATTGTCCTTATCAATACCAGGGCGATTATCTATGATTAGTCGATTTAAAAACATTGCTAATTATGTACTATAAAAAAGAGATGCTTGAACATATTGTAGCTCACTCTTTGACCTAAATGTATCTGCCACCTTACTACATCACCTAATCTCTCTACAGTTCTGATGATACTCCCTTAGCATTGGACAACTTGTTTCATATGTGACCGAAATAAGAGATGCTAACACATCATAGGTTAGTCTTTGACCTAAATGTAACTGCTTTCCCCTGAAATCATTTTTTATCACGGTAAACAAGTTTAGTGGTGACTAAATAACAATTTATTTGTACCAAAGTTTAGTGATGTGACTAAATGACTAAGGTGGTGTTTGGTCCTTTGAACCCGCCTCATTCTAGATCGATGTGGAGTTCATTCCATTCCACAATCTTCATTGAAAATAACCACATTTCTCATGATGTGTTCGTTCCACAATTTTTATAGACAATAACCACGTCTCATGCTTGCGCTGGTGATGTGTTCGTTCCACAATTTTCGTAGACAATAACCACATCTCATGCTTGTGCTGGTTATATTAGCCTACGAGAGATGACCCGGACCATGGATTAGTTCATTCCATTCCGCGAACCATAAAAAATACTGGTTATTAGCATGTGACAGATGACTTGATCATAAATTAACTCATTCCATTCCACGCAAAGAAAAAAAATAAAAGCAAAAGAGAAGATAGACCACCCCATGGCCTATAACTCCAACCACACAGCATAAAGGCACCAGAATTAATAATTAACTGAATCACACAAATCTACTACAGATTTAGCTGCCACTAATTCCCATGACAAGCAACTCTGCAACTGTATCATACACAAGCAACAAGCAAAATCAGCAGAGTGACGAAAAGTATAGCATTATAGCAAGAGTGACAAGTAGATATCAAATATAGGAGCGAATACATCGTCTCACTCCCACAACGCAAACCAGAGTACCAAACTCTTAGTTCAATTTCCTAGACCCTTGAATTAAAAGGCGAAAACGAAACAGAGCAAATAGGTGAACGATTGAGTTTAGAACAGAAGTTTGTAATTATGGAAAAAGCAGTGCTTCAAAACTTGGCCTTTAGTAGAACTTCGGGCTTCCTTCAGCTGAGAATTATCACACCTAAACTCTACCAACCCTGTTTAGGTTCACCATGCGAGCACCACCATCACCACCTCTGGCTGATGAACCAGACTGGTTGCGACCCCTTCCATCCTGAAACCGTGAACCACCACCGTAGCCCCCACGGGAACCCTGATTGCCCCTGTCCCTCTGGTGCCCACCACTTTGACCAGATCCTCCACCTCTACCAGAGTATCCAAACCGGTTGCCACCACCCTGCCGCCCTTGTGATGAGACGAAGTTCTCCTGCCACTTTCCCATATTGGATGAGTCCTGACCCTCACCCCTGCGCCTGGGCGGTACACCCTCAAGAGTGCCACCAGTTCTTGCCTCGTATGCCCTCTCATTGCTCTCCACCAGGACCGAGAGCTTATCTGCCATCTGGAAGAGTAGCCCCTGAAGCCTAGTTTGATCCACACTGTGGAATACGATGCACTTTGTTGGCTGGTCCCAACTAGCATGAAGCTCTTCATGCATCATCATCTTGCTAACAATGCTGTGAGCATGCTGCTCGCTGAGATCAAACATGGTGGTGAGCTGGTTAAGGCTCAAGGACTCGTAGCAAGATGAGTATGAGAAGAGATAGGTTCTAAGAGCTTCCTCCTTGATCTTAAGCTTCAGCATCTCAAGAACATGATCTCTGTTCCTCAAAAGCTTCCAGATCTCCAGCGAATTTACGACACTGAAAGCCTTTTGGTGATCACCCTTGTTGAGGGCTCTTGTGGCAGCCATTACATGGTCCCTCACATTCTCTGGCGGCCCAACAAACGTCTGCCTTTCACTCACTTCAAGAAGCCTTCGGAATGTTTTGCTCATAGGCCTCCGCTTGTCATAAGTGCTGGCAGCCATATTGGGGACTTCAATCAGCATAGCACAAATCAAGTGTGTGGCTTCCAAAAGTTCCAGGTTTATATGCATATGGTAAGGCATTTGCCTTCTCCTCTCAAGTCTTTCCTGCAGTGATAGGGTGACTACATCATTAGCACTGATATAACCAAAAGGAAACAATCATCTTTTCCTTGTATAAAACTACCCCAATTGTAGTATACAGTTAAAAGAATATAATAATAAAATTAATATGCAGTTTGCTCTAATATTTAATAAAGACAAGAGAATATGAAGTTTGCTCTAATATTTAATAAAGACAAGAGTAACTACAAGTAGCATGAACTACAAGTAGCATTCTAATACCGTATTAAAAAAGCAACAGAAACATAAATAATTAACAGATACAAGAGGGGATACAACTTTGCAAATACTATCAATTGACAAACATAAAATTTTCCAACTAGTGTTTTGCTTGTGTGATTAGGGCTATGTGTGCAGCATTTACAAGAAAAAAGGATGAGTTGCATAGGGGTTTAGATTAACCTGTTCAGGAGTTTTTTCATGGTAGCGGCTTTGTTGCACACCTTGTGCAAGTAATTCTTTCACCCTCCCAGTAGAGTAGAGCTCGGTCAAGCATCCATGGGCTTCATTTATCAAACCAGCCCTGAAAGCACACAGCCCCAACTGGGCCATGACTCTATTGAATAAAATCTGTGATGATATGTCCATGAGCTGAACACCATCTTGCAAATGACTCATTAAAAGCAAGTCACGAGCCACTGAAAACTCATCAGAGATCGCATGGTGATATATGTCACACAGCATTGCACGGGCTTTGGTCCTTTCATCTCCATACTTGTAAATTAAGGACATCAATCCATCCATCAAAGTTCTACCACTCTCTGGAAAAGTAGGCTTCCTAGGCACAACCTCTGGAATCACAACAAATGGTGATGGTCCTCTATTGTCATCTATTGCTAGATGTTCATCACCAGTCTCTGCATCATCATCATCCAGAGTGTCCTCAGGCTGCTCTGCGAGTTTTCTCATTGCATCATACACTTCTTGGGGTTTGTAGTAAACCAGTTCAACACGGCGCAGTGCAACCTTGGCAGCAGCTTTGAGGTTCCCAACCCTCTCAAGATAATCTTGGACATTCTGTGCAACAACCAAAAACAGGGGTTCCTCTCTAAGCCTCTGAACATAATCTTTTGTGTATGGATCTGTGCACTGCAAGGTCTTAAAAAATTCAGAGTCCAGTCTCTCGAGGAATGCAACCAGGTCACCGACAACATGAATTGTTCCATTATAGTCCGCACCCTTTTGAGTTTCCTTCTCATCAGGCTCAAATGATGTGTCTACTACAATGTTAGGATACTGCTGGAGTATATCAAGCACAAGAAGCATATTATTGACACACTTCTTCCACACATTGACTGGCATATGCCCAAGTAGACTAGGGTTGACATCAAACTGCGCAGAAATCACATGGAAAAGGATTTCAAGCTTCTGAGCTGGTGTTTTGGCTACACGGGTCAAAAATGTTAACTGCTCAACACGCTCGATCCTTCCAGTACCTTTCTTTCCCCTTGATGCTACAATCTCCTTAAGTTTCTTATCGACAATATCCCATGTGATTTCACTTGGATCTTTCAAGAACTGCTTATCCATCAGCTTATCCTTCTTACTCCTCTTCTGTTCCCAACCTTCCTTGTCATCATCATCTTCATCACGTTCCTCTTCTGATTCTGACATAGCTATTTTATCAGGATCTTCAATCTCTGCATCACTCTCATCAGCATCATCGTCGTCGTCATCATCCATATCTTTATCATCTGCAGCTTCATCTTCAAAACTCTCTGGATGCTCTCTGCACTTCTGGATCTGCTCTTCGTACTGCTTGTTGTTCTTCTTGAGCTTTTGTTTCATCGCATTGAGTGCCTTCGCATTGCTGCTGCTCATCTTCTTCTTGGCCTCCTTGTTTGCAAGGGCTTCAGCAAGGAAGTCCTCCAGCAACACAAGAGCCTTGATATACATCTTTGGAACCTCAGTAGATTCATTGACACGAACAACCTTCTCAAGATGTTTGTTAAGCTTCTCAAAACTCTCCTGCAAGCTAACCCAGTCATTGATCTTCATTGCATTACGCATCTGATCAACAATAGATCTCATCTCCTCATTCCGCTTGTCCCTCAGGGAGCGGATCACGCGGTGACCCGTATCAGATTCATCGCTATCATCTTCTTGGTTCTTCAAATAGCGGTTTCCACCACTGCTGCGTCCCGCACCACCACGGCCTCCATCATCATCACTATCACTGCCCTGTTCTGACTCGACTTCTTCCTCCTCCTCCTCCTCAGACTCACTGTCCCCCTGAAGTTGCAAAGGACAAGGCAAGTGTTAGATTCTTGCATCAACAACAATTGGATGAATTACTTCAGTATGCACATCATGAATATACTGGCATGCTGGTATCATTGCGCGAAAGAAAGCATGTACCTGTCCCCAGAAACGGGATGCCATGATTTCGGCTGCTTCTTTAGCTTCAAGACTCAGGCTCTGAAAAGAGGACACCAAGAATGAGCTATAATTAATCAATAAAAAACAGAAGAAATAGTGGAAACTGCATTAATCTGGAGGCAGAGCTGACAGAAAAGTAAAATAATTCGAGTACAAATTTGAAGAGAGTATCATAGTTAATCAATCCTTAAAAAATGACTTTACAGAACCAGTGACTATGAAACAGAAGATAATGTTCATCATAGCAGGGGCAGACGACACAGGGGTACACATGCACTCCCAATATTTTTTGCAAAATAGTCGAAGTTAGTATATAATACATGTATATACTTGTCATTAGATCATATCCGAATACAAGGTTCAGCCCAAATTGGATTGTTCACAAATGAAAAAAATTATATAATATTTGCGGTTTGCCAATACAGGATTGGAACTAGAATATACAGTTCAAGTCTTCCAGATATGCATCAGTTCAACCTAACCTTGCCATCAGTTCAAAAGAAAGTAACAATAGTACCAGATATGCATCTAGACAACCTGGTCATGCGCATGGAGCAAATTCGCATCTAGAACATGTGGCCCTTCCTACCGAATTCGCATCTACAACATGTAACCCTTCCTACCGAAGCCATCTCGAGAAGTCGAGATATTCTAATTACTGCTACGTTTGTGAATTAGGTTTAGGTCGGGACTCACCTTGGGAGGACCAGAGGAGGATGCAGACGGCGACAATCACCTGGGGAGGGAGGGGCGCCGGTTGCGTAGACGGTTTGTCGAGACTCGAGCGGTGTGCGGTGGCGCTGTAGTCAGGAGAGAGAGCGAGCGGGCGGCGGCGACCTGCAGGAGGGGCGACCGACTGGAACGGGGATGTTGCTGCTGCATATATATATCTAGGGTTACACCGTGGGCTGGGCCGGCTGTGGCTGTTTCGTGGGCTAAGTTCGTGGGCTAAGTACGGCTGGGGTTGACCCAGCAACCCATTACACGACTTTGGGTTTACCCACTTCCATCGCTGCTAAAACCCCTTAGATCAGGTTAGAGACTCTTGACTGAAAACCCATACTGATTTGCACATTTCTATGTGGGATAAGTGGTAAGTCTCAGATAAGCACACATGCTACCATTAGTTTAGTACTTTTCTCGATGATTTGATTTTGGCTTTTTTCGCAACATAATTTTTAATCAATATGTTTGGCATCGCCAATTGATTTGTCATTACTTGAAATAATACCACAGCTTAAGCGTAAGCATAAGGAACGTCTTCCTCCTCAATTGATTCTAACTTGGATATTTAGGATAACCAAACTTACTACATTATGCAAATAGAATAGGCAGAATTACTTATTCAAACTTTTATATCACTTAAAAATTTAACCAATATGTATTATATGATAATCCTAATACTCATTTGGTCGTGTGTCAGTGTATCTTACTACCATTAGAGACTTTACCAAGATCTTTTGTACTTAAAGTTGGGCGACAAAAAAAACTCTTGTGTAGCATATTCTTATTGCTGCATGCTGACAAAATCTCACCCATGTAGAGTACTAAGACAAAAAAAATCCACCATTCGATTTAAGATTGGACATAATTTTCCATCTATTGAAAATTATAAACCACAGTGAGCTCTGAGCTTACATTTAACCTTCCAAAACTCCTATTGTAGTCATATTCAAAAGTCTCTTTTATAGCCTATTGTTTTGATTTTATTAGGATTTTTACTAACACCCATACTTATATATGCTTATAGACTTAAACTCATGGATTTTCTAGCCTCACGGTTCGACACAATTAGTTATGTCTTGACAACTTAGTAAAAATACCTAGTTCAATATCCATTGGATTTATTGGAGCACCTCCAGTGATGAGCCAAATCGAACCGTGAGGCTAGAAAACCGAAATCAATACATTATAGGAATCGAACCATGCATGTCAGAATCAAAATCGCATCCTGCAGATGTGTCGAACCATAGTGAATAAAAAACACAAGCCTTCAGAGAGTGCATGTCCAACCACACGTCGAGAGATTCGGAGAGAGAAAATAGACTTTTCAATTAGCGTCCCCTGTTGCCATTTTCACAAATCGAATTCTACATTGTGGGCATTTACTCTCTGACACACTAAAAGTTTTGCAGCACAAAATCGATGACACACTGGAGCTGCCCTTAGGGTATCATATAGATAGCTCACTAACTTATAATCTATTACCCTTCCTTTGAAGCCACCATGTGTTAGGGGAAACGATCTTTGGAAAAGCTCATGAGATAACTTTATTACCTTTCGTTTGACGCCATTCATTAAACTTATCATATTGCCTTTGCATGTGATTAGTATTTTTGCGGAAGTTACAGACTTTTAGAATGTGAGCATTATGAGTACATTTCTTATATCTTGCTGGCAAAGAGACCATAATAAAGTCCATTAGTAAGTCATCAGAGATGAACCACCCAAGTGATTTTAGCTTAGCGGCACCGTCATACATGAACTTATGTACTTGTAACACCCGAGGTGTTTGCCACCAGTTAAGCAGTAGGTTTGAGCTCAAACATGGTAGTTTAAGTGGTGATGAAGATGTCAAGGTCAAACCTATGGAAGCGAGCCTCAATCTAAACTTGGATGTTGCACCTTGCTTTGCATATATGCAGTTTTCAATATATATGCTTGGGTGGTGTTATTATAATATTTTCATATGTCTCACCTTAGTACCTATTTATATTAGTCACTGGAAAAGTTTCATGACGTTTGGAATCAAAAAGTCACATGAAATGATAAGTTATATGCTTGTTGGAATGACTTTACTAAGTGCTGGAATTGCATTATTAAGTGGATGGAAATATAGGTCATCAACCAAACCTTGCAACCTTACCCAAATGACTCTAGATGGACTCTACAACAAAAGTCATAAAAGGTCCGTGTTGAGCAAATGCCCCAAAAATGCTCCAATTGATCAAAAAGGATAATTTAAGCTTTATCGTGATCCTACTTTGGTCAAAGTATAACAGCAGTTTCTATATCAGTTTTGAGGTTGAACCTTAAATGAGAGTTGTAGTTAACTTTATGTAGAAGAAACTTTGTTTTTGGACCAAGAGTTAGATCAACTTGGAAATAAGTCAAACAGAGGCTCGAAGATTGAATCAGCGGCTGTTTTCAGACTTAGATTTTTTCTAAGTCTGGAATTCATCGTCGTCGACGTTGGCATGTCGCGTTCTCATGTTTTTGTTAAGCAACTTGAGTTGAGCCAAAAATAAAAGTTGGAGCTTACATCTTGGAGAAGAGCATGCAAAAAGTTGGATTAAGTTTGATCAGGTTTTGACCTCCGAATGCGAGTTTCCGTGACCTCCATCAACATGTTGACATTGTCATTTTGGCAACTAATTAACTGCTAATCGGTTGCTCTAATGACCTTGGCCCCTTAATGAAAGTTGTAGAGCATTGTGTGGGCTTCAAACTTCGTTTTTGCTCCGAGGTCCAAATCGGCCCAGATTTAGCCCAAATCGCTGCCCACCGTGCTCCACTCTGCGCCCACCACGTGCTCGACGCTCTGTCAACGTGGTCACCGTGCATGCACGCCGCGCGCCACCTCCTTTGCCGCGTGTCCCTGCCTTGCTGCCGCGCCACTGCCGCTCCATTATGACTGCCAAGGTGCCCCGACGCTCCTCACTCGCTCTCTGCTCGCCCCTCGCCTAGCCAGCAGCACGCGCGCGCGCACCAGAGCGCCGCCCGCCATGGACGGCCGGCCAAGCTCGCCGCCGCCCGTG
Source organism: Saccharum hybrid cultivar R570 (assembly GCA_038087645.1). NCBI lineage: Eukaryota > Viridiplantae > Streptophyta > Magnoliopsida > Poales > Poaceae > Saccharum > Saccharum hybrid cultivar. The sequence continues at coordinate 2,010,922 of JAQSUU010000365.1, read as the reverse complement.
TCCTCGCCGCTCTAGGCCCCCATGGCCGCATCCACATGCACCACCGCCTTCACCTCGTCGTGTTGCATCTCACACGCTTGCTCGCCCGAGCTATTGGCCTCCGGAGCAACGCTGCCGCCTTATCGCTCGGCTGCATGCCGCCGGCGTGTGTGGCCAGGGCGCCACGGCCCATCTCTGGCCGAGCTGCGGACACCCACGGGTGCGCACGAGGCCCTAGGTCCTTCGCCGTCACTCCTCGGCCGCCGGCGTGGCCTCCTTCGCCGGAACAGTGAGCTCCCGACGACCCTCCCTGCTGAAATCGCGACCAGGGGCTTCGCGCGGGAATTTGAAGAAAGGAAGTGGCCTTTTTGCGAAGTCAGTGACTCATATGAATAGTGCCGTAAGGACTGGTTTGTAATTATTTTGCAGGAACTTTGGAAAATCATAGTAAATCGTGGAAAAATCGTAAAATGGCAAATGAGTACTTTTTGGAATCCTTGTGAAATTCTCTATGCATTAGATCTATAATATAGCATGTTTTAGTTTAAAGTTTTCTCTGTAAAAATGGAATTGTGCAGCTAGGTTTTTAATGCTAGTTGTATTTGTCATTTTCATAACTGTAGATCTAGGGCTCCAAATGAAGTGAAATTTTTGTGGCATGCTATTCATATGATTTTTAATGTGTGATAATTATTTCATAAATTTTGGTTGCCATATGAGTGATTTATTAGTGTATCTTTCTCTCACGTGAATTCTTGCAATAGCAATTTGTCTTTTTCATAGATGTTGATATACATGTCCAAATGACTTGAAATTTGTACAGTAGACTATTGGGTGTATGTAAGATCTACTGTAATTTTTATAGATTTTATTATGGACTTTTGGGTATATGTTTATTATTTCACCTTGCTATTTAAATAAATTAAGAAATGCATTAAAAGAAATTATTTAATGATGAGCACTATGCTTTTTGGTGATCATTTAACATGCCATTTATGATGGTTACATTGGTTGTGGCCAAATGTATGTTTGGAATATAAGTTAATATTTATTCTTGCAATTGATGCTTTCCTGGACAGTTTCTGAGACTTTGGTAATTGCACCATGAAAATGATGTTTGATGAGAAACATGCTTATAACAAAGTTGTAAATAACTTATTAATCTATCTTGTGTTAAATTTTGGTGGCATTTGGCCTTATAGTTTGTGAGTAATGACTGTTTCAAGTTGGGTTCTAGAAATAGTTGTTCTCTGAAATCTCTGGACCAGATTCTGTAATTATGCATGTTTGACTTGGTTAACTTGAGAATCATGCTAAGATGATTAAAGATGAATCATAGACAATTTCATAAGATTTCTAGAATGTCTTGTTGCATGGCTATTGGATTTGTATAACTCCAGTTATGATCCAAACATGTAGATGTTGTTTGCAGTCCAGAAATTTTCAGATGCTAGTCATGGTTGTTTACTCCATGTGTTGCTAAGTGTGGCTTATACCCTTAATGATGGTCAAGTTAAGATACTTGTGATCTTGTTAAACTTGTGTTGTGCTTATTGTGCTTGCCCTCTTTAATTGATTATGTGATGCATCTTGTGTTACCATTCATCATATTCATACGCATGCATCTTGCATCTCATTTAGGTTCGCTAGATGCACCACGTGAAGGATGAGTTGTTGAAGCCAAACCCGAAGACGGTGTTTGGTGGAACTATCCCGAAGATGGAAGTACTCAGCGAGTGTCATCTGACAACTACTGACTTGTGTCGGATCTCAGGCAAGCCCCGGAGCATTCTAAGCCTCCTACTTTATAAAAGCAATTGAGTATATATATATATATATATATATATATATATATATATATATATATATATATATATATATATATATATATATATATATATATATATATATATATATATATATATATATGTTATATATGTATTGTTGCATTAAGTTATAGAAGTTGATTGAAAACACTTGCTGCATATATATCATTTCCTTGTCCCATAAATATGCCTGAAATCCTATTTTAGTTCAGGATCGAAAATATTGCTTAGCCCTGCTTAGACCGGTAGAGATCGGTGATTTCCTGTCACCGGCAATTATAGGTGGTTACTGAGAAACTTTAGCTATGGAATGGATGATATCCTGGAAATAACCAAGTGTTGATGAATAATTGGAGACCGGGCGGAATAAGTATGAGGCAACCAGACAGGGTTCTGGGGTGCTTGTAGTTTCCGCTTGTGTCGATTAAGGACCGTCCGTTGTTATCCCTCGGGTCATGTTGAACGCATGCCTCACATTTAGCTGGCCGAATAAGGTACCTTTCGACCGCGAAGCTGGGAGATTATTCGGGCCGAGTGGATTGCCCGCAACGCACTGTATCGGAGCAGTAGTGGCAGGATACGGGGGCGCGATGATAAGGCCAAAGAGCAGTCGGGCGGCCCCCGGGTACAAGTGGTTCCTGGCAAGCTCGCGACTTTACCCGAATGGTTGACTCGGTGACCAACACCTCGCTTTAGCGGGTGAGTAAGGTTTGTGTGAGGAATAAATCTCCAGCTGGATAGGAATTCGATTCGAATCGCCGTCGCTCCCGGTTAGTGAGCACTTGACTCGAGCTACTGCATCGTAGTAATAATTATGGAACATGGATGGTTATGTGGATGATGATTGGAAATGCTAAACCTGAAATGGTAACCTTTGATGTTAATGGTTAATCAAGTGATTGCTTTAGCATAGGTGCATACCTAGATTGAATAGGTTATAATAAAGATGATGCAAAAATACTTAAATTAGTTTATTCATGATAACTTATGCTTTTCGCAAATGAGTCAAGCTAGCCCACTGAAATAAAGCCTTGCATACTCCTTGGTGTCATTATTTCTGGTTTATGACGGGTAAGTCTAGTTGAGTACCTTCTCGTACTTAGGGTTTATTCCCACTTGTTGCAGGTTGTGATATAACATAGCTACTGCAAGAATTGGAAGACTCCGGCTGTAGTGGCGGAGTGTGATCATGGGTATGATCCGTCTGAGCTATCTTGTCTCTCTTGCTTTTATGGGAATTTGACCTTGGTGCTGGCATGTATTTGAATTAAGGTGATATTAGTTTTCAAACTACTTTGCTTCCGCTACTTTTGAACTTGAGTTGTAATAACTCTACTGAACTCCGATATATGTTGAATTACTTATGAAATGGATGTAACATATGACCTGTTATGTTGGACCACTACGATCTTGGCTTGTATGTTGGTTGGTTTGAAATCCCTCGTGATTTTATTGGACTACCGGAGTTATAGGAGCTTAAGTACGGAAATTTAATTGCTCCGGCGATTGTTTTTGTACTTTTGTTCTTATAATTTGGGCGGTTCCGTGACAGTACTCACCAAGTCGTCAACTTTGCCAAGTATAGCATGATGTAGATAATTGTTCCTTCTTCCTTGTCATTCTTCTTAACAAGGTATTCTCCCCTTGTCGAATGGCTGATGACCATCTTGTCCACCTATCGAGTATAAAATTATGGAATAAGGAGTATGGTGCGTGCAGCTAGGAGGAGGTGGATGGATAAAGTGGGTTGGGCTCCTTGATGGGCATTTGTGTCCAACTCTAGATCCATTATCCATAGATCCTCTATTTTCTTTTTTATTTCAGATAATATATGTACGTGTGAAATACTTAGGAAACATCTTGAAAACGTCTAGGCGTGCCTAGGCTCGTCTAGGAATGCAATCTTGATATTTTGACATTATCTCCACAAAGTGCGTAGTTGGTTTTATATTTCGAACAGGAAAATCAGACCATATGAACGGCGTCGAGGAGTTAAATTGTAACTTTGTTTTTCTCTAGAGAAACAACGGCACTGCTTTTTTTTTGAGAGAGACTTTTTTTTGACGACATGAGAGAGAGAGTGTGTGTGTGTTGAGGTCCGCGCACGAATACGGTGCCGAACTGCTATTCCTTCTTTGGTTCCGCTGGGCTGGCCCAAGAGCCGGCAAGTGGATTAGTGGAAGGCGAGCGACGTAGTCGTATGCGGCACGCGGTACGGTCGCGCGGCACCGACGGGCTCGAGCCCCAAACGCGCGCGTGTGGACGTGGATGGCCATGGGGCCATCGGCTTCGGCTGCCCGTTCGCTTCGCTTGAAACTGTTGCTCCTTCTCAAAAAAATAAAAAAAGAACTGTTGCTGGTAACTAGCATGCAGCTGTATACAAAGCCACCAGCGTCCGGACGTCTAGACGCGGCATCCATCCCGACGCTGCTCCCGTGCCCACGCCCGACGCATGGACGCCCAACCGCGACCAACACACGCTCCGCGCTTGATGCACGCCCCATGATCATCCCTACTCGGAAGCAGTGGTGAATCCAGCTTGAGAAACCACCTAGGGCGGACTTATGTCATAAAATTTTAGTTACCAACGGACAACATGCATGTTTTGAGAAAAAAATTGTAGAATAGCCAATATGACCAAATCCATCACCAAAATCCAAAATTCCAAATGACCAAAATCCTATAATTTCCAAATCACCAAATGTCCAAATCCAAAATCCCTACATCACTCCAGCAGTAAAAGCCTGACCGCCTGGGCCCTGGAGGCTGGCTGGCGGCTAAGCGCCTGCCACCTGGGGCCTGAGGGCCAGCCGGATGGGGCTAGCCACCGGCCGAGCGCCAGCGACCGAGGCGCCGAGCGACAGCGGTTGGGGCAGGGTCGCGTCTCGCGTCGTCGGCTGGGGGAGGCGGGCTGCATCCGGCGGCGGCTGGAGCGGGCGCGCCGCATGCGGTGGCAGCGAGGCGGCGAGCCTGGAGGGCGGAGGCGAGTAGGCGACGAGCAGGCAGCGGCACAGCGCAGTCGAGCGGGGAGTCGCGGAGTCGAGCGAGCAGCAAGGTGAGGAGCGACCACTGCGAGCCCTAGTTGGCCGCCTGGGGCGCTGGGCTGGGCGAACTGCTGCTAGGCCTGGGCCAATGTTACCGCGGCCCATGACGCCTCTGCGGTCCGCCTCGCGGAAAGAAAGAAAAACGCCGCGCGCGTCCGAGTTCCGTCGTCTTCGCTGCCGACTCCGGCGACCTCGCGCCCTCGTTAGCTCCGACCTCCGGGGGTGGGGATGGGGTGCTCGGCCAAGGGAAGCTAGGGCGACCGCCCTAGCTCGCCCTAGTGGTGGCTCCGCCTCTGCTCCGAAGGCAGCAACCGTTCGGATCGACCTTCCCTGCAGCTGCACCCAATGCACGTAGAATGGAGGCCCACGTCCCCCATCCGGCCCGATGCGTTGTGCCCACGTCCATCCCAGTCGGTCCACCGCGGCATCCTATCCTTGACACTCTCGTGTTCGCAACCTCCATCTTCGCCACACTAGGGAGCCGCAGCAGCTGGACCACCGAGAGATTAGACTTTCTCCACACCTACATTCAAATCTTCTTTTGCATCACTCAGATGAAACAATTACATCATACACTTGAAATAGATGAAACATTTGGAACATACAATTATAACATAGTCATTTGCAACATATGCAACACCCAGATAAAACAATTGAAACATGCTCTTGAACACATGCGTGTATAGCTATAGTAATATTTGCATCATCCAGACGAAACACTTGCAACATAAGTTTGAAAACATCTGAAACATATATTTAAGGCATGTGTGTATAGCCATAACAACATATGCAACAACCAGATCAAACAATTGAACTATACGTCTGAAATAACCGAAACATTTGAAACATAGGCTTGCAACATGTCCAAAAACACCTAAAACACAGCGTCACCAACGGTCACGACCTACTTGGTGGGGAACTGTGGTAGCGTAGGCCTCCCCTTCCTGCCGACGACGCGAGGTGGATAGGGGCGCAGACACAGACTTCCTATGCCTCCTGTTCCGCGTGAGGACGTGGGCAGGAGAGAGCAAGGGCACGCGTGTGGAGGTGAGGCGCAGGGTGCATGGACCCAGCGGCACGGGCAACGCGAATAGTTCGTCCGAAAAGCCCGTGACGTATCATTTCTGATCTATATATGACTCGACATCGATCAGTAATAAGGCCGTCGACCTAACACGAACCATAAATACGTGCAACTAATCTCAACTAGTATCCTTCTAAGTTCTAAATCAGGTCGTAATGTATTGTCAGATCAGAACAAAAATAGACATCGTCTGACTGTCAATGGGCAAAGTAGGTGGAGCCCTTTCGTGATGTAATGTACTAGACCAGGCGACAGTGGGAGGAGCAAGTTTTTTTTTATGCCTCAACACTTTAAGTACAAGTTATAGTATCTGAACTCGGGAGGAGCAAGTTGAGAGTCGTCCTACACCTTAGACAAGGGTAAGGTGAAATGATGTCTGAATAGTGCTTGACAGTCTTATAATTCAACTGGTGGGTGGTAGTAGTGGATCCCTGAATCAGCTTGTGCTAGGCTGCATCTTTTTGCCTTGTTTTACTCATATTGCTTCCCCATCGCTCTACTGTGGCGTGCTGCCCCGTCGTGCAGGTAAGCACCGAGCGTCCAGATCACCGGCTTCAGTATCCCTGAGAGAGGCTTGCAGAGGAGTCGACGGCTTCGTCTGACAAAAGCGGCGAGTTGCGATCCGAGAACGCGTTGCAGAGCTGAAGCCTCCATCTTTCGGGACCACGCGCGCTCCCGCGCTATTTCTGCCAGCGCGCGCAACTCTGTGGCCCTCACGCCAAATCCCTCGCGGAATTCCTGGGCAGACACCTCCCCGAGGTTTGCCTCCTTGCCCCGTCGTCTTCAACGCAGCCGCCGCTGCCTGAATCATCCACGTCCAGGCCTCTCCGACCAAACAAGAACCACCAGATGAGCTGCTCCGCTTGATTTCACCCTCGGTGAAAAGCAAGGTCGCCGTCGCTTGCACAGGTTTGGTGGCCTCTAACCTTAGGTGATGTGTATCTCTTTCTCAACCTGGGGATTCTCCATCAAGAATTCTAAAACTTGTTTTTCCTCACTCAATTGTTTTTTCCTCACTCAATTGCGATGGGTACCCGGTTATTACTTCCTGGAATTTGTTCGGGAGTCAAAGAGGCCCCTACTGTAGATAGAAAAAATTTGTTTGGGTTGGTTATTTATTTTGCATACCAAAATTTGTGATGAGAATGTGCTATCAGATTACTGTAGGTTGAGGTAGCTGTTGTTGATTTGGATCTAGAATAAAATATCCCAATTTCTAGGTCATGGTACTGAATAGCAGAGATTGTATTTGGTCTCCAATTGATTTATTCCTGCTCTGATTACAACTCTGGAGATATCATGCGTTGAATTTGCCCATCATAGTCATTGGCTGTTATGTTGTTGAAATTTCCAGTACTACTGTGTGAAATCCACAAGTAATTATTTTCCTGTCACTCTAATCTGATCCTTCATGAATAGATGCTTACAATTTCCACCTTCCCTTGTTTGGTAGTACCACAAATGGAGCTTGTTTACTTATCACTGCACAATACTTTTTCTTTCCAATTTTTTGTATCTGTAGAATCAGTTTTGATGATAAACCTTGCAGTTTTGTTGTCGTCTTGTGCTCACTGGCAATGGAGTATCGTCCCAGAGGTAGTTTCCTGAGCTGGGTTCAAGATGTGGATGGTGCTACAAGGTTTCCATTTCAGCCATCTTCACACCCACCACACCCTGCGTACCACATGCAGTTTCATTTGCCCTATCCTCACTTCATGGCACCCTCGCCAACACCAGGCAGTACACACAACTCCCTGCTGGCCTCCAGTTCTAGGAGCCCAAGTCCGGCAAACGTTGGGCAGCATCGAGTCACAATCGATGTGGAAGCAGCAGATGAGTAATCAAGGCAAAGGATGTACTACACTGATGACGAGGGCATCAGATTGGGAAACCCATAAAGGTTCTCATGTACTGAAAATTATTTACTAGTTCATCCAACTGTACTGAAACTTACTCAAACATTTGTGTTAAATTTCATGCCTTATTTACTAGTGCATTTCCATTGTTTTTGGATTATATAGGTGAGTGCATGGCTAAACAATTCTACTGATCCTGTGGAAGGCAATTCCAAGAAACTTGCTCGTTACTGGGAGGAGGTGGCAGCTGCATACAATGAGACCACACCAAGTGACCGCAAGCGTGATGTGAAGCATCTAAAAAGCCACTAGTACAAAACTACAAAGAAGGTTTCCTTGTTCAATGGATGCTACAATCAAATGGAAGATACTTATCAAAGTGGCCGCTCTGATGATCAGTTAATGAGTCATGCCCTTGATTTGTACCGCACCAGATACAAGCACCACTTCACCTATGTTCATTGGTGGAAGGCTGTTTGTGACAGTCCAAAGTGGAATACACACATTGCAGCGGAAGGCCAAGGCACAAAGAGGTCGACTCCAGAGCAAGATGCCAACAAGGCAGCTCCAAATGTGCGCCCAATTGGCTGCAAGAAAGCTAAGAAAATGAGAGCAGCTGGGAGTACGGTATGAAGCCATTACAAATGGGTTATCACAAATGGGTTATCACATTACACATGGGTACGGTGCCCATAGCGCATCCAGATATGCTCCACCAAATCTTTTTTGAGCTGAGTATGCACAGTTCGATTACGGATTTCAGCATCTTTCTCAATCACTTGGGTGAATTGAGGTATAGAACCACGGTGAAATTGTGGTAGTGTAGCTGTAGATGATCCAGCAGCTTCATTCAAATCTGGAAAATCTTCAACCATATCCTTCTCGTCCTCAACTATCATGTTATGTAGTATGACACATGCTTGCATTATCTTTGTAATATCAGCTTGGTCCCATAGGCGTGATGGTTCAGCCACAATTTTGAAACGTTGTTTTAGGACTCCAAATGCTCGCTCAACATCCTTTCTTGCCCCTTCTTGCATTGCTGCGAACAATTTATCCTTTACTGATTGAGGTTCTTTGATACTCTTCACAAAGACAGCCCATTGTGGATATATCCCATCTGTAAGATAGTAGCCCATATTGTATTGTCTCCCATTGATGTAGTACTGAACTTGAGGATCACACCCTTGTAACCTTTCAGTGAATAGTGGTGACTGATTAACGACGGTGATGTCGTTGTTGGCCCCTGCAACCCCAAAAGGCATGCCAAATCCATAGATCATGTGAAGCGACAGCCTCAAGGATGACTGTAGGAGCTCCATAGTCACCTCAGGTGTATTGTCACTTCCATGCAACCGGACAATTTTTTCATTTCCAATGCATACAATCCAAACTTCCTAACATGCCAGGAAATCCATGACTCTCATCCACATCTAGTAGACGTTGCCCATCTTCAGTATTTGGCCTTCGCAAATAATGTGCTCCAAATTTAGCAATCACCCTTTCGGCAAACTTCTCAAGACATAATAGTGTTGTGGATGCACCAATCTTGATATATTCATCAGTTTGATTAGCAGGGACACCATATGCCAACATGCGTACTGCGGTTGTGCATTTTTGCAGTGGTGATAAGCCTTCACGGTTGAGAGCATCTCGTCTTTGAGTGAAGAATGGTGACCACTCACCAAGAGCTTCCACAATTCGCAAAAACAGGGGTCTTCTCATGTGGAACCTTGTACGGAACATGTTCTCAGGGTAGCGAGGATTATCAGAGAAGTAGTCTTCTAGGAGAATTTGGTTGTACAGTTCACGATTTCTTTCTATGTACCTCTTGGTGGACGATTGGCGCCTTGGAGGCGGAGTCCCATTGTAGCTTGAATGTTGGTAGCTATCTGTGTAACAATGTTGTTGATATTGTTCTGCAGCCCAATGTAGTCATCCATTGTGAACACAGATGGATCGATAATTCCATCATCAGACTCGTCTAAGCTGGACTCTGACATGTCTAAAAGAGGACCTACAAGACTAATTAGTACCATTATGATAGGCAAATTGCAAATGTACAGAAATTATAGCACAATATATATATATATATATATATATATATATATATATATATATATATATATATATATATATATATATATATATATATATATATATATATATATATATATATATATATATACCAGTTTACTAGTCCCAATCATTGCTATCTATAAACAAAAGGAACTGCAATTTCCAGAAGCTAACATTGTCTCTCACAGGAAGCTAACATTTTGCAAACTAATGTCTATGCTGATTAGTGTTTTTTATTCATAACTAGTGCTCCTAGTGGAGTACTGGTTAGTATCAATACTACCAGAGAAGGTGGAAGGATGAGCAGCAGCAAATCAGTGCTCCTGCTCGAACACATGGAGTGTGCAAAAAATTAGCTGGAGCTCACCAATGCTAACATATAATCAGTAACTCAACTCTAAATCCCAAACGAACCCAAACCCTATTCCACCAAGAACAGGTACTAACCTTTGAATCCACCAAATCCGCCAGAGATATGAAGGATGATTTTACAGGCTAGTAGTGCAAATAGAGTCTATATCAATCTAATTAGCCGAATCCTAGAGCAATTTGGTGGTGGCGCTTTGCTTCGTGTTCGAGAGAGTTGGCAGCGGTGGCGGCAACAACGTCGGGCTTGGGCGTTGTAACACCCCAGGTGTTTGCCTTGCATATTAGCATCAGTTGAGCATGATCATGGCATGGCATTACCATAAGCATCATCATTTCATGTGCATCTTTGCTTGAAACATGACCTTGCAACATTTTGCAACATATGTGTGTTATGGGTGCTAGTGATGAGATCATGTGTGTGGCCCATGCTAGTACATGTGTTAGTTTTGTTATGCTTGAAAACATGTGAAACATGCTCATAAAACATATGCAACACTATGTTTCCCATAACTATGTTAGTGATGTGTCATTAGTTAGAGCCATAGTGTTTCAATGCCTACTTGAGTAACTTTTATGCATAAGTGGTGTTGATGTGTGTTAAGGCCTTGGCAATGTGTGTATCTTGTTAGTGGTGCAAAATGAACTAAGGCTTATGTTTAGGTCCTGCCCTAATTCCATCTCGACTCATGTGTTGACCATGGGTGACCCTAGAACCTTCCTAGTTTGACCTAACCAAAAGTATAGCTTAGGTTGCTTGCATGGCTGTGCCACCTTAACAAAGTTTGTGCCAAACTTCATGAGGAACAAAAGTTGTTTAGTGGTCAACTCATGAAAATGCTTAGAACACCCCCTAATATGGCCCACAAGGCAGATTGGGGTGCTGATTTCAGCACTTAGCCTTTTTGGCTAAGTCGTAACTGACGTTCAGTTTCAAGATACCCCTCTTCGGAGGCCTGTATATTCCTAACCGTGCTGGACTAGTTCTTGGGCTAGTAGACTTTCTCCTAGATCTTACATAGCTCTACCTTAAAGTCTCTTGCACCTCCTTCTAACTCGAGATGGTTTGAGAGTTTAAGGTTGATGCAAATCGGCTATCAGACATCCTTTGCCCGAACCGTTTTCTTGAGCCCCTCTTCGGAGCTCGATATCTCGCAATCTAGACCGAATCAAGCCTGGAGCTAGTAGACTCAATGCAAGACCTCACATAGCTTTAACTATGATTCAACTACAACTTCGGCTAATGTGGACTGGTTTAGGAGTTTTTGAGCACTCTAATCCTCCTGTCAGTCACTGGCTCCAACATTTCATCTGTCGCGGTTTCAGAAGTTCAGAAACATGAACTCCGACCGTGGCCGTCCGTCCTCAGAAAACCGACGCCGCGTGGCCTCCACGCGTCGGTGCTGCACCGTGTTCGCGTTCGCAAAGGCGCCACGCATCGCAGTCGCCCTCGCTCGCCCGCTCACTCTTTCCCCTCGCCTCAGCGCCTCGCCACGCCTGTACGCAGCCGCACCCGCAGTGCGCCGCCGCGTTCCTCGTCGGTGCCGCACGCAACCACCAACCCTGAGCACCGATACAGCCGCGCTCGAGCTACGTCTGCACCTCCTCGCTCCGCCACATCCCCCACCGTAGCCATAGCCAAGGTGAGAAGGCCGGGCTGGCCGTCTTCCCAACCTCCGGCGGAGCCGCCGTCGCGGCGTGTGCCGCCAGCCCGCTCTGTCACCTTTTCTTCTCCCTCTTCACGCGCATTGACATCACCGTGATCTCGTGAGCCTGCTGCGCCCCTTTACGTGACCCGCCGTGGCCGGGGTCGTGCTACCGATGGTGAGCAGCGCCGCCGTCCGCCGTAGCACGGCGCCGCCGTGGTAGCCGCCCACCACCGGCCACAAAACCACCGCCATCGGGTTCGCCTCACCCAGGCGAACGCGTCGGTGCCCGCTGCACCGCCGGAGGAGCCGCCGGCGGTGAGCTTTTGCTCACCGGAGCTCCTCCCCTGCCTCTGTGCCTTTGACGAGCGGGATCCCCATGTCAGCGCCGGCCTCCCTACCTTGCCTAGATGGGCCTCTTAGCGGGCCGACCGGAGCAGCAGAGCGAGGGCCTGTTTAGTTTAGGCCCATTTCAATTTTGGTTTTGTTTTCTTTTTCCAGAAGGTAAAATGTTGTGTTAAATTTTGTAAACCCATAGAAAATAGTAGAAAATCATAAAAAGGAAAATGTGGACTTTCAGGAATCCTTGAGAGGTGTATTTTGTAGTGGTGTAATAAAATATGGCATTTTAGTTTATGTTTTCTGAAGTTGGTAATTATTTTTGATAAGCACTTTATTTAATTAGGTGATTTAGATAATTTTGTAGCTCTCTATGTATTAATCCAATTGCCATGAAATTTTTGTGGGATGTTAAGTATGGTATTAAGATGCTCTAGTTAAATTTTCAGCTATATTGGATGTCATATGCTTCAGCTATGAAATTCCTTTGTTGTAGGCTCGATAATACTTATCTATTTATTTATTTTTGATATCTCTTAAATTATTTGTCAAACGGAGCTGAAATTTTTATGGTAGTCTCCTAAGAGCATGTAGGTGCTACTGTAATTTTATTAGAATTTTCTGGGCACCTTTTATATTTATTGCCATTTATGCCTATGCAATTAAATAAATAGAAAAGGTCAACTAAATAAATGTTTATGCAAGTAACATGGTATGATCAGGTGTTACTTTAACATGCTCTAGATGTTAGTAAAGTTGGTTTGGTCCAATTATGCTTTTGCATCATCATTAATTAGTTAATTTAGAGAATCTGCCATTCTGGACAGATTTGCTTGTTAAGAGAATCAACCTATGATAATAATGCTTTCATGCTTGGTGAACTATAACAAAGTTGTTAAGAAATTCATAAACTAGCTGCTGGTAAAATTTGGTGACATTTAAACTCATGGTTTAGAAATGACAGTTTGTTAAAGTTCGAGTCAGAATTATTTTGCTCTCTGTCTTTTTAGAACAGTCTCTGTGCATGTGCTATTTCGACCTGGTAAATGATAAAATCATACTTAGATGTTTTTGAATGAATTGTGGACAATTTCATAAGCTTTTCAGATTGTCCTCATGCATGTCCATTGGAGTTAGAGAACTCTAGTTATGGACTTTATAAGTTGCTGCGGTCAACATGTCAATGCACTAAATTGCTGGCACTTGTTATATGTGTGCTAAGTATGATCTTTGTGGTACTTAGTGGTTACTTAGAGATGTTTAAACATGTTAATACCAGCGAAGGAAATTTGCACCTACTCTTAGAGTAATTTGAATAGAGCACTTTGTAACTTGACTTTTATTGCTCAGATTGTTGCATTATTCATCACATTACTCATGCATACATGCTCATAAGCTCATCACGTCACATCTGTGCATACATGAGATTCATTGGTGCATATACATGCAATAGGTGTACCAAGAAACGTGACGACGGTAAAGTTCCACAAGACGTGCCCGGTGGAGTTGGAACCAATTCGTGGGCAGGAGGCCCAGTCCGACGGAACCCGAGGAGACGAAGGAACCGTGGTTGAGCGCCGGACCCCGAACCATCCTCGTACGGTTAAGGCAAGCCCCGGAGCATTATAAGCCTCCTACTTTCAAAGCAATTAATTATATATGTTATATGTATTGTTGCATTAAGTGGTAGGAGTTGTTTGGAACTCTTGCTGCATTATATCATTCCTTGTCCAGATATACTAATTCATGAATCCTATATAGACAGGATCGTCTATCTGCTTAGCCCTGCTTTATTAGAATGGTAATGTTAGGTGATCTCCTATCACCTGCAAAGTAGGAAGTATTGGGTCACGGTTGGCTATATTTGCTATCGTGGAAAAGAACCAAGTGTTAATAATGAACTTAGACCGGGCGGGATGTCGATAGTGAAGCAACAAGGCATGGAGGTCTTGGGTGTGGAACTATCCCCGTCTGTGTCGGTTAAGGACCGATCCACTATACTTCCTTTGTCATTTTGAACGCAACCTAACACTTAGCTGGCCGGCCTGAGGTTGCCGACCGCGAAGCTGAGTAGCTCAACTCAGGCTGCGAAGCCGAAAAGTGTAAGTCGCCTCGGAGGGGAGCCAGGTGGGACCAAGGGCAGGTGAGTTAAAAGTCCTGAGCTTCCTAGCCACTGGAATCCCTGAGAGCGCGGCGCTGTTCGGGCCCATCCTGAGTGGTACCAAAGGTGAATGTTGACGACTCTTGCAAAGTATGCCCGGTTGGTGTTAGGAATACCCCCTCAGCTGAGTTGGAATCGATTCGAATCGCCGTCTCTCCCGGTTAGTGAGAAACTTGACAGAGCAGAGGCAACGTAGATTTCACTAAATATACGGATGGTTCTGAAGATGATGATATAATGATGGCCTTATAAACCTGATATGGTTACTATTGTTTGCTTAGCTGAATCAAGTGATTGCTATAGTACAGGTACTAATCTAGATGATAGGTTAATAATGATTAACTTGATGCTTAAGACAATAATGATTATTTATCTGTACCTAAGCTTTTATGCAAATGTGTCAAGCCAGCCCACATATATAAAGCCTTGCATACTCCTTGGTGTCACTTTATTTCTGGTTTTTGACGGGTAAGTCTAGCTGAGTACCTTCTCGTACTCAGGGTTTATTCCCACCTTGTTGCAGGTAATAGATTCTTACTGGTTACCTGAAGTACTGTCTTCGCTGTTTGGCGTGAATACTAGACCATGGGGCATGGTCTCTGTAGTTTCTCTTCTAATATGCTTTTGCAGGATGTGACTACGCACTGGCAGTATTTGCACTAAATGTGTTTTCAAAACTATGTTGCTTCCGCTATTCCTAATTGGGTTTGTAATAACTTATTCGTACTCCGATGTATGAGAACTACTTACGAATTGTTGTAACAAGTGCTGTGTTATGTTGAATCACTACGATCTTGGTTGCTCTCGGCTTGGTTTGAAATCCCTCGTGATTTCGTGGACTATCGGAGTTATATGGGGTCAAGTTTGAGAATTTGATCGCTTCGGCGATTGTTTTTAGACTTGTGCTCTTATAATTTGGACGGTTCTGTTACAGCTGGCATCGGAGCAAGATTCAACATTAAACATATCATTTGTGTATTTAAACAAAGGCTTTTGTGAAAAGTATTAATTTTAATCTAAAGAGTGCCAGTGGTCATATCTTATATGCCCAAATAAGGACTATTAGGTGGCTTATTAAAGTACTCAGTTGGGGGTTCTTGTTTGTTTTTCTATTTCGTTGTCCATACGGCGTGCTATTGTATGGATGCCATCCGCTTGAGTGGTAATGTATGGATCAAATTACCTCTACGCCCTGGTAAGTGAGAGTTGTGAGAGCATGACCGTCCAACCGTCGGTCTAGGGGAGAGTAGTTGTGGTTACTCACATATTTATATGTTCAATCATATATCTATGAAGGTACTTAATTATGGGTATTTCTGTCGGGTAGCTTTGATACTAAAGTATATACATCGGGGGATGTATGTATGGAAAATATTTAGTTTACTGCTTTTCTTGTGTGATATATTGGGAACTGTTGGGCTGAAATGCAATTTTCTGTAGGTACACTAACAATGTCTCCTGTAGAGCGACTAGTTATCGTTATTGAGAGAACGTGTGTATGTCACCGAACTATACGCTAGAAATTTAAAATTCTTCCTAGGTTTGTGAGGACGTACGGTTCGTGCATGCACCATGTTCACATCATGCATTGCATTTTGCATTACTCCCTCCCTTATAAATGCTTACCCCACTTTTTCAAAAAATTTTCCTTCCTCCAAATGGGTTTCCCGTAAGCAGTTGCATTCTTTCGCAAACGACTGATGTAATCAACCGATCTAGGGGAGTGTCATTAGTTTCAACTTTGGGGACGCAATTTGGATCTGATTAGTGGAAGCGAACAATACACAAAAAGTTCATGATGGGTCTCTTAGGATGTAGCTCCTTGAGTTGTGATGTCTTTTGAGCTACAACTCGCCTCCCTGTAACTCTAACCTTGGGATCACCTTTGTTTGCTACCCCTTCTTGTATGATGTGTTCTACACACCTAATTCTTGACATGTGAGGATTCCTCATGGGTGTTGGTTCAATAATGGTGTTACGATTAGTAATCTACGGTGCCGCGACGAAACCGAGGGCCTCCTGTGAGCGCGCACACAAGGTTGTGCTGCTTGGCACGCGCTGGTATCACGGATTGCTAGTCATGATCCATTATGGAGCTACACCGATGTGTTATCTTTCTGTGAGCTTTTCCTTGGTTATCTTTCCTTATCTTGTCAGAAGATCTTTGTCCCGGACCCAGATGTTCTTTTGTCAGGATTTGGAACCTTGATAGTTGGATACAACCTCTTTGACATGTTTATATCATTCGTCAACGGCTTTCCAACACCATCAATACTCACTGGTTTCCCGTAAGTGCAGATGCCTCGTCAGCTTCGCTCTGGCAGTAGGGGTTGTGACAATGTGGAGCCTCCATTATCTCATCCTCCGCAACCTACTTCTACTGAGTTACTACAAATGCTTGCTGAAAGTCAGCGTGCTTTGGCTGAAAGTGTCTGTATCAATGTCTATCAAGGACCTGAGCCTATTCATTATAGCAACTATAAGGATTTCTTAGATACTGAGCCTCCTATCTTTCGAGAAGCAGAAGAGCCACTTCAGGCAGACGAATGGTTAAACTCTATTGAACAAAAGTTTCGCTTACTCAATGTGGCCGATGATATGAAAACAGAGTATGCTTCGCAACAATTACAAGGGCCTGCAGGTATTTGGTGGCATCATTATAGGAGCACTCTGCCTAAGAATGATGAGGTCGTTTGGGATCAGTTCAAAGAAGCTTTTCGAGGACATTACATTCCTCCCAGTCTTATGGCTATCAAGCACACCGAGTTCATGAAGCTCACTCAAGGTGACCGAAGTGTAACCGAATATTGGCATGAGTTCATTCATCTATCAAGGTATGCTCCAGATTTTGTCAACACCGAGGTCAAGAGGATTGCTAGTTTTAAGAGGGGGCTTTGTCCCAAATTGATGAAGACCATGTGTAATAGCAAGTGTGCAACGTTTAATGAGTTTGTCCTTCTCGTACTCAGGGTTTATTCCCACCTTGTTGCAGGCAATAGATTCTTACTGGTTACCTGAAGTACTGTCTTCGCTGTTTGGCGTGAATACTAGACCATGGGGCATGGTCTCTGCAGTTTCTCTTCTAATATGCTTTTGCAGGATGTGACTACGCACTGGCAGTATTTGCACTAAATGTGTTTTCAAAACTATGTTGCTTCCGCTATTCCTAATTGGGTTTGTAATAACTTATTCGTACTCCGATGTATGAGAACTACTTACGAATTGTTGTAACAAGTGCTGTGTTATGTTGAATCACTACGATCTTGGTTGCTCTCGGCTTGGTTTGAAATCCCTCGTGATTTCGTGGACTACCGGAGTTATATGGGCTCAAGTTTGAGAATTTGATCGCTTCGGCGATTGTTTTTAGACTTGTGCTCTTATAATTTGGACGGTTCTGTTACAGCTGGCATCGGAGCAAGATTCAACATTAAACATATCATTTGTGTATTTAAACAAAGGCTTTTGTGAAAAGTATTAATTTTAATCTAAAGAGTGCCAGTGGTCATATCTTATATGCCCAAATAAGGACTATTAGGTGGCTTATTAAAGTACTCACTTGGGGGTTCTTGTTTGTTTTTCTATTTCGTTGTCCATACGACGTGCTATTGTATGGATGCCATCCGCTTGGGTGGTAATGTATGGATCAAATTACCTCTACGCCCTGGTAAGTGAGAGTTGTGAGAGCATGACCGTCCAACCGTCGGTCTAGGGGAGAGTAGTTGTGGTTACTCACATATTTATATGTTCAATCATATATCTATGAAGGTACTTAATTATGGGTATTTCTGTCGGGTAGCTTTGATACTAAAGTATATACATCGGGGGATGTATGTATGGAAAATATTTAGTTTACTGCTTTTCTTATGTGATATATTGGGAACTGTTGGGCTGAAATGCAATTTTCTGCAGGTACACTAACAATGTCTCCTGTAGAGCGACTAGTTATCGTTATTGAGAGAACGTGTGTATGTCACCGAACTATACGCTAGAAATTTAAAATTCTTCCTAGGTTTGTGAGGACGTACGGTTCGTGCATGCACCATGTTCACATCATGCATTGCATTTTGCATTACTCCCTCCCTTATAAATGCTTACCCCACTTTTTCAAAAAATTTTCCTTCCTCCAAATGGGTTTCCCGTAAGCAGTTGCATTCTTTCGCAAACGACTGATGTAATCAACCGATCTAGGGGAGTGTCATTAGTTTCAACTTTGGGGATGCAATTTGGATCTAATTAGTGGAAGCGAACAATACACAAAAAGTTCATGATGGGTCTCTTAGGATGTAGCTCCTTGAGTTGTGATGTCTTTTGAGCTACAACTCGCCTCCCTGTAACTCTAACCTTGGGATCACCTTTGTTTGCTACCCCTTCTTGTATGATGTGTTCTACACACCTAATTCTTGACATGTGAGGATTCCTCATGGGTGTTGGTTCAATAATGGTGTTACGATTAGTAATCTACGGTGCCGCGACGAAACCGAGGGCCTCCTGTGAGCGCGCACACAAGGTTGTGCTGCTTGGCACGCGCTGGTATCACGGATTGCTAGTCATGATCCATTATGGAGCTACACCGATGTGTTATCTTTCTGTGAGCTTTTCCTTGGTTATCTTTCCTTATCTTGTCAGAAGATCTTTGTCCCGGACCCAGATGTTCTTTTGTCAGGATTTGGAACCTTGATAGTTGGATCCAACCTCTTTGACATGTTTATATCATTCGTCAACGGCTTTCCAACACCATCAATACTCACTGGTTTCCCGTAAGTGCAGATGCCTCGTCAGCTTCGCTCTGGCAGTAGGAGTTGTGACAATGTGGAGCCTCCATTATCTCATCCTCCGCAACCTACTTCTACTGAGTTACTACAAATGCTTGCTGAAAGTCAGCGTGCTTTGGCTGAAAGTGTCTGTATCAATGTCTATCAAGGACCTGAGCCTATTCATTATAGCAACTATAAGGATTTCTTAGATACTGAGCCTCCTATCTTTCGAGAAGCAGAAGAGCCACTTCAGGCAGACGAATGGTTAAACTCTATTGAACAAAAGTTTCGCTTACTCAATGTGGCCGATGATATGAAAACAGAGTATGCTTCGCAACAATTACAAGGGCCTGCAGGTATTTGGTGGCATCATTATAGGAGCACTCTGCCTAAGAATGATGAGGTCGTTTGGGATCAGTTCAAAGAAGCTTTTCGAGGACATTACATTCCTCCCAGTCTTATGGCTATCAAGCACACCGAGTTCATGAAGCTCACTCAAGGTGACCGAAGTGTAACCGAATATTGGCATGAGTTCATTCATCTATCAAGGTATGCTCCAGATTTTGTCAACACCGAGGTCAAGAGGATTGCTATTTTTAAGAGGGGGCTTTGTCCCAAATTGATGAAGACCATGTGTAATAGCAAGTGTGCAACGTTTAATGAGTTTGTCAGCGATACTCTAATGCAAGAAAACTGCAATGCTGTTCATGCTGCTTCTAAGTATCATCAGATAGCTTCTGAAGCTAGGGCTTCTCAATCTAACACTTTTATAATGATTACTTCCCATCCTCAATCATCTGATGTATCTGCTAGATATCATCCATATCAGAAAAGGGGTCAGGTCAAGAAGAGTAATGTTAAGAAAGGAAAGTCTAACGTCCCACCAAGTAACCGACCGTGCTGGAACTGCAATACGCCAGGTCATTGGGCCAAAGATTTTCCTCATCCTCAAAAGAGTATAGATGAAAATGTGGCAAATGTGTGTAAAGGACATGTCAAATACACCATAGTGGAACAAGTTCCTACTAGCGAAGTCATTACGACTGGTGCATTTCTGGTGAACCAACAACCTGCCGTTGTGCTGTTTGATTCAGGCGCTTCTCATTCTTTTATCAGTTCAACCTTTGCAAC
This sequence comes from Saccharum hybrid cultivar R570, assembly GCA_038087645.1. Classification (NCBI taxonomy): domain Eukaryota; kingdom Viridiplantae; phylum Streptophyta; class Magnoliopsida; order Poales; family Poaceae; genus Saccharum; species Saccharum hybrid cultivar. The sequence continues at coordinate 1,990,657 of JAQSUU010000365.1, read as the reverse complement.
CCAGCATGGTATGAAAATGGTTACCTTAGACAGAGGTGGTTACAATATAAGTGCGGCTGGAAATAACATCTCCACCAACCAGTTAGTCTTAGGAGCAAAGATCGAGATAGAAGGACGTTTGTATAAGGTGGATCTTGTGGTATTACTAGGATTGGGTCTTGACGTAATTTTGGGAATGAAGTGGATGAGTGGAAACGGTGTTTTCATTGATACCTCTACAAGAGTGATTATGCTGAGGGATCCCAATGATCAACAAGCATTTCTAGTACAGCTTCCTCGAGATGTTAGTCCTCAGACTACAGTTAATGCTACTATAGCAAAGGCAAAGGAAATAGCAGATGTCCCTGTGGTATGCGAGTTTCCTGATGTCTTTCTAGATGATTTATCCGGATTACCTCCGGACCGTGATGTGGAATTCAAGATTGAGCTACTTCCTGGTACTGCACCGATCTCAAGAAGACCATATAGAATGCCGCCAAAGGAGTTAGCTGAGCTCAAGATTCAACTTGAAGAACTCCTACAAAAAGGTCTGATTCGTCCCAGTTCTTCTCCTTGGGGTTGCCCTACCATCTTTGTGAAGAAGAAAGATCAGTCTCTACCCATGTGTGTAGACTATCGGTCGCTCAATGCAGTCACTATCAAGAATAAATATCCATTGCCTCGCATTGATATTTTGTTTGATCAGTTGTCCAAAGCGAAGGTATTCTCGAAAATTGATCTGAGATCTGGGTATCATCAAATCAAGATTCATCCTGAAGACATACCAAAAACAGCTTTCTCCACCAAATACGGGTTGTATGAGTATTTGGTTATGTCATTCGGGTTGACTAATGCCCCTGCGCATTTCATGTACCTGATGAATTCGGTATTCATGCAAGAATTGGACAAATTTGTGGTCGTCTTCATTGATGATATTCTCATCTATTCCGAGAATGAAGAAGAACATGCCGAGCATCTGAGAATTGTACTATCCAGGTTGCGAGAACATCAACTCTACGCCAAGTTCAGCAAATGTGAATTTTGGTTGAAGAAAGTACCTTTTCTCGGTCATGTATTGTCGGGTGATGGAATTTCTGTGGATCCAACTAAGGTACAAGAAGTTTTGGAATGGAAGGCACCAACTACCGTTCATGAAGTTAGAAGTTTTCTTGGATTGGCTGGCTACTATCGTCGGTTCATTCCGGATTTCTCTAAGATAGCTAAGCCGATGACTCGATTGTTAGAGAAGGATAGAAAATTTGATTGGACTCTAGAGTGTGAGCAAGCTTTTCACACACTGCGAACTTTATTAACATCAGCTCCTATGTTAGCTCAACCGGATATAGAAAAATCGTTTGATGTGTATTGTAATGCCTCAGGCACTGGGTTAGGCTGTGTACTCATGCAAGAGGGCCGAGTTATTGCCTATGCTTCGCGTCAGTTGAGAAAACATGAAGTTAACTATCCAACTCATGATTTAGAGTTAGCTGTTGTGGTTCATGCCTTAAAGATTTGGAGACACTACTTGCTAGGAAATGTGTGTAACATTTATACAGATCATAAGAGTCTCAAGTACATATTCACTCAGCCCGAGCTAAATATGCGACAACGAAGATGGTTGGAGCTAATCAAGGATTATAATCTTCAAGTGCACTATCATCCGGGCAAAGCAAATGTGGTTGCTGATGCTTTGAGTAGGAAATCTCATTGTAACTCTCTAATCAAAGAAGATTTTCATTTGTCTCATCTCTTACACCCTGCTGTACTCCATAATATCACTGTTGAGGGTTCTCTGAGAAGTCGAATCATCGAGCTACAGAAGACAGATGTAGGTGTATTTCACATTAAAAGAAAGATAAAAGAGCAAGAAACTAAGCATTTTCGAGTCGATGAGAAGGGAATTCTCTGGTTCGAGGATAGACTCGTGGTGCCAAAAGACAGAGAGCTCAGAAATCAAATCTTATCTGAAGCCCATTCTTCTAAGTTGTCCATCCACCCTGGTAGTAGTAAGATGTACCAAGATTTAAAACCTCTCTATTGGTGGACTAAAATGAAGAAAGAAATCGCAGCCTACGTCGCTAGATGTGATAACTGTTGCAGAGTTAAGGCAATGCACATGAAGCCTACTGGATTGCTTCAATCATTATCAATTCTAGGCTGGAAATGGGAAGAAGTTAGTATGGATTTTATCTCTGGAATTCCTCGTTCTGAGAAGGGTCACGATTCCATTTGGGTTATTATTGACCGATTGACCAAATCTGCACATTTTATCCCCGTTGGAATTGACTATCGCCCACATCAATATGCTCAGATATACGTAAATCAGATAGTTCGTCTTCACAGAGTACCCAGGACTATTATATCTGACCGTGGACCTCAGTTTACTGCTCATTTTTGGGAATGTCTGCACAAAGAGTTAGGTACAAACTTAGTCAGAAGTTCTGCTTACCATCCCCAGGCTTCTGGTCAAACTGAGCGTGTAAAACAAATCTTAGAAGACATGCTGAGAGCTTGTGTAATTTCTTCAAAAGGATCATGGGAGTAATGGTTGCCCTTAGCTGAATTCTCGTACAATAATGATTATCAAGAAAGTATCCAGATGGCCCCATTCGAAGCTCTTTATGGTCGTAAATGTAGAACTCCATTGAATTGGGTGGAACCTGGAGAGCGAAGATACTATGGTATTGATTTTGTGAAAGAAGCTGAGAAATGAGTCCGAATCATACAACGACACATGGCCGCTGCCCAAGCACGACAAAAAAGTTATGCCGACAAGCGAAAAAGACCTATTGAGTTTGAAGCTGGTGACCATGTGTACTTGAAAGTATCACCTATGAGAGGAGTACAAAGATCTGGTGTTAAAAGAAAGCTTGCACCAAGATATATAGGGCCTTATCCAATAATTGAGAGATGTGGTAGGGTCGCCTATAAACTTCAGCTACCTCTAGAAATACGTATGATATTTTTGATATTTCATGTCTCGCAACTGAAGAAATGTCTTCGAGTGCCTGAAGAGGAAGTAAAAGTCGGGGATATAAAGCTAAAGAAAACCTTGACTTATGTAGAAGAGCCGGTATCTGTTTTGGATCGCAAGGATCGGGTGACACAAAATCGAGTGGTGAAATTATACAAGATCATGTGGAGTCACCATAGTGAGAGAGATGCAACGTGGGAACGGGAAGATTATTTGCGAGAAGTTTACCCCGCCTTTTATAAAAAATGGTACGCTTTCCAAACCTCAGGATGAGATTTTTATAAGGGGGGAGGGTTGCAACACCCCAGGTGTTTGCCTTGCATATTAGCATCAGTTGAGCATGATCATGGCATGGCATTACCATAAGCATCATCATTTCATGTGCATCTTTGCTTGAAATATGACCTTGCAACATTTTGCAACATATGTGTGTTATGGGTGCTAGTGATGAGATCATGTGTGTGGCCCATGCTAGTACATGTGTTAGTTTTGTTATGCTTGAAAACATGTGAAATATGCTCATAAAACATATGAAACACTATGTTTCCCATAACTATGTTAGTGATGTGTCATTAGTTAGAGCCATAGTGTTTCAATGCCTACTTGAGTAACTTTTATGCATAAGTGGTGTTGATGTGTGTTAAGGCCTTGGCAATGTGTGTATCTTGTTAGTGGTGCAAAATGAACTAAGGCTTATGTTTAGGTCCTGCCCTAATTCCATCTCGACTCATGTGTTGACCATGGGTGACCCTAGAACCTTCCTAGTTTGACCTAACCAAAAGTATAGCTTAGGTTGCTTGCATGGCTGTGCCACCTTAACAAAGTTTGTGCCAAACTTCATGAGGAACAAAAGTTGTTTAGTGGTCAACTCATGAAAATGCTTAGAACACCCCCTAATATGGCCCACAAGGCAGATTGGGGTGCTGATTTCAGCACTTAGCCTTTTTGGCTAAGTCGTAACTGACGTTCAGTTTCAAGATACCCCTCTTCGGAGGCCTGTATATTCCTAACCGTGCTGGACTAGTTCTTGGGCTAGTAGACTTTCTCCTAGATCTTACATAGCTCTACCTTAAAGTCTCTTGCACCTCCTTCTAACTCGAGATGGTTTGAGAGTTTAAGGGTGATGCAAATCGGCTATCAGACATCCTTTGCCCGAACCGTTTTCTTGAGCCCCTCTTCGGAGCTCGATATCTCGCAATCTAGACCGAATCAAGCCTGGAGCTAGTAGACTCAATGCAAGACCTCACATAGCTTTAACTATGATTCAACTACAACTTCGGCTAATGTGGACTGGTTTAGGAGTTTTTGAGCACTCTAATCCTCCTGTCAGTCACTGGTTCCAGCATTTCATCTGTCGCGGTTTCAGAAGTTCAGAAACATGAACTCCGACCGTGGCCGTCCGTCCTCAGAAAACCGACGCCGCGTGGCCTCCACGCGTCGGTGCTGCACCGTGTTCGCGTTCGCAAAGGCGCCACGCATCGCAGTCGCCCTCGCTCGCCCGCTCACTCTTTCCCCTCGCCTCAGCGCCTCGCCACGCCTATACGCAGCCGCACCCGCAGTGCGCCGCCGCGTTCCTCGTCGGTGCCGCACGCAACCACCAACCCTGAGCACCGATACAGCCGCGCTCGAGCTATGTCTGCACCTCCTCGCTCCGCCACATCCCCCACCGTAGCCATAGCCAAGGTGAGAAGGCCGGGCTGGCCGTCTTCCCAACCTCCGGCGCAGCCGCCGTCGCGGTGTGTGCTGCCAGCCCGCTCTGTCACCTTTTCTTCTCCCTCTTCACGCGCATTGACATCACCGTGATCTCGTGAGCCTGCTGCGCCCCTTTACGTGACCCGCCGTGGCCGGGGTCGTGCTACCGATGGTGAGCAGCGCCGCCGTGGTAGCCGCCCACCACCGGCCACAAAACCACCGCCATCGGGTTCACCTCACCCAGGCGAACGCATCGGTGCCCGCTGCACCGCCGGAGGAGCCGCCGGCGGTGAGCTTTTGCTCACCGGAGCTCCTCCCCTGCCTCTGTGCCTTTGACGAGCGGGACCCCCATGTCAGCGCCGGCCTCCCTACCTTGCCTAGATGGGCCGCTTAGCGGGCCGACCGGAGCTACAGAGCGAGGGCCTGTTTAGTTTAGGCCCATTTCAGTTTTGGTTTTGTTTTCTTTTTCTAGAAGGTAAAATGTTGTGTTAAATTTTGTAAACCCATAGAAAATAGTAGAAAAATCATAAAAAGGAAAATGTGGACTTTCAGGAATGCTTGAGAGGTGTATTTTGTAGTGGTGTAATAAAATATGGCATTTTAGTTTATGTTTTCTGAAGTTGGTAATTATTTTTGATAAGCACTTTATTTAATTAGGTGATTTAGATAATTTTGTAGCTCTCTATGTATTAATCCAATTGCCATGAATTTTTTGTGGGATGTTAAGTATGGTATTAAGATGCTCTAGTTAAATTTTCAGCTATATTGGATGCCATATGCTTCAGCTATGAAATTCCTTTGTTGTAGGCTCGATAATACTTATCTATTTATTTATTTTTGATATCTCTTAAATTATTTGTCAAACGGAGCTAAATTTTTATGGTAGTCTCCTAAGAGCATGTAGGTGCTACTGTAATTTTATTAGAATTTTCTGGGCACCTTTTATATTTATTGCCATTTATGCCTATGCAATTAAATAAATAGAAAAGGTCAACTAAATAAATGTTTATGCAAGTAACATGGTATGATCTGGTGTTACTTTAACATGCTCTAGATGTTAGTAAAGTTGGTTCGGTCCAATTATGCTTTTGCATCATCATTAATTAGTTAATTTAGAGAATCTGCCATTCTGGACAGATTTGCTTGTTAAGAGAATTAACCTATGATAATAATGCTTTCATGCTTGGTGAACTATAACAAAGTTGTTAAGAACTTCATAAACTAGCTGCTGGTAAAATTTGGTGACATTTAAACTCATGGTTTAGAAATGACAGTTGTTCAAAGTTCGAGTCAGAATTATTTTGCTCTCTGTCTTTTTAGAACAGTCTCTGTGCATGTGCTATTTCAACCTGGTAAATGATAAAATCATACTTAGATGTTTTTGAATGAATTGTGGACAATTTCATAAGCTTTTCAGATTGTCCTCATGCATGTCCATTGGAGTTAGAGAACTCTAGTTATGGACTTTATAAGTTGCTGCGGTCAACATGTCAATGCACTAAATTGCTGGCACTTGTTATATGTGTGCTAAGTATGATCTTTGTGGTACTTAGTGGTTACTTAGAGATGTTTAAACATGTTAATACCAGCGAAGAAAATTTGCACCTACTCTTAGAGTAATTTGAATAGAGCACTTTGTAACTTGACTTTTATTGCTCAGATTGTTGCATTATTCATCACATTACTCATGCATACATGCTCATAAGCTCATCATGTCACATCTGTGCATACATGAGATTCATTGGTGCATATACATGCAATAGGTGTACCAAGAAATGTGACGACGGTAAAGTTCCACAAGACGTGCCCGGTGGAGTTGGAACCAATTCATGGGCAGGAGGCCCAGTCCGACGGAACCCGAGGAGACGAAGGAACCGTGGTTGAGCGCCGAACCCCGAACCATCCTCGTACGGTTAAGGCAAGCCCCGGAGCATTATAAGCCTCCTACTTTCAAAACAATTAATTATATATGTTATATGTATTGTTGCATTAAGTGGTAGGAGTTGTTTGGAACCCTTGCTGCATTATATCATTCCTTGTCCAGATATACTAATTCATGAATCCTATATAGACAGGATCGTCTATCTGCTTAGCCCTGCTTTATTAGAACGGTAATGTTAGGTGATCTCCTATCACCTGCAAAGTAGGAAGTATTGGGTCACGGTTGGCTATATTTGCTATCGTGGAAAAGAACCAAGTGTTAATAATGAACTTAGACTGGGCGGGATATCGATAGTGAAGCAACAAGGCATGGAGGTCTTGGGTGTGGAACTATCCCTGTCTGTGTCGGTTAAGGACCGATCCGCTGTACTTCCTTTGTCATTTTGAACGCAGCCTAACACTTAGCTGGCCGGCCTGAGGTTGCCGACCGCGAAGCCGAGTAGCTCAACTCAGGCTGCGAAGCCGAAAAGTGTAAGTCGCCTCGGAGGTGAGCCAGGTGGGACCAAGGGCAGGTGAGTTAAAAGTCCTGAGCTTCCTGGCCACTGGAATCCCTGAGAGCGCGGCGCTGTTTGGGCCCATCCTGAGTGGTACCAAAGGTGACTGTTGACGACTCTTGCAAAGTATGCCCGGTTGGTGTTAGGAATACCCCCTCAGCTGAGTTGGAATCGATTCGAATCGCCGTCTCTCCCGGTTAGTGAGAAACTTGACATAGCAGAGGCAACGTAGATTTCACTAAATATACGGATGGTTCTGAAGATGATGATATAATGATGGCCTTATAAACCTGATATGGTTACTATTGTTTGCTTAGCTGAATCAAGTGATTGCTATAGTACAGGTACTAATCTAGAGGATAGGTTAATAATGATTAACTTGATGCTTAAGACAATAATGATTATTTATCTGTACCTAAGCTTTTATGCAAATGTGTCAAGCCAGCCCACATATATAAAGCCTTGCATACTCCTTGGTGTCACTTTATTTCTGGTTTTTGACGGGTAAGTCTAGCTGAGTACCTTCTCGTACTCAGGGTTTATTCCCACCTTGTTGCAGGTAATAGATTCTTACTGGTTACCTGAAGTACTGTCTTCGCTGTTTGGCGTGAAGACTAAACCATGGGGCATGGTCTCTGTAGTTTCTCTTCTAATATGCTTTTGCAGGATGTGACTACGCACTGGCAGTATTTGCACTAAATGTGTTTTCAAAACTATGTTGCTTCCGCTATTCCTAATTGGGTTTGTAATAACTTATTCGTACTCCGATGTATGAGAACTACTTACGAATTGTTGTAACAAGTGCTGTGTTATGTTGAATCACTACGATCTTGGTTGCTCTCGGCTTGGTTTGAAATCACAATACCGGCTGATGTAATAGTGCTTTCACAATACTTCTTTTCAGGGAGCACAGTGCAAGGGAATACCGCTCAAAGTCCAGGGTTTCAATATCTTTGAGTTTTACTTTAAAAAAAAGGGTGGATCTTCCCTGTTCAATACAGGTTTCTTTTCTTCGGATTTCATTTCCCTAAATCCTAATGGCCTGGAACCTCGATCTCTGCACATGCAGAATCCCCACGGTGGAGACCGGGAGTGGAGGCATTATTGGAGATTTTTCAGGCACCGCATCACGCTCTCGTCTGGTCGAATCGCCACGCACGATCCACTGCATCCATCCAGCAATCGGACTCCCATTCCCCGATCAGACCCGGCATAGCCTGAGGGATCTTCATTGTGGTCAGCTCTTGTGCTACTGCTGTTTAAGCTGTCACGCCTAGCAGTGCATCGCATGCGTGTTGTTGGGTGGGATGGATGTTGGTGGCGGTGGTGGTCGGACGTGGCAACTTCGTTCGCTACCCAAGTGCTGCTGCCTGCAGCAGAGATGAGATGCTCTAACAGTGCTTTATCTGGCCTCCACTGCTGCTGCTTTTTTTTTTTTGCAGTGGTTTTCTCAGTCATCTCTGCCCACTCGATCGTGGCACGCTTATGATTCTTAACCACTTTGGGCCTGTTTAGATGGTGAAAAAGTTTAGGTAAAGTTCTAGTAGCACTTTTTGTTGTTATTTGGTAAAATTTATCCAATCATGGACTAATTAGGCTCAAAAGATTCGTCTCGACATTTACAGACAAACTGTGCAATTAGTTATTTTTTTACCTACATTTAATGCTCCATGCATACGTTCAAAGATTCGATGTGACAGTTATTGTGCAAATTTTTTTTGAGCCTTTTCACCAACTAAACAGGCTCTTTGTGCATTTTAACGCGAATGAAGCTACTAGCACTGTACTGTTTGTCTGTCTCAGAACAAACCTATTCAACTACCACGTACACTTTCGTCAGACTGGTGGCGGTAGGCAAGGTGAGATCCTAGTGATGAGCGTGCCACCGCTGCCCACCGGTGCATCTGACGAGATGCTTGGGGGAAATCTGATGCGATGGATTCTAATACAGGCGCACGACTCACGACGACGACCCTCCTCGCACGCTCGTCCGCCGCGCTATGGAAGCTCAGGCCCGCGCGCCGCCCGGCCCCTTGCAAGCGGGCACGGCCGCGCCGCACTACTGCACCGCCGTGCCGTGGTCCTGGGATTAGGAGCACGGAAACGGCAATGATTCCGAGCACCCCACCGGCCACCGCAGCCCGCAGCAGCGCAAACGAGGTTGGCCGGCTTCCACACCCCCACCGCGCGCGTCCACCGCACATGATGATCACCCGCGCGTTCCCCGTTTCCCCGAATGGGCGCGCGAGGGTCGCGTGCGGTGCGCCGAAGTGGACCGGCTGCTCCTACGTCAAGCTACGTATCCTTGGTTCCATTTCGGCACGTGATGAATGGCCGAGCGGCAAGCGCGGTGGCCGGTGCCAGCACTCCTATCTATCTCAAACCACCTGTTCCCACTGTCCTAAAGTAATCGTCGGTCTTTATTTCGAGAGAGAAACTTAGGCCATGCTCAACGCTCCACATGGATGTTTAGGCCATGTAGGCTCGGATAACATAAAAGCAAAAATATATTGGTCTCGCAGGTGCTAAGAGTAGCGTGTAGAGGCGGCAAGTGCACATTAGAGAGCGGTGGAAGATGTACATGCGCGTACACAAGCCTGCCATGTATGTCATCTCGAGCCTCCATGCATGTCATCTCAGAAAAGCATGTTCGCTTGGGCTAATCTGGCTGGCTGAAAGTACCGTTGGCTGATTTTTTGGGAGAGAAAAACACTGCTGGCTAGCTAGCTGATCTGGCTGATAATCTCAAGCAAACATGCTAACAGGAGACCATGACTAAAAGTTGCATCAAAGGTTATACGCCTAGGTTAGGAGGCTAACAGTCTTATTGTTGGCTTGCTCATGTGTCCAGTAGATTTTTTACAAGGCTAACAGTCTTATTAGCCTACGTTGGTGGTGCCCCTAGTACACGCTTGAGCTACTTTTTAGTCATGAAACAATATTTTTCTCTCACGTTTATTTCAGCATAAGCCAAATTTTAGCATAAGCCAACAGGATGTGACCTGTTGTCCTATGAGCCCATATGAAAAAAGTAACATTTGACAGGAACATGTGCAGCTTGGCACTAACAAGGCTCTATTTTTTATAACTTGCTAAGGCTCTGTTAGAGTATCTTCAGCAGGCTAACTAAACATTCTACCTATCATATATATTTGGGTAGTGCAGGCCAAAAAAAAAGTCTCCAACAGGTTATCTACTTTTGTTAGTCCAACACGTTTCTCCTTCAACTGTCTACATCTGTTGGGCCAACAAATATGGCTACCTATTTTTCCTTCGTCTTTTTCCTCCCCCAGCGCTCGGAACCGCCCAATGCAGGCCTTCTTCCACAGCTCCTTTGTCGCTGGACCACCCCGCCATCGCGGCCAGCACGACCATCTCCGGTGATCCCTAATGGCGCCTCGTCCGGCCGCGAGCACCGATGGCCGCCCTTCTCCTCACCGGCCCCAACGGCACGACGGGACTCCTCGACAAGGGCGCGGCGGCCTCCCCGGCCCCGATGCGGGCGGATCTCCCGGCGCGACAAGGTTCTCCACCCCGGCTCGGGACCATGCTCTCTCCTGCGAACGGCCTTGCTCCGGCGTTGCGGCCCTGCTCCAGCGCGCAGCGCGCGGACGACCATGCACTAGCGCACGGCTTACCCGACGCGGCGGCCTCCTCCCCGACACGCGTTCTGTTGTGGCGAGAAGAACATCAAAGAGGATGACACATGGGACCCGCATGTCATGGACTGCTAAAACAAATTTGGGTGCCGTGTTTTAGGTAATACTGCTGGAATTGGAAGCAAAATATAGGTAGTATGAAAATGGGTGGCTACCCAGATAGAAAAATAGGTAGTGTGTTTTAGGAAGTACGGTTGGAAATGATCTTACTTTTATTTACGCTAGTCCATAAGGTTTTCCCTACTTCTGACTAGTTAGGTCTCACGTCATCTGTGTGTTCATTCTGGGACAAAATTCAGATAGTAAACGTGCAAACAATATATGAGAGACGTGCAAATAATATTAATATACCCACATGGAGCATCTTTTTTTAAGACCAAGAACATCTTTGGCTATGGATCTCATCTTAGTTATTTCTTTTCTCTCAGGTCGTTCTCACCTTCAGCACTTGCTACTCTTCGTGGAACATTACTTTTGGTCATAGAACATTTTTTTTACTTATGCACATTTTTAACCTCGGACATGGTTGGTTTATGGACCCTTTATTAAGCATTCGTTTGGAAGAGCTTCCACCCAAAATGAATTGACTTAGGGCATGTTTGTATTTTCTTCTCTAAACTTTAGAGCTAAAACTTCAAACAAGTGGTCTAAACTTAGGTCTAGACTTTAGCCCACTTCACATTAGAGCTTTAGAGCTCAAAAGTGAGCTAAAGTGCTCTAAAACTTTGAAAGGTCCTTGTTTAGTTTTAGTAATTGAGTGACAACCTTAGGTGGACTAATTATGTCTAATGTGAGATACATATAGAATTAATCCACAAGTGATTGTGTCATGGATGAGCTTATTGCATATGAGACATGACATGAAGTCATGTGACCAAGGTGGAGAAGATAAAGATGAGGCTTGGCTCGACGGACCGGTTACAAGCGTGAAGGGCAAGTCGGAGGCTTTGAAGCGAGGGACCGCATGTGATGTGACGGTGAAGCTTGGGCAAGACTTGACGCGATGGACCGAGGCAACGGCGAAGAGCAAGTGAGGTCAAGATCGATGAACTAATACAGTCACGTGATGATATGAAGTGAATCATATCATTTGGTGATTGATTGGTGCATGTGTTTCATCAACGTCGAAGGAGATGGAGTGGAATGCGCAAGGCAAAGTTATAACTTAGGACATTTCTATTTCACCGGTCATAGGTCATAGGTGTGTAGAGAAGTTGATGACTGAGTTTAGGATAGATGATCGTACTATCAAGAGGGGCAAACTTGTTTGCATATCGGTCATCTAGTGCCACTCGAGTGATCTAATTTTGCATCGTTGCTAGAATCGAGTGGCGTGACAAGTTGAGTGGTTAACTCCTTTAAGAAAATGATTGTGAAAATACTAACACACTTGCACAAGGTTGTGATCACTCGGTGGTGTTGGCACATTTACAAAGGCGATGGGATTTGAGCAGTAGAGAGGATTTTGGGGGTCCTCTCTCCCTCCCGCCGAGCTCGGCGGGATTCAGGCGTTTTCAAGGAATTGAAATAACTATTTTCCTTTACACCGAAGGATGAAAAAGGAGGCAAAGTCGCGGAAGTAATCTGTGCTGATCTCTAGGCGTCGGACGTTGGGTTGCTTGGCGTCAGACGCTGGCTACGGCAGCGTCAGACGTTGACATCAGCGTCCGACCAACTCGTCGCGCTACAGTGCTCCGAGGGTGTGGTGTCGGACGCGCTGGTGGTGTGACGTCTGACGCGTGATGTCAGCGTCCATTGGCGGTGGCGTCAGCAGAGCGCAGAGGAGGCGAAGGCGCTCGACAGCATCAGACGCTGAGACACGTCTGTAGCCGCACCGACGGACGCGTCTGTTGCGCGTTCGGCAAAAATAAACCTTACTAGACTGCATCTGTTGGTGCGTCAGACGCTGGGACTTTTTTCGTCGGACGCGTCCGATGGTCGGTTGCTGAGTGAGTTGAGTTCCTAGTGACGGTTGAAGTTTAACGGTCCATATTCAATCGAGGACACGTGGCAGCGATCGAGCGGAGCTGACTGAGGAGCGTCGAACGCTGGCCGCGTCTGTTGCCCCCGAAAAACATCCAGTGAAGGGACGACGACTATATTCATTTGTGGGACTATAAATAGAAGTGGTGGCCGGCCTTAGCTGGTGCTCGGCACCCTTGGGACTTAGTGTCCATGCTTTAGAAGTGCTAGGAGAGCCTCTAACTCACTTGTGCTTGCAAGAGTGCGAATCGATTGCGAGTGAGTGTGATTCTAGTGCGTTGCATCGTGAGATTGTATCGAGTGGCACTAGGTGTTCGAGTTGCAAGCCGGTGATGCTCGTTACTCTTGAAGGTTGCCACCTCCTAGACGGCTTGGTGGCTTGTGGCTCTGTAAAGCTCGCAAGAAGATTGTGCGAGGCTCCGGAGAAGCTTATGTGAGGGGGATTGTGCTCACCCCATGGAGATCACGAAGAGCAACTCTAGTTGAGCGTGTTATTGAGCTACCATACTTGATGGTGGATTCTTGCGGCGCTCTTTGGGAGAGCTCGATTGTGGATACTGATTAGCCGTAGAACCACGAAGTGTTGGTCGACACAACGATGACGTAGCTTGGTGGCAACCAAGTGAACCTCGGGAGAAATTCACCGTGCCAACATTGTCTACTTTTCTCGGTGATTTGCCTTCGTGCAACACAAGCTTGTATTTACTTTCATATATACTTGTGTTTGTGTAGCTGCTCTTGTGACTAGATTGTTTGTGTAGCTTGCTAGTTATCTTCTTGCTTATGTAGCTAGAAGCTTCTCTTTGCGTGGCTAATTTGATTTGTGTAATCTTGTTAGTCACATTGCTTAGTTTGTGTAGCTAAGTAAATTGCACTCACTAATTTGGCATTGGTTGTCTTGTTATTGAGCATTGTTAGTGAGCCTAGAAGCTTTATGCTTTTGCTTACTAGAATTATGTAGGAGCTCCCCAGTGCTTGAAGTACTGGTTGCATAGGTTTGTGTGACCTTGCAAGCTAGAATTGTTTAGGTGGGCTCTTGCTAGGAAGACACCTTATTTGCTTGATTAGGATCTTTTGTAAGGTGCTAGAGTTATAGATAGAGGTGTGTAGTCTTGGCTAGACCGATAGATTTAATTCTGCACTTGTTTCAGTTAACCAACGCAATTAAGTTTTAGAAATGACTATTCACCCCCTCTAGTTCGTCATCTCAACCCTTCAAGCTTTTAGAGCTCTAAAGTTTTGAGAAGTGGATCAAACAGACCCCTAGAGAACCTTTTGTACTAGCAAGAAGTCGGTTTTTCTCTCTTTCAAAAATCGGTAAAGCTAGAAAACTATCTTCATGGACTCAGACTCATTTGGCTACAGGAATAAGCGGCAGCTGCTGCAGCTGCTACTTATTATTCTTCTCTCTTAAAAGTACTATAGCAGGAGTAGTTGCAGGCTGTAGTGGCCGCTTATTTCTGCAGCCAAACATCCCAAATTATTTTCCCTCTTAACCCTCTGTACTCCCTGTTTGTTTTTAAACATTTATTGGACACAAAAGGACGACATTTTGGAGAACATTTTTTAACTGCGTGGAACATGCCTCCATTCAACCTCGATGGCTCTTTGTGGGAGTGTTTGTTGGGAGGAGAAAAATTAATTAAGTCAGGGACATGAGTGACTGCAAGTTATAGGTGGGGAAAAAACTTAGGTCTTGTTTGATAATCCTCTACTTAGGGCCCATTCGTTTGCCAGAGAACAGTTCACAGGATTAATTCCTAGCCGGAATGCTATTCCATTTTATATAGTCTTTGATCATCTGGATTGATTCCTGGTGGAATCTGGCATAACCAAACAAGGCCTTAAGGAGATTGAAGGAGAATGTGATTAGAAGGAATTGAGGGGAATTAAAAATCCTTCTCAATCTACTCAAGTCCGCCACCAGACCGAATAAACCCTTAGGAAAACATTATCCTTCGCTTACAAGTTAGCGTCATTGATCTAGTACATTTCCTTTCGTTAGGATATGTCCTTGACTAACAATTTCTTTATTTATACATAGTTTCCACGGTACATTCGATATTGGAAAATGCTTACTCATTAATATATTTTCATCAGGTGAATGGTAATACTATTAAAGCGCAATTCTTGACCAAAGACTTGTTCTAGCAAAGTGAAATTTGCCTACTAATTTGAACGAAGAAAGTACTTGTCATACCTAGATACCAACTAATAAGCAAAAATGAGAGAAAGAAAAGCTTCTATCATGGTGTCTCTTGGATTTTTTTAACCTTAACCTAAAATTCGCATCCATGGAAAATCAAAATCAAGACCCGAAGAATGCTACTTAAGCTACCTAAGCAACTCAGCCAGAATGTAGTTTTTTTGACTCGGCTTATGTATACTTTCTCATAAAGTAAAACCATCGTTGTGAAAGGTAACATAACCAGCCATTCTGCACAAATTCGACTACTCGTATGATGATTACTCTAAAAAAGAAGCTATTAAAGAAGTTGCGCATCCAGATCCGAGTCTCGATTGAAAAGACTCATCAAGAAGTTATAAAAGTAAACGAAAACAGTTAGAGCACGGCCGCAGATTCGCCCATGGCTGTGTTTAGTTGTCCTGAAAAGACTGAAAAGTGTATTGTAGCATGTTTTGGCTTTATTTGGCAAATAGTGTTCAACCGTTGACTAATTAGGTTCAAAACGTTCGTCTCGCAAAGTACAACCAAGCTGTATAATTAGTTTTTGATTTCATCTACATTTAGTACTCCATGCATGTATCGCAAGTTTGATGTGACGGTCCATTTAAAGAATGCGCGTACGACACGAGACGGCATAAAGTACAAATGATTTGCTTGCTTTACTATGTGATACCACTTCTGACCACTTGATCTGTGTCGATCTGCTTGCCCGCTCGACCCATTTCGTTCTGCCCTCCGTCACGTCTCGTCTCCGTCTTTAATTTGCTCTTTCTAAGTTGTTGTGACCGATCGCTGCTGACCGGGCAAGCTGCCCATCAGGATGCTGGACTGCCGATACTTCATAGAGCGCTCAGCGGTGGCCGCTGGGCGACACGAACGAGAGGAGGGCATTTCCATCATAGTGTCCTCTATTCCCACTATCGATCTAAGCAATCAAATCAGGATCCTTTCCAAAAGCACGGCGCTATACATTTTCTGCACAAAAATCTAACTAGGCTTAAAAGAGCAAAATTCACCACCGGCTCCTGAACTTGACCGGCGATGTTATTCAGGTCTCTGAACTTCTAAAGTGATATATATATGAGTCTCTAAATTTGACAGACGGTGTCATCCAGATTCCTAAACTTTCCAGGTGATCATCACATATCCTTAAACTTGACTGACGAGACATGCGGTGTCATCCCCGTCCTGTCTCTGATGCCCACTGTCGTACTGTCTCTGATGCTGCACTTTCGCTTTCCTTTGCACGATGATGATTACCGGAGAAAGCAATCCTCAAAGAAAAAACCGTTGCACGGCGGCATGGCTTGCCGCCCAGCCGCCAACCGTTGCGAGGATGAATGGAAGCGACGAGAAAGCAAGCGCGCGAGGCCGGGGGCTGCCGCCGTTTCTTTTCTTTATTACGGCTCGTTCCATACTTCCATCGTCGTTCTTTGAGTTTTGAGGTCCCGAATTGAAGCGGACATCCAGGAGACGGAGCTCACACACGCTCGGTCGGCGACCGATCAACACCTGAACAGCAGCAGGGTGAAAACGGTACGATATTTTCCGACCATATTCGAGACTGAATTCGTTTGAAGAGGTTTAGATCTGTCCATATCTGAGTCCGGATATTCAACATACGATACTGTATCCGTATTCGAATACTAAAATTGTATATTTATGATGTCGATATCCAATCGTATTCTATCCAGCATGATGACACTATCCGTATTTGAATCCGAATCTGAACAGAAATACTCCATCTGTCCCTGAAAGGATGGATTCCTAGAGTTGTCTTAAGTCAAACTTTTTAAATTTTGACCAAATTTCTAGAAAAAAACGCTAAGATTTATGGTACCAAATTAATATCATTCGATTTATCATAGAATATATTTTCATAAATTAATTATTTTATGTCATAGATATTGATGCTCTTTTCTATAAAGTTAGTCAAATTTAAAAAAGTTTGACTGACACGGATTCTATGAATCTATACTTTCAGAGACAGAGAGAGTATAAAAATAAATATAATATTAATGATATTCCTCCGTATCCGATCCGCTGTCCCTGGCCAGCAGGCCGGCAGGCGGGACCAGGCCGTCGCGCTCTCCCCCTTCCCGGTTGGCCCGTTCGACGCAACGCCAATACGTCAAGTGTGGATCAGGAACCGGACGCAAAAGGCCATCCGCCGCCGTGCACGCGACGGATCGACTACGCAAAAGGCCGGCCGGCCGCCGTGCACGCGATGCCAATACGTTAAGTGCGGTTGAGCTGCCACGCAAGCGCCCGCGGTTTTCTGGAGTGCGGAGATGGATGAGGCATGCGGGTTTACAGCTCGGGACAGCAACAAGTGACGGTAGAGACAGGACAATTCGTACGAGCCAAGTATTCACTGATCTGTCTGTTGGGATCTTGGACCCAGAAATACTACTCGAAACAAACAAACCTCTTTCTGTTTGGCGCGCGAAAATGTAGTAGTAGAAACCAGTACGTAGTTGCAGCTTGCGAGTTCTACTGCTAATATAAAGGCCGTTCGGCGCCTGCTTCATATAAGGGCCGGAGCACCTCTACTAGCAACTTTGGCCACCAAAAAAAAACAAAAAACAAAAAAAGCAACACGACTGCACGAGGAGGCGATGCTCCTAGTCCAGGACGGCATTATTGTTGGACGAGAGACAAGAGGACGAGGAGAGGAGCAGGTTGCTGTTAAACACGGCCGCAGTCTTACCGTAAAGGGAAATGCATCTGGACGACACTGCCTGCACGCAGCCAGGCAGACAGACACAACAGTTGCAATGCTTCGTCGGATTGGATTGGATGCATGCTTATGCATGTACGTGTAGCGTAAGTGTACGTAACGACAGACGGGGCAAGATCAGACAAGTCACCACGCCTTGCAGCAAGAACCAACAAACTGATGCAGCTACCACTAATATGTGGGGCCTGCTCTGCCTGCTAATGAACTTGCATGTACAGACTACTCTCATTTCAATTCGATATATCCATCCTTGTTTACGATTCTTACCTCCTCATGTAAGCTAAACAAGTACACTGGTGCTACTTCAACGGCTTACTAGTAGGACCAAACGAGGAGAAGGGAGCTGCCGCCTGCCGGCGCGGAGGCGTCAGTCAGGCCTTGCGGCCATGGCCGCGCATTGCATCGCACCGAGAAAAGGCGGCGGCTCTTCTTAACTGGAGAACTGGTCCAGCTTGCCGGCGGAGCAGGTGCAGTTGGCGCGGCCGTCGTTCAGCACCTGGAACGAACGAGATCACCATGAGCAACCATGAATAGGATTGGACGCCTTTTCACATTCTAATATACCGCTCTTATTATTTTGGACGCTCTTAAGCTAATGAAGAGTGTCCATGCCGACAGGAACACGACTTGAATTTATATTCTTTTTGGATCATGTAGTTGGATAAGCCTTATCAAAGTTACCCCTGCCGTCAACCATAGGGCAAATCTACTTGATGGAAGCATTTCTGATGGCTCAGGGCGACCTGATAACTGAATCGTGCATTCAAGAAGTTCCTATCAGCTGCCGCCTCGGCAGAAAAAGAACGGTTTTTGGATGTGGGCATATACCTTGACCTGCTTCTGAAGATCCTTGATGTAGTCCACGGCCAGATCCAGCATGTCGGCAGTGTTAGTTTGCTGCAGTCATCAACAAAAACTAGACACTTAGGCTCGTTTGTTTTGGAGGAGTTAAAGTTTAACTCCCATCACATCAATGTTCTCTCAAATACATGGAGTACTAAATATAGACTAACTGCATGCACGTCGGCACAGATTAGGAGTAATTTACGAGACGAATCTATTAAGCCTAATTAGTTCAAGATTGAAAATTTTTTGTCAAATAAGACGAAAGTGCTACCGTGTTTATTAAACTGTAACATCCCAACCAAACGGGGCCTTAATAATCGGTCGTCAGTTTATCTATCTCGCGCGCTGTTCTCTTGTAGTAGTGTCAAAAAGGGGTGAAAAGGTTAAAAAAAAAGTGACGTTTCACTGTTCTATCGATCTTCTTTGGGGTTTGGGCTGGGTTTTGTTACCTTTTCCATGTTGGGCACGAGCTCTTGCAGCTTCCGTATCCGCTCGCTGATCTTCGTCCTCCTCACCTGACAGCGACAACGACATGAATCAGTTTCGAGTTTTTTCCTTTTTTTTTTTTTGGATTGCACTGGAAAATCAAGCGAGAATTCAAGAGTAGCAGCAGCCAGGATAGGAATGCAGCTGGCCGCAGTGTGCAGGGCACGAACCCGCTCGGCGATGCTGCGCGGGTGGGTGGCGCACCCGCGCTTGGCGCGGATCTTGCAGGGGACGGCGTCCTGGAACTGCAGGAACTTCTCGATCGCCGCTATCTCCGCCGAGGCCGCCAGCGGCTTGCCGCCGCCGTTGTTGCCGCTGGCGGGCAGGCTGAGCTGCGGCGTCAGCGACGGCTGCACGTTCTGCGGCGCGGGGCCCGAGTCGCGGGGGCGCTTCGCGCCGGACGTCGGTGACGGCGACGGCTCGTCCGTCCAGGCGCCGGACGAGCCGCCCATCGGGTACCCCGGGATGCCGCTGTAGCCGCGCGGCGCGCCGCTGGCGTTGCTACCGGCCGCCTCGGGGCTGCTGCCGCCGTCGAGCTCCTCGCTGCCCACCTCCGAGATCTGCGACATCACCGACCCCTGCCGGGACGAGAAGCTCAGCTGCCCCTTGAGCCGCGCGTCGCTGACGCCGCCGTTCGTCCTGAACCCGCCGCCGGCCATGCCCGCGCGGAGCATGCTGCCGTACCCTGCAAGGTGCAAGCCGCGCGCGGCGGCGCATTAATCGGTCGCGATCAGTTCCCCGCTCCGCATATGGAAAGCGAGGCGCATAGCTCATGATTGGGATGCTACTACTTCTGGAGAGACCAAGAAAAAGGTAGTACAGGCAGAGGCAACCAATTACCGTTGTCCATGTTCAGGTGGTTGAGGAAGCCGGCGGGGGAGCTGCTCTGCCGGATCAGGCTGTTGTTACCAGCGGCACCAACGGCCGCACCGTGCTCCGTGCCGCCGGAGCTGACGTTGCGGTACAGCCCCTCCATGGCGGCCATCTGCTGCTGCGACTGGTACATGAGCTGCTGCTGCTGCTGCTGCTGCGAGGCGGCCATGGACGCGGCGGCGGCGGCTTCGTCCATGAAGTGATGAGCGGCCGCGGCGGGGCGGGGAGGCTTGCAGTCCCGGGTCTCGGAGTGGTGGTGCCCGGCGAGAAAGCGCGCGAGGACGTTGTCCGCGGCGGCGTGGTCCGGTGGTCCGTGCCCTGCGCCGCCAGCCGCCGGCCCCGCCGCGGGGAAGTCCTGATGATCCCCACACATCACCTCGCCGAGCAGCGTGCTCGGCGCCGACCTGTACCGCAGCAGTCCCGGGGAGCTCATCTGCTGCTGCTGCTGCTGCTGCGGTGGCGTCCTCGCACCGGCCCTGGTCGGCTGCGGCAGGGCTGCTGCTGGCAGGTTGAGGTCCTTGGGCACCGGCGCGCCGTACATCACCCACCCCCGGCTCCCCCAATTGCAATCAAACCCGGCCGCCTAGCTCCCAACACACTATAGCTAGTATAGAGCTAGCCTCTCCCTGTCCACCGCGCCAGTACGATTGCGGCGGGTGGAGCGCGCGGACGGTGAATGGTGAAACCGATCGGACGGGAGGAGGAAGAAGGTGCAGGGAAGGGGCTCGGTGCGTCGCAGTCGCAGCTGTGCGGGCGGGCGCGGGCGTCGGGGACTGTGTAGATAAGAGGGAGCTCGCTAGCCGAGCTGAGCTGAGCTGTGTTGACTGGGGGGAGGCGTGTGGGCGTAGCAGTTTAACATGTGGGGGGTGAGAGCTCGGCGCTATTTATAACGGCGGGCGCGGAAGTTACCGGAAGAAACGAAGCGCCGCCCTCGTGGCTGGGGCACTCGTCGAGTCGTCGTTCGTCGACGCGCCCGCGGCCATGCGGGCAGGGAGGGGAACCTCCTTTGCGACGCTGCCTTGCTTGCCATGGCCACCGCCGTGCAGCGCTCTTTACTAAATTTCAATTTCATTGTTGTTCTCTCTCGCTCATTAACTTCAGTGCTTACTGTGGACCTAGTAGCTGTCTAAACTTACATCTCTACTAAAGACTTTTTAGGTTTGAAGAATTCTTTACCTTGGCACCGAAGCGACCACTCAAATTGTCGGCCCGACGATTTTGGAAGTAATTTGACCAAAATCTGTTTCGACCAAAAAGAATCTAAGCAAAAATACATATAGTAGTATTTCTGTACCCTGCCCTTGCCTGACGGGAACATGAGAAGGAGATTGGGGCTGTTTGCTTGAATTTATAAGCCAAAATCAACCAGCTATACAACAGTGTTTTTTTTTCTCATAGCAAATCAGCATTAGTATCAGCCGCTTTTATGGCCAGACCAGTGCCTGGGTCTCTGCCCCAAGGCCTACGCAAAACAACATCCTGCGGCCCGGCCCGTTCCACATGACCAACGTGGAGCCCCCGCAGCCACGAGCCGCCGCGGGACCACCAAGCGCAGTTTATATACACGACGGAAAAAGAAATCGAGAAAGGGCAAGAGAAAATCTCCGTTCACGAGGGCGTGCACATGAGCGCAAGCGAGGCTGCGCGATCTGCCCGCGTGTTAGCATCCCGGCTGCGCCAATCATCTCCCTCTGTTCGCTGACACCTGAAAAAAAGATACTACTCCTCCATGCTGCTGCTAAAAGTTCATCTCGAGATTAACAATAACTAAATACTACGAGTCACTAGAAACTATTACTCCCGTGTTGATGCTGATCGGGACCGTACTGCATAGTACTGTATTTACTTATCATGCTGAGATCGGTCACGGGAGTGGATGCTCTCGTTTTTGGTTAGGGTGAGGATCAGTAGCCTGATGCTATAGTTCGGTAAGACCGAATCAAGATCAGTCGCCCCGTAGTTGGGTAAGACCGAATCATGTATAACTCTCTTGCAATCCTTTTTTTTAATAAAATGTTGTCCATTTCTTAATTAAACATAAATCTTTTCATTTCTTTATTAAACAGATGTTTAATGTTGTATTGTTGTAACGAGATTACAGCTAAACTTTAAAACTTTGACAACAATTAGCTTTTATATTTATATTCATTCATGGTGCAAACATGAACAGTATATACTTGTTTCAAGGCTACTTCCATGCATCACATCATGAAACGTATTCACCAGACATGGGCTATATTGAAATAAACATATACTAGTATACAAACAGCAAATAGTAGATGTTTCAGCTAATAGACTAACATACTCCATCCATTCCAAACTATAATTCGTTTATTTTTTTTGACCTCAAATTTGACCACTCGTCTTATTAAAAAAAATTTGTGCAAACACAGTCAAATTTAAATCATTCTTGAAGAACTTTTGTTAATAAAGCAAGCCATAACAAAAAAAAGTGGTACTTTACACAATTTTTTGAATAAGACGAGTGATCAAACTTTGGATCAGAAAAAGTCAAACGAACTATAATTTGGAACGGATTTAGTACTATTTTTTTAATAATGAAAGAACAGCGAGCTTTTTAGGGAGAGAAATCACACTTCATTCATCATCACACCACGAGACGCGATAAAGTAATCAACCAGTACTAGTCTACCACTGACCACTGCTGCCATCGATCATCTTCCTCGATGCCATAACACAAACCACGCCCTCACAAGTTTGATTCCATCACAAGGAAGGAATCAGGCGAAGCCCCCATCATCCTATTCGCCGGGCACATGCATGTGACCCTGTGAACGCCGTGGCTCCACATCTGCACTGCACCGGATCCTCCTCGCTCCCATGCTTCCCCGGCACGTACCGTTCCCATGAACGGAATTCGATGGCACTATCTATTATTCTGTGGGGTTGTTTAGTTGGTGAAAAAGTTTGGGTTCGGCTACTGTAGCACTTTTCGTTTTTATTTGGCAATTTGTGTCCAACCATGGACTAATTAGGCTCAAAAGATTTGTCTCGTGATTTACAACAAAACTGTGTAATTAGTTTTTTCTTTCGTCTACATTTAGTACTCCATGCATGTGCCGCAAGATTTAATGTGATAGGTACTGTAGCACTTTTTGTGTTTGCTTTTTGGGTTGGGGGAGGAACTAAACAGGCTCTGTGCTAAGCTTCGGCTTCACTGTTCTACCGACGATATGAATCCAAAATCCATGGAAGCAGCGAGCCACGAAAAGGCGGTCACTTTTCGCTTCGGTGCGCTGATCCGACAAGAGACAAGAGAACCGAGGGCATATTGCAAATCCGTGGAGTTCAGGGCATAAAGCCCTAGAAAAAGTGCGGGAATAGGATATTGTGGCTATTATCATTTCTATGTCTCTCTTTCAAGCGGGCGATTGACATCATTATGTTTTTGGTACTAAATTCATACGGCATCAACAGTTCTACTCACCGGTAAAGCTAAGCAAATCAGAAAAATGGTGTCGGCATAGACCTGTTCTAGGTGCATATATGTTAGAATTTTAGACAAAATCATTATTTTACATTTTTAGGGGGTATTTGGTAGCTTCGCCCAATGTTCCACTATGTCTTTAAAACAAGTTGTTTATAACTTGGGGTGAATCTATGGGTGTTTGAGGGGGGGCGGGGTCCATCCCAACGAAATTTGAAAATCCTTGAGCAAAATACTGTTATAACTCAAGAAAATCTATGTCATGTAATGAAACTATCTCTAATGACTTCAATAATGTTCTTGTCTAGATTCACCCTTATTTATTAACAACAAATATCATTTACATAATTTAGTTTGAGTACATTAAATTTAATGGCTGATATTGTATTAAAAATACCAGCAAAATATAATAATTGAAGGACTTTATATGGGCTAATTTGGAAGCAAGGGGAGGCAACCCAGGGTTGAAAAACCCTTCATGAAGAATTAAATATGATATTCAAATGATATCCCATGGATTTACTACTCTGAAAATAAAATCAGGGATCTCAGGGGGGGATTTCAGTTTCCAAAGTAGCCCTATAAGAATAGTGATCATATATACTCCATCCTTTCTCTTTTATTTTATAAGGCACATACATATCAAAATTCAAACTTCAAAATCTTTGACCAATAATTTGATTAATAATTTTTAATTATTATAATACAAATTTGATACCATTAAGTTTATAATCAAATGCACTATCTGATTATCATAAGCTAAAATACAATAAATAAACGATCAAAGTGTAATTTGGGATGATGTGCCATGTCGAAATGTGTCTTTACAAAGAAACAGAGGGCATTAAAGACCATGCAAAGTTAAATGTCATGTCTGTGTTGCGATATACATAAAACTGGACAGAGAGGGTATATAAATTTAATTTCAAGGTAAGAGACATATTATTTGTTTGCATGATTTTTTTTCATATATTTCACAAAAAGGTTAATTTTAAAATTTTCATCTCTCTCCCTCTGCGTCCTTCTCAATCTAGTTTAATTTATTGTAAATTCTACTCCTATATGGACAACGACTTCTTAAGTGTAGTATAAGACCAATGCATTGCCTTGCATTATTTTATTTTAGATAGTACATAGAATAGTAGTATAGAACTTGTGTGATGAATCTTTCCTGGAAAGTATGCACATCAAGAATCATGTGCCACGGATTAATAAAGTTGTGAACCATATCCGAGGACGCTATTCCTCGAGAATCCAACGCCGTAAAATCAAGGGCCCGCTTCCTCACTGATATCATAATTATATCTCAACAAAGGATTTCTTGGTGGCATAACCGCATATGGGTATCTCTGATCTATAGGAGATAAACGACCTCGACGTGCACGTATGGGTTTGAACATCGCAAGGAAGAAATTCTCCAATTATATTATGCAAATTATAATACGGGTATATGTATCGCGTGATGATGATTATATTATATGTTTTCGAAAAGCTTGGCCATTCCTGGAATATAGTGTTCCCATTATTCTCACCGGTGGAAATACTAGCAATAATTCTGACGGGAAAGAATCATTTTGGTCGTATTGAACGCGAGAATATCTCTGCATTATTATTATCTGGGCTGGGCAGTCCATTCCTTCAATGCTAATGTTCTTTTATTATATTCCGGCGAGAATGAGAATTATCCTGTGATATCTTGATGGTAATTGCAAAATTTTGTGTCGCGGAAAGCTGTAACGGAAATCTATTCCCCTCGCTACCTAAAATTGCGTCATGTTATTCTTCGAGGTTCTTTCCTGAGGGCTTCCATTAAAAAAAAATCCTGGTACCTTCCTTTGTTTGGACCCGAGAAGTATCACTACATGAACATGCAGCTGGTACCATTTAGAAAATATTTTAAATTCATCGCCTTCAAATTTAGCGATATTGATTCTGTTTTCTTTTTGTCAGGTTCATCTAGCTTATCGAGAAGTTGTTTCTCTCTCTCTTTTTTTTTTAATTTATACGATCCTTTTTCTGTCCACCCCTTAAGTGTTGACGTAAGCGTCTGCTATACTTATGTCTTATTAGGCCCCTATTTGGATGGATTAAGATTAATTATTAGCCATGGCTGAAAAATATACAGCTAAAAATTAGTCTAGTTGTTAATCCATACTTGCTTGGATCATGAACTAATTATTGAGTTCCATAGACTAAAACCAGTCGTTAGCCCCTAATAGGTGGAGTCTATGGACCAGTAAACTAACAACTAGCACGAGCTTTGACTAAACTTTAGTCGACCCATCATTCCTCATGTTTGATCCTCAAGGGCTAAAGTTTACGATAATTTTTCGTATAGGGCGTCTGTCCACGCGCGGCGCTCTAGATGGTGGGCCACCCGCGCCAGCCCAACGACCACTCCTTTATGTGCTCATCCACATGTCCCTAACCGTTCTAAAAAAAACTCACCTCACCACAACAACACGACAGGTCTTCGCAAGACCGTGATCGTGCTTTACCACGCCCACGCCACCTCAACAGCCGTGCTCTCCACCGCGCCTCCGCTCCGCCTTGCAACATCTCCACTGCGCCAGAGCGCAGCAGCCCGTCTTCCTCCCTCTCCACCACGCCTCTCGCGCTCCCCACCCCCCACCCCTACGGCCTTCTAAAGCACGTGGACCTACCACGACCTTCTCCACTGGGCCTGTCGTGGCTTTCTCCACCGGAGCAGCAAGCTCCACCAATGGTGAACTCTACGCGCCGACGAGCCTCCATTACGAAACAACAAGAAGATATTGTGCCGAAAGCGCATGTTGCAAGTGTATGTTTCAAGTATTTCAGATGTTTCAGAGGTATGTTACAAGTATTTTATGCGGATGTTACAAAAGTAGATCGAAATGTTGTATATGTTGCAAGTGTTTCAGAGGCATGTTGCAAGTGTTTCAAAGGCATGTTGCAAGCGTTTGTTCAAAATGTTTCATCTGTTTCAGACGTATGTTGCAAGCGTTTGATCTGGATGTTGCATATGTTTCACACATATATGTCACAAGAGTATGTTCAAAATGTTTTAGTCGTTTTAGTCTGATGTTGCAATAAGTGTTTTCATGTTGCAAGTGTTTTATCTAGGTGTTGCATATGTTTCACACACATGTTTCAAGTGTATGTTTCAAATGTTTCATCTGCTTCAAACATATGTTGCATCTAAGTGTTTCATATTTCAAAGATAGAGTCATGGGACACGGCCCGAGCGTCGGGGGATGGGGCGTGGCGAGCCGGGGGCGGCGGATGGGGCATGCTAAGGCGGGTGGTCGAGGTGTGCGGCGCACTTAGAGTTGTGCGGACAGGGGGCGCTCGTCCAGTCATCCTCATCCCTGCTCCTAGGTCTTGCTCATGCGGAGAAAGGAGGGGGTTAAGGGGAAGGAGTGCGCGGGGGCGGGGCGGACGTGGCATCCAGACTCATGGAGAGAGAGGAGAGGGTAAGGAGGAAGGAGCGACAGGCACGACATCTGGACTCGCGGAGAAAGAGAAGGGGCAAGGAGGAAGGAGCGGCAGGCGCAGCGGAAAAGCGCAGCGTTTCCGCGTGCGTGCGTGACGGAGGAGACGCAAGTATCCGGACACGCGCTTCTGGTTGGCTAAACTTTAGGAGATAGTGTCCGGACATCAACTAATTGTTAGTCCAAGGATCTAAACAAGGATATATATATATATATATATATATATATATATATATATATATATATATATATATATATATATATATATATATATATATATATATATATATATATATATATATATATATATATATATATATATATATATATATATATATATGGTAAAGACTAGTTTCTGACCGTGCGTGTGATGGTCGTGTCGCACACACGCTCCAGTGCTCCACACTTGCAGCGTTCGGCATCCGCATTCCTACCGCAGGCACACGGCCCATACACATACACGCTGCTATTTCTTCTTCGACTTTTTCATTCTCTGCGGGCCGCCTCTCTCTTTCTCTCTCCGACGACTGGCGACTGGCGACGACTGGAGACTACCGACCGGCGGCGACCCTTGACCGGTGAGCTCCTCCTAGGCGCCCTCCTCCTCACTCCCGCGCCTCACCGCCTCTCCATGCCCATGCCGAGCTCCTCCCCACGCTCACCCATGATGGCGACAAGGGATCCGTGCGGAGACTGCGGATCACCGCCCCCACCCTACGCCAGGTGTTTGCCGATCCCTTGGCCGCTCGTCGGCGACGAGCACCCACCGGGTTCATTCGTCTGTGCCTTCCTTCCCCTTCCTGCTGCGCGAAACCGAGCTCTCCAACCCTAACTGCAATCTGTGCCTTAGATCTGCGCCTTCGTTCATTCTGCCTCAGCGCGATCGATGCCCCACGATGGCGTAGCCCCGTGTCTCGCCCGACTACGCCGTGTCTGCTCTTCCCCATGACTGCGACTGCGCGATCGCGTTTGGGCCATGACGAGGGTGGCAGCGGGGCATTCCTCGTGCCACGTTGAAAGTCCCTAGTTTGGTTTTGGCTAATTGATGAAACCTAGGACTAACCTTTGTATCTAAGTGGATGATTTAGATAAAGGTGGTCATTGAATATGAGACACGACATTAACTCATGTGACCAAGATGATGAAGACCGAAGTGATGCTTGGCTCGATGGACCGGTTGTGAGGGTGAAGGGCAAGTCGAGGCTTTGAAGCGAGGGACCATGCGATGGTGAAGCTTGAGCAAGACTTGGCGCCGACGGACCGATGCAACGGTGAAGAGCAAGTGAAGTCAAGGTCGATGGATCGAGACGGTCATGTGATGATATGAAGTGAATCATATCATTTGGAGAAACAAAATGGGCTCAAGGCAAAGGTATAACCGATAGGGCCATTTTGTTTTTGCACTCAAGACACCATAGAGGGTGTGAGTGGTTTAGGATCGATAGCCGAACTATTAAGAGGGGAAGTCTTATCAGTTATTCGATGCATGGGTGCCACTAGGTGAATTCATGAAGTGCATTGCATGTAGGGCCTAGTGAGCTAACTGGAAAACCTTCGAAAATGATTGTGAAAATGCTAACACACGTACACAAGGTGGTGATCACTTGTTGGTGTTGGCACATTTACGAAGGTGTTGGAGTTTGGGTGGTAGAGAGGGTTTGGGACTCTCTCTCCTTCCCGCCGAGCTTGTGAGCGCGGGATTCAGGCATTTTCAGGGAGTTGAAAAGCCTATTTTCCACTACGCCGAAGTCGGAAAAGAAACGGAGGCAAACGGAGGTCACTGAGGTGACCGGACGCTGCACCGGACGCGGTCTCGGTATGACCGGCGCGTCCGGTCAGTACAGCGCGGTGTCAGGCGCGTGGGTGCTAGGGTTTGCAACCGGCGCGTCCGGTCACTCGCGGGACCGGCGCGTCCGGTCATGCGCCAGAGAAGAACTGCGGTTCACAAGGACGATCGGACGCGGGGCGCGTCTGGTCACACGCGATCGGACGCGTCCGGTCGTCAAAGGAGCTTACTGGACTCCGACCGGACGCTGGCACTGTCGCGTTCGGTCGTTGCGAGGAGCGCGTCCGGTCGTTGTTTCGCGGGCGCGGCTGCTGTGCTGATCGGCGCGTCCGGTCGTTCGAAGCAGCGCGTCCGGTCGTTTGACGGGCGCGTCCGGTCGTTGCCTAGGGCGCGTCCGGTCGTTGGTTTGACCGTTGAAGGTCAGTGACCGTTGGAGGATCTAACGGTCGGACTTGAAATTCGAGGGACACGTGGTTGTCGCAGGGCGACCGGACGCGGTTGAGCGCGTCCGGTCAGTTTTGACCGGAGCGTCCGGTCATCCCGAAAAGACCCAGTGAAGGGGTATAACGGCTCTATTCGGATGGGAGGCTTATAAATACTCGTTGGCCGGCCCTTGGGGAGGCAACTCGTGATTTCTAACATTCCTATACATCCTTTGAGCTAGAACATCTCCTCCCACTCATCTCTCTTGAGTGATTGCAAATCATAAGTGAGATTGAGTGATCCCAAAGTGCATTGCATAGCTTGAGGGCATCTAGTGGCACTTGTGGGTGGTTGAGCCGGTGGATTTCTTGTTACTCTTGGAGAGTACCGCTCCTAGCCGGCTTGGAGATTGTTGGAGGCGTTGGCAAGAAAAGGTGATTGTTCTTGGCCACCTCCGGTTGATTGTAAGAGGTTCGTGTGCTTTCCTCGGCGGGACGCCAAAAGCAACTCTAGTAAATTGCGCGTGTCATTGAGTTACCTCACTTGAGAGTGGTGTCTTGCGGTGCCTTGCGGGGCGTGCCTTGAGGGGCAAGTGACTTGAGGGTCGCACCGAGGAACCATCTAAGTGTTGGTCGACACAACCGGTGACGTAGCTTGTCGGTGCACAAGTGAACACCGGGTGAACAAAATATTGTGTCTCTTGTCTCCCGGTGATTGGTCTCCATATTGTGTTGTTGTCAATATTGATTAATTGTATATCATCTTGGTGATTGGCAACATCTTCTCTCCACCGTCGGTATAAGATTCACAATCCTATCTCTTGCATTTAATTTACTAGTTATCTTGTGTAGCTCTAGTGGTAGCCCTTGCTAGTAATTGTTAACTTGCTCACTAGTGTTTTATTAGTGACATAGCTCTTGTGTGAACTAGAGATCATAATCTACTAGACTTGTGGATAGGAGGCTTGCATCACAACCGTAGGCTAAGCAAAACTCGCTTTACGCCATTTGTAATTCTAACAAGTTTGCTCAGTGGTTCTTGTAGAATTTTTAATAGGCTATTCACCCCCCCTCTAGCCATCTAGGACCTTACAAGTGGTATCGGAGCCGTGATCACCGTGTTAATCAAGGCTTAACATCCTTCGGTGTGAAAAATGGCTCAAATTGTGTTCAATCATGTTGGGGGCAAGCCACCGTTCTTTGATGGTGTTAGTTCTTTTGCTCATTGGAAGAGAAAGATGACAATGTACCTCGGGTCTATTCATGAGAGAGTTTTGCAAGTCACCGAGAATGACTTTGCTATAATTGATCCCGATCATCTCACCGATGAAGATAGAGCAAATAGAACATGCAATAGAATGGCTCTCAATACACTTTACCATGGTATTGACACAAAAGTATTTGAGGGCATCAAGGACTTAGAATTGGCATATGAAGTGTGGACAAGGTTGAGTGAAACATATGAGGGCACTAAGGTTGTGAAGAGTGCCAAGCTATATGGGCTCAAGAGTGAGTTTGAGAACTTCAAGAAAAAGGATGATGAAACAATCATTGAAATGTTTCATAGATTGCAAGTGATAATCAATGATCTCAAGAGCTTAGGGCACAAGACTCAAGATCAAGATTTTTGTCACAAGTTCTTGTTGAGCTTACCTAGAAGATTCAAGATGTTGATCATGATGCTACAAAGAGATGGGCTTGAAACAATGAAGCCAAATGATTTGCTTGGTGAAGTATTGACCTATGACAAGTATGATCAAGATGTTGATGACAAGGAGAAGGTGGAAGATGAGAAGAAGAAGAAGACCGTGGCATTCAAGGCCACCTCCTCCAAAGGCAAAGCTATCATCATAGAAGAAGATGAAGAAGTAGACGATAATGAAGATGAAGATTTTGAAATTGATGATGAGGCATTTGCTTTTGTAGTCAAGAAGATGGGTCACATGTTTATCAAGAGAAGAGGCTTCAAAAAGAGAAATGACAACTTCAAGAGCAATGAGCAACAAAGGAAGTGCTTCAATAGTGATAGCACCGAACATCTTCAAGCCGATTGTCCCTATGACAAGAAGAAGAACAACAAAAGGGGCAAGTTTGAGAAGAAAAAGAAAGAAGCCAAGATAACTTTCAAGAAGGGCAAGAATGGAGTCTATGTGGCCACTTGGGAAAGTGATGAAGAAGAAGAAGAAGAAGAAGAATCATCCAACAAGGCTTTTGCTTCCATTGCTATCAACAAGAAGCCATCACTATTTGATTCATCCTCTTCATGCTTCATGGCCAAAGAAGCTAAGGTATTATATGATGAAAGTGATGATGAAAGTGAAATGGAATATGTTCATGATAGTGATAATGATAATAATGATAATGAAAATGATGATGATGAACCAACTAAAGAACAACTATATGACTTGTTGCAACAAACTAGAGACATAGCTATTGCCAAGAACAAGGAGTGCAAGAAGCTTTCAATGAAAGTAGCAATACTTGAGAAAGTTCTTGGTGAGCTTAAGACCACTCATGAGAGTCTAGTGGAAGACCATGAGGATCTTGATAAAGCTCATTCCAAGCTTGAAAAAGCTCACTCATTGCTACTTGAGCAACAAGCAAATAAGGAGGTTATTGTATCATGTGATATAGGTGTTACATGTGATATAATTGATGAATCCTTTTATGAACCTATCATCATGTCAAATGCTAACCCTTCTTGTAGCTCTTCATCCACCATCACCAACTCTACCTCCACTACTAGTGATGGTCTCACTTGTGATACCTCACTAATGGTTGAGAATGAGACTCTCAAGAGAGAGGTGGATGAGCTCACTCACGCCTTGGGCAAGGCCTATGGTGGTGAGGCCCGCTTGCTTAAGTGCTTGGGTAGCCAAAGGTTCTCTCTTAACAAAGAGGGATTGGGCTACACCCCCAAGAAAGGCAAGTCGGCCTTTACAACTCCAAAGCCTAGCTTTGTAAGGAGCAATGGTCTGTTTTGCAATAGATGCAAGCAAGTTGGGCACCTAGAGCATAATTGCAATAAAAGAAACCAAAGCAAGAAATTTGTTAATGCTATACCTTTTGATTCTTGCTATGTACTTACCAAAGGTGTGAAGGGTGTGCAAGCTAAGTTTATTGGTACACCTATTGTTGGCCCAAAGAAGAAGGCTATTTGGGTACCAAAGAACTTAGTTACTAACCTACAAGGACCCAAACAAAAATGGGTACCTAAGCTTCATTGATTTGCTTGTAGGTCAATTACAAAGCCGGAGGAAGGCATTGGATCATTGATAGTGGGTGCACTCAACACATGACCGGTACATCAAGAATGTTTGACTCAATCAATAACAATAATAGTGGTGTTGATTCTATCACATTTGACAATAACAAGAAAGGCAAGGTTATTGGCTTGGGCAAGATTGCAATATCAAATGACTTGAGTATCTCCAATGTGTTGCTAGTTGAAAGTTTGGATCTCAATCTTCTATCCGTGGCACAAATATGTGATCTTGGTTACAAATGTATCTTTGGGGTTGATGATGTGGAAGTCATTAGTATGGATGGCTCAAATGTGGCATTCAAGGGCTTTAGATATGAGAATCTCTATCTAGTTGACTTCAATGCTAGAGAAACTTCTTTGACAACTTGCTTAATCACCAAATCAAGCATGGGTTGGCTTTGGCATAGAAGGCTTGGTCATGTTGGCATGAAACAATTGAAGAAGCTTACAACTCACAATCTTGTCAATGGTTTGAAAGATGTTGAATTTGAGAAGAATAAGCTTTGTAGTGCATGTCAAGCCGGGAAGCAAGTTGGAAGCTCACATCCAAAGAAGAGTACAATGAGCACATGCAAAGTATTTGATTTGATGCACATGGATCTATTTGGTCCAACAACATACACAAGCATAGGCGGTAATAAGTATGGCTTTGTCATAGTGGATGACTTCACAAGATTCACATGGGTATTCTTTCTTAGTGACAAAAGTGAAGTATTCGACACCTTCAAGACATTTCTCACTAGAGTTCACAATGAGTTTGAGATTAGAATCAAGAAAGTGAGAAGTGACAATGGAAGTGAGTTCAAGAATACAAGAATTGAAGAACTTTGTGATCATTATGGTATTGGACATCAATTCTCGGCCAAGTACACTCCACAATCAAATGGCCTAGTTGAGAGGAAGAATAGAACATTGCTTGATATGGCTAGATCAATGCTTCATGAGTACAATGTGAGTCAATCATTTTGGGATGAAGCAATCAATACCGCTTGCTACTACATCAATAGATTATATTGTCATCCATTGCTAGAGAAGACCCCATATGAGTTACTTCATGGAAGAAAGCCCAATATTTCTTACTTTAGAGTGTTTGGTTGCAAATGCTATATCTTGAAGAAGGGCACTAGATTAGGAAAGTTTGACAAGAGATGTGATGAGGGGTTCCTACTTGGTTATTCAACTACAAGCAAAGCTTATAGAGTTTGGAACAATTCAAGTGGCACTCTAGAAGAAGTCCATGATGTGCAATTTGATGAAACCAATGGGTCACAAGATGAAGAAAAGAATCTAGATGATGTTGGTGGAACTCAATTGGTAGAAGCAATGAAGAACATGGACATTGGGGACATTAGAGCAAAGGAAGTAATTGAAATTCAAGATGATGATAAAGATCAAGTGCTCAATTCTCCATTCAAGCTAGCTAGTGACTCTCAAGTGCAAGATCATGGTGCTAGTTCATCTCATCAAGATACATCAAGTGATCAACCAAGCTCAAGCAATCAAGTGCAAGTACTACAACCACAACATGTTGCAAGAGATCACCCCATTGATAGTGTTATTGGTGATATTAGAAGTGGTGTGCAAACAAGATCAAGATTGGCTATGTTTTGTGAGCATGCATCATTTGTGTCAACCTTAGAACCAAAGAAAATAGAAGAAGCTTTGAGAGATACCGATTGGATTTTGGCTATGCAAGAAGAGCTTAACAATTTCACAAGAAATGATGTTTGGGAATTGGTAGAAAGGCCAAATGACTACAATGTGATTGGAACCAAATGGGTGTTCAAAAACAAGCAAGATCAAGATGGCATTGTGGTGAGAAACAAAGCAAGACTAGTTGCTCAAGGTTACACTCAAGTTGAAGGTCTTGACTATGATGAGACATATGCTCCCGTGGCAAGATTGGAGGCAATAAGGATTCTATTGGCTTATGCTTGTGCACACAACATCAAACTATATCAAATGGATGTCAAAAGTGCATTTCTCAATGGGATCATCAATGAGTTAGTATTTGTTGAGCAACCGCCTGGATTTGAAGATGACAAGAAACCCAACCATGTGTACAAATTGAAGAAGGCTTTATATGGCTTAAAGCAAGCACCTAGAGCATGGTATGAGAGGCTAAGGGATTTCCTTCTCTCTAAGGGATTCAAGATGGGCAAGGTTGATACAACTCTATTCATCAAGAAGATTGGGAATGATCTATTCATAGTGCAAATATATGTTGATGACATCATCTTTGGATCAACCGATCAAGCTTATTGTGAAGAATTTGGTGCTATGATGACCAAAGAATTTGAAATGTCTATGATTGGTGAACTTAGTTACTTCCTTGGTCTCCAAGTCAAGCAATTGAAGAATGGGACATTTGTGAGTCAAGGGAAATATATAAGGGATATGTTGAAGAAATTTGGAATGCAAGATACAAAGCCAATTTCAACTCCAATGGGTACAAATGGCAATTTGGATAGTGATCTTGATGGCAATATGGTGAATCAAAAGGAATATCGGTCTTTAATTGGAAGTCTACTCTATGTCACCGCATCAAGGCCGGATGTCATGTTTAGTGTTTGCATGTGTGCTAGATATCAAGCCTCACCTAGAGAGAGTCATCTCACGGCCGCAAAGAGAATATTGAGGTACTTGAAGCAAACAAGAGATGTTGGACTATGGTATCCCAAGGGGTCAAAGTTTGAATTGATTGGATATTCGGACTCCGACTATGGTGGTTGCAAGATAAATAGAAAGAGCACAAGTGGCACATGTCAATTACTTGGAAGATCACTTGTGTCATGGTCCTCAAAGAAACAAAATAGTGTGGCAATCTCTACCGCCGAAGCCGAATATGTGAGTGCGGGGAGTTGTTGTGCACAATTGCTATGGATGAAATCAACTTTGAAGGATTATGGCCTCAACTTCAAGAATGTGCCGTTGCTATGTGATAATGAGAGTGCAATCAAGATGATACAAAACCCGGTTCAACATGGAAGAACAAAGCATATTGACATAAGACATCATTTCATTAGAGATCATCAACAAAAGGGAGATATTGCCATTGAAAGTGTTGGCACCGATGATCAACTTGCCGATATTCTCACCAAGCCACTTGATGAAAAGAGGTTTTGCAAGCTAAGGAATGAATTGAATATTCTTGATTTCTCAAACATGAGTTGAATGCACCCCACCCACTTATTGACATGCCTCTCCTTCGACATTGCAAGGTAAAATTGATTGACATATCATTCATCCTATGCTAAGGACTTGCTAGAGCATGTAGACATAATAAGTGGTACGCATGAGTATTCATGATAAATCAAATAAATTTGATGGATATATGTTACCACTATTGCTTCTATGCTTATTTTGATCTAGTGGTGTCATATGTCATGTTTGTGAGCTTGCAAACCTAGTGTTGAATCTAGAAGATTTGCTATAAGTGTTTAATTCAACATAGACAAGATAACCCTTATTATGAGGTGTGAAGAAGCTTGTCTTTGGTTCAAATCGAATTAAATATCTTTGACAAGTGTTCTAGGTTGAACCAAATTCAATAAATTTTTAACCTTACATGTGGTTACGAATTAATTTTTTAACCTACTCCATCAAACATTGTTTTTCTCCACAATTTGATCCCTTTTTTTTGGGTAAGTTATTGACAAAGGGGGAGAGAAAAAGATGATTCAACATGAAAGGGGTAAATAAAATTTTGATGCACACAAGTAGGGGGAGCAAGCTCATAAACAAAGTTGTTGCATTTGTTTGTGCACTCTCATATGACTTGCTCGTTGCACATGTATTTAAATTCAATATACATGCTTGTGTGGTGCAATGCTAGTATAGAACTTGAATGATGAAATGATCTACTAGCATGCATAGGAATAGTTTACAAGAGTTTACATGTGGTATCTAGACATGCCGTAATCTTCACAAATGGTTCAAGAACCTTTACTATAATGTTGATCTCACGGGGTTCTTGAGTTTTGATGGATGTCTAGTTACTTCATGATGCTAAGGATGGTGTAAAAGGCAACTCCGATTGGTATCACGCTTCAAAGGTCCATTTCTTACACCTTAGCATCATTTTGGTAAAATTACTCTCCCAACACTTCTATCCATGCATATGTGCAAAGCTTTCAATCCAAACTCTATGCACATATGTAGGGGGAGCTAATGCTACCAAAACCGAGCTTGTGATAATTGTCCAAACTTTATTTATGAGCAAAATGATTGGACAAGTATGACAAGTTCAAAACTTTTATTATCAAAATCATCTTTGTGAGGGTTGTCATCAATTACCAAAAAGGGGGAGATTGAAAGTCCCTAGTTTGGTTTTGGCTAATTGATGAAACCTAGGACTAACCTTTGTATCTAAGTGGATGATTTAGATAAAGGTGGTCATTGAATATGAGACACGACATTAACTCATGTGACCAAGATGATGAAGACCGAAGTGATGCTTGGCTCGATGGACCGGTTGTGAGGGTGAAGGGCAAGTCGAGGCTTTGAAGCGAGGGACCATGCGATGGTGAAGCTTGAGCAAGACTTGGCGCCGACGGACCGATGCAACGGTGAAGAGCAAGTGAAGTCAAGGTCGATGGATCGAGACGGTCATGTGATGATATGAAGTGAATCATATCATTTGGAGAAACAAAATGGGCTCAAGGCAAAGGTATAACCGATAGGGCCATTTTGTTTTTGCACTCAAGACACCATAGAGGGTGTGAGTGGTTTAGGATCGATAGCCGAACTATTAAGAGGGGAAGTCTTATCAGTTATTCGATGCATGGGTGCCACTAGGTGAATTCATGAAGTGCATTGCATGTAGGGCCTAGTGAGCTAACTGGAAAACCTTCGAAAATGATTGTGAAAATGCTAACACACGTACACAAGGTGGTGATCACTTGTTGGTGTTGGCACATTTACGAAGGTGTTGGAGTTTGGGTGGTAGAGAGGGTTTGGGACTCTCTCTCCTTCCCGCCGAGCTTGTGAGCGCGGGATTCAGGCGTTTTCAGGGAGTTGAAAAGCCTATTTTCCACTACGCCGAAGTCGGAAAAGAAACAGAGGCAAACGGAGGTCACTGAGGTGACCGGACGCTGCACCGGACGCGGTCTCGGTATGACCGGCGCGTCCGGTCAGTACAGCGCGGTGTCAGACGCGTGGGTGCTAGGGTTTGCAACCGGCGCGTTCGGTCACTCGCGGGACCGGCGCGTCCGGTCATGCGCCAGAGAAGAACTGCGGTTCACAAGGACGATCGGACGCGGGGCGCGTCCGGTCACACGCGATCGGACGCGTCCGGTCGTCAAAGGAGCTTACTGGACTCCGACCGGACGCTGGCACTGTCGCGTTCGGTCGTTGCGAGGAGCGCGTCCGGTCGTTGTTTCGCGGGCGCGGCTGCTGTGCTGATCGGCGCGTCCGGTCGTTCGAAGCAGCGCGTCCGGTCGTTTGACGGGCGCATCCGGTCGTTGCCTAGGGCGCGTCCGGTCGTTGGTTTGACCGTTGAAGGTCAGTGACCATTGGAGGATCTAACGGTCGGACTTGAAATTCGAGGGACACGTGGTTGTCGCAGGGCGACCGGACGCGGTTGAGCGCGTCCGGTCAGTTTTGACCGGAGCGTCCGGTCATCCCGAAAAGACCCAGTGAAGGGGTATAACGGCTCTATTCGGATGGGAGGCTTATAAATACTCGTTGGCCGGCCCTTGGGGAGGCAACTCGTGATTTCTAACATTCCTATACATCCTTTGAGCTAGAACATCTCCTCCCACTCATCTCTCTTGAGTGATTGCAAATCATAAGTGAGATTGAGTGATCCCAAAGTGCATTGCATAGCTTGAGGGCATCTAGTGGCACTTGTGGGTGGTTGAGCCGGTGGATTTCTTGTTACTCTTGGAGAGTACCGCTCCTAGCCGGCTTGGAGATTGTTGGAGGCGTTGGCAAGAAAAGGTGATTGTTCTTAGCCACCTCCGGTTGATTGTAAGAGGTTCGTGTGCTTTCCTCGGCGGGACGCCAAAAGCAACTCTAGTAAATTGCGCGTGTCATTGAGTTACCTCACTTGAGAGTGGTGTCTTGCGGTGCCTTGCGGGGCGTGCCTTGAGGGGCAAGTGACTTGAGGGTCGCACCGAGGAACCATCTAAGTGTTGGTCGACACAACCGGTGACGTAGCTTGTCGATGCACAAGTGAACACCGGGTGAACAAAATATTGTGTCTCTTGTCTCCCGGTGATTGGTCTCCATATTGTGTTGTTGTCAATATTGATTAATTGTATATCATCTTGGTGATTGGCAACATCTTCTCTCCACCGTCGGTATAAGATTCACAATCCTATCTCTTGCATTTAATTTACTAGTTATCTTGTGTAGCTCTAGTGGTAGCCCTTGCTAGTAATTGTTAACTTGCTCACTAGTGTTTTATTAGTGACATAGCTCTTGTGTGAACTAGAGATCATAATCTACTAGACTTGTGGATAGGAGGCTTGCATCACAACCGTAGGCTAAGCAAAACTCGCTTTACGCCATTTGTAATTCTAACAAGTTTGCTCAGTGGTTCTTGTAGAATTTTTAATAGGCTATTCACCCCCCTCTAGCCATCTTGGACCTTACACACGTGCGCGGTTTCAGCCTGAAAAAGGGCGCCGCCGCAACCGCCATCGAGCCTGGCTTCTGCAAGCTCGCGTTGCGGCGCTGTGCTGGGCGAAGCGAATGCGACGGCATGGCTGGCGAAGCGAACGGCGTGGTGTGCAGGCGCGGTGGATCGCAGCTCCACCAGGTCGATGCCTACACTCGTAGAATATCTAGCAGCTCCTCTCCTTGATGTATTTTTACTCCTGGTCAGGTACGTGCGGAAGTTCAAATTGGGTGGTGTATCTCAGTATCTGTGTGTGCTTATGCTTTTACGATCTCAATTTGAATAGATGGACAAAACACAAGCTCGGATTTGAGTCCATGGCCGATGCGGCTGCGATTTGCACATGGGTGTGCATCTGCAGGTCACTGCCACCTTCCCTTTTTCACCCATGATTCTGAATCTGCACACCAATTGAAGGAATTCATGTTTTATTTTGGTTTCATCCATAGGAGGAATCAAATCTTACTGTTCCTGAATGGTAGACAAGGTGCAATATAGAGAAAAATCAACATATGCGGTGGATATTGCTGCTTACTTGTCCCTATTCTTCTCTCCCCATGAATTGAAGGTTAGCCCAATCCTGAACCTCCTAGATCCCTGATTTATTTGCAGATTGATGGAGAGACTCTAATAGTCAGTTTGATTTGTAGGTTTTTATCTTCAATTTCAGTATTTGTGTGCCTATCGAAGATATCTCTTGAGTCTGCATCTATCTAAATTTAACCAATTGCTAGTGTGATGTCTATACCATGGTGCAGTAAAGAAGAAAGCCTTGGCAGTGGATGTGTTTTGGGTATTTTATCTGTCATGCCAACTAGATTGAGCAGCATAGCAGCATGGAGAAAGTGCAGAACTTACAACACACGCTAGACCTGTAGATCAAGTATAGTAAGGTATTAGTATTATTTACTAACTGCTAACCTCTCTCTCACTCTCTCCAGATGGAGAATGATTTGTGACCACCAAATTGTTATGCGCATAATGTCAATTTTCTAGACCATAGTTCTCAGCTTCTTGCACAATATATTACAATGTTGTTTTCTTAAAATTCAAAAAATATGTATGATCAGCCCATATGATAATGATAATAATTCTATTTGTGCTTTATTTATGTGATGCAAAATCTAGATGTTTGCTCCTAGAATAACAAACCAGGTTGATTTCCGATTTTGCAATCTAGCGCATCTTTTACGCAACAGAGGATGCAATCTAGACTAACAGAGGTTATAGACACATTTTTTTGGTGTTAGGCACACATAATTGCTACCAGATTACTAACAACGTTTGACTAAGGATATTAAATTGCTTAACTAGTAATATTAATTTATTTAACTAGTGATATTAAATTGCTTAACTAATGGTATTAGATTAATAGTGATATAAATTTTCTAAAGTAATGATAAATGCTTAACTAAGTCTGTTTAGCTAGTTTTTCATCTTTGGTCTGGATTAATTAACATTGTTACTGTGAACTTGATCCAACATGTGAATGAAATCGATCTTCAGAACACTGCTTACTTGAATCTTTCGATATTTAACATACAGTAAGTAGAGTTTTTAGTCAATCTCTGTATTTTCCATCATTCTTGTACAGTATAATCTTCAATTATAGTGTAATCAAGTTATCAAGCAAGCATGGCTAGTTTCTATTTTTCTGTGAACTTTGTTGTTTTTTGTTCCTATTACTATCTGCTAGTGGTGCCTGTTAGCAAGTTTTTGCTTTCAACTTGCTTCTAGGACTGGTGTCCCTGCTTTTCAGTTCTAATTACGTGCTTTCAGTTAGCAAGTTCCAGTTCTAGTTATCATGAAGACTAGTGTCGAGGAGACTAAAAAGTGAATTTACCATTTCCCCCTTGCAGATATGCATTTAGAGCACATTGGTTCATTTATTTGATGCACCTTTTCCGCTAAGTTACCTCTACATCCTTGATCAGTTAGATGTACCTGCACCTGATTGTTGAGAATGGTAAAAGCTTCTTTGGTTGTGCACAAATCTTTTTTAGCTGGCTTTCATCTTATGATATCTTTTGGTTGTGCCTTTGTCAAAGGAGCTGGTCCCAGCGAGGAACCGACAATGTTGGTTCCGAATTTTGCTCATGCAAGATCAGTAAGAGAGGCTATACAGGAAGTTAAAATGGTCCAGGTAGGTTCCTTTCATGAATTCAACTCATGGCATTCCATTTTCTAGCTTGTCTGCATCTGCATGCAAAATTTTCAGGTACATCTTTGATTCACACTTTCACCCTAGAAAAAATTCAAATACTCATTGCAAACTTGGGTAAAAACGCCTGTTTTATTTCATTCTGTGTAACTATCTTATTGTTGCAATTGAAATGTTGCAACCCATTCATGGCAGCATCAACCATGTATTCGTAGAGTTAGATGGAGACACAAAATTGCTACAAAATTACTAATAACTTGCATGACTAAAGATATTAAATTGCTTAACTAGTGATATTAAATTGCTTAACTAGTGATATTAAACTAATAATGATATTAAATTGCTTAACTAATGATAATTGCTTAATTCTGTTTTAGCTAGCTTTTCATCTTTTGGTCTAGATTAATTAACATTGTCATATGAAAGAGTTCAATGATGATATTAAATTGCCACACATTGAGTTGGAGGCGGAGCACGTCGACGGTGGCAAGTTCAACGTCAAGGAGTTGCTCAACATGAAAGAGTTCACCAATGCTTACCTCGGCGATGCCTTGCTATGGTCACGCTGTTGTTGTCCCCCAAGGCGTGAATCCTGTGATGATGTCTAGAGGCGGGGAGGTGCATGGTGTGGAGCAGCCACGCGCTGATCCGGAGTACGATAGCGACTTCAACTTCGATGAGTTGCTCAATATTGACGTGCAGGAGCAGATGTGCTGGTGCAGCAGATTGTATATATGTTACCAACATCTGATGCATAGTCTCTAAGGCCGATGATATTTTGTTTTCCTACTTGTCACTTCGTGTTATATAAGTTGCCTACTGATGTATATTTTACTGCTTGTCATTGTGTTCTAAAATGCTTCATAATATCTACTTTTTTGCTTGTCCCTTCTAAGATGCCTGAGATGCTATACAAAACATCTCAAGATGTCTAGATTGATTGTGCACAAATCTTTTTTAGCTGGCTTCCATCTTATGATATCTTTGGTTGTGCCTTTGTCAAAGGAGCTGGTCCTAGCGAAGCACCAGCAATGTTGGTTCCGAATTTTGCTCCTGCAAGATCAGTAAGTGAGGCTATACAGGAAGTCAAAATGGTCCAGGTATGTTCCTTTCATGAATTCAACTCATGGCTTTCCATTTCCCAGCTTGTCTGTAGTCTGCACGTAAAATTTTTAGGCACATCTTTGATTCACACTTTCACCCTAGAAAAATTTCTTGTACTCATTGCAAACTTGGGTAAAAACGCCTGTTTTATTTCCTTTTGTGTAACTATCCTATTGTTGCATTTTGAAATGCTGCAACCCATTCATGACAGCATCAACCAGGTATTCCTAGAGTTAGATGGAGACACAAAATTGCTACAAGATTATTAATTACTTGCATGACTAAAGATATTAAATTGCTTAACTAGTGATATTAAATTACTTAACTATTGATATTAAACTAATAATGATATTAAATTGCGTAACTAATGATAATTGTTTAATTCTGTTTTAGCTAGCTTTTCATCTTTTGGTATAGATTAATTAACATTGTCATATGAAAGAGTTCAATGATAATATTAAATTGCCACACATTGAGTTGGAGGCGGAGCACGTCGACGGCGGCAAGTTCAATGTTGAGGAGTTGCTCAACATGTTAGAGTTCACCAATGCTTACCCCGGCAATGCCTTGCTATGGTCACGCTGTTGTTGTCCCCCAAGGCATGAATCCTGTGATGATGTTCGGAGGCGAGGAGGTGCATGGTGTGCAGCAGCCATGCGCTGATCCGGAGTACGGCTGCGACTTCAACTTCAATGAGTTGCTCAATATTGACGTGCAGGAGCAGATGTGCTGGTGCAGCAGAATGTATATATGTTACCAACATCTGATGTATAGTCTCTAAGGCCGATGATATTTTGTTTTCCTACTTGTCACTTCGTGTTATATAAGTTGCCTACTGATGTATATTTTACTGCTTGTCATTGTGCTCTAAAATGCTTTATAATATCTACTTTTTTGCCATTCCCTTCTAAGATGCCTGAGATGCTAGACAAAACATCTCAAGATGTCTAGATTTTAGATGTGGACTAAATGATACATGGCAAATCTAGGAGCAGCGAGCCTGTTGTGGGAAGCAGAAAAACGCTACGAACAGA
The DNA here is from genome assembly GCA_038087645.1 of Saccharum hybrid cultivar R570. Lineage (NCBI taxonomy): Eukaryota > Viridiplantae > Streptophyta > Magnoliopsida > Poales > Poaceae > Saccharum > Saccharum hybrid cultivar. The sequence goes on along the minus strand of JAQSUU010000365.1, from coordinate 1,947,487 downwards.
AAAAAAAAACGAGTGGAAAAGTAAATTTATTAAAATAGGAATGATTATTAAATACTTGAGAACACTTTTCATAAATAGAGTGTACGTGCCGTATGCTTATAGCATGCACGTGCATGCGTTAGCTGCCCCCTATATATATATATATATATATATATATATATATATATATATATATATATATATATATATATATATATATATACATATATATATATATATATATATATATATATATATATATACATATATATATATATATATATATACATATATATATATATATATACATATATATATATATATATATATACTAGTGAAACAAATTAGGCCTTTGTTTAGTTTCCCCAATTCTCCCCTAAATTTCATTATGCAAAAAGAAGATTTCCTGTCACATCAAAATGTCGGCAAATGCATGGAGTACTAAATGTTGATGAAATCAAAAACTAATTGCACAGTTTTATTGTACTTTGCGAGATGAACATTTTAAGCCTAGTTAGTCAAAATTTGGATAATTTTTACCAAATACAAACGAAATGCTACAGAAATTCTGATACAGTGTTTTTCTCCCTAATTCACCGAACTAAACGAGGCCTAGGTAGGTGAAATGGCGTAGAATTCATGTGAAATCGCTGCGATCCGAGTCCAGACTCCGGAGACACGATCACACGACCAAACACAATTCCGTCCGATCTGGACTGGATTGAGCGCACGGTAGCGGACGGCAAGTCCGGTTTTTATTGGCCCTTTGAATGCACGAGTTGGCAGGTGTACGGTGTACCCATTCGGCCATTCTGTCCAGAGCCCGTGCTCCTCCCCGGCCGCATGTGAGCGTGTTAGCAGGGTGTCGCTCAGAGGCAACGGGATTAAGAAACTCTCTGCCTCGGTAAGGACCTGGCACTTATGCTGCGGCCGGCGATGAGCGGACGGGACGGGACTGGCGCTTTTTTTTTCCCCTTCTGCTTGTTTGATTGATGGAGGATGGCGAGCATGATCTCAGGATCGTTCTCCTGTCATGGCTTGCGGCTCCGTTCTTATAGTTTTCTGGCAAGGGATTGCGGCTCACCTGAATTGACGGAACGGCCGGAAGATGCGACGGCGGAGCCGGGTTTCTTGACATTTGACACTTGCACGGGCAGGTAGCGCTGTTTTCTGGTCACCGTCTCGCGGCCTGCAAAGCTTGTGCGCGTATGTGTTGGCTAGGAGAAACAGAGACACGCAGAGATAAGAATAAGCTCTGGAATCCGGCATCTGAAGCTGTTACGCGAACAGCAACGCCGCTGGTTTCACTCGAGCCAAGGCCGGTACTTGGCTCAACATAATTGTTTCAGCTCTACGGAGTATACGGCTTCAGTGAATATACCTCTGACACCACTACTCCAACAGGACATCAACGGAATCACAACACATGGCCAGTGCACAGGACGACTCATAATTCTCGCACTGTTTAGGAAGTCAGGAGCATCTATCGTGAGAGTTCCGTGGCCACCTCCAACCTCCAGGCATGTCGAAGGACCAAGCTGAATTATGGCCATCTCCTCTTTGCTACCAAAGCATAAGCATAAGCTGCGTGCACGATAGACTTGCTGCTGCTGCGTCGCTACCTGCCAATGGAAGTTACTTACAATGCTCAGTAAGATTATGCAAGCAATTGGAATTTGAAACTAACATGGCGACACTCTCTAATCTCTACCACCCATGCAAACTTCGATCCGTTTTTTAAACCAAACTATGATCATATTTATTAGTAGATGTATGTATAAAGGAAGAAAGGAAGAAGGTATCCAATCAGAAGTTACCATTTAAATTCAGAGTTACAAATGTTACAGTCTTGACCTCGGACCACCCTTTCCTGGTATCTGCAGGGCATCATAATGGCCATAACCATGATAAAGAACTTGGATGGGAGCTTCTGTCCCATACTCTTGGCCATATTCAGCAATCGCTATTAAACCACCAGCTTCGTTATCACGCATGTAAACGGTGATTGGCATCCTGCAAATGCAATAATTGTATTCTTACTACTTTGGTAGATCACAATTATGACGAAGGATCACCATAAAGAAGCCAATCTACAAATGGAATTCCCAAGTATATCTTCTCAGCTATAGTGAATTAACAACAGATTCTGGTCTACAAGATAACTGAATAACTATTCAGTGTTAACATGCAGGTGTTGTAGATGATACATTAAATGAGCACTATAACATTGCAAAGAAGTACAGATGGAACTAACATATCCGACAAATATTTAGCTAAAATAGCAAATGGTATCAAAATATTCAAAGATAGTGGCTAACACTCACTGAAGAACATGTGAAGCCATGAACAACTCTGGTTCACCTCCCCAGACATGTGGCTTCCTAATCTGAGAAACGTATGTATCGAAGTCCCCCTCAACAAACCTGAAAACAATACACAATAAAATATAAGTACAAGAATATGTGAATGAACAAGCAGCATGATTAGGGAAGAGAGAAAATAACCATTCAGTCTCTGCCCGCCTCTTCATAAATTCATCTGCAACCTAATAGTAATAATGGTAAAGTTCATACAAGGGTTTCAATGATGAAAGGGCAATCACTACATATCTAGTGTTTATGAACTTTAGTAATTGAAACCATTATGAACCCGATAGCAAATAGTGTACAGGTTACCTTTGTTCTCAACTCATCAGCTAGCTTTCTTTGATGATCCTCGTTAGGTATGGGCTTCCTTGACCTAATGCAGGCACCATGAGCCACAGAACGGAACAGACATCTTCCATCACCAGGAATGCCTGCAGGTCATTCGGTTCAACTATGAGTGCCTATTTGATGTTATACTTAAATCATTTGCAAACTGTGCATTTATTTTAAATGAAACTTTCGTACTCTCACCAGTAACAGAATAATCTGTGTAAACTTTTTTCCCATGAGATAAATTTGTTGATGACTTGTCAGGTTCGGTGCTATCTATGTTGTTGTTCACAGGACCCTCAGCACTCGCCAGCCCAGACACTGCAAAACCTAGTCCAGAGACTACACATCCTATTCTTTGTGGCATACTTCCCAAACTCCAGCTTACACTAGAAACCTTTTGGTGGGAGAGTATATCAGACTTTACATTCAGGATATGGCTTCTTGCTGATAGTCTGCACTGCAACTGTTGTCCTAAACCGACAAAACATGTCGCATTTTGCAGTTGAGATGACTTCACGTTCTTCTTAACAGAAAAATCAACTGAACCTATCCTTGCATGATGTCCCACTGCCTGTGAGCAAGAAGTACTCCATAAATCTACTCTTTGAGTGAAACTTCCTTGTAACTGATTAGATGGAGAATACATGTTGCACGAAGTAAAGCTCCGCCAGCAAATATTAGGCAAATTGATAAGCATTAGATTCAGGTAGTATCAGGTGTCAACTGAAAAGTATTTACAGGGAATCATAATTAATAATCAGTGGGATATAAGATTATTTGGCCAAATAAAATAAGATGACACATAGAAGTGGAAATATAGATAACCCAGAAGATTTGTGACACAATTGTGTAAATAGTAGCAACAATCAGAAAACAAGAGAAGGTTAAATCACATTCCAATGAAGCTATAGGTAATAAATAAAAAGGGCAAGAGACAGAAAGCTTCAAGGATTAAAGTCTGTCCACGCGGCCACACTAAACTTTGGCAAATACCCACTTTATTTTTAACAAAAAAAAAAGATAGAAATGACCTGTTACACACTTCCGTATAGGATTCACCTTTGCTACCTTTATGAACTTATATAAGGATACAAAATATGCTAAACAGCATACCCAAATCCCAGATATATGAAACATAGCCAGCAACCTACATCCAGGTGACTCATTACTCATTAGAATTCGTGCATATTAAGCCACTAAGCAAGAGTTGGCCTCAGGGGAAGATTACACCCGATAATTTTTTACAAAAGAACGAAATTAGGAGCCATAATAATACATATTTATATACTTGCAACTAGATTAGATCCGATTACAAATAGCCAAAATAGCTTAGGTTAGGCTTGGGGTGCTCGGTTTTGCACAGCAGGCAGGGAATAGAAGGGGGCGGGCATGCCTGGTGGGTGCTCGTTGCCGGAGAAGGAACTGAGCCTGACGAAGACCTGGGAACCTGGCGTAGGGCGGCGGCGGTGGTAGCGCCGTCGCCGAGAGAGAGAGAGAGAGAGAGAGAGAGAGAGAGAGAGCACGCGGGTAAACCGTAAACGGCGGCCGAGGGTGAACGAGCGAGCGTATCCGCAACGGCCCTTCTCCTGGCATAATGGGCCGTTCCTTTAGTTTTCAAACGCGGGTAATCCGTGCATTTTCTTTCTTTCTTTCTTTCTCTTTTTTAGTTTTTATTATTCTTATTGATTGATTTTATTTTTTATTTTTAAAGGAAAATTTGCATTTGTTTTTTTCGTAGAACTGCTAGTCACTAGCGTAACATTGGTTTTAATTAGTGGCATAATAATAATATTTATTTGGACATTTTTATTTTATTTTTATCGTTACGCTTCAAATTTTTCTCTCGAACATGTAACAATTTTTCGAGTCTGAAATTTTTATATTAAAGCTAGAACATTTTCCTTTTGAACATATAGCTGTGGAGAACTTGTCTGTACGACGGTTACTAAAATTAATACTTATTTCTTCTAATAACGAGGCTCAAAACAATTTTGTTGTTAAGCTGAGTTACATTTAATTTTATTATTTTTCTGTCCCACTGTTCTTTTTCATGCTTGTTGCGTTGAAAATTTTGAGGCTCTCAACCCACTATTTTCTCATACTTTTGTTGCTTTTAAAGTTTTGAGGCCCGGTAGCAATGTACAGGCATCTGCTAGTAACTCATATAAGCAAGTTGAGGCTATGCAAGATGAGCACTAAGAATTAGTAGAAAATCAAAATAACAAGTGGTACTTGGGTCTAAAGGGAAAGTTGAGCGATTTAAAGCTAGGTTCATAGCAAAAGGATTTACACGAGGACAAGGTGTTGATTCTCATGTCTCCAATAAAAGTTCATTTAGAATCGTCATGGTGCTTTTAGCCCATTATAACTTGAAGTTACATCAAATGAATGTTGAAGCTTTGCTAGAGATTTTGTTACGAAAGGCAAGAACATGGGGTGATCAAAGAATGATATTTATGGACTTAAGAAAATGCCACGATAAGCTTTCATATGTTTAATGATTAATCTGATGATATTTATTATGCATCATAATTTCTAATGATATTTATATATATTTGATTAAAGTTAAAAGTACACATTTTAAGAAAAAATTAGACTCAATTTTTTATATTATAAAAAATCTTCACGACGATGACATGTAGACCGATCCAATCCTATTGACAAAACTTGGCGATCTTAGAGATGGTGTTGTACCATTTCTATACACTATCAGAGCAAGGCTAATAACACAGACGACATGTCAGCTGTAAGGATTTTTGTACTTATCCCACTATTATGTTGGATATTTAGTCATTTTACACCATGCATTAATCCATAAATACGATAAGCAAAATACTAGCTCAAGTATAATGCAAGCGACCACTTCATATGTGCTACTGATATTTCTAGCATAGCTAAGCATGGCTATCACTACAGCAGCAACAAAACAAATCATAGCAACAAGTGATTTCAGTTTATACCCATGCGTGGCACTTCCGGTACCCGCGGATAGTGAACCACTAGCGTCCATGTCGTCGCCGCTGCCTGTGACAGTGTTGTTGACGACGTCGGTGTCAGCAACAGCAGGAGTTCGCCGAGTGTTCACAGGCATAGCCCGCGAGCGTGGAACAGCAGCAGCAGTCGCGCCTGTACGGCGCTCCCCAAAAACTTGATTTCCCGCCTACCCGAGCAGGTACGCTTGACGGGAGAAGTTCCGGAGGCCTGCTACCAGTAGCCTCTGTGCGCGCAGAGGCTCTGGTCGGAGATGCAGCAGAGCAACTCGAGCTCAGGAAGGAGAAGGTAGCAGTGGCGGCTGGAGAGGGAGAAGCACACAAAAGGGATACTTACCTAGTGTACGGACAGGGGCCTTTATATAGGCGCACCCCTGCCAGCTTCCCGTTACACTCATGTCCGGGGGGATGAACCTGGACACGGTGGTTGGGAGTTGGGAGTTGGCGGCGGCGGCTAGGGTTTAGCCGTTGGGTGGCTCCCTGGCGGCGGCTAGGGTTTGCCTTGGGCCGCCGAGGCCCAATGACAAAAACTTAGGTGGCTCCCTGGCGGCGGCTAGGGTTTGCCTTGGGCCGCCAAGGCCCAGTGACAAAAACTTAGCCAAGCCAGCTAGCCGGCCCACGCCCACGCCCACGCCCACGCCCGGCCCGGCGCGGCTCGGCTCGGCTCGGCGGCAGCGGCGGCGCGCGTGTGGCTCCCAGGTTCTCCTTCTCAACTTGCTTATGAGAGCATCCCAATACTCACTATTTAAGTTGATTACCCTCTTAGTGATTAATCCATTTGGTACTAATCACTTTTGCACCTAACACTAATTGTGGGCCTTTGAGGTTTATTGAATTATTAGATTAAGTAATGGGCTTAGCCCAATAATCCTAACAATCCCCACCAAACATCAAAGGTACACAGTTAATGCCTTCGGGTCTGAAATCGTTTGATATACCAGTGTTTCGTGGAGACTGTTAAGTTGAACTTCCATCTAGAATAGGGGCTTACACTCATTCACAACTGATCAATGGACTATGCCTTGAATTGACAGTTTTGTGCGAAGTGAGGTTCACTCAAATTCTTAACTAATACCAGGCTGCCTAGAGCATCCCCTCGGGTGGAGCATATAAGTCAAACTTCGTGCCTTCTCGTGAGCATCTAGAGATCACCCAAACCTCATAGACTAGGACCAGCAGTCTAACTCACATAGGTGTGTTCCTTTTAGGATGTCCTGTAGGCCGACATCCTTGCTTTTATAAGCCACTCGGATCACATTAAGGCGTATGCCATCCTGCCATACAGCTTGGAAAAGAAGTGCATTTCTAAAAGATAGGGACTGAAAGGATCAAGATGCCCAAGAGGGGGGGTGAATTGGGCTTTTCTAAAAATTAAATGCAAGAATTAAATCCTACAAGCCAGAATTCACCCCTAGTGTCTACTTGTGTTCCTAGAGAGTCTACCGATACAAAGTTTTGCACCCTAGTTTCCAATCATAGTCTAGCATGGCAAGTCTAGGAATGTAAAACAAGCAATGAAAGTAAATACGAGAATGTAAATGCTTGAATGTAAAGGGGCAAGGAACACGGCGATGTTTTTCCGAGGTATCGGAGAGTCGCCACTCCCCACTAGTCCTCGTTGGAGCACCCGCGCAAGGATGTAGCTCCCCCTTGATCCGTGCAAGGATCAAGTGCTCTCTACGGGTTGATTCTTCGACACTCCATCGCGGTGAATCACCCAAAACCGCTCACAAGATGAGTTGGGTCATCCGAAAGCTCCGCCGGATGATCACCGAACTCCCAATCACCACCACGCCGTCTAGGTGATGGCGATCACCAAGAGTAACAAGCTAGAACTCTCACTTGACCACTACAAGCCCAAATGAGAAGGTGGATGCACACTTGCTACTCTCTAATCGCTAGTGAGGAACTCTCAAGCTTTGATTCTCAAATCTCTATCCTCACTAGTGCTCTTGCACTACCTTGCACTCCAAAGGTGTTTTTCAGCTGATCAAATGAGCAAGAGACCTCTAAAAGAGGTGGTGGGGATGTATTTATACACCCCACAGACAAAACGAACCGTTACCTGCTGACTCAGCAAAACACAAGCTGACCGGACGTGCCGGTTCAACTGACCGGACACGCCGGTCGCTCGTAACGGTCGAAAACCGAAAAACAACTGAGTGACCGGACGCACCGGTCAGGGGTGACCGGACGCGTCCGATCGTGCAGGAAGCATACTGTACTCGCACCGGACACGTGACCGCGTCCGATCGGTGATGACCAGACGCGTCCGGTCGTCTCTGGACCTTACTGGACTATGACCAGACGCGCCGATCACACCCAGGTCGTGTCCGATCGTGTGTTTTCCTCAAGTGACATGTGTCGACTACTGACCACCGCGTCCGGTCCTTACGAGGACCGCGTCCGGTCGTTAGAGCTGAAACTCTAGCCGTGGAACTGTACTGACCGGACGCGTCCGGTCATGCCGAGGACCGCGTCCGGTCATGGGAAAACGATCCGAAACTCTCCGAAACGCGTCACAACTTGAACCAAGTTGCTTCCAACTGAACTTTGAGCCATTCTAGAGCTGCCTAGCGCCAAGTTTAACAAGTGTGCACCACACCTAAACGTAGGACTCGCCTAGGTCAAGCTACCCGCTCATGCCCCCCTTTATAGTACGGCCAAAAGAGAAAAACGAAGATCCTAACGACTATTCCAAATGTATCTCAACACCTCGACATCTGGAACTAACCGTCCTTAATCTTGACGTCACTCTTTTGAAAACCGAAACGATTTCCATCAAGGAGCATGAATACCATGGTGCCTAAAGCAGTTAAAACCTCCATGACCTAACTTACCAAAGTTTCTGCAAAACACACGTTAGTCATGGTAATAAAGCGTTGTCATCAATTGCCGAAACCAAACCTCGGGGCCTAGATGCTTTCAATCTCCCCCTTTTTGGTGATTGATGACAACACTAAGATATAAAAGATTTGAGTTGAGGTTATCGAGCATGCATGGTTCACATAAGCAAAAAGCAATAAGCACAAGGGGTTAGGGATTGCTTATGTGCCCCAAGCCAAAAGAGTGTACTCATAAGATAAGACAAAGAACATTAGTACACAACCAGATAAAGCTCATAAGAAATCGGAGTAAGGCACGGAAGCACAACCTTAGAGCTATAATTAAAAACGGTGACATGTGTTAATACTGCGACTGGATAAAACATTAAGACTCAAAGTTTATCACACGACGACATGTCACACGAATGCAATGACTGAAAAGTAAACATGATGCATGAAAGTAGCACACAAGAAAAAACGAAAAAAACCTCTCTCAAAACTCCCCCTGAAACTACTCTCTCTCCCCCTTTGGCATCAAGCGCCAAAAAACTAATCTAATGATCTGACGGGGGGACAGACGGAGTCGTGTCGGGTGCCGAGGTACGCGGAGTAATCATGAAGTGTAGAGAATCTCTGTAACACCCGGTTTTAAGAACAAAACCAGATACACACCATATGTGAGCCCAGGAAGTCAAATCTCACATATAGCTACAAAAAAAGGTAATATCAAATGACAATGCTTAATATATAACGTACTTATTATAAAAGATATAACCTTAGATAGCAAACAGCGGAAAGACAACTCCGGTCTTCAGGTGAAGACTCCACTCCACAGGGACAACTGACTGGTTGATCACAAGCCTGTCTGCTCCAATTTTTGGAAATCTGGTACCCATCCGGGATTTTTTTCCAAAATATTGAAAATAAACAAGCGTGAGTACATTTCGTACTCCACAAGCATAACATGGGGATTCATGAGGCTCAAAAGGCAGACACGGTTTACTGCATTTAGCATTTTAGTAAGTCAACATTTTGTTATTGATCAATATCAAATTATGCTTAAGCTCCCAAATTAAACCACATGATCATATACTAGAATTAAATAGAGTCATTGATCAACATTATATCATCATCATCGTCATCATCATCATGATACCATCATAGTTCACCACGAACAACATCTTCACAAGTGACCATTTATTCTGTGAGTTTTCCGGGCCGCTCGTGACCGTGAGCACGGCTGTTATAACAGTTTTAACACTCTGCAGAGGTTATGCATCTTTACCCGTGAGTCGTGTTGCCCATATGCCCGGGTTAATTACTCCCATAACACTTCCAAGGTGAGCGGACAGGGTACACTATGAAGCCTTCCATAGGTCTCGTCTAACAAGTTAGGGCCGCGAGGTTTCCTCGGCAGGCAGATATAGAGAACCCCCCTTTCTGTGGCACAATTCCCGCAGGCTATACACACAAGAACAGAGGCAGTTCTATACCCAAAGTGGCAAGCCCCTCTTGCGCCCTTTCGGGTAACCTCTAACAAGCTAGAAAAGATCATATTACTGAGCTAAAGTCAGAGCCATATAACTCTCACGGTTGCACTGTATGTCCCAGCTTTTGCCCTACAGATAAGTCCTTACGGAGAGTTTAGGGCAACATGATCGACATCATTTGCACCATCACCCTATAGTTCAATTATTATCATCATGTTTATCCGTTTGTTCCATTAATCATAGTATTGATCATGTTTGAATAGAGCACTAGCATTCTACCCATATGCAATAAAACCCATAGGCATCGAGGTATAGGTCATCAATGGCTAGGATGTCCTTATAGTCGAGCAATATTAGACACATGCATAATGAGTAGATTATATAATGAATAGGAATCAAGGTAGGCCCATGCTATACTTGCCTTGGTTCCCAAACTCGTGTTGGTCCTGCTGGTCGTTGAAGAGTTCTTGGTCTCCAACGTTTTCCTCACCGTCTGAACGCGACCAACACGGCAACATACAACATTCCAAAAGCATTCATGCAAAGCAAACATTCCTATCATTAGAACATTACACCAACAGTATAAAAACAAGATAAAAAGTTTATGAAAATATTCTACGTCTCGCTACGATCACATCAACACGAAGTGCACGAAAAACGGAGCTACAACGCAAAAGATACGAATCAAACAAGATTCCTATAGCGAGTTAATTAACTTAACCTAATCAAGAATTTCAAAAGTTGCAAACCTAACTAACAGTGGCATTAATGCGTATATTATGAAATTACGAACCCAACGCAAGTTGAACGGGTCGAATCGGAGCTAAAACGACGATTTTATAAGCGTTTTACTGTAGTGGCAAATCTGTAAATAATCTGAAAACGTATTTTTCTTTTAAACCGAAGAAACTACGCTTTCCGAAAAAGAATGCGTACTCCGGAAGTACGCCAAGGACGGCGGGTTTAGACTTTTAGAAACTGAGGGGCTCTTTTAGAAAAAGAACCCGCGAAGGGGTATTCTCTCATGTCAGCCGTCCGATCTAGGATAGACGGCTTGGATTAGATGAAGGGGGGAAGAGGTGAGTGACCCGCCGGAGTTGAGGGGGATCACGGCGGCTCTGCCATTGGCGGCGGTGGGGAGCTCGCCGGAGCAACCGAACAAGGCTCTACGGACCTCGGTTTTCAAAACCGAGAGCACCGGGGTGACGCGGGGAGGAAGGCGAACTCGCCCCGGAACAAAACACGGCCACGGGGTCACCTGCGCGGCGTGTCCGCCATGGCCGGCGATCGGGACCTCGCCGGCGCACGCGAAATGCCACCCTAGAGGCCACGAATCGACAATTTGGGAGCACGGGAAGGAATAGAGGATGGAGGCGATCAAACCTAGACACTAAACGCGGCCGGGGGTGAGCCCGAGCGGCTCCCGCCATGGACGACGGCGAGAAGGTCGTCGGAGCGAGCGGGGACACGCCACAACGTGCACAAATTGAGAAATTGAGAGCATAGAAAGGAAGAGGAGGTCAAGGCGGAGCTCACCACTGCTTCAAATGAGACGGAGGTGGCTCTGGAGCGGCGGTCCACGGGAGCGGCGGATGGTGGCTCCGGCGGTGATTTGCGGTGCTGCGGTTGCGGCCTCTCGCGAGCGAGAGAGAGGGAGTTGGAGTGGGGGAAGGGCGGAGACGGGTCGCGCTTCCCTTTAAAAGAGACCCGAGGCGCGGGGGGAGATGCTCCCACGATGGAGCGTGGGCGCAGGCGGCGGTTGCGCTCAAGTGCGAGCGAAGCGGGAAGGCTGGAGGTTGGGGGCGACGCTGACGTGCGGGCCCCGGCTGCTAGAGACCGCTAGAGGGAGGGCGGCAACGGCTTGGCCGGGATGGGCCGGCCCAAGAGGGACGCGCGAGAGGGAGAAGGGGAGAAGGCCAGCGGGCCGGTTCGGTAGACTGGGCCAACGGGCCGAATTGGAAGGAAGTGAAGGAGAGTGAATAGAATTTCCTTTTCATTTTCTAAATTGATTTTCCAAATCCAATTTCAAATAATTTTTAAACCTTTTAGCATTGGAATAAAAAACAGTCACCACAATAAATAAAAATGCATCGGCATGAGTGCATCAACATGTAACTAACCTTATGATAAATTTTAATTTCACAAAAATTTATTATCTCCTATATTTGAATGCACACTCAAATACATAAATAAATCAAATTTATCTATTTTTGAAACAATGTAAAATTTAGGGTGTTACAATTCTACCCCCCTTAAGAGGAATCTCGTCCTCGAGATTCGAAAGATGGTTATCAAAGAGATGTAGATGCTCTGCTTTTGGATCTTCTCCATTTTCTCACAAGATCACACTGTAGCTTGCATGTTGTTACAACCTTGCTCCTAATAGCTTGATCAACTCTTAAGCACAATTTCTTAGTCCTTTACGTCATTCCCTCCAATTGACCTTTGCAATTCCTTTTGTTCCAAGGTGATACACTTTGTAGTATAGGAGACATCACTCAAATTTCTCACACAACTCAACCTTGGTGTCGCCGAGCCTCCCTAGCACACTATTTATGCTAGGAGCATCGGCAACAACTTTTGCTTCTCCGGGTAATAACACACTTTCATGTTATAATCCTTGATCACTCTAATTCATCGATGGTCTCACAAGATCAAAACCAACTTAGTGAAGATATCCTTTAGATTCTTACGGTCCTTGTAGATGTCCCATATCTCCTTGCCGCTGACTTGTCTTGGATATGTTGAAATTTAACACCCAGCTGCGCTTGATGGTGACTTCTCAACCATAAGGATAACTAATTCCTCCAGGTGGAGTACTTGAATGTAAGAAACCTTCATCTTGTTACCTCTTCACTCGGCTACCCCCATTAAGAGAGATCAACTAGGGGAACAACAAAGGGTAGCTTGCATCTTCTTCCAAGTGAGTTAACCATCATAATGACTTTCTGCTATCCCACAAAAACTCATGTGCATAAGTAAGAACAAGATGTCTAAAATTCCTCGTGAGTAGAAAAACAGCAGCACAGGAAAGAAGCTGTAACTCCTATTCTATTAATCCAATGAAGTTGTAGTTTATACTATTGGAAAGCTGTTGAAATCCTCTACAACTTTTGTATAGAACACTTTTCCTGATTCCAAACATAATTTGGTCGAAAACTGTGCACCACAAAACTACTCCAGGTTTCAGACAGCACAGCTATATCGTCTTGTGATTTCCATAACTCCCAAACCAAAACAGCTATAGAAGTGATTCCAGTGGCAGATGAAACATACAAGAGTCTTCTTTTATCTATAAAAGTTTCATAACTTTTGGATGTCCAGATCTGGAGATATATCATGATGAACACAGACTGCTCTGGAAAACAGGATGGATAAAACAGGAGAAAACCAAAACCCGCATATTTATTTCATTAATCCTTATGCCTTAGGCCTATAGACTAAATGAAATTGTGGACAATCCCCACAAGATCATTACAATCATTACAAAGATCCAAAACCAGCACATGCATAATGACAATTCAACAAGCAATTAAGGTGCATACTTCAATCATTGACTGAGCTTGCGATACTATCGTTCTATTCATATTAAGGGCAAATATCCTAAAGCTCCGCTTTCGATATCGCAGGAAGATGGTAAGAGACAAGATTCTAAGAGCATATCAAAGCAAGGAGTGAAGATTAGAACAAAGGCTTAAACAAGTATCAAGGAGGAGATGAATATCAAGGATAAGGAAATAATAGAGGAGGAATATCAAGGTTTATAGAACAAGGGTCTTATAGCAGTTCCTAAACCTTAAGATGGCCAATTCCTAACTAGGCTTGCGTCCTATAGTCAGCATTGCTCTGATACCACTTTGTAACACCCGGTTTTAAGAACAAAACCAGATACACACCATATGTGAGCCCAGGAAGTCAAATCTCACATATAGCTATAAAAAAAGGTAATATCAAATGACAATGCTTAATATATAACGTACTTATTATAAAAGATATAACCTTAGATAGCAAACAGCGGAAAGACAACTCCGGTCTTCAGGTGAAGACTCCACTCCACAGGGACAACTGACTGGTTGATCACAAGCCTGTCTGCTCCAATTTTTGGAAATCTGGTACCCATCCGGGATTTTTCCAAAATATTGAAAATAAACAAGCGTGAGTACATTTCGTACTCCACAAGCATAACATGGGGATTCATGAGGCTCAAAAGGCAGACACGGTTTACTGCATTTAGCATTTTAGTAAGTCAACATTTTGTTATTGATCAATATCAAATTATGCTTAAGCTCCCAAATTAAACCACATGATCATATACTAGAATTAAATAGAGTCATTGATCAACATTATATCATCATCATCGTCATCATCATCATGATACCATCATAGTTCACCACGAACAACATCTTCACAAGTGACCATTTATTCTGTGAGTTTTCCGGGCCGCTCGTGACCGTGAGCACGGCTGTTATAACAGTTTTAACACTCTGCAGAGGTTGTGCATCTTTACCCGTGAGTCGTGTTGCCCATATGCCCGGGTTAATTACTCCCATAACACTTCCAAGGTGAGCGGGCAGGGTACACTATGAAGCCTTCCATAGGTCTCGTCTAACAAGTTAGGGCCGCGAGGTTTCCTCGGCAGGCAGATATAGAGAACCCCCCTTTCTGTGGCACAATTCCCCCAGGCTATACACACAAGAACAGAGGCAGTTCTATACCCAAAGTGGCAAGCCCCTCTTGCGCCCTTTCGGGTAACCTCTAACAAGCTAGAAAAGATCATATTACTGAGCTAAAGTTAGAGCCATATAACTCTCACGGTTGCACTGTATGTCCCAGCTTTTGCCCTACAGATAAGTCCTTACGGAGAGTTTAGGGCAACATGATCGACATCATTTGCACCATCACCCTATAGTTCAATTATTATCATCATGTTTATCCGTTTGTTCCATTAATCATAGTATTGATCATGTTTGAATAGAGCACTAGCATTCTACCCATATGCAATAAAACCCATAGGCATCGAGGTATAGGTCATCAATGGCTAGGATGTCCTTATAGTCGAGCAATATTAGACACATGCATAATGAGTAGATTATATAATGAATAGGAATCAAGGTAGGCCCATGCTATACTTGCCTTGGTTCCCAAACTCGTGTTGGTCCTGCTGGTCGTTGAAGAGTTCTTGGTCTCCAACGTTTTCCTCACCGTCTGAACGCGACCAACACGGCAACATACAACATTCCAAAAGCATTCATGCAAAGCAAACATTCCTATCATTAGAACATTACACCAACAGTATAAAAACAAGATAAAAAGTTTATGAAAATATTCTACGTCTCGCTACGATCACATCAACACGAAGTGCACGAAAAACGGAGCTACAACGCAAAAGATACGAATCAAACAAGATTCCTATAGCGAGTTAATTAACTTAACCTAATCAAGAATTTCAAAAGTTGCAAACCTAACTAACAGTGGCATTAATGCGTAGATTATGAAATTACGAACCCAACGCAAGTTGAACGGGTCGAATCAGAGCTAAAACGACGATTTTATAAGCGTTTTACTGTAGTGGCAAATCTGTAAATAATCTGAAAACGTATTTTTCTTTTAAACCGAAGAAACTACGCTTTCCGAAAAAGAATGCGTACTCCGGAAGTACGCCAAGGACGGCGGGTTTAGACTTTTAGAAACTGAGGGGCTCTTTTAGAAAAAGAACCCGCGAAGGGGTATTCTCTCATGTCAGCCGTCCGATCTAGGATAGACGGCTTGGATTAGATGAAGGGGGGAAGAGGTGAGTGACCCGCCGGAGTTGAGGGGGATCACGGCGGCTCTGCCATTGGCGGCGGTGGGGAGCTCGCCGGAGCAACCGAACAAGGCTCTACGGACCTCGGTTTTCAAAATCGAGAGCACTGGGGTGACGCGGGGAGGAAGGCGAACTCGCCCCGGAACAAAACACGGCCACAGGGTCACCTGCGCGGCGTGTCCGCCATGGCCGGCGATCGGGACCTCGCCGGCGCACGCGAAATGCCACCCTAGAGGCCACGAATCGACAATTTGGGAGCACAGGAAGGAATAGAGGATGGAGGCGATCAAACCTAGACACTAAACGCGGCCGGGGGTGAGCCCGAGCGGCTCCCGCCATGGACGGCGGCGAGAAGGTCGTCGGAGCGAGCGGGGACACGCCACAACGTGCAGAAATTAAGAAATTGAGAGCATAGAAAGGAAGAGGAGGTCAAGGCGGAGCTCACCACTGCTTCAAATGAGACGGAGGTGGCTCTGGAGCGGCGGTCCACGGGAGCGGCGGATGGCGGCTCCGGCGGCGATTTGCGGTGCTGTGGTTGCGGCCTCTCGCGAGCGAGAGAGAGGGAGTTGGAGTGGGGGAAGGGCGGAGACGGGTCGCGCTTCCCTTTAAAAGAGACCCGAGGCGCGGGGGGAGATGCTCCCACGATGGAGCGTGGGCGCAGGCGGCGGTTGCGCTCAAGTGCGAGCGAAGCGGGAAGGCTGGAGGTTGGGGGCGACGCTGACGTGCGGGCCCCGGCTGCTAGAGACCGCTAGAGGGAGGGCGGCAACGGCTTGGCCGGGATGGGCCGTCCCAAGAGGGACGCGCGAGAGGGAGAAGGGGAGAAGGCCAGCGGTCCGGTTCGGTAGACTGGGCCAACGGGCCGAATTGGAAGGAAGTGAAGGAGAGTGAATAGAATTTCCTTTTCATTTTCTAAATTGATTTTCCAAATCCAATTTCAAATAATTTTTAAACCTTTTAGCATTGGAATAAAAAACAGTCACCACAATAAATAAAAATGCATCGGCATGAGTGCATCAACATGTAACTAACCTTATGATAAATTTTAATTTCACACAAATTTATTATCTCCTATATTTGAATGCACACTCAAATACATAAATAAATCAAATTTATCTATTTTTGAAACAATGTAAAATTTAGGGTGTTACAATCTCCCTCGGAATCTGAGCTATCTGGCTAACCCTCTGAAGAAACACGTGGCTGTGAAGCGGTCTGGGTCTGAGCGGCAGGAATAGGTACTGATGTAGTAGCAATAAGAGGATCCGTCTGAGTGACCTGAGCCTGTAGCGAGCCAATAGCAGGAGGATCTGTCGAGGCAACTGACGAAGGAAGAGTCTCTGTAGTATCGGTCCCTGTCACTAGAGGAATAGCTGCCTCTGAAGCTGACAACCCTGAAGAAGTAGCAAAGGTAGTGTGCGAGGGCGTCGGCTGACCAGTCAACTCGCTGTAGGTAGCACTGTTATCACCGAAGGGTGTGCCTGTCAGGAGGTGAGGGCGAGTCTGGTCTAAAGGTGTAAACCCTGTGTGAATAGGCGTGAAGCTCGGGGACTGGAATGACTGGGGAACCTGCTGCTGTGGAGATGTGAACTAGAAACCCGGCTGTCCCTGACTCGATGGATCACTGGATTGTAAAGCAGAAGTCAGGACCGAAGCAGGCGGAGAAACCCCAACAGTGACTAGGTGGCGCTGGAGATCCAAGTACTGCTGTTGACTAGCTGCACTCTGTCGCTGAATCTCATACTGCTGTCGCTGCATTTCAACCTGCTGCCTCTGGATCTCAAGCTGCTGACGCTGAAACTCGTCCTGACGAGCCTGAATCTGTGCAAGTGCTGCAGCTGTGTCCTGAGCCTGTCGCTGTATCTGCTGTTGCTGCTGCTCCTGTGCCTGGGTCAACCTCTCAAGTATGGCCACCATGGCTGGGTCTGTGCGGGAGGCTGAACCAGAGCCACCGGCCTCGTGGTCGTGAGACCGAGGAGACCGGTACCTGGGAATGGGCTGGTAGTCCTCATCTGTGCTGTCAGATGTCACATCCTCAGGAAGATCAGCAGGCTGAGCGTCAAGATTGGCAAGCTCTGCCTCTGCAAGCTCATCAACTGTGGCGTCCTACTCAGCCGCTGTCTCAGGAACCTCAGGTCGCACACGCTGTCCTGGCACTGGGGCCTGATCTCTAGTGACTGAAGCCCAAAGCTAACGGATATCATACTCAGGGAAAGCAGTAGTAGTATCTGATATCTCAGCTCGGATCTCTGCTGGTAGCTGAATAGATGATCTAATGATGAAGCAGATCCAGTGTGCATAGGGCAGCTGACGATTACCCTTGAAGCCCTTAGCTATGGTGTCCTCCATCTCACTAAGTATGAGATCCCAAATGTCAAACTGTGTCTGTGAGAGGAGGTGGTGAACAACCCATAGCTGCATCCGAGTCAGTCCCTCTCTGTAGCCAAGTCTGGGAAGTAGAGTGCGTCTGACTATAGCATCCAGAACTCTGGCAAGAGGTGTCAAACTGGCAGGCGTGCGACAAGACCCTTCGCCAAAAGGCTCACGGAAGCAGGGTCGAACCAAGTCTGTAGGTGGCACTACCCCGCCGTGAGGGCATCTCGGTGGAGGAGTCTGACCAAAACACAGCTGATGTATCTTCGTGTTGGAAGCTAGGAGTCTGAGAATCTCCCGCACTCTGGTGCTGTATAGACGGTGATCACGGCCTCAGAATGCAAAGTGAATGAAATCATGGGCAGGATCAATCCATAGTGAAGCATAAAACTCTCTGACCCATGTGCCGCAGTATGCACCTGTCCGTCCAAGAAGATCTGACAAGCCTGGCAGAAAGGACAGGTGCGAACGTAGCTGTTCTTCCACAACCTCAACCAGTGACTCAAGTCGACAGACCCTCTGTGGTCGGAAAGCAATACCGCTGTCAACTAGAGCCATGTAGAAATCCTCCTGAAGTGGGGTATAGAAGCCTTCTGAAGCTCTGGGATCCCTCACAGGTGGAAACCACCGACTGACCTCCACGAACCTCAACCCCTGCACCTGACGTGCTGTAGCACCCCTCAAGTCAAAGTGCTCGACCGGGGGTGAACCTCTAGCTTTGGGAGGAGGACGTGCTCCACGACACTGGCCCTCTGGCCTAGGAGTCACCTGAGTACGTGCGCGTGTGGAGCGGCGACGTGGTGGAGACTGAGCTGGCTGCCCCTCTGTGTCCTCTGTAGCCTCTGGAGCCTCTGTGGCCTCTGGAGCCTCTGTGGCCTCTGGAGGTGGATCAACTGACATACCCTCTGTAGCTCCAGTATCCTCAGTACCCTCAGTGGCCTCTGTGCCGAGCTGTCGACCTTCTAGATGAAAGCGACGCTCGCCTATGCGTATGCCACTGCTCCTGCCACCTCTCTCTGCCTGCTCTGCTGCATCTGCCATGGCCTAAGAAATCTCTGCCTCTGTAAGTGTCTTCTTCTTCTTTCTGGCCAAGATCTTGATACGCTTCCCACGTGCAATCTCAGACCGACGAGGAGGACTGTCGTCCCCGTCACCAGGAGCACCACCGGCGTTCTTGCAATGCACCATGCTGACAAACTGACTGGAAACCTCTGAAAGATGGTGAACTGTCACTTGAGAGGCTTGGCCTCAATCCGTATCCGTAGGCTTGGCCTCGGATTCAGCAGACTGATCTCACCCTGACACACGGACAGACTCGCTGCAACGACAGAATAGAGAGATCTACTATAAGCACATATATAACTAAAAGGTACGAAACCCTAGAGATAGCAAGCATATGAGATACGATGTGAATCGAAACGCAAAGCTACCTCAGATCGACGAGACGACGGTGACAAGATAAGGTGACCTAGAACGCGAGATTCCCCGAAATCGCCGGACGAGCTCTGATTTGCCGAAACATGAAGCAATTAGGATTAAAAAGAAAGAGTTACGGCAAACCCTAGCGAGGAGGTCAAGGTGACGCGAAACAACCTCGCAAAGAAGACGACGTGCGACAAAACCTCGATGACGAACGATCGACGTTACGCGAACCCTAGGGTTAGGGTTAGGGCAACTCGACGAAGAATCGATCGGAGGCGAGCGTGAGGCAGTCCACTACCGGAGGAGATGCTGGCAAGCGGGAGCGCGGCTCACCAGCGGCGGAGGTGCGAGCGGGCGGTGGTGGCACGGCTGCGCGACTGGAGAGGGCAAGCGCGGGCAGAGGCGCGGCTGCGGGCAGGGCGGCAGCGAGCGCGCGGGCGAGGAGACGCGGCTGAGTTTGCCGGAGGCGAGGAAGACGGCACTAACACGGCGGCTCCAGCGGATTTGGCGAGGCAGCGGAAGAGGCTCGGGCGGATTTAAAAAAAAACGGCCGAGGACGAACCGATATATGAAGGGTCAGATCCGCTCGACGCGAGATGACCGGACGCGGTGGTCATTATGACCGGACGCGGTGGTGCAGCGTCTGGTCACACTCCAATAAGCTCCTAGAGTGACCGGACGCGGTCAGAGTCCGGTCGAGGGGAGCTCGGGAATTCATCGTGAATGACCGGATGCGGTGGTGGTAACCGGGACCGGACGCGGTGGTCAGCAGAGGCGCGTCCGGTGCAGCGTCCGATCATTAGATCTAGAGTTGGTCTTCTGGATGACCGGACGCGCTGGTGGACGCCGGGACCGGACGCGGTGGTGAAGCATTACTGCGTTCGGTGCAGCGTCCGGTCCAGCGTCCGGTCACTGTTCTTCGCCCTTCTTCGTTCCGAACAACGACGCGACTTCTCCCAATCAGGTTCCAATTCAAAAAAACACAAATAAACACCAATTGGAACACGATATGAGTGACCTCACTCAAACCCTCAAAAATTTCAAAAAATAGATTGCCTTAGGCTAGTATTATTTTTAAGAAAATAGGCAATAAACACCCAAGGAGCAACGTATGGCCATGCAATAGAGTTTTTGAACCTTTAGGAGCGTCAAAATGCTCTCTCTATCCATGGACGAACACAGAGGTTGCTCAAAGCTTAACCGAAAAGAAACGACAAGAACAACAACCATGCATATGCAAAGCAATGCAAGAAGGTAAAGCTAGAATGCTTGTCAAGTTTGATCCACGGTTAGGCTTCTTCACTCCTCCAAAGAAGGGTTATCGTAACCGTGTTAGCCAAGCCCTAAAAGCATTGCGATAAAATAAACATGGCATATTATACAATGCAATGCAAGGGACAACACACGCTCATTTTTTAAAGTTGCTAGAATCAAGCACATTGAGTTCACTTCTTAACCTACAAAAGGTTGCCTCATCCAAAGGTTTAGTGAAGATATCTGCTAATTGATTTTCACTTCTTACACCTTCTAGTGATATGTCATTTTTAGCAACATGATCTCTTAGAAAGTGATGGCAGATATCAATGTGCTTGGTGCGAGAGTGTTGTACCGGATTGTTAGCAATTTTAACGGCACTTTCATTATCACATAAAAGTGGCACCTTTTCAAGAACAATTCCATAGTCTAGGAGGGTTTGTTTCATATATAAGATTTGTGCACAACAAGCCCCCGTGGCAATGTATTCCGCCTCGGCGGTGGACAAAGCCACACTATTTTTCTTTTTAGATGACCAAGATACTAAAGATCTTCCAAGCAAATGGCACCCTCCGGATGTGCTTTTTCTATCAATTTTGCAACCGGCATAGTCCGAATCGGAATAGCCAACTAGTTGGAATCTAGCTCCTTTGGGGTACCAAAGACCAATGCTTGGGGTGAGCTTAAGATATCTTAGGATTCTTTTTACGACACTTAAGTGAGGTTCTTTAGGGCACGCTTGAAAGCGGGCACACATGCACACACTAAACATGATATCGGGCCTAGATGCGGTAAGGTACAACAAGCTACCAATCATAGAACGGTAGAGAGTTTGATCAACCGGTTTACCTCCCTCATCTAGGTCGAGATGTCCATTTGATGGCATTGGGGTCTTGATTGGTTTGCATTCTTCCATCTTGAATCTTTTGAGAAGATCCTTGGTATACTTTTCTTGAGAGATGAAAATCCCTTCTCTCATTTGCTTTACTTGAAATCCAAGGAAGAATGTGAGCTCACCAATCATTGACATCTCGAACTCCTTCGACATCAATTCACCAAATTCCTTGCAATAATCTTCATTTGTTGATCCGAAGATGATATCATCAACATATACTTGACAAATAAAGATCTCCCCATTAAACTTCTTGGTGAATAGTGTGGTGTCGACCTTCCCAATGGTGAAGCCCTTCTCAATGAGGAAGTCCTAGAGGCGCTCATACCACGCTCTAGGGGCTTGCTTGAGCCCATATAACGCCTTGGACAACCTATAAACATGATTAGGATATCTAGGGTCTTCAAACCCGGGAGGTTGATTAACATAGACTAGTTCATTTATAAAGCCATTTAAGAATGCACTTTTCACATCCATTTAATATAGTTTCATATCATGATGTGATGCATATGCAAGGAGGATACGAATGGCTTCAAGTTTTGCAACGGGTGCAAAGGTCTCTCCAAAATCAAGACTTCAACTTGAGAGAAACCCTTTGCAACTAGTCTTGCCTTGTTCCTCACTACTATGCCTTGGTCATCTTGCTTGTTTCGGAACACCCACTTGGTTCCAATGACTCTTGCACCTTTAGGATGCTCTTCAAGTGTCCATACTTGATTGCGGGTGAAGTTGTTCAATTCTTCATGCATTGCATTCACCCAATCCGGATCTTGAAGAGCTTCTTCTACATTCTTAGGTTCAACGCAAGAGACAAAAGAGTGATGTTCAATAAAAGAAGCTAGCTTTTGAGATCGAGTCATTACTCCCTTTGTAGGACTCCCTATGATGAGATCTTGTGGATGTGCTTCAAGTAGTGGTGAGTTTCTTCTATCAACCACTTGAGGAGGTGGATGGAGAGCATCAACATCTTTAGCTTGTGCCTCGGCTTGTTCATGAGAGACATAAGTGTCTTCATTTTCAACTCTCTCATTCTTGTCATCATCTTGAGGCACACGTGATGAAGATGGTGGATCAACAATTTGTACATCGTCATCATCATCTTTTGGCTTGATGTCTCCCACGGGCATGTTCTTCATGGCCTCCCTCAAGGGTTCATCACCTACATCATCACAATTCTCAATTGCTCCTTGGGAGCCGTTAGATTCATCAAATTCCACATCATATGTTTCTTCAACCAAACCGGTGGCATGGTTAAATACTCTATATGCTTTGGACTTTGATGAGTAACCAACAAGAAAACCAATATCACAACGTCTTTGAAACTTCCCTAGGTGTTGATGCTTCTTGTAGATGTAACATTTGCAACCAAACACCCGGAAGAAAGAGACGTCCGGCTTCTTCCCATTAAGCAACTCATAGGGGGTCTTGCCAAGAAACTTTTGTAGGAAGAGGCGATTTGAAGCATAGCATGCGGTGTTGATTGCCTCGGCCCACAACTTCTCCGGAGTGTTGTACTCATCTAGCATTGTTCTTGCAAGGGTGATCAAAGTCCGGTTCTTTCTCTCAACTACACCATTTTGTTGAGGAGTGTAGGTTGAAGAGACCTCATGCTTGATTCCAATTTCATCACAATAAGCTTCAATGTTGGTGTTGTCAAACTCTTTGCCATTGTCACTTCTAATCTTCTTTATCTTGACTTCAAATTCATTTTGAGCTCTCTTTGCAAACTTCTTGAAGTAATTTGCCACTTCAGATTTGTCATGAAGGAAGAAAGTCCATGTATACCTTGAGTAGTCATCCACTATCACAAGACAATAGAGATTACCACCCAAGCTCTTGTATGTTGTAGGCCCAAACAAATCCATGT
Source organism: Saccharum hybrid cultivar R570 (assembly GCA_038087645.1). Classification (NCBI taxonomy): domain Eukaryota; kingdom Viridiplantae; phylum Streptophyta; class Magnoliopsida; order Poales; family Poaceae; genus Saccharum; species Saccharum hybrid cultivar. The sequence goes on along the minus strand of JAQSUU010000365.1, from coordinate 1,923,896 downwards.
GTAGAAGTTCTAGCACTCTTGAAGTTGACATGAAAGCTTTGGTTGGATGAGTGTTTGCAACTTGTTTGCCCGCTTGACATGCACTACAAGGTTTGTCCTTTTCAAACTTCACATCCTTCAATCCTCTCACTAGTTCTTTCTTCAATAGCTTGTTGAGAGTGTTCATTCCAACATGAGCAAGCCTCCTATGCCAAAGCCAACCAAGTGAGGTCTTGGTGAACAAACATGTCATCAAATTTGCATCTTCGGAGGTGAAGTCAACAAGATAAAGATTGTTGTATCTAAAGCCTTTGAATATCACTTGCTTGTCATCTATCTTTGAAACTTCCACTTCATTTGGTGTGAACAAGCATTGGAAGCCAAGGTCACAAAGTTGCCCAACGGATAACAAGTTGAAACTCAATGAAGCAACATAGAGCACATTTGAGAGTGAGTGATCATGTGATATTGCAATCTTGCCTATACCCTTGACTTTGCTCTTTGAATTATCCCCAAATGTGATCTTCTCTTGACATATTCCATTCTCTTCAATGGTGGTGAACATACGAGGATCACCGGTCATATGTTGAGTGCAACCACTATCAATAACCCAATGAGATCCACCGGTCTTGTAGTTCACCTACACACAAGAGATCAAGCTTTTTGTTTAGGGACCCAAACTTGAGAGGGGCCCTTGACTTTCTCCACTAGTGACTTGGCAACCCATATTTTCTTTGGCCTATTCTTGTTTGGGGGACCCAAAAACATGACTTTCATCTTTCCATTTGAATCTTTTCTTAGCATATAATGAGCATTGAAAGCAAAAGGTCTAGCATGCTTGGGCAAGGGTTATGGTGGTGGAGTTTTGCATTCATGAGCAAAGTGACCTTCTTGACCACACTCAACACATCTCTTTGGTTTGGGCTTCGACTTGCTTTGTTGTTGTTGAGCTTTTGCTCTCTTCTCTTGATTTGCCAAGTACCCAATACCACTTCTATCCATCTTCATTACGGTGTTCATGAGGAGCTCACTTTGCAAATGTTGGCCTCTTGTGAACTTGCTTAGGCCGGTCTTGAGATGCTCTTTTTCTTGCTTGAGCTTTTTGTTTTCTTCAATGAGTGACTCATTTGTTGGTTGCTTCTCAAGGGCCATCAAACCTTTTAGCTTCTTGTTCTCATTTGCAAGCTTCTCATTCTCACACTTGATCTTGGCATAATCATCATAGTTGCTTGACTCAACCACACTCTTGCCTTTGCTACTAGAACCTTGCTCAATGCTTTCAATGATCAAATCATCACATGATGTAGCTATATCACACTTAACAACATAGTTAGTAGCATCATATGTCTCAAGAGCAAGTTTATTAGCAACCACAAGACTATCATGGTCAATTTTTAATGTGGTGTATTTGTCTTTTAGAGAATTATGGCTAGTGATGAGCTCATCATGCTTCTTCTCAAGTTTATCATGTTGATCTTTAAGCTCTTTATAAGAGGTTTTGAGCTCCTTGAGAGTGGAAGTCATCACTTCATTTTGAACTCTAAGCTCACCACTAGTCTTTTGAATATTTTCAAGCTTGGATGAGAGTGATTCATTTTCATTTTGAAGATCATCATTTTCATTTCTAGTCCTTCTTATGATTTTAGTGTATTTGTTTAGCAATTTTACAAGTTCATCATAAGAAGGTGCGTCATATTCATCATCACTATCACTATCATCATTATCATCACTATCATGGTTTTGTACCTTTCGTTCACCCTTGGCCATAAGGCATAGGTGAGTAGTGGATGATGATGGTGAAGGAGGCGGTGAAGGTGGTGATGAAGATATCGGTGAAGATGATGGCCCCATCACAAATGCGGCAACCTTCTCTTTCTCATCATCGCTCTCATCTTCGGAGGACTCACAAGATGATTCAATGTCGGTGAGCCAATCACCAACAATGTATGCCTTTCCTCCCTTCTTCTTCTTGTGGAACTCCTTCTTCTTGCCATCCTTCTTCTTGTATGGCTTGTTCTTCTTCTTCTCTTCTTCTTCATCACTTGAATCATTTTTCTTGCCCTTGTTCTTGTTCTTGTACTTGTCTTTTGGTGGTCTGGGGCATTGATGAGCTAGGTGGCCAAGTTCACCACAATTGTAGCAATCCATCTCCGAGATTGGCTTTCTCTTGCTACTTGTGAAGAATTTCTTCTTCTTGCCATCGAACTTGATGCCACTCTTGTTGAGCTTCTTTAGCATCTTGGTGGTCTTTCTCACCATGAGTGCAAGTGATTCATCATCAACATCACTTTCACTTGAGCTTTCTTGCACCAACATGGCTTGGCCCTTCTTCTTCTTGTCATGACTAGCTTTGAAGGCCAAGTCTTTCTTCTTGGAAGATGATGAGCCCTCTTCCGGAGTGACATGCATGTACATCTCATGAGCATTGATTTTCCCTAATACTTGAGTCGGTGTTGCGGTGGAAAGATCACTTTGGTGAAGCACGGTGACAATGTGACCATACTTCTCAACGGGAAGCACGCTCAAGATCTTCCTTGCAACATCCGATTGGCTCATTTTAGTGAGCCCAAGAGCATTGAGGTCCTCTACAAGAACATTCAAGCGAGTGTACATGTCATTAGCACTTTCTTTGGGAAGCATTTCAAAAGAATTAATTTTCTTTAAAGCTATGTGATAGCGTTCCTCACGCTCACTCTTAGTTCCCTCATGGAGAGCACAAAGATTTTCCCACAATTCATGAGCGTTCTTTGCATTACTCACACAATTGAAGATATCTTTGCCTAAGCCCCGGTAGAGTGCATTTTTGGCCTTTGCATTCCACCGGTCGTACTTCTCCTCGTCACCAATGGGGTTTGCGGGATCCTTGATAGTGGGAAGCCCTTCGGTTGCGGCTCTAAGACACCCAACATCTATGGCTTCGAGATACACCTCCATGCGGATTTTCTAATATGGAAAATCATCCCCCTCAAAGGTGGGAGGTGGTCCTTCCCCGTTAGACATCTTGCTCTAGGCGGTAAAGCCTAAAAGAGGAGCAACACGGCTCCGATACCAATTGAAAGGATCAAGATGCCCAAGAGGGGGGGGTGAATTGGGCTTTTCTAAAAATTAAATGCAAGAATTAAATCCTACAAGCCGGAATTCACCCCTAGTGTCTACTTGTGTTCCTAGAGAGTCTACCGATACAAAGTTTTACACCCTAGTTTCCAATCCTAGTCTAGCATGGCAAGTTTAGGAATGTAAAACAAGCAATGAAAGTAAATACGAGAATGTAAATGCTTGAATGTAAAGGGGCAAGGAACACGGCGATGTTTTTTCGAGGTATCGGAGAGTCGCCACTCCCCACTAGTCCTCGTTGGAGCACCCGCGCAAGGGTGTAGCTCCCCCTTGATCCGCGCAAGGATCAAGTGCTCTCTACGGGTTGATTCTTCGACACTCCGTCGCGGTGAATCACCCAAAACCGCTCACAAGATGAGTTGGGTCATCCACAAGCTCCGCCGGATGATCACCGAACTCCCAATCACCACCACGCCGTCTAGGTGATGGCGATCACCAAGAGTAACAAGCTAGAACTCTCACTTGACCACTATGAGCCCAAATGAGAAGGTGGATGCACACTTGCTACTCTCTAATCGCTAGTGAGGAACTCTCAAGCTTTGATTCTCAAATCTCTATCCTCACTAGTGCTCTTGCACTACCTTGCACTCCAAAGGTGTTTTTCAGCTGATCAAATGAGCAAGAGACCTCTAAAAGAGGCGGTGGGGATGTATTTATACACCTCACAGACAAAACGAACCGTTACCTGCTGACTCGGCAAAACACGAGCTGACCGGACGCGCCGGTTGAACTGACCGGACGCGCCGGTCGCTCGTAACGGTCGAAAACCGAAAAACAACTGAGTGACCGGACGCACCGATCAGGGGTGACCGGACGCATTCGATCGTGCAGGAAGCATACTGTACTCGCACTGGACGCGCGACCGCGTCCGATCGGTGATGACCGGACGCGTCCGGTCATCTCTGGACCTTACTGGACTATGACCGGACGCGCCGATCACACCCAGGTCGCGTTCGATCGTGTGTTTTCCTCAAGTGACATGTGTCGACTACTGACCACCGCGTCCGATCCTTGCGAGGACCGCGTCCGGTCGTCAGAGCTGAAACCCTAGCCGCGGAACTGTACTGACCGGACGTGTCCGGTCATGCCGAGGACCGCGTCCGGTCATGGGAAAACGACCCGAAACTCTCCGAAACGCGTCACAACTTGAACCAAGTTGCTTCCAACTGAACTTTGAGCCATTCTAGAGCTGCCTAGCGCCAAGTTTAACAAGTGTGCACCACAACTAAACGTAGGACTCGCCTAGGTCAAGCTACCCGCTCATGCCCCCCTTTATAGTACGGCCAAAAGAGAAAAACGAAGATCCTAACGACTATTCCAAATGTATCTCAACACCTCGACATCTGGAACTAACCGTCCTTAATCTTGACGTCACTCTTTTGAAAACCGAAACGATTTCCATCAAGGAGCATGAATACCATGGTGCCCAAAGCAGTTAAAACCTCCATGACCTAACTTACCAAAGTTTCTGCAAAACACACGTTAGTCATGGTAATAAAGCGTTGTCATCAATTGCCGAAACCAAACCTCGGGGCCTAGATGCTTTCAGGGACCTTTGTCAAGGGTCTTTTCCCTCAGTCTACTCATAGCTTGTTTCACCACTCTAATTCACGGGATCTCCGATCACATAGAGCAGGTTACCACTATAGCAAACTTTAAGTGGGTCTCAGTCCCATCTCGACCGATGCACTATGTATCACGTTTCTTGATAACCCCTTGGTGAACTGATCTGCCTGATTCTTAGATGTGTGGATATAGTCCAACGATATCACTCCGGAGTTTCTCAATTTTCTGACAGACTTTAAGCGCCGCTTTACATGCCTAGTGGTCTTCAGGTTATCCTTAGAACTGTTAACTTTGATTATCACAGTTTGATTATCACAGTTCATGGAGATGGCGGGCACAGGTTTTTCAACCACCGGCAAATCCATCAGGAGTTCCCGAAGCCATTCGGCTTCAACAGTGGCGGTGTCTAGTGCTGCAAGTTCTGCTTCCATAGTTGACCTCGTGATGATGGTCTGCTTGCAAGACTTCCAGGAAACAGCACCACCTCCAAGAGTAAACGCATACCCACTGGTGGCTTTTAACTCGTCAGTATCAGATATCCAATTTGCATCACTGAAACCCTCTAGTACCTTTGGGTACCCGGTGTAGTGAATGCCATAACTTGCGGTTGCCTTTAGATACCGCATTACTCTCTCAAGAGCACGCCAATGATCATCTCCTGGGTTTGATACAAACCGGCTCAACTTGCTCACAGCATATGAGATGTCAGGTCTTGTTGCACTAGCTAAGTACATTAGTGAGCCAATGATTTGGGAGTACCTCAATTGGTCTCTCATGATCCTTTTGTTCTTTCTCAGAATTAGGCTTGGATCATAGGGAGTGGACACTGGTTTGCAGTCACTGTAGCCAAAGCGACTTAGAATCTTTTCCACATAGTGGGATTGCAAAAGAGTGACCCCACCATTTTCTCCCTTCAGTAGCTTGATGTTTAAGATCACATCAGCCACTCCCAAATCTTTCATATCAAAGTTCTTGGACAGAAAGTCCTTGACTTCCTCAATCACATTGAGGTTCGTGCCAAATATTAGGATGTCATCCACATATAGGCACAGGATTACTACTTCTCCCCCACCGAAGCGGTAGTAGACACATTTATTAGCCTCATTGGCAATAAAGCCTGCTGACGTCATGGTCTGATCGAACTTTTCGTGCCATTGCTTAGGAGCTTGTTTTAGGCCATACAAAGACTTCAATAATTTACACACCTTGCCTTTCTGACCTTCTACTACGAAACCATCAGGCTGATCCATGTAGATCTCCTCATCTAACTCTCCGTTTAGGAAAGCCGTCTTCACATCCATCTAATGAACGAGAAGACCATGAGACGCAGCCAGGGTAAGTAGTACTCTGATTGTAGTCAATCGAGCCACTGGTGAGTATGTATCAAAGAAGTCCTCGCCTTCCTTTTGGGTATATCCCTTGGCCACAAGCCTAACCTTGTATTTTTCAATCGTACCGTCAGGCCTAAGCTTTTTCCTAAACACCCATTTACATCCTACAGGCTTGCACCCGTACGGACGATCAACCACTTCCCAAGTTCCGTTAGACATAATTGAATCCATCTCACTTCGTATTGCTTCCTTCCAATAGTCAGCGTTAGGAGAGGAAAATGCCTCTTTGATGGTCGTTGGGGTGTCATCCACGAGGTATATGGTAAAGTCATCAACAAAGGATTTTGCAATCCTAGGTCTCTTACTCTTTCGAGTGACTCCATTATTTTCCTCCTCAGGACTTTCAGTGGTGGGTTGTTCAGTGCTCTCCACTGGCACAAAAGTATCGGGAGCATCAGGAGGTCCCTCACTAGATGTGATAGGTACATTCCCTCTCATAGGGAATTCATTCTCGAAGAATGTTGCATCTCTGGACTCAAATATTCCACCGACCCTCATGTCGGGGACTCCAGATTCCACAATTAAGAATCTATAGCCTATGCTGTTCATTGCGTATCCGAGAAAGACACAATCTACAGTCTTTGGCCCAAGTTTGCGCTTCTTGTTGATTGGCACATTTGCTTTGGCCAAGCAACCCCAAGTGCGCAGGTAGGAAAGAGTTAACCTCTTCTTTTCCCATTCCTCGAATGGTGTTTTCTCTTTATTCTTTGTGGGGACTCTATTCAGGACATGACTCGCAGTCAATATAGCCTCACCCCACCATTCCTTGGAAAAGTCCCGCAGTGTCTAACATGGCGTTAACCAGATCAGTTAGAGTGCGGTTCTTTCTTTCGGCAATCCCATTGGATTGGGGGGAGAATGGAGGCGTCCTCTCATAAATAATTCCATGTTCCTCGCAGAACAGATCGAATTCTTTTGAAAAGTATTCACCCCCACGATCGGACCGCAATCGTTTGATTTTCTTCTCGAGTTGATTTTCAACTTCGGCTTTATAAATTTTAAAATAGTGTAGTGCTTCATCTTTAGTGTTTAACAAGTACACGTAGCAAAATCTAGTGCTATCATCGATGAGTGTCATGAAATATCTCTTGCCGCCTTTGGTCAATACGCCATTCATCTCGCACAAATCAGAGTGAATGAGGTCTAGTGGTGTCGTGTTCCTTGCCTCTTTCACAGCCTTGTGAGGCTTGCGAGGTTGTTTTGCTTGCACACAAGCATGGCACTTAGAACCTTGGGCCAAATCGAATTTAGGAATTAAACTCATTTTAGATAAGCGCGTCATACATCCAACATTAATATGGCAAAGTCGAGAATGCCAAATATTACAATCATCATCATGTCTCACATGGTTCATGACATTATTATTACAAGAATCCATCAAAGAAAAGCGGAACAAGCCTCTGCTCTCATAGCCCTTACCAACAAATGTTCCATATCTTGATACGACACACTTATTGGACTCAAAAGCAAGCTTAAACCATCCCTACACAATAGGGACCCGCTGACGAGGTTCTTCTTTATGGAGGGGACATGCTGCACGTTCTTCAGCTGCACGGTCTTTCCCGAAGTAAACTTCAGATTGACCGTGCCAACACCATGAACAGCCGCATGCGAGCCGTTTTCCATCAGCAGGGAGGAACCTCGTCCTTCCTGGTACAAAGAAAACAAAGAGCGGTCAGCACATACATGAATGTTAGCCCCTGTGTCAATCCACCAATCAGGAGAGAGACAAACTGAAAGAAATGTTGGTAAATAATTACCATACCCAGATCCTCCAGCTTCACTAACAACCATGTTGACTGTCTTCTTCTGCTGTGGTTGCTTGTCCTTGCGGTCTGGGCACTCCTTTGCCCAATGAGCATTGCTCCCGCACACATAGCAGACGCCACTCTTTTCGCTCTTTTCCTTGTTAGCCTTCTTTTTGAAAGCCTGAGCTTGAGGCTTGAAAGCATTCTTGTTTTGCTTCTGTTTCCTCTTGCGGGAAGTCTGAGGGTCCATCTTTTGCACCAAATTGGCGCTAGAGCTTCCCTCGACGTGCACTTTCTTGCCACGTGTGTCCTTTGCCCTTGCATTCTCCTCAACACTTAGATAAGCAATAAGATCAGTCACACTGAACTCTTGCCTCCTGTGCTTTAGAGAAGTGGCAAAGTCCCTCCAAGTAGGTGGCAGCTTAGTGATAATACCGCCGGCCACAAACTTGTCAGGCAGCTCACACTTGTTGTTCTCAAGCTCCTTGGCTAGCATCTGTATCTCATGAGCTTGTTCTACCACAGAACGATCATCGACCATCTTGTAGTCATAGAACTGCTCCATGATGTACAGCTCACAGCCAGCGTCAGGAACCCCGAACTTGGCCTGCAGTGCATCCCACATGTCCTTGCCTGAAGGCATGTCCATGTACAGTGGTATCATACCCTCATGTATGACGCTGATTAGCGACAGCTTAAGCAGGTTATCCGCCTCACAGAACTTGCTCTCTTCCTCAGGAGAAAGAGGCGGTTCCGTGCGCCTTTCCCTGATAGCGTGGTCGCAGCGCATAGCGGTAAGCCACAACATGCAACGGGATCGCCAAATCTTATAGTTGGACCCACCATCCTTCAAAGGTGGTGGCCTCATGGATGCAGCAAAGCTAGCAGATGAAAATGACCTATCAAGTTTTTGGATTGTTGGATATTTAGTCATTTTACACCATGCATTAATCCATAAATACGATAAGCAAAATACTAGCTCAAGTATAATGCAAGCGACCACTTTATATGTGCTACTGATATTTCTAGCATAGCTAAGCATGACTATCACTACAGCAGCAACAAAACAAATCATAGCAATAAGTGGTTTCAGTTTATACCCATGCGTGGCACTTCCGGTACCCGCGGATAGTGAACCACTAGCGTCCATGTCGTCGCCGCTGCCTGCGACAGTGTTTGTTGACGACGTCGGTGTCAGCAACAGCAGGAGTTCGCCGAGTGCTCACAGGCATAGCCCGCGAGCGTGGAACAGCAGCAGCAGTCGCGCCTGTACGGCGCTCCCCAAAAACTTGATTTCCCGCCTACCCGAGCAGGTACGCTTGACGGGAGAAGTTCCGGAGGCCTGCTACTAGTAGCCTCTGTGCGCGCAGAGGCTCTGGTCGGAGATGCAGCAGAGCAACTCGAGCTCAGGAAGGAGAAGGTAGCAGTGGCGGCTGGAGAGGGAGAAGCACACAAAAGGGATACTTACCTAGTGTGCGGACAGGGGCCTTTATATAGGCGCGCCCCTGCCAGCTTCCCGTTACACTCATGTCCGGGGGGATGAACCTGGACACGGTGGTTGGGAGTTGGGAGTTGGTGGCGGCGGCTAGGGTTTAGCCGTTGGGTGGCTCCCTGGGGGCGGCTGGGGTTTGCCTTGGGCCGCCGAGGCCCAGTGACAAAAACTTAGCCAAGCCAGCCACGCCCACGGCCCGGCGCGCGCGGGCGGCTTGGCTCCCAGGCGGCGCGCGCGTGTGGCTCCTAGGTTCTCCTTCTCAACTTGCTTATGAGAGCATCCCAATACTCACTATTTAAGTTGATTACCCTCTTAGTGATTAATCCATTTGGTACTAATTACTTTTGCACCTAACACTAATTGTGGGCCTTTGAGGTTTATTGAATTATTAGATTAAGTAATGGGCTTGGCCCAATAATCCTAACATATTAATATATGTTCTCTCAGTTTTTTTTTGGTGTGAACCGGCTGTAAACTTAGCCCGCTTCTGTTCTCTCCTATCCTCTCTGTCTCCTCCGCGTCAGCATTCATTAAGCCGGGTTACATCGTGCTATTACTCCCGTGCGATTTTTCTACGCAATCGCCTTGCAAAGATTCTCGCTGGCCAGTTGGAGCCTTGGAGGAGAACAGCCGCGATGGCTTCTCCGCCGCTTCAGCTCGCCGCCGCGCTCTTGCTTTTGCTGCTGCTGCTAGTAGTGGTCCCAGGCACACGGTCCAGCCGCGTCTTTTCGGTGTCCGACTATGGTGCGGCGGGCGATGGGTCCCGCTACGACACGGCGGCGATCCAGGCCGCTGTAGACGCCTGCGCGGCGGCGGGCGGGGGTCGCGTCCTTCTCCCGGCGCCGGGCGACTACCTGACAGCGACAGTCCACCTCCGCTCGCGGGTGGTGCTGGAGGTGCCCCCCGGCGCGCGGCTTCTGGGCGGGACCAGGCAGGCGGACTACCCGCCCGAGTCGCGCCGGTGGTACCTTGTGCTGGCCGAGAACACCACGGGCGCCGGCGTCACGGGGGGCGGCGAGATCAACGGTCAGGGCGGGGCGTTCGTGGTCACGCCCAGCGAGGTGAAGAACGTCATGGTGAGCTGGAACGCCACCGGCGACTGCCTGGGAGATGAGTGCCGGCCGCGGCTTGTCGGCTTCATTGACTCCAAGGATGTTAGGATCCACGACATCACACTCAACCAGCCCGCCTACTGGTGGTAAGCATTTCTTGCTCCATCTACTTCATCGATCAATTCAGGAAAAAAATACCGATGGCTGCTATTTTTACTGCTATAACAATAGCTGTGAACAGGAGCAAACAAACCTGCCTGATTATTCCATTCCAAAGATGCTAGAATCAACAACTTTTTGCTCTCTGCCCTTGTTGTTCTTGCGGTTTTGTGAAATAACTTATCCTGATATGTTTTCCTACTTAGAAGTTAGGACATATGATGAACAGAAAAAGACAGTGTTTATTTGTCAGTGTACTTGGGCAAAATTAACAGGCTCTACACTTGCATTGCACGCAGTCTTCACCTTGTCAGATGTGACAACACTGTCATCCACAATGTGTCCATATTTGGAGATTTTAACAGTCCCAACAATGATGGCATTGACATTGAGGATTCTAACAACACTGTCATAACCGATGGCCACATAGACACCGGCGATGATGCTATATGCCCAAAGTCGACCACTGGACCAGTTTACAACTTGACGGCAACCAACTGTTGGATCCGGACTAAATCTTGTGCTATCAAGTTTGGAAGTGCAAGCTCCTTCGACTTCAAAAAGCTGGTTTTCGACAACATCACAATAGTTGATTCACATCGAGGACTTGGGATGCAGATCCGGGATGGAGGTACTAACCTACAACTTGCAATTGTCAGTATATATTGATACAATTAGGTAAAGCAAACATCTTATTGAATGTGAATGACACACTAACACAACTTTTGCAGGGAATGTGAATGACGTGGTGTTTTCAAACATTAAAATGAGCACCAGGTACTACCATCCTTTATGGTGGGGAAGAGCTGAACCAATCTACATCACAACTTGCCCAAGGCACCCAGATTCAAAAGAAGGCACCATTTCAGATATAAGATTCATCAACATCTCATCGGTATCAGAAAATGGAGTTTTTCTGGCTGGATCGAAGCATGGGCTGCTCCGCAACCTGAAATTCAAGAACATAGACCTTACCTACAAGCGGTGGACAAACTACACGGGAGGGCTCTATGATTACAGGCCTGGGTGCCAGGAGATGGTGAAGCACAAGACTGGTGGCATGATGCTGGAGCATATCTCCGGCCTGGAGATTGACAACGTGAGGATGAGATGGGCGAGAGGAAGCCTGAAGGGCTGGAATATTAACCCTATCCTCTTCCGGCCATCAACCATCGACAAGCTGTCTTTCCATGACTGGCAGTCAGTGGATGTTCAGTAAATTTAAGTGGCACAATTGTATTACGTGTGTATCTATCTGAATAAAGGGGTGATTCTTTTTGTGAAATACTGAAATGTGTTAATAAGCAATCCCAACAGCATTTAAGCTTCTGCAAATGGGGGGACTGGTGTGGTTTGCTATAATGATTTTATAATGATTCTGAACTCAAATGTTTAATTGTCCAAATGTGGTTTACTTTGTGATTTTAAATGATTCTGCTACAATAATGTACCTGATATTTGTTTAATTGTCCAATATTGTCTGAATTCAAATGTTTGATTAATCCGACTATAAGGATCATGCTTTTTGTGGTGTGAGGAAAGGAGTTCTTCACTTGGTTCTATGTTCAAAGTGCTATGTGAACTTTCAATTAGAATTATGGACAAGTTCTGTAGGCTCATTCCTGTTTGTTTATTTTTAACCATTTCATTCAGGTATATGCCAGAGGTTCATGATATCATAGCTGGCCGTGTTATTGAGGTAAAATGTAAATTAATGCCCTGTATCACTAACTGGACCTTCTCACTTTTGTGACTCAATTTATAATTACATCAATTCATGACATTGCTGTAAGCTCTACAGTTTTAAGAGCCTAAGATTGGTTATTATTGAATGTAGTTAAAAGAATGCACATGTCAGACTTGAGTATCGGAACTTATTTTGCACTTGTTTTTGATAATTCAGTAACTTGATGTAGGCATGTAGTGACTCATGGTATTTTCTTTCGGATAGTGTGTCCACTTGTCAATCAGTGGCCTAGGAAAACCTTATTATATTTGTTATATCACTCAGTAATAATCCAATACATTTTACATTATCGTCATGCCAGTTTAGTGTCCATGTGTAACCCATTTCTGACCAATGTAAATTACAGTATTGATCTTTATTTCTTTAGGTTGCTCGGCTGGACTCTGGAGGTTGGAGATAAGTTTTAGGCACGTTGCGGTTTTGATGGTTTCTTTTATGAAATTACCTGATGGAATTCAGGTATGTTTTTTTTTTGCAGGTTTGACGTGTAACACCTGTAAACCATAATTTCACAGCATAGCACAATCTAATTAAAAGGGTGCGAAACTGCGAATGTACAAAAAACTAACCCAAGCCGTGGAATCGGCATGTATTCAGACCTTTTTTCTTCCTATTAATGAAATGATACGCAGTCTCCTGCGTGTTCGAGAAAAAAAATGCAGCATAGCACACAGCTAAGTACTACACCGACCATTGCCACATTAGTATAATAGCATATCTGCCAATGTACCAATGTGGACAATAAATAACACCAAGCACAGAATCAACAAAGCTTCAACATACATAATGAAGTTTGAGCATGAAGTCTCTCCTTTTATATAGAACACATTAGACACCAAGAAATCACTTGTTTGGTTCTGGAAATTATGCACCACACTTACCTTCATAGAGTATAGGCCTATAGGGGTATTATCAAAACATAAGTTTTACCAATGCATCATTGTCAAAGAGAGTAATAATTGCTGGCATTATTTCATTACGAATTCCACTGGTGATTCTTCTCCGATACCAGTTATTATATTTACACACCGTCTTTCTGAGAAGGAGAACTGCTGTTGATGAACTTAACATGTGGAGTATTTTTTGAGGAAAATGATGTTGTCTGTGTAAGTATTATACTTGCCTTTTTTTTCTTTGAAGCCATAAGAACTAATACTTTATTTTGGTGCTGGAATAGAAACCCAGTTCATTTTTTTTTGCACATGAATAGAAACCCTGATCTGCCTAGTGATCTGTTGTGGTGGACTGGTGGGAGGAACACAGCGAAGAGAAGTAGTTGTGTGAGGTGCATGGACGTGGCCCTGGCCCCTTTCAGCGTGGTTTTGATGCCGTGACCAGCGGTCCGCACCAGCAAGGTTAGGGAAGAGAAGCAGAGTATAGGGAAGTAAGACCAATCTATTACTTGATTTTCCAGGTCTTTTGGGCTCATATAAATAGCTGACACGGTTTTCTCCTCTGTCAAGTACAGATAGATCAACTAATCTCTTTAACCAAACTAACTCAAAAACCTAGTTGATCCCGTGAAACAAGCTAATTTCTAACCAACTCTACTAAAAGGCTCCAATGACGCCACAATGAGCCCTGATTCATGACAGAAGATGGGGTCGCCGGCTTCTTCTTGCGCCTGGAGTGCTGGCGTCCCCACATAACAGATCTGAAAACTTTTTATAAACAATATTATGGACTTTTTGGTATACTTATATATCTTTCATGTGGGTACCAACAAACCAACAAACATATGTTGTAACTATGCTTTGCTTCAATCATCATTGTTGCCTGTCAGGCAATTACCTTGGCATGTTTCTTTCAAGCCCTTGTTTTAATTCAAAGGACTAACTAGTCCTTGTTTTAATTCAAAGTACTAACTAGTCCTTGTGTAACTTGTATTTGATATGTTCACTTTGATTGAATTTTGAGGAATCATTCTTACTGCTAGCCTGCAGATATTACTAACTCAGTGGCTTTCATAGCAGAGTTACTGAATGTTGCATCTCTATCACACATGATTGCAAGTCACCTGGTACGATTGCCTTTTCCCTGTAAATTATGTGGTGATTTCTGCTATATATTGCGATGAACCAACAATGAACCTTCAGACAAGGTTGCTGTATGAATTAAAAGAAAGGTCATTGTTGGTTCATACTGCAACCTTGTGCTATTCAGGTCAATTTCTGGACCTTAGAGATGAGGTCCTCGGAAAGAATAATGGGATAGATTATTAGAGCATCCCTAAGAGTTTTTTTCTCTCTATTTCACTCTCTAAATCATCATTTGGAAAACCATCTAAATAAAAACCGTTCCTCTATATCTTTCACACTCCAACAATTTTTCTATATATCTTGTGTGCACTTTAGAGAGCCAGTTGAAAGGTCCTTGTTTGGTTTTGGTAATTGAGTGATAACCTTAGGTGGACTAATTGTGTTTGAGTGAGATACACATGTGATTAGTCCACAAATACATGTGTGTGAGCAATACTTGCCATGGAGGTGAAAATGGCTCGGAGATGTTGTAAAGCTTACACATGTGATGATGAAGGAGCTCATTGCATATGAGACATGACATTGAGTCATGTGATCAAGGTGGAGAAGATCAAGACAAGACTTAGCTCGACGGACCGGTTGCAAATGTGAAGGGCAAGTTGAATGGTGACTTGGAGCCGATGGACCGAAGCAACGATGAAGAGCAAGTGAAGTCAAGATCGATGAACCAATATGGTCACGTGTTGATATGAAGTGGATCATATCATTTGTTGATCAAGGTTGGCGCATGTGTTGTATCAACATTAGAGGAGATGGAATGGAATGCGTAAGGCAAATGTATATTTGTAGGACATTTCATTTCACCGGTCATAGGTGCGTAGAGAAGTTTATGACCGGGTTTAGGATAGATGACTGTACTATTAAGAGGAGCAAACTTGTTTGCATATCGGTCATCTAGTGCCACTTGAGCAATCTAACTTTGCATACGTGTTAGAATCGAGTGGCGTGGTGAAATGAGTGACTAATCCTTTGAAAAATGGTTGTGAAAATGGTAACACATCTGCACATGATGGTGTATACTTGGTGGTGTTGGCACATTTGCAAAGGAGAAGAAGTTGGAGAAGTTTCGGAGAAACTTGAGTTAAAAAAGAGGAGTGATGACTCTTGGTTTAGAATTCTATATTGACCCTTTGTGCTTTGGATCAATTATGCTAGTGGGTTGTGTAGCCCTCTGAATAAGCTTTTCAAAATATTCAAGATCATCGGAATCGGAGTTCGGAGCTAAGAGATATGGTCATTTTAGTGATGATCACTCAGTGACCGGACGCGCAGGTGCAAAGTCCGGTCAGCATCTGTGAGTCCGATCAGTGTTCGTGTGAGGGCTGTTTTGGGGCTGCGATCGGACGCTGGCATTTGGGCACGACTGAACGCACCTGTGTCACTGTTTCGGGCCTGGAAATGCTGAGGGAGAGTGACCAGACTCTGTGGCGAGTCCGGTCAGTGTTGACAAGACGCGTCTGGTCGATGAAAAATGTCTCTGGTGCCTCTATTCGTGACCGGACGCTGAGCGATGGTGAGTCCGGGCGATCGACCAGATGTGGAGTTCGTTTGCGCATGTTGGGAGGCGTTGGCGCCCAACGGTAACATTCAAATAGCTAGTACACGTAGAGTTCAGAGAGTGACCGAACTTTGGACCGAACTCTGGGGTGAGTCCAGTCAGTGCGCAGAAATTAGGATGAAGGGGGTAACAGCTATTTTAGCACTTGGGGCTATAAAAGGAGTGTGTGGCTGGTCTTGGCACATGCTTAGCACCTTTAGGACTTATGTGTCCATGCTTGGAGAGTGCTAGGAGAGCCTCTAACTCACTTGTGCACATAGTGGTTGCATCCGATTGTGAGTGAGTGTGATTCTAGTGCGATTGCATCGAGTGGCACTAGGTGATTAAGTTGCAAGCGGTGGTGCTTGTTACTCTTGAAGGTTGCCACCTCCTAGATGGCTTGGTGGTGGTCTCCGTCGAAGCACGCAAAGAAGATTGTGTGGTGCTCTGGAAAAGTGATTATGAGAAGGATTGTGCTCACCCCGCGGGAGCAGCAAAGAGCAACACTAGTAGAGCGTGTCATTGAGCTACCCTCATTTTTGGGATAGGTTCTTGCGGTGCCCGACGTACGGGCTTGACGGGTGATGCCAATTAGCCGCCGAACCACCAAGTGAGCGGTCGACACAACAGGGACTAGCGTATTGGCAAATACGTGAACCTCGGGAGAAAAATCATCATATCAACCTTGTTCTTCCCGTTGGTTTGCAATCCCCCAACATAAGCTTGTATTTACCTTTATATATATCTTGTGCTTGTGTCGTTGTAGTTGCTCTTGTAGCTAGTTGTGCTTGTGTAGATTGCTAGTTACCTTCTTGCTTATGTAGCATAGAAGTAGCTTCCTTGCATGACTAATTTGGTTTGAGTAACCTTATTAGTCACTTTGCTTAGTTTGCATAGCTAAGTATTTTGCGCTCTCTAATTTGGCTTGTGTAGCCTTGTTATTGAGCATTGCTAGTGAGCTTAGGCTTTGTGCGCTTTGCATCACTAGATCGTGTAGGTGCTCCCCGGTTTGTTTGAAGTACTAGTTGTATAGATTTGTGTGACCTTGTAAGGTAGGATTGGTTAGGTGAGCACTAGCTAGCCCGACACCTTTTTTGCCTAATTAGGGTCTTAATAAGTGTTGACGGTAGATAAGTATTATTTTTTAACCGTCAACATAGCATGAAAAAGGACTAAACAATAATTACCACTTAGATATAGGGGATTTACTGACATAATTCCATGAGTTTTGGTGAATGTTTGTTTCTACAGGGTATTAGCTGAAAAGAACCAAGGAAGACTCACATGTCAGGTTTACATAGAGACAACAGGGCCACGCATAACTTTTCTGTAATCTAGAAGATATGAGAAGACTCTAGAAACAAACCGGAGGCGAAACGGGCCTGAAGGCCTGGCGGGCGCCCCAAGTGTCGGGGCAGGCGCCCCACCCAGGTGGCCAATCAGGCTCCACCTCCTAGATCATGCCTTCACCGTCTTTGAGGATCAATAATAATCGTAGATCAAGGTCGGTTTGATCCGAGGGCTGTGGTGCTTTCTAGAGGGCTATATAAGCAAGGCCTCTGGCCCCTAGAGGAGGCATCCCTTAAACCCTAATTCATTATTTCCTAACCGGGACCAGGTGAGAGGTGTCCTATGAAAGGATGACCTCTCTAGGGGATTAGGTCTAACTTCTCTAATATAGTAGATTAATATCTTGGGAGAGAGGGTCGAGTTGGGATCTTGCTCAAGGTTTCAGATCTAGTCATGGAGGCTTGGTAAAGCCTTATATCTTCACTTCAACATTCTGTAAGACTTATACTTATTCTCTTATTTACATGCATATGCTTACTTTGAATATATCTTTCTAGTTGAGTTTATCATTGCTTTTGTGTGCTAGTTTATAGAGCGCTTAGTCTAGGCTTTACCGGTTGGGCTAAGTAGCCGAGCCTCATGTAAGCGTGGTGTTTACAAGATGCTCTGTCTATGAGTACACCCTGTTCCCTGGTTATTTGGTAGTTACAGGAGGTGACAGCCCCGTCCATATCGAATCGAGCAGGTTCTTAAATTATAGGATCGTAGTCACGTCAGTAGAGGTATCCTTTATGGTACTTTCTCCTGTCTAGTGGTGTCCCGAAGTGTACAATATTATGGTAAGTCTTAGCATAGTTGGGTATACCTTTACCATGTGATAAGATTATCATAGAAATCTACCTCACCCGTTGACCTCCCAAGTTAACCAGTTATGTATCTTTAGTGATCTATCCCATGTGTGTCATATTGCATAAATTCTATCATTCATGTATCATTTACCCATGCTATAGTCTGGTTGGTTTACTAAGTTAGTAGATACATGATGGTAAATTATCGGATTCTTTAACCCTTGCTTCACTGTGCTAAAATATAAATAACGATACCTGAAATATTCCCGGTAAAATGCTACAATGGTATATTCTGTGCGCTTGCAGAATCTTTCATATTTTAGTTACACTTAATTTATACCAACAATAAGGTGCTTGTGAACTTAGATAGAGGGGTGTGGTCTTGGCTTGACTGATAGTTTTAATTCCGCATTTGTTTCGGTTAGCCGGCGTGATTATTTTTAAAAAATACTATTCACCTCCATCTAGTGCGCTATCTCGACCCTACACCAGCTCCGCTCTCTATCTTTAGCTAGCGGGAAATTTAGAATAGAAAATGACAATATTTAGAGGCCTAATTAATGAATCCATTGGAAGGTATTTTATTTTATCCAAACCTCTATTCCTATCAATTAGGTAGGATACTATCAAACATGCCCGTGCGTTGTAACGGAAAAAACTATCAAATATATTTATTGGAAAAAACGATGAGATAATGATACATATATATTTATGTTTTACTCTCATTATAAAATTTAAAAGCTATGGAATTTTTCTCATTGCAAAACACACAAATATTTAGACCTTTAATTTTACAAACAACTAACTCCTTGCTGACTTTAATCATAGCTTAGCATTTATCTTGGACACAAGGACTACCAGCTAATAACATAATAAGGGTGTGTTTGGCTGGGTTCTGCTTACGCTGCCCCTTTGTCGAAGCCAGAGCAATGAAACTGCAAATCATGGCTTCACCTCCATACGTGAAAGGGCTCAGGCTCCTCTCATTGAGCAAAAGTGCTCTCCTTCTGTCACCATTTGGTGTGGCTCTGCTGCGTAGAGCCAGAGCCAGAGCAGCACCAAACACACGCCCTAAATATCTTTATATGTAATAACACTACATATCTATTATAAGCAATTAAGCATGTATCATATACAACAACATTGAAATTAGGATATGAAAACAAACACATATGGATGAAATGATTATACTAAATCGACGGATGCATCTATATAAGTGGGTTCTACCAAAGTAGTCTTTTACTGCATCCCAATTTAATATATGATACACTGAGTATGTAATATCCTTGAGTCGGGACCCACGTAGAATAAAAAGAACACCAACGCTGGCTCATCTTCTGATGACCATGGCCATGGTCGTGAGTGTAGGACCATGGATGCTTCTCTCTTTGCCTCCTATCGTGAGTTCCACCATCCCACAGAGAGCAACACAGTGGTACGAAGGAAGAGCACCGACCGGAGCTCCCGGAGCTATTGGTCTTGGTCCCATAGCGAGAGCTTTTATTCTACACTGGAGATTTGTAACTAATAGTCCTCACCCTCGTCTTATACACGACGAACGGGTGATGCGGCAGCTTAGGCGACACGGCATGACTGTAGGTGGACGGCTTGGCTAGGCAAGTGGCGTGGCAGACCAATGGCCAGTGGCACAACGGCCTAGCTCCAGCGACCGCGTTACCAAGAAGTAGCACCAAGGCGACAGGTTCATATGGTTTTTGAATTCATTGTGATCATGTCGATTTATTTTCGATTTGCTCTTCTTGCACATGGGTATATATCGCTCTGGTTGATCCACCGTGTACTCGAAAGGAAAAAATAGTCTTGTAAAAAAAGAAAAGGAAAAATAATAAAAACAGAAAAGATATGACTCCAAAAGGGAAAAAAACTAATTTAAAACAGAAAAGATACGTACATGAGGAGCTCCCGTTGGATACCTGCTCGTCCTGGATCTCTGTCCCTACGGACCGGGGGTTTTCCTGAACCCTTTTCCTTTTATTTATTTGTTTTTATTACTCCATTAATTAATATATGTGTCTAATTTTTTTAGTCTGTGCTCCGTTTGGTTTGCTCGGTTAATGCCCGCATCGATTTTCTTTTCTTCCTGCCCGTGTTGCAGCGTGTTGTGTCCGATTTCCTGTTGGTGTTTCTTTTTTTTAGCCTATTGTGCTTTTCTTTTCGTTTATGTTTTATTTTCCAAATATACTGTATATCCATAATTCACTCATAATGTTTTCTTTTTCTTATGTTTTGGAATCGGACTCCATATCACGCTAGACAAAAGTTAATTATAACTCGTATGAGTACGGGATATATATATAAGTCCGGACAAAAGAATCTCTCCATCGTCCACTAGTAAAAAGGAGACGGACCAAACAAATAGGTGGACGAAAAAAAGAGCTTGAAATTTTGCCTCTTTATTATTAGGTATAGATATAGATAAAGAGTCTCTTGGAGTCGCTCTTATGGATTGCAAAAACCATCTCTCTCAATAATCTTAGAAATATTATTGGATGACCCTAGTACTATTTTAATAAGGACAATACATTAGGAGACTGTTAGAAATGCAAATACATCAGGAGACTTCGGATCACACGCCACTCCTTGCCTCCCTTACCACAAACATCCCAAAATCAAGTTTTTTTTTCTGTTTTGAAAATGCTTGGCTACTGAACCACAACTTTCTTCTAGATGCTCTCCTGGCTTGGCATGGAGCTCATCCGCGTGCTAACGATGGGATTTTTTTATTTTTAATCCTTTTTAAGCAATATTTTAATACTAATCCTATTTTTTTTTTCAATCTGACCCTTTTGATCACGCCAGCGCGCCTAGCACGACTGTACCACGCTGTCGCGTCATATGACAAGCCGAGCCACCGTGGCATTCATGTTTGAGCGATGCTGGCATGGCATGCCGTGGGCCCCGTCCTGTCACGCTAGCGACTCTGGCGTGACAAAGCTGCTGCGCCAGGCGGGCTAGCGCGACAGGCCCATATAAAGGGCGTGGCCTAGCTCGTTTTTTCCTCCCTCTCTTATCTCTCCCTTCATTCTGGGCGACCTCGAGGTGAGCTGATGCAGCAGTGTTCTCTCTCTTCTCTTCCTCCCATCCTCTATTTGTCTTTGATGAAGTTTGCATTTGCATTTCAGGTTTGATCGGTCCCGTGCATGAGGTATGACTCCCTCACCTCTGTTGTTATTTTTTTGTTTAGTTGATGTTTTTATACTGCTCTAGTTTACACTGCTGTATGCAATACTGCCTTTCGTTTGATTTAATGAAAGTTGATTTGGCTAATCATGTTTAATATATTATGCTTCATGATGTACTTGTTGAACTTGTATGATTTTTCTGATTGGTTTTGGTTGGTACTGCATTAGGGTTTGACTACACTGGTTTAGACAGCAATATGAGTTGGAGTGTTGTAAGTAAACCTTCTTGAACGTGTGCGATTTCAAGTATTTTTGTGTTGATTAGATGTATAGATGAGTTGGACTATGTATGTATAGACATCATTTACATTCAATAAGTTTGTTTTAGGGTTTGGATTCATGGGTTTACATGATTATAGAGATGATTGAGATGGAAATTATTGTTCAACTGTGTAATAATATTGGTTCATATCTTTGCTTTGTTGAACTACTTTGTAATAGGTTCAATGGTGGTTCCAAATAACAACCAATTCATGCACCATCCGAAGGATCATGGTGGTATCGGTCCTTTCCTACCAGCAGAGCCAACACCATCGTGTTACTGTGGATTACCAGCATTTGTGAAGCAGTCAAGGCATCCTGCGTCAGTTGGGCATGCTTTCTACTGTTGCCAACTTAAGCGTCGTCCCCTGACACTTGATGCCTACCTAGGGATGCAGCTTCTATCAGTGGATCGACGACGATGAAATGTTCGATCCGCCGATTATGTTGTTTTCTTATGACCTCTAGAAGAGCGTTCCATATTCAGAATTTCTTCGTTGGGTTCCGCCACCACCGAATCCTCTGAAAATGACAGAGGCGGAGAAGGTTGACTCTGCTTTGCGCCGTCTAGCAAATCCTCCTAAATGCAACTATGGAGTGTCGGCGCTACTAACTACTCCCAGCCAACGTGGAGCATTCACTGCCTTCTATCATTGTGGATTGCCAGATTATGTAAGTTGTCATGAATGCAATCTATCTCTAAGCTTGTATGTGTTTTGCACATACAATGTTACACTTGGAACATTTGTTTTTTGTAGAGAGGGTTCCCATCTTGTGACTTTAAGGAGTACAATTATGGATCCAAATCGCATTGGCCTTCTGACTATGAATTTGTGGAGTTTGAAGCAGGCATTAAGCCATGGCCATGCACAAAGATGTTGGAGCGTAAGTGCAAATGTGGCATCAAGGCTCGTGAAGGAGTTGTTCTGTCTGAGCTAGGATACGGATACTACTGTGGCAATGCTTATGGATGGCCATCTGAGTTATGGGTGAGTTTGTAACAGAACCGTCCAAATTATAAGAGCGCAAGTACAAAAACAATCACCGAAATGATCAAATTCTCGCACTTGAGCCCATATAACTCCGGTAGTCCAATGAAATCACGAGGGATTTCAAACCAACCAACATACAAGCCAAGATCGTAGTGATTCAACATAACAAGTCACATGTTACATCCATTTCACAAGTAATTCAATTTACATCGGAGTTCAACATAGTTATTACAACTTAAGTTCAAAAGTAGCGGAAGCAAAGTAATTTGAAACTAACATTATTCTTATTTCAAATACATGCCAGTACCACGGTCGACTTCCAACAAAAGCATTAGAGATAAGGTAAATAAAAAGGATCATACCCATGATCACACTCTGCCACAAGGCAGGAGTCAACCAACTCTTGCAGACGCCATGATACATCACAACCTGCAACAAGTGGGGATAAAACCCTGAGTACAAGAAGGTACTCAGCTAGACTTACCCGTTAGAAACCAGAAATAAAGTGACACCAAGGATCATGCAAGGCTGATATGAAGTGGGGCTAGCTTGACAACATTTTGCATAAAAGCTTAATATAGATGATCAATCATTAATGCTTAAGCATCAAGTTAATTATCATTAACCTATCATCTATACTAGAACCTGTACTAGAGCACTCACTTTATTAGGAGCAAACAATATTAACCATAGCAGGTATAAATTGAGGCAACCTTTCCATCATGATCCAATTAACCATCCGTTCAATTTAATGGAATCTACGTTGCCGCTGCTCAAGTCAAGTGCTTACTAACCGGAAGCGACGACGATTCGAATCGAATTCCTATCTAGCTGGAGGGGTATTTCTAACACTCACCACGCAGGCCCCTGCCAGGGTCGCACAAGCCACCTTTTCATATGATTCAGGAATCGCGGGTCCGAATGATGTCGCGACCCCAAGGGCGACACTCTGCCAGGTGATAGGGACTCTAACCCCCCCTTGGTCTCATGCCAATGTCCCCAAGCACATCCTTTCTCTCCTCCAAGAAGCAACCTACCATTCGATTCCTGGCCTGAATCACATTACTCGGGTTCGCGGTCGGAACGACTTATCCGGCCAACTAAGTGTTAGACTGCGTTCAACATGACTCAAGGACGTACATCGAATCGGTCCTTAAATGACTCAGACGGGGATAGATTCACACCCAAGACCTCCATGCCTTGTTGCTTCACTATCGTCATCCCGCCCGGTCTCATTTCATTTTATTAACACATGGTTCCATTCCACGATAGCAAATATAGCCAATCGTGCCATATATGAATATCCCTATATCTCGCAGGTGACAGAAAATCACCTGACTTCTACCGCTTAAAGCAGGGCTAAGCATCTACTCGATCCTAATCTATGTAGGATTCAAGGATTCATATATCTGGACAAGGAATGATATAATGCAGCAAGGGTTTCCAACCAACTCCTACCACTTAATGCAACAATACTTATAACATATATAAAATTAATTTCTTTAAAGGTAGGAGGCTTATAATGCTCTGGGGCTTGCCTGGGATCCGACTCAAGTTAGAGTATGTCAGATGAGTTCGCTTGGCGAGCATCTTCCAATCTACCACTTGTCCGGTCCTTCGATCTTCGGGATGGATCCACCAACTCCATCTTCGGGTTTGGCTCCACCTTAGGTCCTTCACGTGCTTCAGCTAACGTACCTAAATAAGGTGCAATAATGCATATGTATGAATGCATAGAAATGCAATAAACAAAATAATCGAACAAGCATACCAAAGTTCACATAAACCCTAGAGCTAATTAACTTAATCCTCATTAAGACATAACATAGAAGAGGGCAAGCACATTAATCAAGAAACAAGTCTCACAAGATTACAGGGTACCACTCAAGTATCATCAAAGATATGAGTCACATTTCAATACCCAAGCATGACAAAGTTAATCAAAGTACTAGAACTAGAAATTGCTACCTTCTGGACATCAAACCACAGTTGAGTAATTTAATCGTAACTGGAGATCTACAACTCCAAATGACTTGAAAGAAGACATTATGGAAAGCTTATGAAATTATCTACATTTCATCTTTACACATCACAACATGATTCCAAAGTTTAACATGTCAAATTTACACAAACATAGAAACTGGTCTAACAAGACGGAGAGCAAGCAATTCTGTAACTCAACTTTAAATAGCTATAATTCCTAAACCACATGGCCAAATACCACCAAATCTTAACAGCAGCTAGATATATAAATTAGCTACAACTTTTGTATAAACAAGTTTCACAACAAAGGACATTATCATTAAGAACTTTGCCAAGTTTTCAGATCTGCCCAGAAACTTCATTTGCAAGAAATAATTATTAACTTATATTGCAAACATATAATTGGACAAAACCAACTTTACCAACATGTCACACATGACTAATGAACATCAGAAAACATAGTGTCCAATCCTAAATAAATTCTTTTAATGCCTTTTCTTAATTTATTTAAATCATTAGGTGGAATTATGAACACATATCAAAAGTGCACAATAAATTCTACCAAAATTACAGTGGTCTACAAATGCTCTCAAAAGTCTACTGTCCAAAGTTCAAGCCATTTTGACAAGTATATCAACCTCTATGAAAAAGATAAATAGCTATTGCAATAACTCATGTGAGAGCAAGTTAAACCTAAAACTCAATATTTTCTGTGAACATAAGGCCATATTATGAATTAATATGATAGAGAAACATAATACTAAGGTAATGGAACAACA
Source organism: Saccharum hybrid cultivar R570 (assembly GCA_038087645.1). Classification (NCBI taxonomy): domain Eukaryota; kingdom Viridiplantae; phylum Streptophyta; class Magnoliopsida; order Poales; family Poaceae; genus Saccharum; species Saccharum hybrid cultivar. The sequence goes on along the minus strand of JAQSUU010000365.1, from coordinate 1,898,716 downwards.
TTTTTTTTTATTTTATCATTTATATATTATTTATAAGCTATTTATTAAGCCATAAACAAGTTAACTCAATAACTTGAGCATACAATAAGCAATGACCATGAAATTTATACCACAGTACATACATAGCATGACAATCCTACCATAAAAATTTCACATCAATTGGAGAAACACAACTCAAGATATAAAAATAACAAGCAATATAATGTAAATTCCTTATTTATCAAGGTCCAATCAAAACTTTAAGAAAACAATGAACAACTAGTGTGTTTAATATTTTTCCTAGCAAGTACAAGTCATCACAAAATTAACAAAACAAGAATCACTATTTTTGGATGTCTAAAACTCTAGATCTTGCTCTGGTTAGGTTTAAAGGCATTTTTAGAGCATTTTTAAAACTTAAATAAAGACATTAGAAAATACCTACAAACATGTGACATATTATGACTCCACTGCATAGATCTTTTCTCAAGGTTTCCAAAAAGTCCATTTTTGCTATTTTTGGAATTACCTAGCATGAGATATGATTTTTATAAGATTCACAAATTTTCTGAAATTCAAAAACGAAATTCTCCTTACCCTACTGAATTCGCTCGGTCTACCCAATAACGCACCCAAGCCTGCTATTACTTAACCTGACACGCGGGGCCCATCTTCCAGCCGGTCCCGCACGTCAGACAGAGAGGCACAGAGGGAATGGGTCTTCTTCTACCTCGCGACGGCGGCAGAGGATGGGGACCGGACCTCGCGGCTCCGGCGAAGGGGGTCACCGGCGGCGGCGACCAAGGGCGGCACGAGCACCAGGGGGGCCCCGCGCTCGCGTGGAGCTGCCCAGCTCAGCCGGAGGTGGTCCAGGTCGGCCTGACCGCACGCACGGTGTCCTCGGCGACCATGGCGCTGGTGGCCGTGCTCTACAGTGGCGAAGAGAGACCGGGAAAGGGTGGGGAAGCTCCAGTAGGCTCGCACGCGCTCGGGGTGCTGCTCGGCCCACCCTAGGGCAGCCCGAGGTGGTCCAGCCGCGGTTGTCAGCGGCGGCGCCGGAGGGGCTCCCATGGCTGAACGGCTCCGGTGGTTTTCGGGTCCAGCCGAGACACGCAGAGCGTGGAGGAGGAGGAGGAGGCAAAGGCGAGGGAGCGAGCTATCGAGCACGGGGAAGGACAGAGACGCGGTGACGCGGACCTTGGTCGCTGTAGGGCGAACAACAGCCAGAGCGAGCGAGGGAGGGCAGAGAGGAGTGGAGAGAATGGAGAGGGGAAAGGAGAGGGCGTGCTGGTGCCCCTCCTCATCGGCAGCAGGGCACAGGGCGCGTGGCCGGAGGTGGGACGTGCGGCAGCGGTGGAGGCGCATGGTGGCCACGTTCACAGCACGCATTGCCGTTCGGGCATTTCCCCGAACACGTGTCACGCGTCTCTGTGCCTGACTCGGAGACCGTTTTTGGGCCTGCTTGGGTCCGAATTTGGACATGAGCCAAGAAGCAAAGTTGGAGCCCACTCGATACCCTACAACTTCTATTAAGGTTGCATGGCCATTAGAGCAATAGAGCAGCGGGTAATTAGTCCCCAACATGGAAATGTCAACGTGTTGAAAAGGTCACGGAAATTCACTTTCGGAGGTCAAAACTCGGTCAAACTCCGTGCAACTTTTTGCATGCTCTTCTCCATAATATAACCTTCAATTTTTATTTTTGGACCAACTCAAGTTGCTTAACAAATTTCGGAGAACGCGGAATGCCAATGCCAATGTCGATGACACTGAAATCAGGGCTTTAATTTTCTAAGTGCTGAATTCAGCTCTATTTCTGACTTGTGGGCCTTTTTGAGCATGTTCCACACATTTTCATGACTTGACTCTTAAACAAAGTTTGTTCCTTATAAAATCCTTCACAACTTTGTCAAAGGGTGCATAGTCATGCGAAGCTTCTAGGTCACACTTTTGAAACAGTCAAACAAAAGTGTCCCGAGATCCATACATGGTCAACCATCACTTAGAAGCACATTTAGGCAAAATGATCAACATGAACATTGTTCCATTAAGTGTCCTAAGTGTAGTTAAGGTGTTGTAGAGTTCATCTAGAGTCATTTGGCTAGTTTGCAAGGTTTGGTTGATGTTCTATAGTTCCATTAACTTAAAGGGGCAAATTCCAACAGGAATGAAACTTATCATTTCATGTGACTTTTTGATTCCAAACTTCATGAAACTTTTCCAGGGATCAATATAGATAGTTATTGAGGTGAGACATGTGAAGATACTTTGATAGCAACACCCAAGCATATATCTTTTAATTGAGCCTATATGTAAGCAAGGGTGCAATATCCAAGTTTAGGTTAGGGCTTATCTCCCAAGGTTGACCTTGACATCGTCATCTCCATGTAATCTATCATGTTTGAGCTCAAACCCACTACTTAATGAGTGACAAACACCTGGGGTGTTACAGAGTTGACTGAACCGGTGAAGTTACTACATGAATATAGGCCACCGGTTTGTTTGCTCATTGCTTTGTGTTTGCTTAGGTGGGGAGGACATACGATTGGGAGGACTTCCCTGGTCGTGGAGAGTTAGTGGAGAGGCTGAAGATACATTCGCCTCTCGAAAAAGATAGGAAGCGTTGAATGCGGGAGGAGAAGCAGATGGAGGTGTGGATGAGGCACGGGGTAGAGATGCCATCATGGAAGACCCATAACAGGATTTTAGAGGACTTTCCTCAAGTGACCGGTCAACAACTGTCTTTTTGCAATAACGAGGCCAAGTTGATGAGCTTTTAGTGATAGAACAAGGAGGCCTATGACTTTAAGGAGGTCGAGGATACGAGAGAGATGGTTTTTTTCCACAGGCATATCCATTGCTTATGTGAGTAATTCATTTCGAAATTTGTTTCGACTTGTGCATCTTCTTACAAATGTTAGCAATGAGACATTGTTTCATTCTTGTAGTCCTCGATGATGCACCGAACGATGGCCATATCCCTGCACCCAAGGAAGAGGATGAGGACGATGACGATGACGATCACGATCATGATGATGAGGACGATGAGTAGTGTTTCCTCTCAACTGATGCCTACAAGGTGCAATACATATTTTTGCTAATGCCAATAGGTTTGGCATTACGTAGGTCTTGTATATGGTAGATGGAGGACTAGTACGATAGCGCTGCTTCTTTTGTGCAAAGGCAGCGAGATCCGTACATATTTTGCAAATGGCCTAGGGTTGCCATTTGGTAGTACTTGTTCATGGTACATGGAAGACTAGTGTTAGTAGTAGTGCTTGTATATGGTAGATGGAACACTTATGTAAGTGATAATGATGATGATGATGACCTTAGAACAATGCTTCAAACTCCTTATCGTGTGAACTCGTGATATGATTCCTTAATGCTATGTGAACAATGTTTGGAAACCATGAAGAAAATACAATGTCAATAAGTTATGAAATGGTGGACTTAGGAAATGGTTTCACAATAATAGCGTCAATGGCCAAGAAATTTGGTGTTTTGACAAAAAGATGAAGAAAAATTAATTTTAAGGACATACGTTTCAAAAAAATTCATGAAAGCCAGACACTTTTATGTTGACAACCAAAATTGTTCATTTTGTGAAGTTGTTAAAATGTGAAATAGATTTCACTATTGCGTTCCCCTCATCGAGATGGTCAAAAAACATATATGGAATGTCTAATTTGGAGTCCGGATGAAGGAGTCTTCGAAAAGATGCTCCGTTGTTAGGAGTTCCGACCCAAGTCGGGACTTCTAGGAAGCTAGACACTTGGAGGTAATGGCCGAATTCTAGGACTGTCGTGCCAGGAAAAGTGGCATGACAAGCCTATCACGCCGGAGTCGATGGCGTGACAAGCCTGTCGCACCACCCAAGCCGGTGCGACAAGGACTCACCAGGCCAGCCCAAGTGTCTCTAGTTTCGATGGCTGGTTGCCGTGACAGTGTTGCGCCACCTCTGCTAGCATGACAGTGTCGTGTCAGCCTGACCATTGAAACCAGAGAGGTCTGGCTGGCCTGGTGAGTCCTTGTCGCGCTAGCCTTGGTGGCGTGATAGGCTTGTCGTGCCATCGAGTCTGGCGCGACAGGCTTGTCACGCAACTTTGCCTGGCATGATGGCCATTTGCACAGTGTTCCGCGATGGCTGTCACGCCACCCTTTCTGGCGCGACAGGCCTAGAAACAAAATTTTTTCCATTTCTTCCACACTTCTTAACACAGAAATGCAATTGAGACATATACATAGCATAGTTCATAGATGCCCAACATGGGTGACAATTTGACAAATGACCAACACAACATATAACATCAAGTCCACATAGTTCATACATGATGATAGTTCACAAAGTCCACATAGTTCACATAGTTCACAAGCCATCGATAAAGTCCACATAGTTGACAAGTCATCAACAAAGTCCAAATGAGCACATAGTCCACATAGCTGTTTCATGACGAACATAGGCAACAAAAGAAGGACAACAAAGTTCACAAATCATGCTCTTGATGGATTAGTTAGGCGTGAAGGGCTCTCGAGGATGACGCACGTGGCATGGATGTGTTGGTTAGTGATTAGGAGTGTGTTGACACCGTTTTTGGCACGTGTCAAAATGATCAGAGTGGGCTAATCGGCAGAAGGAAAGTTATTGTATTACACTGGTAGAAGGGTGCCGATGAAGATCAGCTTGTGAGGATTGTTGTCGATGAATGGTGGTGACCAATGGAAAGGTTGTCGTTTGACTTAGACTTAGAGGCGTTGCTGGCAAGATCAGAGATGTTATTGCCGATGACGATGAAGGAAGATCTGAAGACTACTGCCGATGAAGCTTGTGATGACGGAAAGCATGCCGATGGAGAGGAGGTCGATGAAAATTTCATCGTAATTAAGGCGGACAAGGAAGTAGATAGGTGTTGATTTCCTTTTCTATATTTGTTAGAGTATGATTCATGTAAGAGTCACGTTTTTTCTTTAGATATGGACTTGGTGTCCTAGTCATGTCTGGTTATGTTTCTTCATATCAGGGTATAAATATAGACTGAGGGACAATGTAAAAAAAATCAATCAATATCAAACCAATTTTACTCCTATTTGCATCTACTTACTTTTTGGCAACTTCGTTAATTTGCATATTTTTCCTTTTTTATGAGTTCTCATCGATTCGACGAGCTGTATCGCTTCAGTGCGACCTTCAACGATCCTCGAGTTCCATGTGAGTACCTCTTGACCGTGGTTTCTGGGCGTATTGCTATTGTCAGGACCAAAGTACTTGAATTTTCATCCTTGTCGATTAATAGGTCAAATTGACTGGCACGCTTTGGATATTGGATTGAGTATTAGCCCTTTGTGTTTGTAGATCCACTTTTGCATCAATAGAGTGCCGACGTCGGAGCGGTCATAGGCACGTCCTCGCAGGTTTCGTCCTTGTTCTCGTCATGGGCGTTGGGACGAACTCTACACAAAACATATACAACATAGATGTCAAACAAGTAACATGAGGAAATAGTAAAGTCGTGGTCATTGTCACAAAATATCAATGATGTTGGCCATCCAATATCATGAACACTCATGGGTTAGTGTAAGATTACACAATAAGCACTTTATGACCAAGTGGATTACCATTTCTACTGCTTAACATACTTCTAGCAACTTAACATACTACTTGGTAATGACACACGCACCTAAGTTTGTGTACCCTGAGGAGCATTAGCAAGTTGGGAACCCATGAGCTCGTCTTGGTCATACGTTGGATCATTGATGTCATCATCATCTCCATTGTCGTTGTCTTCATCATCCCTACATCTTGCATAGAAGCTCTCCGCTCTGTCAATCACTATCGTTTGACTTGTATGGGTTTGTTGTCCTTGGGATGCGGGAGCTGGCACTTGTACATCTTCGGCTCGTATGCAACTCAACTTGCAAGCCATCCATCGACAGGATGTTAACACCTTCTGCAACCATGTTCATGTCAAATGAGATGTGGTTACATATTGTTTTGAGTATAGTTGAAATACATAGGCATAGGGGTATTACCTTGGCAAATTCTTCAAGGTATGAATTCTTGACCCCTGCTGCACGTCCAAGGTAAACTCCGGCCTCATTGGAAAGGTGAGCTAGCTGAGTTGCCTAGAGTACATGCATATTCATCATTACGACATACTTTTCAAGTTAAGCTGTGTGAAGGCATAATTCAATGCAAATGCTTACCATGAAGTTCTCAAGTGGCGCTCTCTGCGACTGCACGCTTGTCCTTGTCATCACATCATATGGGTCCTCATCGTCACTCCCTTCTTCATCAATTGGAATGCTCGAGACCAGTGGATACACAATGATTCTTGTGGACCTATGAAGCCACGCCAGGTACTCATGGTAGTAACTGGTCACACAGTGACCCCCATTAGTCGGTTACACCCTCTCTCTAGCTTCCCACTCTTGCACGTATTTTTGATGCTTCACAAGCCAATTGTTGCCGCCGAACCTTTTCCTCCTTGAAATGCTGCAACGACGACACATGTTACATTTTGAGGCCTTGTACGATGCATGCAATGGTGAGTCATGATACATGCAAAGTCTAGCTTACTTATGCAACTGACGGGTTGTCAACTCGTGCTGTAGAGGGAAATTTTGATTCCTACCAAACGACTTCATCACTCTTTAGGGCAAGTGGTGATCGACAACATAGTAGAAGATGATCGCTACATTGGATCGCCACAACACCTTCTCAGCCTCAACATATGGGGCCATGTTCAACTCCCATACGTCTTGCCTGTCATATGGATCCATTCAACCTGTAACTTGTGCTATTAGTACATGGCCTTGTTGATACTTTATGAAGAAAAAGAATGGAAGCCTTGGTGGTAGAACGAACCTAATTTAGAGTTAAAACATCCAAATCATTGGAGTATTGAACGTAGCGCCATTGCGGCTGACCCCCGAACCAACTTAATTCCCGTCCAAAGGTAGCATACGGGGGACGACAGTCACCATGTGTCCAAGCCTAAAAAACAAAACAATTCTAAGCATTTTACATAGTGCGTGGAGTAAATGAAACACATATAGCAATTAAATGCAAGGTACTTACCGCAACTCTGCCTCTATGCACTCGTCCGATAGGAATACGCTCCTAAATCTAAATCTGAAGCAAGTATGTGCAACCACCTATGTTGGAATTGGGGTTGGCCCTCCTACATCCCTCACATAGCTGTCGATACAACCAAGGAAGAGTGGCAGACCCCCAACTATATTGGGTGATGTTCTCCCATGGCTCACGTAGCTAGGGTACGACCATCTATGAGACGGTGTTCCTAGAAGCGTCTGGAAATAGGAACTGTGCCACCATGTGCCACAGCCAGACATGAGTGTACCTCTCAACGACATTGTTCGGTGCATAGGGAGGGCACATGTTGAAGCATTACCGCAACCAAGCTGAGCTGACACCCGAAGTCTTCTTATCCTTCCCTTCTTTAGGGTCGGGTGGCCGGTGGTCGGTAAACTGCTCCACCATATCCTTACAGTTGAGTGGCTCTACCATGCCTGTCACTGCCAGACCACCCAAGCGAAGGCCCAAAATGTAGCCAACGTCTTGCATGAGCACAGACATCTCTCTAGAGGGTAGGTGGAAGATATGGGTCTCTGGACGCCACCTATCAACGAAGGCGGTGAGGAGGGGACCATCCATGTCTAGAAGGCTCGCATTGATGGCTCTAGCCAAGCCCAGTGTAACGGAACCGCCTAATTATACAAAATTAAGTAAGAAAATTCACCTGCCGGGGCAGAGAATCTAGCAAACTTAAGCCCGTATAACCCGGTAGTCCATGAAATCTCAAAGGATCTCAAATTTTTCAACAAACAGCCAAGACCGTACTGGTTCAGTGGTTACAGTTCACATGCGTACATAGTTTAAATACATCGGAGTTCAAATAAAGTTATTACAACACTGAGTTTGAAATAACAGGTAGCGGAAGCATTATTGTCCAAAATCAACACACACCCTTTAGTTTAAATAGTAGTGCCATACTGTAATCTCCTCCAACAAAAGCATCGAGGTAAGAAGTATGGAGCGACCATTGCCCTTAGTCCTAATAAACATCTGCAACAAAAGGGAATAGAACCCTGAGTACAAGAACGTACTCAGCTAGACTTACCCATCTTAAACCAAAAATAGATGACGCTAAGGAGCATGCAAGGCTTTATATGTGGGGTTGGCTTGACATCATTGTCACAGAACCGTCCAAATTATAAGAGCACAAGTCCAAAAACAATCGCCAAAATGATCAAATTCTCAAACTTGAGCCCATATAACTCTGGTAGTCCACGAAATCACGAGGGATTGTGTTGAAGGAGCAGGTATCGGCATTGTGTTGATTTCACCTCAAGAAAGGAAGTATGAGTTTTCATTGCCGATTGTTGCTACATCGACAAACAATCAGGCTGAGTATCAAGCTTTGATAAACGAGTTGTAATTACTTAGGGAGATACGTGCTGATGCTGTTGAGATCTTCGGTGACTCTATGCTGGTTATAAATCAATTGGCTAGGATTTATGAATGCCAAAGTGAAGTTTTGATCTCATATCATGAGAGATGTTTGCAATTGTTGAAAATGTTTAAAGATTTTCATCTTGAACATATTCCTCGATTGCATAATGAAGAAGCTAATCGGCTAGCTCAGCATGCTTCAGGGTATCAGCCTATCCAGGAGGTGCTGACATCGGCAGTTGATACCAATGACTGGAGAACAGAGATTGTCGATTACTTAAGGGATCCATCTAAGAAGGTTGAAAGACGTATAAGGTTTTAGGCCACTAAGTATGTGCTCCTTGATGATGAATTATATTACCGGACTATAGATGGAGTTTTACTCCGGTATCTTAGCGGTGATGAATTGAAAAGCTTGATGGGTGAAATTCATGAAGGAGTGTGTGGGGCACATCAATCGGCTTTCAAGATGAAATTGATGATCAGAAGGAATTGATACTATTGGCCGACTATTCTTGAAGATTGCTTTAAGTATTTTAAAGGATGTCAGGGGTGTCAGAAGTTTGGTAATATTCAAAGAGCGCCTGCATCGGCCATGAATCCTATAATTAAACTTTGGCCGTTCTGGGGATGGGCTATCGATCTCATCGGTCAGATTTATCCACCATCGAGCAAAGGACATAAATTTATACTTGTTGCTACCGATTATTTCACAAAATGGGTTGAAGCAATTCCTTTGAGAAGGGTAACATTGGCTAGTATGATCGATTTTGTGAAAGAGTATATTGTTTACCGATTTGGTATTCCTCAAACTATCACTACTGATCAGGGTACTATGTTTACATCGGGAGAATTCGATGAGTTTGCTATTGGTATGTGGATTAAAGTTTTGAATTCTTCTCCCTATTATGCTCCAGCTAATGATCAGGCTGAGGCTTCCAACAAAGGAATTATCAAACTCATTAAGTGCAAAATTAAAGAAAATCCTAAGCGGTGACATACAGTATTGAATGAAAGTCCTGTGGTCATATCGGATGGCATGTCATGGTGGAATCAAAGTAACGCCTTATCAGTTAGTATACGGACATGATGCAGTATTACCTTGGGAAATTAAAACTGGCTCTAGGCGGATATTTTCTCAAGATCAACTGACAGCCGATGACTATGATACTCTTATGAAAGACGAGTTAGAAGACATGGCAGGTCATCGGTTGAGGGCTTTAGTTAGCATCAAAGAAAATAAGAAAAGGGTGGCAAAATGGTATGACAAGAAGGTGAAGGTAAAGGAGTTTGTCGATGGAGATCTGGTTTGGAAATTGATTTTACCGATTGGGACTAAAAGTTCAAAGTTTGGCAAGTGGTCTCCTAATTGGGAAGGTCCTTATCGGATAAATCAATCTATTCCTAGCAACACATACATTTTAGAAACCCTCGAAGGGGTTGTGTTTCCCAGAGCATTAAACAGAAAATATTGAAAGAAATATTACCCTAGTATCTAGATGGATGCATAAAAGCATAAGTGCCGATAACAGTCCTATCAGCCAAAACCAGACAAAGGGTATTAGTGTTTCCTAAAGCACCGATGCAATGAACAGGATTTACAAATTTAGTAAAGATTGGATGACCGATATTGCACGCAGGTGAATCTGATCGGCTTCCTCTATCTCTTTGATATCTTCATCGGCGGCACCCTCCACTGGCCTAAGTTTTTTCTTCACTGCCAGGGCTTTGCGAGCTTGGATATCTCTTTCTTGCTGGAGAGCCTTGATAGCATCAGGTAACTGATTTTCTTCTTGCTTGGCATGAGTTAGAGCTACCTCGACATCCTTCAGTTCAGCCAGTAGAGCCATCCTCTTTGCCGATAAGTCCGAGATTTTTTGCTTAAGTTCGGCACCTGAGGTCTTCAAACTGTCGATGTTCTTGTGCTTCTCATCGATGGTTTGCTTCAATTGTAGCATCTCTTCTTTAAGCTGAGCCTGAGCATCTCTATCGGCAATGCGTTGAGCGGCCCTATGATGTTGGAGTTGTCGGCTTTCTAAGTGGGCTGCTGGGAAGAGTGCCTCTTCGATGTTGGTAGGGACCTGGCCATGGATTGTTTTGAAAATTGCTTTTGCAGGGTCCAAATCATCTACCAACTGGGCGGTGTCTTGCTGCAGCAAGTTCAGTAGAGCCTCCAGTTTGGACTTAACTTCTGCCGATACTGTCCCTAGTGCGAGTGTAGAGCTTGCCTCCTCCCCCTCATCGTCAGAAACATCGATGGCAAAGGAGAATAAACTGTCTGGAGAGTCTTGTTCCTAAAAGAAGAAAAGGGGTCAGTCAAGGACAAGTATGAATATTATAAATTGGCTAAATCAGTCGGCTTACTTTCTTCAAGGTAATTTCTTGTCTTTGACTAGAGGAAGCAATCTGGAGTGTGCCATGAGAAGGATCAACTGAGCCTGCCGATGGGATATCTTCAGCTGCAGGATTAATTGGTGCTAAGACTGATGGCAATTCCTCTGTGGTCTTATCAGTAATTGGTCCTTGGGATATGACGACCGATGATGTGACCTGTGTAGAAGGATCAAGTGCTTACTCAGTTGCATCGGCCGGTTTTGGTTGGCTCGGAGGTGCTAGATCAGGTGTTGGGATCGGTACGGACTTCTGCCGTTTTAGCTGTGCCTCGGTGTCTGTTGAAGCTTTGCGCTTTGTTTGGGCCTCGGCAACGGTTGGCTAGGGGGCATCAACACTTGTTGGTTGTGAAGATTGGACATCTGGGACACTTACCGATGTACCCGTTTGTTGTTGCAAGACAGGTGTAAGACATGATGTTTAACAAGTTAAATGTAGAGTTGAAGGAATACCTCTGAAGGTTTGTCAGAGATGGTAGTGTTTGATGCAAGAGGAGTTGCCGATGATGATCCAGTTGTAGTTCTTGTGTCCTGAAAATTAGTGACAGTACGGTTTGAGATCGGCATGGGTTGGAATAAATAGGCTTGTTACCTTGAACGCTTCTATCAGGGTCGTAGCAGCAGTTGATGGAGTGGCCCTAGCCTTAGCCAATTTTGGCTTAGTAGTGATTTTCTTGGTACGGGTTCTCTGATGAGTCAGAACAACCAGTGTAGGAGCGTTGTAGCCAATTGGTGATATCGGGGATACAGGTCAAAGGTCAAAGGGTCTCCCACTCCTGCTCGTGGATGGTGCTGGGTCATCGACCTGTCACAAGAAAATTAGTTGCCAATGATATATAAAAAAACTAGTGTTAAAAGAAACTTACTGCGCCATTGGGTATGATATGCTCAGGGTCGATCAGATGCCAATATGTATGAACAGATGCTGCAAATAATTGTCCCTTTCACTCTTGCCACCATAACTTATATGATTCAGTGATGAAAGAGGCTGGCACCTAGGTGGATAGATCAACATCTGTAGTATCAACATCAGGGGAGAGTTGCACTACCTTGCTCCAGTCTAATCTGCTGGTGATTGTTTCCCTCGGCTTAATCACATCGGCAAAGCAAAGTTTAATTGGTAGCTATCCAAAGGCCAATTGACGTGATACTACCGATGGATTATAGAATTCATATGTAATGTTGGTGTTCTTTCCACTGCCGAATGTATTCACTAGGATTGCCCAGGGAGTAATGATGGCCATCATAAGTTCATCATCCTTGTTTAAGGCATCATCGGCGAAATTGAAGAGAAGGGGGAATCTGGCTTCTTCGTCGATATAGGGCATCTAGGCCCGATGATCATGGGAAAGACTGTTGTAAAAGCTTTGGAAAAATCGGCTGATCTGATCTTCATTGGCCTCTGTCCTAGGAAGAACTATTATGGCTTCACCAAAATTGAGGGGTGGGCGTGTTGCCGATTCTTCATCTCCAAGTTCATAGTCTTCGGTGATATCTCACAGGAATTACTGAGCAAAGAAATCCCATTGCAAGCGTTTGTGCATGTGGGCATTCAGCCACATGTTAATGAACCACCACGGGCCTCCTAAGTTGCCGATGGGTTCACCAAGCAGAAGCTTCTGAGACACTTGATGTAAGAGGTGATAAGTGGAGCTCAGGAGATATCATCCAAGAGGGAACCTTAAACCGTTGGCCAGTAGTTCAGCTGTGGGGAGGTAAGCATTAGTTGGCCCTACCGATCGACCACAGAAAATGAATTTTTCTAACCACATGTTTAGGAATGTGGTATGTTCCCTCTGACCAACTATCCCGGTCTTCCTGTATTCTTGGATATACCCTGTCCAACCACCGATGTTACGGGTATTCACCCTGTACTCAGATTTTCTACCATAAACGGAGGCATCATCGGCAGTTGAAATATCTAAGCTGGTGAGCATGTATACATCGGCAAGAGTGGGAGTAGCTGGGCCGTGTCCAAACATGAAGGTATTTGTTGTGTCTGACCAGAAATAAGCAGCAATAATCATCATCGACTCATTCTTTTGCATATCGGCAATGGACAGTTTGATGCATTGGTCTAGTTTTCGCTCTGCCTAGTACACTTGCATCAACCCGATTACCCTCAGATACCAATATTTCCACCCCTTGGTGGTTTTAGGCCAAGATCAGAAGGTATCCTTCCATAAATTTAAAGAGAAATTCTGGGCTCTGAAGGGAATTCTATTGGTCTATGCATTAATCAAATTGGTTGGATCTAGGTTGCCCATTGGACCTAAACATTGGATGTGCGGTTGATTGGTTGGAATGACTAACTTGTTGCATAGTTCCTAAGTTTGGAGGATCAAAAGAACAGAGGAAAAGAGAAAGAAAATCAACAACTATATGAACTTGCAAGGGCAAAAGGAATTGCAGTAAAAGGGGATGAAGGTGAAACAAACCGCAGGGACATCGAAGTTGATTGCCATTATCTTGAGAAGGATAGAGACACAGTTGGAGACTTGAAGTTGCCGCTGGGGAAGGTTCTTGTTGGTTGGGATCGCACGGTTGTTTGTCAGGGTCGCCGCTAGAGAGAGAGAATGTTGAAGGTTGGAGTCTAAGGGTAGAGATGAGCATTTGAAAGAGATTTATTTTATAGGCCAATTGGAATATGGGCATTCTAGACTTATCTCTCTGCCATGCGCATGTAGGTCGAGGTGGTTCAGATGGATATGGCAACTGTTCGCACGATAATCAAGGGATTGTGCATGTGGTTTGATGGCAAGCAATCATGACTCGGAAGAAATCTCGGTACAGGATATTCTAATTTCAAGATCGGTAGCGTCACTGTGTTAGGTTCTTACCGATGGACTATTGTTTTTGTATCTTAACCATAATCAGAACGAGAGTGATTGAAGATTGTGTGATATTTACTGAGATGCATGAATCAGGGCTGGGTTTGATTGGATTTGGTAACATATTATGCATGCTTGGAGGATGAGCTAAGATAATTGGGTAAAGGCAATCGTTGTCTGGAGTAAATTTTGAAACATTAATGATTTTATACTTCGAAATTGGGGTGCATGTGTTGACACCATTTTTGGCACGTGTCAAAATGATCAGAGTGGGATAATCGACAGAAGAAAAGTTATTGTATTACGCTAGTAGAAGGGTGCCGATGAAGATAAGCTTGTGAGGATTGTTGCCAATGAATGGTGGTGACCGATGGAAATGTTGTCATTTGACTTAGACTCAAAGGTGTTGCTGGCAAGATCGGAGATGTTATTGCCGATGACGATGAAGGAAGATCTGATGACTACTACCGATGAAGCTTGTCATGGAAGACCCGTAACAGGATTTTAGAGGACTTTCCTCGAGTGACCGGTCGACAACTGTCTTTTTACAGGACTTTCGATGCATGGAGACCACGTGGCACCGATCTTCTGAAGATGGTCAGCCACGGCCGAAGTTCACAGCTTCTGAACTTGAAACTACAGAACTCTGATAGCAGTTCGGTGCTCGACCTGACAGCCGGTGTTAAGCACCCAAAAACTCTCTAACCAAGTTGAGTTAGCAAAAGTTACAGTAGACTTTTATGTAGATCTCAGTGAGCTCTTCAATTAAGTCTACTATCACTTGAACTGGATCGGATTGGTTTGCAAGTTACAAGCCCGCAAAGGGGTGCACTTGAAACTGTTTCAGTCAAAAGGTGACTGACAACCGATAATGATTGAAGCTTAACTCCAAAACCAGCCCGAGTTAGAGATAGGTGATATTAGCAAACTTGTAGAGCTATGTGAGGGCTTCAACTTTGCCAATAAGAGCTTAAGCTAGTTCAGCCTAGATTTGAAACAACAAAGCCCTAAAGTGGTGTATATTGAAACTGAAATGCACCCTGACTTAGAAACATTTTGCTAAGTGTTGGGCAGTCCACTTACTGACTTATGGGCCCAGTTTGAGCATCTTCCATCCATTTTCATAAGATGGTCATATTGATACTTTTGTTCCTTGATAAATTTTCTACAACTTTGGTAAAGGGTGCACAACCATGCAAGATCTCTAGATACCACTTTTAAATTGGTCAAAGCAGATTAGTGCTATGGTCAAACTGGGGTCAAACCTAGTCAAATTGGATTTTGGCCAAAACATGAATATAGACACTAGCTTATTTTGCTCCACTAACATGTCAACGATGTTTTCAAGCCACAAGTCACACAATAGCATCACCTATGAGCAAAAGTCACATCAAGGTGTATTGAAACAACACTAAGAAAATTATTGAAACATTGTGTTGCATGGGTTAATTAGGCATGTGGCATGTGTTGCATGATCATGTTTCAAGGTGTAGTGTCACACATCACACTACTACAAGTCTAGTACACACATACCATCACTTGCAAAAAACACATGTATGTATAGCACATGCACTCAACATGAATGTTCCAGATGTTTCAATGCTATGTTTCAATGACAATGCACATGAAATGATGGTGCACATGTTAATGTCGTGCTCATATGATGCACAGATGCAAGGCAAACACCTGGGGTGTTACAGCCCTCCCCCCTTATAAAAATCTCGTCCCAAGATTTGAAGGTCGTTCCATTTTTCATAGAAAGCGAAATAGTTGTCCTTTAAATAATCCTCTCTTTCCCAAGTTGCGTCACGTTCACCGTGATTACTCTAAACTACCTTGTATAATTTGACTACTCGACTTTGAGTCATCCTTTCCAGAGTATCTAGAACATATACCGATTTCTCCTCATAAGAAAGATCAGATTTCAACTTGATGCGTCTCACTTCTACTCTTTCCTCAGGAAGACGGAGACATTTCTTCAGTTGAGATACATGGAAGACTAGAAAGATAGCTCCCAACTCATGAGATAAACTAACCTTATAAGCTACTCTTCCACTTTTCTCGACGATCCGATAGGGTCCAACGTATCGAGGCTAAAGCTTTCTTTTGATCCCAAAATGCTTTACTCCTCTCATAGGGGACACCTTCAGATAGACATGGTCACCTGCTTCAAACTCAATAGGTTTCCTTCTCTTATCTGCATAGCTCTTTTGTCTAGCTTGAGCAGCTGCTATATTTTTTTGTATAGCACGAACTTGCTCGTCGGCTTCTTTTACAAAGTCAATACCATAGAATCTTCTTTCTCCTAGTTCCTCCTAGTTCAAAGGAGTTCTACATTTGTGACCATATAAAGCTTCAAAAGGAGCCATCTTGATGCTCTCTTGATAACTATTGTTGTAAGAGAATTCAGCAAGACTCAACCATTTCTCCTAGGAGCCATTACAAGAGATGATGCAAGCTCTAAGCATGTCTTCAAGAATCTAATTTACACGCTCAGTCTGCCCCGACGTCTGTGGATGATAAGCGAAACTACGGACCAAATTAGTTCCAAGATTCTGATGTAGGCGCTCCCAGAAACGAGCAGTAAACTGTGGCCCTCTGTCAGAGATAATAGACTTAGGCACTCCATGAAGGCGTACAACTTCTTGGAAGTAAATATTAGCATATTGGTGTGGGTGATAGTTACTCTTCACGGGAATAAAGTGAGCAGACTTGGTCTAGCGATCAACTATAACCCAAATAGAATCAAAACCTCTTTGTGTGGTTGGTAATGCGATGATAAAGTCCATAACAATGTCGTCCCACTTCCAACCTAGAACAGACAAAGGCTGGAGTAAACCAGGCTTCATGTGAATGGCCTTAACTCTACAATAATTATCACACCTAGCGACGTAGGCTGCAATTTCCTTCTTCATCTTGGTCTACCAATAGTACACCTTGAGGTCCTGATACATCTTACTACTACCAGGATGGATGGACAACTTAGAAGAATGGGCTTCAGATAAGATTTGATTTCTGAGCTCTCTATCTTTTGGCACAACGAGTCTATCCTTGAACTAGAGAATTCCTTTCTCATCGATTCGAAAATGCTTAGTTTCTTGCTCTTTCATCTTTCTCTTGATGTGAAATACACCAGTATCAGTCTTTTGTAACTCAATGATTCTACTTCTCAAAGAACAATCTACAGTGATATGATGGAGTACAACAGGATGTAAGAGATGAGACAAATAAAAATCTTCTTCTATTAGAGAGTTGCAATGAGATTTTCTACTCAAGGCATCGGCAACCACATTTGCTTTACCAGGATGGTAATGCACCTGGAGGTTATAATCCTTGATTAACTCTAACCACCTTCTATGGCGCATATTTAACTTAGGTTGAGTAAATATGTACTTAAGACTCTTATGATCTGTATAAATATTGCATATATTTCCAAGCAAATAGTGTCTCCAGATTTTCAGAGCATGCACTACAGCAGCTAACTCCAAGTCATGAGTCGGATAGTTAACTTCATGTTTTCTTAACTAACGTGAAGCATACGCAATAACTCAGCCTTCTTGCATAAGTACGCCACCTAAACTAGTACCCAATGCATCACAATACACATCAAACGGTTTCTCAATGTCAGGTTGCGCTAATACAGGAGCTGATGTCAACAAAGTCCGTAGAGTGTGGAAAGCTTGCTCACACTCCGGAGTCCAATTGAACTTCCTATCCTTCTCAAGTAGTCGAGTCATATGCTTAGCTATCTTAGAGAAATCCAGAATAAAACGACGATAGTAGTCAGCCAGTCCAAGAAAACTCCGAACTTCATGGACTATAGTTGGTGCCTTCCAATCTAAAACTTCCTGTACCTTAGTCGGGTCTACTAAAATTCCCTCACCATACAATACATGACTAATGAAAGGTACTTTCTTTAACCAGAATTCACATTTGCTAAACTTGGCGTAAAGCTTATGTTCCCATAATCTGGATAAAACAATTCTTAGATGCTCGACATGTTCTTCTTCATTTTTAGAATAGATGAGAATATCATCAATGAATATCACCACAAACTTGTCCAGCTCTCGCATGAATACTGAATTCATCAGGTACATGAAATGTGCAGGAGCATTGGTCAGACCAAAAGACATGACCAGATATTCATATAACACGTATCTGGTAGACAAAGCGGTCTTTGGTATGTCTTCAGGGTGGATTTTAATTTGGTGATAGCTAGATCTCAGATCAATCTTTGAGAATACCTTTGCTTTAGACAACTAATCAAACAAGATATCAATACGAGGCAACGGATGCTTGTTCTTGACAGTGAGTGCATTGAGTGGTCGATAGTCTACACACATACACAGAGACTGGTCCTTCTTCTTCACAAAGATAGCAGGACAACCCCACGGAGAAGAACTAGGACGGATCAGCCTTTTCTGTAAAAGTTCACTAAGTTGGGTCTTGAGTTCAACTAACTCATTCGGTGGCATTCTATACAGTCTTTTGGAAATTGGTGCGGTACCCGAAATTAACTTAATCTTAAACTCTACATCACGATCTGGAGGTAATCCTGGCAATTCATCAAAAAAAACATCTGGAAATTCACACACTACCAAAACTTTTGCAATCTCTTTTGCTTTTGCTATCATAGCGTTAACTGTAGTCTGAGGACTAACGTCTCTAGGAAGTTGCACTAGAAAAGCTTGTTGATCTTTTGGATCCCTCAACATAACCACTCTCATAGAGGTATCGATCAGAACACCGTTTCCACTCATCCACTTCATACCTAAGATTACATCTAGGCCCAATCCTGGTAATACCACGAGATCTAGATCGTACAAACGTCCTTCTATCTCGATCTTTGCTCCTAAGACCAACTGGTTGGTTGAAATATTATTTCTGGCAGCACTAATATTATAACTACTATTATCTAAAGTAACGACCTTCATACCATGCTTGCAGGATGTTGGTTTACTAAAAATGCACCGGCAGTGATAATCTCACCCGTAGGAATGGATTCCACAGTGGTGTATCGAACCCATCCTTTACACACATCTGCCTTATTATCATTTGATTTCTTCTGTGAAAGAGGACAATCTTTGGCCCAATGACTTGACATCTTGCAATTCCAACATGGTCGGTTACTTGGCGGTGCCTTAGGCTTTCCTTTCTTAATACTGCTCCTCTTGACCGGATCCTATTTCTGATATGGGTGATATCTGGTAGATATGCCAGGCGAATAACACTGAGGTGTAATCACCACAAGAGCATTGGTCGTAGGTGCATTAGATTCATGAGATTTCTCATGGCTCTTAGAAGTAGCATGCACAACATTACAGTTCTCTTGAAGGATAGTATCACTGACAAACTCGTTGAAAGTTGCACACTTGCTATTGCACATGGCCTTCATCAATTTGGGACACAACCCTCTTTTAAAACTTGTGATCTTCTTAACTTCCGTATTTACAAATTTTGGAGCATATCTTGACAAGTTGATGAAAGCATCTAGATATTCTGTTACGCTTTTGTCTCCTTGGGTGAGCTTCATAAACTCGGTGTGCTTGATTGCCATGAGGCCAGCAGGAACGTAATTTCCCTGAAATGCTTCCTTGAACTGATCCCAAACTACTTCCATATTCTCAGGCAAGGTATTCTGATGGTGACACCACCAAACACCTGCAGGTCCTTGCAACTGTTGTGAAGCATATTCTGTTTTCATATCATCTGCCACCTTGAGCACACAAAACTTCTGTTCGATAGTGTTCAACCATTCGCCTCCTTGAAGTGGTTCTTCTGCTTCTCAAAAAATAGGAGGCTCTATATCCAAGAAATCTTTATAGTTGCTATACTGGGTAGGCTTAGGTTCCTGATGGACATGGTTTCTGACACTCTCATCCAAGGCACGCTGACTTTTGGCAAGCATTTGCAGCAACTCAGCAGAAGTAGGTTGCAGAGGAGACGATGGCGGTTCTGTATTGCCATGACTCCGACTGCTAGAGTGAAGCTAATGAGACATCTGCAAGTAGGTGAAACTAGTAAGCATTGATGACATCAGAAGGCTGCTAACAAATTATATAAGCATGATGAAGAGGTTGTAACCAACTATCCAAAATCTAATCTTAAAAGAAGGAAATCTCTGGGCTTGAGGTACGGATCTTCTGAAAATATAGGGAATGACATCCAAGGAAAAGGTTCACGAGAAGATAACACATTGGTGTAGCTCCATAATTTATCATGACTAGCAATCCTTGATACCTACACATGCCGAGCAGCACAACCTTGTGTCGCGCGCCACAGGAGGCTCCTAGTTTTGTCGCGGCACCATGGAGTACTAATCGCAACACCATTACCGAACACACACCCATGAGGAATCCTCATGTGTCAGGAATTAGGCGTGTAGAAACAGTATCATCCAAAGAGGGGGTAGCAAACAAGGATGGATACAAGGGTAGAAGCAATGGAGAGGCGAATTGCAGATCAAAACACATCCCAACTCGAGGAGATACATCTTGAAATTGTGTCTTGCTTTCCTTCACGGGCTAGGTATGAATTGGGTTTCAAGGCTGACACTACTGACCACTCCACTAGGTTGGTTGACTACCACAATTCTTCACGAAAGAAATGCAACTATTTATGGGACAACTATTTGGAGGAAAGAAAAAGTTTTAAAGAACGGAATAAGCAATTTATAAGGGAGGGAGTAATGCAGAATGCAATGTATGATGCGAACATGGTGTGTGCACGAATCGTACGTCCTCACAAACCTAGGAAGAATTTTGAAATTTTTAACGTATAGCTCGGTGGCATACACACGTTCTCTCAGTAACGATAACTAGTCGCTCTACAGGAAACGTTGTTAGTGTACCTGCAGAAAATTGCATTTCAGCCCAACAATTCCTAATATAGCACACAAGAAAGCAGTAAACTAAATACTTTCCATACATACATCCCCCGATGTATATACTTCAGTATCAAAGCTACCCGACAAATATACCCACAATTAAGTACTTTCATAATCATATGATTAAACATGTAAGTATGCTAGTAACCACAACTACTCTCCCCTAGACCGATGGTTGGACGATCATGCTCTCACAACTCTCACTTACCAGGGCGTAGATGTATTTTGATCCATACATTACCACCCAAGCGGATGACATCCATACAATAGCACGCCGTATGGACAATGAAACAGAAAACAAGCAAGAACCCCAAAGTTAGTACCATAGTAAGCCACCTAATAGTCCTTATTTGGGCATATTGGATATGACCACTGTCACTCTTTAGATTAGAATTAACATTTTTCACAAAAGCTTTTGTTTAAATACACAAATGAAATGTTTAATGTTGAATCTTGCTTTGATACCAGCTGTCACAGAACCGTCCAAATTATAAGAGCACAAGTCCAAAAACAATCGCCAAAACAATCAAATTCTCAAACTTGAGCCCATATAACTCCGGTAGTCCACGAAATCACGAGGGATTTCAAACCAAACTGAGAGCAACCAAGATTGTAGTGATTCAATATAACACAACACTTGTTACAACAGTTCAAAAGTAATCTCATACATCAGAGTACAAATAATTTTATTACAAAACCAAAGTAAAGATTAGCGGAAGCAACATAATTTCTAGAACCATTTGAAGTCAAATACTGCCAGTACATAGTCACCTCCTGCAAAAGCATACCAGAAGAGATACTACAGAGACCATGCCCATATGGTCTAGTCTTCACGCCCACAAGGTGAAGACAATACTTGCAGCAACAAGCACGAATCTGCTACCTGCAACAGGTGGGAATAAACCCTGAGTACGAGAAGGTACTCAGCTAGACTAACCTATCATAAACCAGAAATAAAGTGACACCAAGGATTATGCATGGCTGATATAAGTGGGGCTGGCTTAACAACATTTTGCATAAAAGTTTAGTACAGATCAGTAATCATTAATGCTTAAGCATCAAGTTAATAATTATTAACCTGTCATGTAGATTAGCACATGTACTAGAGCAATCACTTTATTAGGAGCAAACAATTTTAACCATAGTAGGTATAATAAGGCCATCATCATCATTATCATCAATTTCGAACCATCATTAATAATTAGTGTATCTATGCTGGAGATAACCAGTCAAGTTTCTCACTATCCGGGAGAGACGGCGACTCAAATCGATTCCAACTCAGCTGAGGGGGTATTCCTGACACTCACCCGGCAAACCCCGCTAAAGGCAGCCATAGATAACCTTTGGTACAACTCAGGGTGGGCCCGAACAACGCCGTGTTCTCGGGGATACCAGTGGCCAGGATGCTCAGGACTTTTAACTCACCTGCCCTTGGACCCTCTGGCTCCCTTCCGAGGCGACTTTCACTTTTCAACTTTGTAGCCTGAGTTGAGCTACTAGGCTTCGTGGTCGGCAACCTCAGGCCAGTCAACTAAATGTCAGACATGCGTTCAAAATGACATAGAAGGCTCTAGGTCTCGGTCCTTAATCAACCCAGACAGGGATAGATCCACACCCAAGACCTCTATGCCTTGCTGCTTCACTATCGTCATCCCGCCCGGTCTCATTTCATTTCATTAACACACGGTTTATTTTCATGATAGCAAATATAGCCAACCGTGACCTGATAAAGCCCTATATCTCGCAGGTGATAGGAAATCACCCGACTTCTACCGGTCTAATTTAGCAGGGCTAAGCATAGATACGATCCTTTCTACTTAGGATTCAAGGTTTGAATTGCTGGACAAGGAGTGTTATCAGTGCAGCAAGAGTTTCTAACCAACTCCTATCACATAATGCAACAATACATATAACATGTATATATAGATAATTGCTTTGAAACTAGGAGGCTTATAATGCTCCGGGGCTTGCCATAACCGAAAGAAGATAGATCAAGGGTCGGCTTCAAGAACGGTTCATGCATGTAATCACACATAAGTAATTGGCTACTAACTACTTGCTGCATTACAACATGAAACAACATGGCATAACACACTAGCAAGCTAATTGGCGCTTCAAAGATACACCAAAACAACATTATTAACTAAACATGCAATAAAGGAATCTCTGATTAAACCCTAATTAAATCTAGGTTTGAACAACAACCTATATTTTGAGTTCATAGAAAATTCTTAGAAAATTATAGTATCCTAACCATGTCAAACATAGACTACCACCAAAAGTTTCACTGCATTTGGACATGTATAACAGCCTACACACAAAAGACAAAAACAGTGCAAAACCATGCCTGGAAAATACTTTGTACTATGAAAAGTACCAAACAGCACAATTCATATTTTTCCCATGATTTACACAGTAACTAATCATCATAGAAAAAGTTTCACATGCATGCATTATTCATATTTTTAGTCCTAGCAAAAATAACAAATCTAGGCAAATAAAGGCACTTGAACTACACATCAATATTTTTCCATAGAACATGCATGACATACATTTTTCATGCGAAGTACATCTTATAATAAGACTAACAAAACAAGTCTCACATTTTTTCTGACACATATTGGAATTACTATGCATTTTTGAAGTTAACAACATTTATTAAGGATTAAATAAAACCCTATATAAAAATTCCACAGAAATGACATGCAATACATCTATACTGTAGATCTACTCATGACAAGCACAACAAGATTTGTTTCTCAAATTTTGGAGCAATAATCACAGAGATAAGATTTTTTTAGAAGGATTTAAACAAATTCTGAAAAACATTTCCAAAATCAATTCTTTGAAAATATGGATCTGGAAATGCAACGTGCACACGGCAACGTGCACCCAGATCCAGCCCGAGCCACTGCAGTTGGGCCCTGTGGCCCCACTGTCCAGGGAGACAGAGGCAGGGGAGGAGCTCCCGCCGGCCGGATCTCGCTAGCGGCGAGGTCTGCGGTGGAGCGAGTGGCACCGACGGGGTCCCTTCGGCGGCGCGAGCATAGAGGGAAGAGGATGGGGCCGATTTTGGCAGCGGTGGAGGCGTGCCGACGGCCATGGCGGAGGCAACCATGCTGCTCGCCATCGGCGGCCTAGCCAGGCTATGGTGAGGTGCAAAGAAGGGCTGGCAAGCCTCACAAAGGCGAGGCGAAGAAGAAAAATGGGCGGAGAAGTGGAGCTCACGGCCGACAATGGCGAAAGTGGCGGCCGCGGCTCTAGCGGCTGGTCCTGCTGTTGCTGTGCCACGTAGGGGAGCGGGCGAGGGAGGAGGTGAGTGGCGAATGGAAAAGGAGGAGCAGGGCGGATGGGGCAGGAGCGGCTCGGACCACTGCCTTGAAGGCGAGGGCGCGGTCGGCCGGCCAATAGCACCACCCACCGTCACCGGTGGTTGGCTGCCACGAGGCCGCCGGTGTTTGGCCTGGGGTGGAAGAGTGGGCGCGGGCGTGCTCCACGTGCGACGTGGGCGTGGGCCTGGATTCCCGAGCCAGGCCGAAAATGGGGCGCCGGCCTAGCAAGAGAAGAAAACCATTTTTCTTTTTCTCTTTTTTTTAATAACAGCACACAATCTCCTATTTTGAGCAAACAAAAAGCATTTTCACAAATTGGGCCCAAAAACAAAGTTGCTCACAATTTTATCCTTTACAACTTTTCCAAAAGAGGCAAATCCAAATTCCCAATAGTTTTTGGAAATAGAAATTAAAAGCCCATTTTTTAATTCAAACCCTATTTTAAGAATTCTTTTCAAAAGTAAAATTTGCCAAAACTTTGAATATGAACTTTGCTCCAAGATATTTGTTGAAAAATTTTAAGTTGTTTAAACACTCAAACAAGCAAGTTATAACATACATGCTTAAGGCTATGTTGCACATGTTTCAAAGCATTGTTTCACTCACATGCAACATCTATGTTTCATGAACATGTTTCAGTTATTATTGTATGCCATGCTCATGGATGCATGATGGTGCTTATGTTCATGATTTGCAGATGCTAAATGCATGTGTAACAGCGGGGTGTTACACCCAGAATACCGGCTCCTACTCTTGTGAGGTAGGGCGCGTAGCACTCGTCCCACTCAAGCGGTCGGTGAGTTTGGGGACGCAGCGGGCCCAAGGCCTGCAAAAAAAATGTTAGAATCGATAATGGGGTTAAGGCATTATACATGAAAAGGAAATAATGTGTGCAAATTACTTACATCACTATTGTCAACCATCAAGTGCGCTCGATGGTCCTTGTCGTAGTACTTCTGTAAGGTCCTAGATGGCTAGAGGGGGGGGGTGAATAGCCTATAAAAAATTCTACAAGCACCACTAAGCAAACTTGTTAGAATAACAAACGGCGTAAAGCGAGTTTTGCTTAGCCAAAGGTTGTGATGCAAGCCTCCTATCCACAAGTCTAGTAGATTATGATCTCTAGTTCACACAAGTGCTAAGTCACTAACTTACACTAGTGAGCAAGCTAACAACTACTAGAAAAGGCTACCACTAGAGCTACACAAGATAATCTAGAAAAAGTAAATGCGAGAGAGAGGATTGTGAATCTTATACCGACGGTGGAGTGAAGATGTTGCCAATCACCAAGATGATATACAATCAATTAATATTGACAACAACACAATATGTAGACCAATCACCGGGAGACAAGAGACACAATATTTTTGTTCACCCGGTGTTCACTTGTGCACCGACAAGCTACGTCACCGGTTGTGTCGACCAACACTTGGATGGTTCCTCGGTGTGACCCTCAAGTCACTTGCCCCTCAAGGCATGCCCCGTAAGGCACCGCAAGACACCACTCTCAAGTGAGGTAACTCAATGACACACGCAATCCAATAGAGTTGCTTTTGGTGTCCCGCCGAGGAAAGCACAAGAACCTCTTACAAACAACCGGAGGTGGCCAAGAACAATCACCTTCTCTTGCCAACGCCTCCAACAATCTCCAAGCCGGCTAGGAGCGGTACTCTCCAAGAGTAACAAGAAATCCACCGGCTAAACCACCCACAAGTGCCACTAGATGCCCTCAAGCTATGCAATGCACTTTGGGATCACTCAATCTCACTTTTGATTTGCAATCAAGCAAGAGAGATGAGTGGGAGGAGTAGCTCTAGCTCAAAGGATGCACAAGAGTGTTAGAAATGCCAAGAGACCTCCCCAAGGGCCGGCCAACGAGTATTTATAAGCACCCCAAACAAATAGAGCCGTTGCCACTCCACTGACCGTTTTTTTCGGGACGACCGGACGCGCCGGTCAAAACTGACCAGACGCGCTCAACCGCGTCCGGTCACCCTGTGACGTCCACGTGTCCCTCAAATTTCAAATGCGACCGTTAGATCCTCCAACGGTCACTGCGCGCCAACGGTCAAACGCTATGACTGGACGCGCTGCTCAACCGACCGGACGCGCCGGTCGCACAGCACCGTGCGCGCGAAGCAACAACCGGACGCGCTCCTCGCAACGACTGGACGCGCCGATCCGCACAGCACCCGCGCCCGCGAAACAACGACCGGACGCGCTCCTCGCAACGACCGGACGCGACAGTGCCAGCGTCCGGTCGGAGTCCAGTAAGCTCCCTCGACGACCGGACGCGTCCGATCGCGTGTGACCGGACGCGCCCCGCGTCCGATCGTCCTTGCGAACCGCAGTTCCTTCTGGGCACTTGACCGGACGCGCCGGTCCCGCGAGTGACCGGACGCGCCGGTTGCAAACCCTAGCCCGCGCGCCCGATACCGTGCTGTACTGACCGGACACGTCCGGTCATACCGAGACCGCGTCCGGTGCAGCGTCTGGTCACCTCTGTGACCTCCGTTCGCTTCCGTTTCTTTTCCAACTTCCAGCGTATTGGAAAATAGGCATTTCATTTCCCCGAAATCGCCTGAATCTCGCGCTCACACGCTTGGCGGGAGGGAGAGAGGAACCCAAACCCCTCTCTACCCGCAAACCACAGCGTGACCAACGCCACCTTTGCAAATGTGCCAACACCATCAAGTGTACATCTCCATGTGCTTGTGTGTTAGCTTTTTCTCAATCATTTTCAAAGGTTTTCCAATTAGCTCACTAGGCCCTACATGCAATGCACTTCATGAATTCACCTAGTGGCACCCGTGCATCGAATAACCGATAAGACTTCCCCTCTTAATAGTTCGGCTATCGATCCTAAACCACTCACACCCTCTATGGTGTCTTGAGTGTAAAACAAAATGGCCCTATGGTTATACCTTTGCCTTGAGCCCATTTTGTTTCTCCAAATGATATGATCCACTTCATATCATCACATGACCGTCTCGATCCATCGACCTTGACTTCACTTGCTCTTCACCGTTGCATCGGTCCGTCGGCGCTAAGTCTTGCTCAAGCTTCACCATCGCATGGTCCTTCGCTTCGAAGCCTCGACTTGCCCTTCACCTTCACAACTGGTCCATCGAGCCAAGCCTCATCTTGGTTTTCACCATCTTGGTCATTTGAGTCAATATCATGTCTCATATGCAATGACCACCTTTATCTAAATCATCCACTTAGATACAAAGGTTAGTCCTAGGTTTCATCAATTAGCCAAAACCAAACTAGGGACTTTCAATCTCCCCCTTTTTGGTAATTGATGACAACCCTCACAAAGATGATCTTGATAATAAAAGTTTTAAACTTGTCATACTTGTCCAATCATTTTGCTCATAAGTAAAGTTTGGACAATTATCACAAGCTCGGTTTTGGTAGCATTAGCTCCCCCTACATATGTGCATAGAGTTTGGATTGAAAGCTTTGCACATATGCATGGATAGAAATGTTGGGAGAGTAATTCTACCAAAATGATGCTATGGTGTAAGAAATGGACCTTTGAAGCGTGATACCAATCGGAGTTGCCTTTTACACCATCCTTAGCATCATGAAGTAACTAGACATCCATCAAAACTCAAGAACCCCGTGAGATCAACATTATATGTAAAGGTTCTTGGACCACTTGTAAAGCTAACCACTTGTAAAGCTTTAGGCAAGTCTAGATACCACATGTAAACTATTCCTATGCATGCTAGTAGATCATTTCATCATCCAATTTCTATACTAGCATTGCACCACACAAGCATGTATATTGAATTTAAATACATGTGCAATGAGCAAGTCATATGAGAATGCACAAACAAATGCAACAACTTTGTTTATGAGCTTGCTCCCCCTACTTGTGTGCTTCAACAAATTTTATTTACCCCTTTATCAAGTTGAATCATCTTTTTCACATCATAAATTTTATTTACCCCTTTATCAAGTTGAATCATCTTTTTCTCTCCCCCTTTGTTAACAACTTACCCAAAAAGGGGATCAAATTATGGAGAGAAGGAAAAGTGTTTGATGGAGTAGATTGAAATTAATTCGATACCACATGTAAGGTTAAAAAATTTATCAAATTTGGTTTAACCTAGAATACTTGCCAAAGATATTTAATTCGATTTGAACCAAAGACAAGCTTCTTCACTCCTCAAAATAAGGGTTATCTTGCCTATGTTGAATTAAACACTTATAGCAAATCTTCTAGATTCAACACTAGGTTTACAAGCTCACAAACATGTCATATGCCACCACTAGATCAAAATAAGCATAGAAGCAATAGTGGTAACATATATCCATCAAATTCATTTGATTTATCATGAATGCTTATGCGTAGCACTTATTATGTCTACAGGCTCTATCAAGTCCTTAGCATAGGATGAAAGACATGTCAATCAATTTTACCTTGCAATGTCGAAGGAGAGGCATGTCAATAAGTGGGTGGGGTGCATTCAACTCATGTTTGAGAAATCAAGAATGTTCAATTCATTCCTTAGCTTGCAAAACCTCTTTTCATCAAGTGGCTTAGTGAGAATATCAGCAAGTTGATCATCGGTGCCAACACTTTCAATGGCAATATCTCCCATTTATTGATGATCTCTAATGAAATGATGTCTTATGTCAATATGCTTTGTTCTTCCATGTTGAACCGGGTTTTGTATCATCTTGATTGCACTCTCATTATCACATAGCAACGGCACATTCTTGAAGTTGAGGCCATAATCCTTCAAAGTTGATTTCATCCATAGTAATTGTGCACAACAACTCCCCGCACTCACATATTCGGCTTCGGCGGTAGAGATTGCCACACTATTATGTTTCTTTGAGGACCATGACACAAGTGATATTCCAAGTAATTGACATGTGCCACTTGTGCTTTTCCTATTGATCTTGCAGCCCCCATAGTCGGAGTCCGAATATCCAATCAATTCAAACTTTGACCCCTTGGGATACCATAGTCCAACATTTCTTGTTTGCTTCAAGTACCTCAATATTCTTTTTGCCGCCGTGAGATGACTTTCTCTAGGTGAGGCTTGATATCTAGCACACATGCAAACACTAAACATGACATCCGGCCTTGATGCGGTGACATAGAGTAGACTTCCAATCAAAGACCGATATTCCTTTTGATTCACCATTTTGCCATCAAGATCACTATCCAAATTGCCATTTGTGCCCATTGGAGTTGAAATTGGCTTTGCATCTTGCATTCCAAACTTCTTCAACATGTCCCTTATGTATTTCCCTTGACTCACAAATGTTCCATTCTTCAATTGCTTGACTTGGAGACCAAGGAAGTAGCTAAGTTCACCAATCATAGACATTTCAAACTCTTTGGCCATCATAGCACCAAATTCTTCACAATAAGCTTGATTGGTTGATCCAAAGATGATGTCATCAACATATATTTGCACTATGAATAGATCATTTCCAATCTTCTTGGTGAATAGAGTAGTATCAACCTTGCCCATTTTGAATCCCTTAGAGAGAAGGAAATCCCTTAGCCTCTCATACCATGCTCTAGGTGCTTGCTTTAAGCCATATAAAGCCTTCTTCAACTTGTAGACATGGTTGGGTTTCTTGTCATCTTCAAATCCGGGCGGTTGCTCAACAAATACTAACTCATTGATGATCCCATTGAGAAATGCACTTTTGACATCCATTTCATATAGTTTGATGTTGTGTGCACAAGCATAAGCCAATAGAATCCTTATTGCCTCCAATCTTGCCACGGGAGCATATGTCTCATCATAGTCAAGACCTTCAACTTGAGTGTAACCTTGAGCAACTAGTCTTGCTTTGTTTCTCACTACAATGCCATCTTGATCTTGCTTGTTTTTGAACACCCACTTGGTTCCAATCACATTGTAGTCATTTGGCCTTTCTACCAACTCCCAAACATCATTTCTTGTGAAATTGTTAAACTCTTCTTGCATAGCCATGATCCAATCGACATCCCTCAAAGCTTCTTCTATCTTCTTTGGTTCTATGGTTGACACAAATGATGCATGCTCACAAAACATAGTCAATCTTGATCTTGTTTGCACACCACTTCTAATATCACCAATAATACTATTAATGGGGTGATCTCTTGAAACATGTTGTGGTTGGAGTACTTGCACTTGATTGCTTGAGCTTGGTTGATCACTTGATGTATCTCGATGAGAAGAACTAGCACCATAACTTTGCACTTGAGAGTCACTAACTAGCTTGTTTGGTGAATTGAGCACTTGACCTTTATCATCATCTTGAATATCAATTACTTGCTTTGCTCTAATGTCCCCAATGTCCATGTTCTTCATTGCTTCCACCAATTGAGTTCCACCAACATCATCTAGATTCTCTTCTTCATCTTGTGACCCATTGGTTTCATCAAATTGCACATCATGGACTTCTTCTAGAATGCCACTTGAGTTGTTCCAAACTCTATAAGCTTTGCTTGTAGTTGAATAACCAAGTAGGAACCCCTCATCACATCTCTTGTCAAACTTCCCAAATCTAGTGCCCTTCTTCAAGATATAGCATTTGCAACCAAACACCCTAAAGTAAGAAATATTGGGCTTTCTTCCATGAAGTAACTCATATGGGGTCTTCTCTAGCAATGGATGACAATATAGTCTATTGATGTAGTAGCAAGCGGTATTGATTGCTTCATCCCAAAATGATTGACTCACATTGTACTCATGAAGCATTGATCTAGCCATATCAAGCAATGTTCTATTCTTCCTCTCAACTAGGCCATTTGATTGTGGAGTGTACTTGGCCAAGAATTGATGTCCAATACCATAATGATCACAAAGTTCTTCAATTCTTGTATTCTTGAACTCACTTCCATTGTCACTTCTCACTTTCTTGATTCTAATCTCAAACTCATTGTGAACTCTAGTGAGAAATGTCTTGAAGGTGTCAAACACTTCACTTTTGTCACTAAGAAAGAATACCCATGTGAATCTTGTGAAGTCATCCACTATGACAAAGCCATACTTGTTACCACCTATGCTTGTATATGTTGTTGGTCCAAATAGATCCATGTGCATCAACTCAAATGCTTTGCATGTGCTCATTGTACTCTTCTTTGGATGTGAGCTTCCAACTTGCTTCCTGGCTTGACATGCACTACAAAGCTTATTCTTCTCAAATTCAACATCTTTCAAACCATTGACAAGATTATGAGTTGTAAGCTTCTTCAATTATTTCATGCCAACATGACCAAACCTTCTATGCCAAAGCCAACCCATGCTTGATTTGGAGACTAAGCAAGTTGTCAAAGAAGTTTCTCTAGCATTGAAGTCAACTAGGTAGAGATTCTCATATCTAAAGCCCTTGAATGCCACATTTGAACCATCCACACTAATAACATCCACATCATCAACCCCAAAGATGCATTTGTAGCCTAGATCACATATTTGTGCCACGGATAGAAGATTGAAATCCAAGCTTTCAACTAGCAACACATTAGAGATACTCATGTCATTTGATATTGCAATCTTGCCCAAGCCAATAACCTTGCCTTTCTTGTTATTGCCAAATGTGATAGAATCAACACCACTATCATTGTCATTGATTGAGTCAAACATTCTTGATGTACCGGTCATGTGTTGAGTGCACCCACTATCAATAATCCAATGCCTTCCTCCAGCTTTGTAATTGACCTACAAGCAAATCAATGAAGCTTAGGTACCCATTTTTGCTTGGGTCCTTGTAGGTTAGTAACTAAGCTCTTTGGTACCCAAATAGACTTCTTCTTTTGGCCCACAATTGGTGTACCAACAAACTTAGCTTGCACACCTTTCACACCCTTGGTAAGCACATAGCAAGAATCAAAAGGTATAACATTAACAAGGTTCTTGCTTTGGTTCTTTTTATTGCAATTATGCTCTAGGTGCCCAACTTGCTTGCATCTATTACAAAACCGACCATTGCCCTTCACAAAACTAGGCTTTGGAGTTGCAAAGGCCGACTTGCCTTTCTTGGGGGTGTAGCCCAATCCCTCTTTGTTAAGAGAGAACCTTTGGCTACCCAAGCACTTAAGCAAGAGGGCCTCACCACCATAGGCCTTGCTTAGGGCGTGAGTGAGCTCATCCACCTCTCTCTTGAGAGTCTCATTCTCAACCATTAGTGAGGCATCACAAGTGAAACCATCACTAGTAGTAGAGGTAGAGTTGGTGGTGGTGGATGAAGAGCTACAAGAAGGGTTAGCATTTGACATGATGATAGGTTCATTAAAGGATTCATCAATTATATCACATGTAACACCTATATCACATGATACAACAACCTTCTTCTTTTCTTGTTGCTCAAGTAGCAATGAGTGAGCCTTTTCAAGCTTGAAATGAGCCTTACCAAGATCCTCATGGTCTTCCACTAGACTCTCATGAGTGGTCTTAAGCTCACTAAGAACTTTCTCAAGTATTGCTACTTTCATTGAAAGCTTCTTACACTCCTTGTTCTTGGAAATAGCTATGTCTCTAGTTTGTTGCATCAAGTCATATAGTTGTTCTTTAGTTGGTTCATCATCATCATTTTCATTATCATTATCACTATCATGAGCATATTCCATTTCACTTTCATCATCACTCTCATCATATAATACCTTAGCTTCTTTAGCCATGAAGCATGAAGAGGATGAATCAAATAGTGATGGCTTCTTGTTGATAGCAATGGAAGCAAAAGCCTTGTTGGATGATTCTTCTTCTTCTTCCTCATCATCACTTTCCCAAGTGATCACATAGGCACCATTTTTGCCTTTCTTGAATGTCATCTTGGCCTCTCTCTTCTTCTTCTCAAACTTGCCCCTCTTGTTCTTCTTCTTCTTGTCATAGGGACATTCGGCTTGAAGATGTTCGGTGCTATCACAATTGAAGCACTTCCTTTGTTGCTCATTGCTCTTGAAATTGTCATTTCTCTTTTTGAAGCCTCTTCTTTTGATAAACATTTTGCCAATGTTTTTGACAACTAGAGCAAGTGCCTCATCATCAACTTCTAATTCTTCATCTTCTTCGCTGTCATCTTCTTCTTGAATTGAAGCTTTGCCCTTTGAGGAGGTGGCCTTGAATGCCACGGTCTTCTTCTTCTTTTCATCCTCCTTCTCATCAACATCTTGATCATACTTGTCAAAGGTCAATACCTCTCCAAGCAAATCATTGGGCTTCATTGTTTCAAGCCCATCTCTTTGTAGCATCATGATCAACATCTTGAATCTTTTAGGTAAGCTCAACAAGAACTTGTGGCAAAAATCTTGGTCTTGAGTCTTGTGCCCTAAGATCTTGAGATCATTCACAATGACTTGCAATCTATGAAACATCTCTAAGATTGCTTCTTCTTCTTTCATCTTGAAGTTCTCAAACTCACTCTTGAGCCCATATAGCTTGGCACTCTTTACAACCTTAGTGCCCTCATATGTTTCACTTAACCTTGTCCACACTTCATTTGCCAATTCCAAATCCTTGATGCCCTCAAATACTTTTGTGTCAATATTATTGTAAAGTGTATTGAGAGCCATTCTATTGCATGTTCTATTTGCTCTATCTTCATCGGTGAGATGATCGGGATCAATGATAGCAAAATCATTCTCGGTGACTTGCAATACTCTCTCATGAATAGAACCAAGGTACATTATCATTTTTCTCTTCCAATGAGCAAAAGAACTAACACCATCAAAGAACGGTGGCTTGCCCCCAACATGATTGAACACAATTTGAGCCATTTTTCACACCGAAGGATGTTAAGCCTTGATTAAAACGGTGACCACGGCTCCGATACCACTTGTAAGGTCCTAGATGGCTAGAGGGGGGTGAATAGCCTATAAAAAATTCTACAAGCACCACTAAGCAAACTTGTTAGAATAACAAACGACGTAAAGCGAGTTTTGCTTAGCCAAAGGTTGTGATGCAAGCCTCCTATCCACAAGTCTAGTAGATTATGATCTCTAGTTCACACAAGTGCTAAGTCACTAACTTACACTAGTGAGCAAGCTAACAACTACTAGAAAAGGCTACCACTAGAGCTACACAAGATAATCTAGAAAAAGTAAATGCGAGAGAGAGGATTGTGAATCTTATACCGACGGTGGAGTGAAGATGTTGCCAATCACCAAGATGATATACAATCAATTAATATTGACAACAACACAATATGTAGACCAATCACCGGGAGACAAGAGACACAATATTTTTGTTCACCCGGTGTTCACTTGTGCACCGACAAGCTACGTCACCGGTTGTGTCGACCAACACTTAGATGGTTCCTCGGTGTGACCCTCAAGTCACTTTCCCCTCAAGGCACGCCCCGCAAGGCACCGCAAGACACCACTCTCAAGTGAGGTAACTCAATGACACGCGCAATCCAATAGAGTTGCTTTTGGTGTCCCGCCGAGGAAAGCACAAGAACCTCTTACAAACAACCGGAGGTGGCCAAGAACAATCACCTTCTCTTGCCAACGCCTCCAACAATCTCCAAGCCGGCTAGGAGCGGTACTCTCCAAGAGTAACAAGAAATCCACCGGCTAAACCACCCACAAGTGCCACTAGATGCCCTCAAGCTATGCAATGCACTTTGGGATCACTCAATCTCACTTTTGATTTGCAATCAAGCAAGAGAGATGAGTGGGAGGAGTAGCTCTAGCTCAAAGGATGCACAAGAGTGTTAGAAATGCCAAGAGACCTCCCCAAGGGCTGGCCAACGAGTATTTATAAGCACCCCAAACAAATAGAGCCGTTGCCACTCCACTGACCGTTTTTTTCGGGACGACCGGACGCGCCGGTCGAAACTGACCGGACGCGCTCAACCGCGTCCGGTCGCCCTGCGACGTCCACGTATCCCTCAAATTTCAAATGCGACCATTAGATCCTCCAACGGTCACTGCACGCCAACGGTCAAACGCTATGACCGAACGCGCTGCTCAACCGACCGGACGCGCCAGTCGCACAGCACCGTGCGTGCGAAGCAACGACCGGACACGCTCCTCGCAACGACCGGACGCGCCGATCCACACAGCACTCGCACCCGCGAAACAACAACCGGACGCGCTCCTCGCAACGACCGGACGCGACAGTGCCAGCGTCCGGTCGGAGTCCAGTAAGCTCCCTCGACGACCGGACGTGTCCGATCGTGTGTGACCGGACGCGCCCCGCGTCCGATCGTCCTTGCGAACCGCAGTTCCTTCTAGGCACTTGACCGGACGCGCCGGTCCCGCGAGTGACCGGACGCGCCGGTTGCAAACCCTAGCCCGTGCGCCCGATACCGCGCTGTACTGACCGGACGCGTCCGGTCATACCGAGACCGCGTCCGGTGCAGCGTCCGGTCACCTCTGTGACCTCCGTTCGCTTCCGTTTCTTTTCCAACTTCCGGCGTAGTGGAAAATAGGCATTTCATTTCCCCGAAATCGCCTGAATCCCGCGCTCACACGCTTGGTGGTAGGGAAAGAGGAACCCAAACCCCTCTCTACCCGCAAACCACAGCGTGACCAACGCCACCTTTGCAAATGTGCAAACACCATCAAGTGTACATCTCCATGTGCTTGTGTGTTAGCTTTTTCTCAATCATTTTCAAAGGTTTTCCAATTAGCTCACTAGGCCCTACATGCAATGCACTTCATGAATTCACTTAGTGGCACCCGTGCATCGAATAACCGATAAGACTTCCCCTCTTAATAGTTCGGCTATCGATCCTAAACCACTCACACCCTCTATGGTGTCTTGAGTGTAAAACAAAATGGCCCTATGGTTATACCTTTGCCTTGAGCCCATTTTGTTTCTCCAAATGATATGATCCACTTCATATCATCACATGACCGTCTCGATCCATCAACCTTGACTTCACTTGCTCTT
The DNA here is from genome assembly GCA_038087645.1 of Saccharum hybrid cultivar R570. Lineage (NCBI taxonomy): Eukaryota > Viridiplantae > Streptophyta > Magnoliopsida > Poales > Poaceae > Saccharum > Saccharum hybrid cultivar. The sequence goes on along the minus strand of JAQSUU010000365.1, from coordinate 1,862,970 downwards.
CACCGTTGCATCGGTCCGTCGGCGCTAAGTCTTGCTCAAGCTTCACCATCACATGGTCCTTCGCTTCGAAGCCTCGACTTGCCCTTCACCTTCACAACCGGTCCATCGAGCCAAGCCTCATCTTGGTCTTCACCATCTTTGTCATATGAGTCAATGTCATGTCTCATATGCAATGACCACCTTTATCTAAATCATCCACTTAGATACAAAGGTTAGTCCTAGGTTTCATCAATTAGCTAAAACCAAACTAGGGACTTTTAACTTCTCAAGAAGGGGGAAGTGCGGGTGTGCCATGCTACAATTGTGAAAACGATGGGACAACGTTAGAATATGGAAAAAGTGAATAAAACATGCTAGATGGTACAAAAACAACGAACAAATGCATGTAATATATAAGCAACACCTATTTTAGTCAATGTATGTACCTTTCTAACCTTCGAACCACTATGACTCCCGTTCCGTGTTTCTAATTTCTTTAACTTCTTATGCTTCTTATGTGTGGCAGCGGTATGGCTAGTTTTGTGGTATTTGGAGCAACGGACCTATCCCGGTGCTTCATCAAAATCACCAAAACCATACATATCTTCACCATACCCGTTCAATGCATCCATAACTCCTCGGAGCTATTTTTTCTTCCTTCTACCCTTCTTTGTCTTTAGAAGGTCTAGGTCGGGAACATAAGCCAACCCGTAGTACTCGGGCCATTGTGGATGATAAGCGGAACTACGGACCAAATTAGTTCTAAGATTCTGATGTAGGCGCTCCCAGAAACGAGCAGTAAACTGTGGCCCTCTGTCAGAGACAATAGACTTAGGCACTCCATGAAGGCGTACAACTTCTTGGAAGTAAATATTAGCATATTGGTGTGGGTGATAGTTACTCTTCATGGGAATAAAGTGAGCAGACTTGGTCTAGCGATCAACTATAACCCAAATAGAATCAAAACCTCTTTGTGTGGTTAGTAATGCGACGATAAAGTCCATAACAATGTCGTCCCACTTCCAACCTAGAACAGACAAAGGCTGGAGTAAACCAGGCTTCATGTGAATGGCCTTAACTCTACAACAATTATCACACCTAGCGACATAGGCTGCAATTTCCTTCTTCATCTTGGTCCACCAATAGTACACCTTGAGGTCCTGATACATCTTACTACTACCAGGATGGATGGACAACTTAGAAGAATGGGCTTCAGATAAGATTTGATTTCTGAGCTCTCTATCTTTTGGCACAACGAGTCTATCCTTGAACTAGAGAATTCCCTTCTCATCGATTCGAAAATGCTTAGTTTCTTGCTCTTTCATCTTTCTCTTGATGTGAAATACACCAGTATCATTCTTTTGTAACTCAATGATTCTACTTCTCAAAGAACAATCTACAGTGATATGATGGAGTACAACAGGATGTAAGAGATGAGACAAATAAAAATCTTCTTCTATCAGAGAGTTGCAATGAGATTTTCTACTCAAGGCATCGGCAACCACATTTGCTTTACCAGGATGGTAATGCACCTAGAGGTTATAATCCTTGATTAACTCTAACCACCTTCTATGGCGCATATTTAACTTAGGTTGAGTAAATATGTACTTAAGAATCTTATGATCTGTATAAATATTGCATATATTTCCAAGCAAATAGTGTCTCCAGATTTTCAGAGCATGCACTACAGTAGCTAACTCCAAGTCATGAGTCGGATAGTTAACTTCATGTTTTCTTAACTAACGTGAAGCATACGCAATAACTCAGCCTTCTTGCATAAATACGCCACCTAAACCAGTACCCAATGCATCACAATACACATCAAACGGTTTCTCAATGTCAGGTTGCGCTAATACAGGAGCTGATGTCAACAAAGTCCGTAGAGTGTGGAAAGCTTGCTCACACTCCGGAGTCCAATTGAACTTCCTATCCTTCTCAAGTAGTCGAGTCATATGCTTAGCTATCTTAGAGAAATCCAGAATAAAACGACAATAGTAGTCAGCCAATCCAAGAAAACTCTGAACTTCATGGACTGTAGTTGGTGCCTTCCAATCTAAAACTTCCTGTACCTTAGTGGGGTCTACTGAAATTCCCTCACCATACAATACATGACCGATGAAAGGTACTTTCTTTAACCAGAATTCACATTTGCTAAACTTGGCGTAAAGCTTATGTTCCCATAATCTGGATAAAACAATTCTTAGATGCTCAGCATGTTCTTCTTCATTTTCAGAATAGATGAGAATATCATCAATGAATATCACCACAAACTTGTCCAGCTCTCGCATGAATACTGAATTCATCAGGTACATGAAATGTGCAGGAGCATTGGTCAGACCAAAAGACATGACCAGATATTCATATAACACGTATCTGGTAGACAAAGCGGTCTTTGGTATGTCTTCAGGGTGGATTTTAATTTGGTGATAACCAGATCTCAGATCAATCTTTGAGAATACCTTTGCTTTAGACAACTGATCAAACAAGATATCAATACGAGGCAACGGATGCTTGTTCTTGATAGTGAGTGCATTGAGTGGTCGATAGTCTACACACATACACATAGACTGGTCCTTCTTCTTTCACAAAGATAGCAGGACAACCCCACGGAGAAGAACTAGAACGGATCAGCCTTTTCTGTAAAAGTTCACTAAGTTGGGTCTTGAGTTCAACTAACTCATTCGGTGGCATTCTATACAATCTTTTGGAAATTGGTGCGGTACCCGAAATTAACTTAATCTTAAACTCTACATCACGATCTAGAGGTAATCCTGGCAATTCATCAGAAAAAACATCTGGAAATTCACACACTACCGAAACTTCTGCAATCTCTTTTGCTTTTGCTATCATAGCGTTAACTGTAGTCTGAGGACTAAAGTCTCTAGGAAGTTGCACTAGAAAAGCTTGTTGATCTTTTGGATCCCTCAACATAACCACTCTCGTAGAGGTATCGATCAGAACACCGTTTCCACTCATCCACTTCATACCTAAGATTACATCTAGGCCCAATCCTGGTAATACCACGAGATCTAGATCGTACAAACGTCCTTCTATCTCGATCTTTGCTCCTAAGACCAACTGGTTGGTTGAAATATTATTTCTGGCAGCACTAATATTATAACCACTATTATCTAAAGTAACGACCTTCATACCATGCTTGCAGGATGTTGGTTTACTAAAAATGCACCGGCAGTGATAATCTCACCCGTAGGAATGGATTCCACAGTGGTGTATCGAACCCATCCTTTACACACATCTGCCTTATTATCATTTGATTTCTTCTGCAAAAGAGGACAATCTTTGGCCCAATGACCTAACATCTTGCAATTCCAACATGGTCGGTTACTTGGCGGTGCCTTAGGCTTTCCTTTCTTAATATTGCTCCTCTTGACCGGATCCTATTTCTGATATGGGTGATATCTGGTAGATATGCCAGGCGAATAACACTGAGGTGTAATCACCACAAGAGCATTGGTCGTAGGTGCATTAGATTCATGAGATTTCTCATGGCTCTTAGAAGTAGCATACACAACATTATAGTTCTCTTGAAGGATAGTATCACTAACAAACTCGTTGAAAGTTGCACACTTGCTATTGCACATGGCCTTCATCAATTTGGGACACAACCCTCTTTTAAAACATGTGATCTTCTTAACTTCCGTATTTACAAATTTTGGAGCATATCTTGACAAGTTGATGAAAGCATGTAGATATTCTGTTACGCTTTTGTCTCCTTGGGTGAGCTTCATAAACTCAGTGTGCTTGATTGCCATGAGGCCAGCAGGAACGTAATTTCCCTGAAATGCTTCCTTGAACTGATCCCAAACTACTTCCATATTCTCAGGCAAGGTATTCTGATGGTGACACCACCAAACACCTGCAGGTCCTTGCAACTGTTGCGAAGCATATTCTGTTTTCATATCATCTGCCACCTTGAGCACACAGAACTTCTGTTCGATAGTGTTCAACCATTCGCCTCCTTGAAGTGGTTCTTCTGCTTCTCAAAAAATAGGAGGCTCTGTATCCAAGAAATCTTTATAGTTGCTATACTGGGTAGGCTCAGGTTCCTGATAGACATGGTTTCTGACACTCTCATCCAAGGCACGCTGACTTTCGGCAAGCATTTGCAGCAACTCAGCAGAAGTAGGTTGCAGAGGAGACGATGGCGGTTCTGTATTGCCATGACTCCGACTGCTAGAGTGAAGCTAATGAGACATCTGCAAGTAGGTGAAACTAGTAAGCATTGATGACGTCAGAAGGCTGCTAACAAATTATATAAGCATGATGAAGAGGTTGTAACCAACTATCCAAAATCTAATCTTAAAAGAAGGAAATCTCTGGGCTTGAGGTATGGATCTTCTGACAATATAGGGAATGACATCCAAGGAAAAGGTTCACGAGAAGATAACACATTGGTGTAGCTCCATAATTTATCATGACTAGCAATCCTTGATACCTGCACGTGCCGAGCAACACAACCTTGTGTCGCGCGCCACAGGAGGCTCCCAGTTTTGTCACGGCACCATGGAGTACTAATCGCAACACCATTACCGAACACACACCCATGAGCAATCCTCATGTGTCAGGAATTAGGCGTGTAGAAATAGTATCATCCAAAGAGGGGGTAGCAAACAAGGATGGATACAAGGGTAGAAGCAATGGAGAGGCGAATTGCAGATCAAAACACATCCCAACTCGAGGAGATACATCTTGAAATTGTGTCTTGCTTTCCTTCACGGGCTAGGTATGAATTGGGTTTCAAGGCTGACACTACTGACCACTCCACTAGGTTGGTTGACTACCACAATTCTTCACGAAAGAAATGCAACTATTTATGGGACAACTATTTGGAGGAAAGAAAAATTTTTAAAGAACAGAATAAGCAATTTATAAGGGAGGGAGTAATGTAGAATGCAATGTATGATGCGAACATGGTGTGTGCACGAATCGTACGTCCTCACAAACCTAGGAAGAATTTTGAAATTTTTAACATATAGCTCGGTGGCATACACACGTTCTCTCAGTAACGATAACTAGTCGCTCTACAGGAAATGTTGTTAGTGTACCTGCAGAAAATTGCATTTCAGCCCAACAATTCCTAATATAGCACACAAGAAAGCAGTAAACTAAATACTTTCCATACATACATCCCCCGATGTATATACTTCAGTATCAAAGCTACCCGACAAATATACCCACAATTAAGTACTTTCATAATCATATGATTAAACATGTAAGTATGCTAGTAACCACAACTACTCTCCCCTAGACTGACGGTTGGACGATCATGCTCTCACAACTCTCACTTACCAGGGCGTAGATGTATTTTGATCCATACATTACCACCCAAGCGGATGGCATCCATACAATAGCACGCCGTATGGACAATGAAACAGAAAACAAGCAAGAACCCCAAAGTTAGTACCATAGTAAGCCACCTAATAGTCCTTATTTGGGCATATTGGATATGACCACTGTCACTCTTTAGATTAGAATTAATATTTTTCACAAAAGCTTTTGTTTAAATACACAAATGACGTGTTTAATGTTGAATCTTGCTTCGATACCAGCTGTCACAGAACCATCCAAATTATAAGAGCACAAGTCCAAAAACAATCGCCAAAACAATCAAATTCTCAAACTTGAGCCCATATAACTCCGGTAGTCCACGAAATCACGAGGGATTTCAAACCAAACTGAGAGCAACCAAGATTGTAGTGATTCAATATAACACAACACTTGTTACAACAGTTCAAAAGTAATCTCATACATCAGAGTACAAATAATTTTATTACAAAACCAAAGTAAAGATTAGCGGAAGCAACATAATTTCTGGAACCATTTGAAGTCAAATACTGCCAGTACATAGTCACCTCCTGCAAAAGCATACCAGAAGAGATACTACAAAGACCATGCCCATATGGTCTAGTCTTCACGCCCATAAGGTGAAGACAATACTTGCAGCAACAAGCACGAATCTGCTACCTGCAATAGGTGGGAATAAACCCTGAGTACGAGAAGGTACTCAGCTAGACTAACCTATCATAAACCAGAAATAAAGTGACACCAAGGATTATGCATGGCTGATATAAGTGGGGCTAGCTTAACAACATTTTGCATAAAAGCTTAGTACAGATTAATTTCATGACAAATGAACTAATACACAGAGAAACAAAATTACTAAAACACGTGTTTAAATAAAGTGTATCACAAGATTAATTACAAACCTCAGAAATTATTAACCAACATACCACATATTATATTTTCTAAATAAACTAGACCTCACATAGATCACAACACAACTTGAACCAACTTATTTGGATCTCTAAAACAGGATATATGAATTTTCAAAGTTTGAATACAAATAATTTAAATTGAATAAAAGAAAACCAAATTCCACACCCTACTGGGCTAGCCGGATGGCACTGCTCCGCCCCACACGCGGCTCAGCCCAGCACGTGGCTTGGCCCAGTGCACGGCTCGGCCTAGCTGCCGGCCCCCAAAGTCAGAAACAGGGGGGACTCCCACCGGCTGATTCCTCTCCGGTGGCGAGGTCTCCGGCAAGCGCGAGGTCACCATCACACTCTCCGCGACAAGATGAACGCAACGAGGTACAACACGCACCCTACGATGCACAGAGCAGTGTATGTCGTCGACCATGGCGGGCGGCGGAGCGGGTCCGGCGGTGTGCCAGCGTCCTTCGGCCATGGCGGGGCTAGGGAAGGACCCCTATGCGACCAGTGCGACACGACGGAGCTACATAAACCAAAAATGTGATGCCTGATTGGTAGGTGAGGCGCAGCCACATGCGAAGCACCATGGCGGCGACGGTGGACTCCCCGCGCGACGGTGTTCCCTGGCGATGGGGCGACCGCTGGCAATAGCGTCATACAGGTTGCTAGGTCTACACCTAAGACGCACTAGACACAATCTAGCAGAGAAGAATAGGGCACAAGCATGAGGAGCGTGAGCTCATCGGTGATGGCGGTCGCGGTGGAGTGCTTACCGCGGTGAAGTTGTTTCGGTGGGTCTACCGCAGTAGAGGTGGAATCCGTGGGCGTTCCACGGTCCACGTGACTTGGTGACATAGGAACGAGGCGGATGTAGCTCGGTGAGGCTCGATGCGGCGGTGGTGGCGTGTGGGTCATCGGCTTGCCACGGCGGCCATGCGCGTGCTCGTGTTCCTAGGCCGAGAGCGGAGATGAGAAAGGGAGCGAGAATGCGAGCGGGAGGGAATGCTTCCAGGGCATCATGGCGCTTCAACCCTGTGAGCAGGACACGACTTTGATGCATGGAGACCACGTGACACTAATCTTCTGAAGACGGTCGGCCACGACCAAAGTTCACAGCTTCTGAACTTGAAACTACGGAACTCTGATAGTAGTTTGGTGCTCGACCTGACAGCCGGTGTTAAGCACCCAAAAACTCTCTAACCAAGCTGAGTTAGCAAAAGTTATAGTAGACTTTTATGTAGATCTCAGTGAGCTCTTCAATCAAGTCTACTATCACTTGAACTGGATCGGATTGGTTTGCAAGTTACAAGCCCGCAAAGGGGTGCACTTGAAACTGTTTCGGTCAAAAGGTGACTGACAACCGATAATGATTGAAGCTTAACTCCAAAACCAGCCCGAGTTAGAGATAGGTAATATTAGCAAACTTGTAGAGCTATGTGAGGGCTTCAACTTTGCCAATAAGAGATTAAGCTAGTTCGGCCTAGATTTGAAACCACAGAGCCCTAAAGTGGTGTACATTGAAATTGAAATGCACCCTGACTTAGAAAATTTTTGCTAAGTGTTGGGCAGTCTACTTACTGACTTGTGGGCCCAGTTTGAGTATCTTCCAGCCATTTTCATGAGATGGTCATATTGAGACTTTTGTTCCTTGATAAATTTTCTACAACTTTGGTAAAGGGTGCACAACCATGCAAGATCTCTAGATACCACTTTTAAATTGGTCAAAGCATATCAGTGCTATGGTCAAACTGGGGTCAAACCTAGTCAAATTGGATTTTGGCCAAAACATGAATATAGACACTAGCTTAATTTGCTCCACTAACATGTCAAAGATGTTTTCAAGCCACAAGTCACACAATAGCATCACCTATGAGCAAAAGTCACATCAAGGTGTATTGAAACAACACTAAGAAAATTATTGAAACATTGTGTTGCATGGGTTAATTAGGCATGTGGCATGTGTTGCATGATCATGTTTCAAGGTGTAGTGTCACACATCACACTACTACAAGTCTAGTACACACATACCATCACTTGCAAACAACACATGTATGTATATCACATGCACTCAACATGAATGTTGCAGATGTTTCAATGCTATGTTTCAATGATAATGCACATGAAATGATGGTGCACATGTTCATGTCATGCTCATATGATGCACAGATGCAAGGCAAACACCTGGGGTGTTACAATCATTTTGCATAAAACGCAATATCACTTAAATTGCAATATTAATCTTTAGCATCAATTTAACTTGTTCATTTAAACCTATTTAGATTTGCACCTGTACTAGAACAATCACTTGGATAAGATTAAGCAATCAATAGTAACCAATTCTGTTTAGCATTTCCAACATCATACTCATAACCATAACCATCATCGTGTTCCATAATCACATCACTACAATGACGTAACTCAGTCCAGTTGCTCACTATCCAGGAGCGATGGTGACTCGAATCGATTACTAATCAGCTGGTGATGTATTCCCCACACAAACCACACTCACCGGCCCAGTGTGCTATAGGTCACCTTTGGTACTATTTGAAAACAGTCGCAGGACCGCCATGCGCCCTCTACATCTGGGGTTCATCCCATGCCAGGTCACTCAAGTTATGCCTGCCCACAGTAGATGCCAGGGTTATCAGAGCATTCTTGTCCACGGTCAATAGGCCCGAGGTGGTCTTGGCAGCATCTCGGTCACCGGTCTGAACAGAGCTACTCGGCTTCACGGTCAGAAGTGCTTATCCGGCCAGCTAAATATGGGGCATGCATTCAAAAAGGACTGAGAGCCACCAACGGTACGGTCCTTAATCGACACAGATGAAAACTACAAGCACACAAGACCCATGCCTTGCTGCCCAACATTCCGCCCAGTCTCCACTTATTCAACCACATATGGTCCATTTCCATGATAGCACATTGCTAAACATGACAGGTATTCACCTAAGGCGTAGGTGACGGGAAATCACTTACTTCTACCGGACTAAGCATAACTAAGCAGATATTTCGAGACTAGACTTAAATAGGATATCAGGATATATCAAGGTGTTCAAGGAATATCATAGTGATATGCATCAACGGTTTCAAGCAACTCCTATAACTTAATGCAATAATATATATAACATATATATTTATCTTGCTTTGATAAAGTAGGGAGACTTATAATGCTCCGAGGCTTGCCTTCCAGAAGGTTGACGGTCGGTGGTCCTGATACTCCAGTAGATCATCGCCTGGCTCCATGACTTCTTGTTCTCCCAGGGGTGGCACCTCTCGTTGCACGGCCTCCTCAAGAACTCCGTGCTCCACGCGTACTGCTTTCTGCACCGATCTTGTATGATGCATGTGTGCATGGGTATAAGTGCAGATGAAAAAGGCGCACCCATGGGATGGCATATGATGCTCATGCTTGCATGTGTATGTAAATGCACAATTCACATTCTACTTAACAAAGCAAGTTCATAACTCTTCTCTTCCTACTAATCACATATAGCAACCAACATGCATGTAATCACACATAAGTAATTGGCTACTAACTACTTGCTGCATTACAACATGAAACAACATGGCATAACACACTAGCAAGCTAATTGGCACTTCAAAGATACACCAAAACAACATTATTAACTAAACATGCAATAAAGGAATCTCTGATTAAACCCTAATTAAATCTAGGTTTGAACAGCAACCTATATTTTGAGTTCATAGAAAATTCTTAGAAAATTATAGTATCCTAACCATGTCAAACATAGACTACCACCAAAAGTTTCACTGCATTTGGACATGTATAACAGCCTACACACAAAAGACAAAAACAGTGCAAAACCATGCCTAGAAAATACTTTGTACTATGAAAAGTACCAAACAGCACAATTCATATTTTTCCCATGATTTACACAGTAACTAATCATCATAGAAAAAGTTTCACATGCATGCATTATTCATATTTTTAGTCCTAGCAAAAATAACAAATCTAGGCAAATAAAGGCACTTGAACTACACATCAATATTTTTCCATAGAACATGCATGACATACATTTTTCATGCGAAGTACATCTTATAATAAGACTAACAAAACAAGTCTCACATTTTTCTGACACATATTGGAATTACTATGCATTTTTGAAGTTAACAGCATTTATTAAGGATTAAATAAAACCCTATATAAAAATTCCACATAAATGACATGCAATACATCTATACTGTAGATCTACTCATGACAAGCACAACAAGATTTGTTTCTCAAATTTTGGAGCAATAATCACAGAGATAAGATTTTTTTGGAAGGATTTAAACAAATTCTGAAAAACATTTCCAAAATCAATTCTTTGAAAATATGGATCTGGAAATGCAACGTGCACACGGCAACGTGCACCTAGATCCAGCCCGAGCCACTGCAGTTGGGCCCTGTGGCCCCACTGTCCAGGGAGACAGAGGCAGGGGAGGAGCTCCCGCCGGCCGGATCTCGCTAGCGGCGAGGTCTGCGGTGGAGCGAGTGGCACCGACGGGTCCCTTCGGCGGCGCGAGCATAGAGGAAAGAGGATGGGGCCGATTTTAGCAGCGGTGGAGGCGTGCCGACGGCCATGGCGGAGGCGGCCATGCTGCTCGCCGTCGGCGGCCTAGCCAGGCTATGGTGAGGTGCAAAGAAGGGCTGGAAGCCTCACGAAGGCGAGGCGAAGAAGAAAAATGGGCGGAGAAGTGGAGCTCACGGCCGACAATGGCAAAAGTGGCGGCCGCGGCTCTAGCGGCTGGTCCTGCTGTTGCTGTGCCACGTAGGGGAGCGGGCGAGGGAGGATGTGAGTGGCGAATGGAAAAGGAGGAGCAGGGCGGATGGGGCAGGAGCGGCTCGGACCACTGCCTTGAAGGCGAGGGCGCGGTCGGCCGGCCAACAGCACCACCCACCGTCGCCGGTGGTTGGCTGCCATGAGGCCGCCGGTGTTTGGCCTGGGGTGGAAGAGTGGGCGCGGGCGTGCTCCACGTGCGACGTGGGCGTGGGCCTAGATTCCCGAGCCAGGCCGAAAATGGGGCGCCGGCCTAGCAAGAGAAGAAAACCATTTTTCTTTTTCTCTTTTTTTAATAACAGCACACAATTTCCTATTTTGAGCAAACAAAAAGCATTTTCACAAATTGGGCCCAAAAACAAAGTTGCTCACAATTTTATCCTTTACAACTTTTCCAAAAGAGGCAAATCCAAATTCCCACTAGTTTTTGGAAATAGAAATTAAAAGCCCATTTTTTAATTCAAACCCTATTTTGAGAATTATTTTCAAAAGTAAAATTTGCCAAAACTTTGAATATGAACTTTGCTCCAAGATATTTGGTGAAAAATTTTAAGTTGTTTAAACACTCAAACAAGCAAGTTATAACATACATGCTGAAGGCTATGTTGCACATGTTTCAAAGCATTGTTTCACTCACATGCAACATCTATGTTTCATGAACATGTTTCAGTTATTATTTTATGCCATGCTCATGGATGCATGATGGTGCTTATGTTCATGATTTGCAGATGCTAAATGCATGTGTAACAGCGGGGTGTTACACCCAGAATACCGGCTCCTACTCTTGTGAGGTAGGGCGCGTAGCACTCATCCCACTCAAGCGGTCAGTGAGTTTGGGGACGCAGCGGGCCCAAGGCCTGCAAAAAAATGTTAGAATCGATAATGGGGTTAAGGCATTATACATGAAAAGGAAATAATGTGTGCAAATTACTTACATCACTGTTGTCAACCATCAAGTGCGCTCGATGGTCCTTGTCATAGTACTTCTCAAGAAGGGGGAAGTGCGGGTGCGCCATGCTACAATTGTGAAAACGATGGGACAACGTTAGAATATGGAAAAAGTGAATAAAACATGCTAGATGGTACAAAAACAACGAACAAATGCATGTAATATATAAGCAACACCTATTTTAGTCAATGTATGTACCTTTCTAACCTTCAAACCACTATGACTCCCGTTCCGTGTTTCTAATTTCTTTAACTTCTTACGCTTCTTATGTGTGGCAGCGGTATGGCTAGTTTTGTGGTATTTGGAGCAACGGACCTATCCCGGTGCCTCATCAAAGTCACCAAAACCATACATATCTTCACCATACCTGTTCAATGCATCCATAACTCCTCGGAGCCGTTTTTTCTTCCTTCTACCCTTCTTTGTCTTTAGAAGGTCTAGGTCGGGAACATAAGCCAACCCGTAGTACTCGGGCCATTGTGTCAGATCTAGGTAAGGCTCGAAGCTTGACTCCCACACTTTGAGAGTGTTTGTCGATACGGAACCCACAGGGTTTTGTAACAATACATCTATGGGTCATGGGCTCTGGCCTAGCCCACGAACAAGGACTAGAAGAGATGTAGCATCTACTACATTGAACTCAAATAAAATAGGCTAGACTAGTCGGACTACTATGAAAAGTAATTTTTGTATCTAGTTCAGGACACCTTCTTTGGATCCGACTAGGATTGTGACCGCACCACAGCCTTCTCAACTGATATAAAGAGAGGCTATGGACACCCCAGTAACAACGAACAACATAACACAATCAATCCAACACAAATGCTAACGCCGACTGGATGTAAGGTTATTACTCGATCATTGATCGAGGGCCCAAACTAGTATAAATCGACCGTCTCTGCATTCTCTGTCGAGTTCTAGCATGCACCGAAGCCTGAACAATTGTCCCGGGTACCCCCATGGCTGGCTGTGGTCAAATACCAATAGCTGGCGCGCCAGGTAGGGGCTTTCGGCGCAATCGCAATCAAGAGCTCTACGGATTTCAATGACATGATCTTCTTGTTGGGATCAACCTTCATCTTTAGATTGTGGGTTTGCGAGGCGGACGATGAGGGTAACCTTCATGGATGTCTCGTCAAAGCTCTGAAAGCCCACACGGATCTCACTCTTCCGATGGGATTAGCCGAAGATCTTGTCGAAAGATTCTCGGGCCTTTCAATGCCTGAATCAACTCACGCTCCAACGACAACCGATCTTGACTTGGTGTCTAGGTCGGGTTCCTCTTCGGAGTCCAATCCGGGTTCTTTTAGAATAAAACTGAGTTCTTTTCCAATTGGACTCCGAAACACAGCATCAACTCTTCAAGAGATCAATTCGAATTTACTTCAAGTATTTTTTTAAGAAATTGGGTCATCTCCCAACCGGACTCAACAATGTGGCAAAGACATACCAAGACTCACTCCAAGGCATGACTGGACGGATACAGAAGCTAAAGTCCACAGCAGCAAGGCATGTCTGGTGCCAGACCGAGAAGCCTTCATGATCCGATGACCACAACCGATGCCACCAGTTGCGCCCGATGTTAGATCTTTGGATGAGTCGGAATCAAACATATCACCCAATGTGCCTGAATACAATGGTGAGTTTGAAGGCCAACGATGGACTAGAAAAAAAGGACTAGATTGAAAGAAGGTTGTAGACACCATGCCTGATAGCGAAAAGAAGCACAGAACACATACAGGATGGAGCTGGTCGAGTACTACAAGAGAAGATCAGAAAGAGAAGCTGAAGAAAACTGCACAACCAGGGCCCATGAAGCACCATACAATAAGATCCGAGAAGCAATGAAAGAACTCGAAGTAATTTTGTATCCCAACGAAGAACAAGAACGACTCTAAGAGGTTCTCTAGACAACAGCTCAGAAGGTACATGGTGGAAGAGCTCCTTCTGGGTTTCCCGCCAAGACGGCGTCACATGAACAAGATGCGCAAAGTCAAAGAAGGTCCGCTTTTGAGAGATTAGGGCCAAACGAGAGCCAAAATCGAGAAAGGAGAGAGAATAACCGGAGCAACTAAATTGAACATCCAAGAGAAGAAGGGAGCATGACATCTCACCATTCACCACCTCGATTCATTCCAAGAACAAATAACAATTGGCTAGAAGAAGGAGCTAAGTCTGAACACAAAGAAGTCGAGACACACGATAGGTTCTCGTGTTTTTCAAGACAACTCGCTTCAATACAGTTGCCTCACAAGTTCAAACCATCAAACCACTCTGAGTATGACGGGAAGACCCAGCCAAAACAGTGGCTCAAAATTTACTCGCAATCAATCGAACTAGCTAGAGGAGATGACAATATCAAAGCATTGTTCTTTCCCTTGGCCCTAGAAAACATGCCTCTCCAATGGTTCGATAAGTTGAACCCGGGGTCAATCAGAGGCTGGGAGGATTTGCAAAGAGCTTTTTGCGAGAACTTCACAGGCATCATTACGCACCCCATCACACACGTAGAACTAAAAGGATTCAAGCAAAAGGGAGGTGAAAGCCTCAGAGATCACTATCGACGTTTTGGAGAATTATGCGCCCAAGTACATGATATTACTGAACGAGAAGTAATTGAAGCCTTTTCCCATGGAATCATGGCTAAGTGGCAGTTTCAAGATTTCTGCAAAGAAAACCTGAGGAACAATGAAGAATTCAGATGCACGGTAGAAAAGATGATTATGACTGAAGAAAAGACGAAGAAAAGATCCCAGACAGAAATAACTGAGAAAACAACAGAGACAATTCGGACCGAAGAAATTTTCCAAATGTGGGTCATTCAGATAGGAAACGTGGACCAGACAACACCATCATCATGGCCGACAAGATGAAAAAATTCTTAAGATTTAGGAGGTTCGAGGATATTCAAAATATGCACTGTATATGGCACCCTCAAGGAAACAACATAACAGGGGACTGCTGAATCTTCATTGATCAATATACAAGAAAAGGAAAAAACAAAGATAACAAGAGGATAACAAAAAGAAAGATGAAGACAACACAGAAGACAAAGGGTCTAGCAGCCAAAGGGAATGATCGCTGTAATTTTTTCTAGGATTCTAGGTTCCAGAAGCAAGCACCAAGATAAACTGGCTCTCCACAGCATCATGGCAGCCGAACCAGTGGTCCCAAGGTACCTAAATTGGTCACAATACCCAATCTAATTTTTAAGAGAAGATCAATGGATAAGTGTTGGAAATACCGGCCTATATCCACTAGTCCTAGATCCAACTAATGGAGGGGCTGGACTCAACATCATATTTTCAGAAACACTAAAAAAGATGGGGCTAGATCTTGTCGGGTTGATCACCCCAACAGGAATACCGTTGTATGGAATAGTACCCCGCAAAGCAGCCATGCCGCTCAGGCAAATCACCTTGCCAGTCACATTTGGAACACAAGCAAACTACTAGACCAAATTCATCCAATTTGAAGTTGCAGACTTTGAAGCATCATATCATGCCATCCTCGAAAGACCTGCGCTCGCAAAGTTCATGGCTATACCTCACTACCCATACCTTCTGCTCAAGATGCCAGGTCCTCATGGAGTACTCTCCCTCCGAGGAAACTTAAAGCGTGCCTTCGATTGTGATATTGAAGCAATCCAAATCGCAGCAAAAACACAAGCAGCCGATGACAGAGAAGAAATTATCACCATTGCCGCACAGATGAACTCGAAGGAGCTAGAAATTCCAGCAAAGAAACCTAGCATCCTCGCACTTCAGAAAGAAGCCGATGTAAAGAAAATCGACCTAGGTACTAGCGATCCTGAGAAGACAGCGACCATCAGTGCCCACCTCTCGGCTAAATAGGAACTCACGCTCACCAACTTTCTTTGGGACAACAAAGATATCTTTGCTTAGAAGCCGGCTGACATGCCAGGTGTCCCAAGAGAGTTGGCTGAGCATAGAATTGATGTCAATGAAGGCTCCAAACCAATTAGGCAATGGTTGAGAAGATTCTCACTAGACAAAAGAAAGCAATCAAGAAAGAGACAAAATTAATGGTAGCTGGTTTTATAAGAGAAATTATTCATCCAGATTAGCTAACAAGCCCTGTCCTAGTATAGAAAAAGAACACGACAGAATGGCGCATGTGCATCGATTACATGGATCTTAATAAACATTTCCCAAAGGACCCATTCGGGTTATCGCGAATTGATCAAATTGTCGATTCAACAGCAGGATCTGCTCTGCTATCTTTCCTTGATTGCTACTCAGGATATCATCAAATTACATTAAGAGAAGAAGATCAGAGCAAGACATCTTTCATCACTCCTTTTGGCGCCTATTGTTATAAAACCATGCCCTTTGGGCTCAAGAATGCAGGCACTACCTATCAAAGAGCTATCCAAACATGCCTCGGTGAACAAATTGGCAATGACGCTAAATCTTATGTCGATGATGTGGTAGTAAAGACAAAGAACCCAAACATGTTGATCGAAGATTTGAAGCAGACTTTTGAAAATTTAAATAAATGGAAATGGAAATTAAACCCAAACAAGTGTGTTTTTGGAGTACCTTCATGACAACTACTCGAATTCCTAGTCAGTAATCGGGGAATAGAAGCAAGCACCAAACAAATCCGAGCAATAACAGAAATGGCACCCCCGCGTAGTGTAAAAGATGTGCAAAAATTGACAGGAAGCATGACAGCCCTCAATTGCTTCATCTCACGACTCGACGAAAAAGGACTCCCTTTCTTCTAGCTACTAAAAAAGACAGGCAAATTTGAGTGGATAGTGGAAGCTAAGGAGACTTTTGAAAGCCTTAAAATGTACCTCACCTCATCTCCCATACTTACACCACTAGAGAAAAAACAAAGATATGATGTTATACATATTAGCAACATCTACTATGGTTAGTATAGCAATTGTGGTGGAGAGTAAAGAAGAAGGGCATGTATACAAAGTACAACGACTAGTATACTACATCAATGAAGTTTTGATAGATTCAAAAATATGGTACCCTCATGTATAGAAACTACTATATGCCCTCCTAATCACTTCCCGCAAGCTTCGACACTACTTTGAAAGCCACAAAATTACCATAATAATAGATTTCCCTCTTGGAGACATCCTACGCAATAAAGATGAAACATGACGCATTTTAAAGTGGGCAGTTGAACTCAGAGCTCTAAATATTGATTTCTCTCCTCTAAAGGCAATAAAATCACAAGCACTCATAGACTTCATGGTCGAGTGGACAGAAATCCAACAACCAGCACCAGATACCATCCTTGATCATTGAAAAATGTACTTCGATGGATCACTCAAGTTAGGTGGAGCAGGTGCAGGAGTTCTTTTCATATCACTAGAAGGAAAACAACTTAAATACATTCTCCAAATCTTATGGCAAGCCATAAATAATGAAGCAGAGTATGAAGCACTCATCCATGGGCTAAGAGTCGCGACTTCACTCGAAATCAAAAGGTTGCTTGTCTTTAGAGATTCAGCTATGGTCATCAATCCGGTCAACAAAGATTGGGATTGTACCAAAAACAACATGGATGCCTATTGCACTGAAGTATGAAAACTAGAGAAAAATTTCCAAGGACTAGAAATCCTACATGTTCTACAGAATTCAAATATCACAGCAGAGGTCCTCGCAAAGCTAGGTTTAGACAGGGCGATGGTCCCAGCAGGGGTATTTGTGGAGGAACTACCGTCTCCCTCCATAAAACAACCCGGTGAGATAACCTCTGAGCCACCAGCACCAACAACCTAGGTCATGGTAATCACCAGATCATGGACTCAAGATTTCATTGACTACATCAAAGAAAACAAACTATCAGATAACAAGGAAGAGGCAACCAGAATAATCAGAAGAAGCAAAAACTACGTCCTCATAGGTGACAACCTCTACAGAAGAGCCGCATCATCAGGAGTACTTCTTAAATGTATCACAAGAGAAGAAGGAAAAGAAATCCTAGAAGAAATTCACTCAGGATGCTGAGGCAACCACATAGCCTCAAGAACTTTGGTGGGCAAAACTTTCCGCACCAGTTTCTATTGGCCAACAGCCTTGAAAGATGCAGAGGAACTAGTTAGACAGTGCAAAGGGTGTCAAATGTTCATGAGGCAAGCCCATGTGCTGGCTCACGAACTAATTTGCATCCCTCTCGCCTGGCCGTTCACATGCTAGGGGCTAGACCAAGTAGGATCACTCAAGAAGGCCAAAGGTGGTTTTGAATACATCTTCGTCGCAATTGATAATTTCACCAAGTGGATCGAGTACAAGCCACTCGTAAAATATAGCGCAACAAAAGCAGTCGAGTTCATTCAAGACATCATGCACCGTTTTGGAATACCTAATCGAATCATCACAGATTTGGGTTCCCCTTTTACAGCTATCGAATTTAGAAATTGGGCACAAGACTATGGCATCAGTATAAATTATACGTCAGTTGCACAACCTGAAGCCAATGGACCAGTAGAAAGAACCAATGGACTTATACTAGCTGGTTTAAAACCAAGTTATATGAAGAACTAGAGGATTACAATTCCAAATGGATTGAAGAACTACCCAAAGTAGTATGGGGGCTCCGTACTCAAGTAAGCAGAGCAACTAGATACTCACCCTTTTTCCTAGTATATGGATCAGAAGCTGTACTACCAGCAAATTTGATCTAGACATCCCCAAAAATAGAGCAAAATAAAGAAGGAGAAGCAGAACAGACTCAAAGATTACAACTTGATAGCACAAAAGAAGTCAAGATAAATGCTACCCTTTAGTCAGCTCAATACCTCCAAGGTCTAAGGCGCTACTACAACAAAAGTACTAAACAACGCTCAGTTCAAGTCAGAGACTTAGTACTATGAAGAATACAAAAAACTGACGGACACCATATACTACTCAGCCCATGGGAAGGTCCTTTTATTGTTGCAAAAATCTCTGGACCAGGCACATACAAGTTAATGACCCAAGATGGGGAAGAAGTGAAGAATACGTGGCATATCAGCCAGCTAAGAAGATTCTACGCTTGAAGAACTCAAGACAAAATTTGTGTAACATTAGAAGCAATATGTAATCAGGATCCACGATCAATGGAATAAAGATAATATTCCTTGCCAATATTTGTCTTATTATGATCATTCCCGAGTTGTTTTCACAACTGGATGAGAGCAAAATAGCTGAAAAGATGCTTGAGCTCGCAATCCCAAAGCCTTTTTAGGCTTGGATGAGAGTAAGGCAGACATGCCGACACTCAAACCTATCCTAGGTTATTTTCATGGCCTGGATGAGAGCCAGAGGTGCTCGACCTATCCCAAATTATTTTTACAATCGGATGAGAGCAAAAGAGCTAAAAAGATGCTTGAGCTCGCAATCCTAAAGCCTTTTCAGGCTTGGATGAGAGTAAGGCGGATAAGCTAACACTCAAACCTATCCTGGGTTGTTTTCACGGCCTGGATGAGAGGCTGAGGCACTGGACCTATCCTGAGTTGTTTTTCACAACCGGATAAGAGCAAAAGAGCTAAAAAGCCGCTTGAGCTCACAATCCCAAAGCCTTTTCATGCTTGGATGAGAGTAAGGCGGATGAGCCAACACTCGAACCTATCCTAGGTTGTTTTCATGGCCTAGATGAGAGGCAGAAGTGCTCGACATATCTCGAATTGTTTTTACAACCGGATGAGAGCAAAAGAGCAGAAAAATGCTTGAGCTCACAATCCCAAAGCCTTTTTAGGTTTGGATGAGAGTAAGGCAGACATGCTGACACTCAAACCTATCTTGGGTTGTTTTCATGGCCTGGATGAGAGCCAGAGGTGCTCGACCTATCTCGGGTTGTTTTCACAATCGGATGAGAGCAAAAGAGCTAAAAAGACGCTTGAGCTCGCAATCCACAGAGACAAGAGCAAAACAGTTGTGAACACACTTGAGCTCGTCCTATCTAGAACTATTCGACATGGGTGGAAATTAAGTACATACGAGACCTCAATAAGCAAGAAAGTGTGAAAGAATCCTAAGCTCATCAAAACTACTCCGGATATGAGTAGAAGCATTGGTCCTCACCAAGGTTCATGACAAACAAACAATAAAGAAAGAAGACACCAAACGGAAGCTTTCTTATAAGACAATATAGAAAAGGGCTAATTCTCAGAATCATCATCAAAAGAAGACAAAAACACCTTTTTTCAGAACAGAGACAACCTTCGACAACAGAGGATGGATTACACCATAGTGAACTACTCGGATTTAAGGAAGAACAAAGATTTACATAATGAACTGAACTATTGTGTACATCAATCAACCAGATATACAACTGGGCAGCTCACCCTTCGATCTCCTTTATGCCAACATCAAAGCAAGGGCTAATAGCAGCATGCCTAGGCCACCATCAAATCTTTGATGGGGACCAGCTACCCACAGACTCGACGTCGTCATCTTCTGCGGCAAGCACTTCCCAGTCAACTTCATCCTCACTATCGCTGCTATGGACGATCAATTCAGCATCAACAGGGGGAGCGGAGATAGGATTGACCGCAGGAGCAGCCACTGGATCCTCCACCTTCCGCGAAGATGGAGTTAGTTTTGATGTCCTGGCAGGTGGAGCCTCCTTCTCCACTAGAGCCCCCAAAACACCAGGGGACGACGACTCCAGAGACGAAGAAGCTGAGGACAAGGAATTTCCGCTCGACGATGTCACCATAGTCACAACCCTTGAAGGACGAGCAAGCGATGAGTGTGGAACCTTATGAACACAATGCCTTTGGATGAATTTCTTCTTCACCATCTTGGCTATGGCTAAAATAAAAAAAAATAGCAGTGCCGAAAACAATCACCAAAGGAGGCAGTTAAATAGGGTGAAGCCGTCTCCTCAAGCAGTCCAACAACCTCGAGATTAAGTCAGATTCAATTTCACCACCTAAAATCAAGGGCAGAGTCAATACCTTCACCAAAGGCAACATGGCACTTCAGTTTCCAACATTAAATGCGAAGCGCAGCCGATGTGAAAGTGGTACACCTTATCAAGCAGAGCAGCCCAACAGACAGAACAACAGAGTTCACCTTGCTACAAAGGAAAAACACAAAACATTTAGACAATTATCAAGCTGACAAATACAACACTAGAACCTTCTAGGTTGTTTTCATGGCCTAGATGAGAGCCGGAGGTGCTCGACCTATCCTGAGTTGTTTTTCACAACTGGATAAGAGCAAAAGAGCTAAAAAGACGATTGAGCTCACAATCCCAAAGCCTTTTCAGGCTTGGATGAGAGTAAGGTGGATAAGCCAACACTCAAATCTATCCTGGGTTGTTTTCACGGCCTGGATGAGAGCCAGAGGTGCTCAACCTATCCTGAGTTGTTTTTCACAATCGGATGAGAGCAAAAGAGCTGAAAAGACGCTTGAGCTCGCAACCCCAAAGCCTTTTCAGGCTTGGATGAGAGTAAGGTGGATAAGCCGACACTTGAACCTATCCTAGGTTATTTTCATGGCTTGGATGAGAGCCGGAGGTGCTTGACCTATCCTAGGTTGTTTTCACAACCGTATGAGAGCAAAAAAGCTAAAAAGATGCTTGAGCTCACAATCTCAAAGCCTTTTCACGCTTGGATGAGAGTAAGGCAGATAAGCCAACACTCAAACCTATCCTGGGTTGTTTTCACGACCTAGATGAGAGCCGAAGGTGCTCGACCTATCCCAGATTGACCTATCCTGAGTTATTCTACACCTGATGAAACAACCCAACAGATACAACATCAATGCTAGGCAATATCTATAACAAAGAGCAAGCTCAGTTGGAGTCACAAAAAGGAACCTGAGGTCTGGAGAAACAACTCAGGAAGATTCACATAGGGCAGGATATTAAAAGACGTATCAAAAGAACCAGAATTCATTTACAAAAAGCACAATACAAAATGTGTTTTTACAAATGAGAGAGATGTGAACATATACTATAGAACCTAACTATTAGCCTCATCATCAGAAGGCGGGAGATTATTATCAAGCTTGTCAGCAATAAAGTTGGCCAGGCCTTCAACTTCAAATTCTGCATTCTCAATGGACTCCAAGTAGTTATCATCATCAGTGTCCTCCATAAGCTTTTCCAGAGGAATAGACGGTGCAAGAACCCGGACATGAGCCAAAACATTCTTGACACATGCTCGGACCCCGTCCTTCACAAAGTTCTGGAGTCACTCAGGAATCAGGGGAATAAACTCGCCCCAGGTCTTCCCATCATCTTCATAAGTGTGAAGAAGCTTTGCAATGGTTTTGAAAGATTTCCACAATGTAGCAAACTGTTGGTCAGATGTAGCCAACTTCTTGGACAAATCATCAATAGTCTTCATCCCCTGCACAAGATCCCGGTTAGCACCAAGCCTAATCAACTCGGCACGAGCAAGCTCTTCTTCAGCATGAGCCTTTACCTCTTCGGCCCTATTATGGCTAGACCAGACCGATATCTTCATATCTTTAATATCAGTCAAAAGCACTTGTTTGTCTTTTTGAAGGGCTGAACAAGATAATAGAGGAAAATCAGGCAGAAAGAAGTAAGAAGTAAAAAGAAGGAACAAAATACAAAAGAACTCGGAATACCGTCACACTATTTCTTCATGGCCTCCACCTTCTTGAAGTCATCCTAGACCACAGCTTTCCTCTGCTCCTCCACCTCAATCACCTAAGCACGGAGAGCCTTTTCCTCCCACTGATGTGTCTGACGCTCAACCTCCATCTCAAAATGATAGAGGTCCAGATCCATCTTCAGAGCATTAATCTCAGAGGTTAATTTCTTCTCAATTTCAGTCGAGAAAAAGAAGTCGACATGGTCCCGAGAGAAAGACTGACCAAACAAGATGAAAGAAAAAAAGAGAAGAACAAGGCATAAGAAACCAAGAAGACCAGCAAAATAGTAATTCAAGAAAAACCTACCAGAAGTTTCTCTCCAAAAGAAGTCACACCAGCCGCTAAAACTCCCCGCTCTGTGGTCAACTTCGACAAGCGACGGGTGGCATCGAATTCCCGCAACACTTGGTCATCCAGATGCTGAATGCTGGTACCAAGGGCAGCAGGAAGAGAGACAGCCTGACGCGAGGACGATGGACCAAGGTGGCAACCTAGGCAATAGAAACCCCGACTACTTCCTCAGACGGACCTGCCGCAACGGTCACCATCATCCCTAGAGTAGGCAACTCTGTAGCAGCATGTTCATCAAAAGCCACCATCTCTCTCACCGCCACCTCACTAATCGTACGTTCTGAATCATGAGACTCAGCACGTACCGCTGCACCACTAGAATGCGAAGGAGCCGGCCGAGGGATCAAAGAAGGCACAGGTGAAGATCTATGAAATGACAAACAAAAATCAACAATACAAGAAAAATAAAAAACAAATGAAGACAACCCAACCAGAATTCACTTACTTGGCCGACTTCTTCTTCAAACTGAAACCCCCATGCCGGGATGAAGGTTTTGGCGCAGGCATGGCAATAGAAAAGGCATCATCACCATCTCGCACCAGGAACGACGTCATCGACAACTGAGCCACAGGAGAACTCAAGTCTGATGACCGCTTACTGCGAAGGAACAAGGACAAGTCAAAAGAAGTGACCAAGAACAAAAGAAGGGAAACAAAAATACAAATACAACTCACCAACGAGCGTTGAGGGCAGCATCTCCTTCCTCATCCTCCTCACCCTCGAGCAACTCGACCACAGTACCATCTAAGAAAGGAAAAAGTACTCGGTTGATAACACGAACAAACTACAAAGATGACAAAAATTTTAAAATGCTCACCTAGGAGCATGCTACCTACAACTTGGGTACCTGGACGAGTACTCGGTTGATGAGATTTCTTTATAGAAGACGACCTGGCAGAAGCATCATCTACTCACATCCTCTTGCCGCTACGAGGAGCCTGGGGAACTAGACGAGGGACATACTCAACGTATGGAATAGTTTCTGCAATGGAAGCACCAAGAAGGACGATGGTGGCTTGAGACTTACTGATTGAAGATGCTCTAGCAAGGTTCTCCATAGTTTTTGCCCTGGAAGGGAGGTCATCAACAGGGATTGGGTCAACGAAATTTCGACCAAAATCCTGCGGGAAAGACAACAAAAAGAGAGTAAGGAAAATGAAAATACCAGCAACAAAGGAAATATAAAGAATAAAGTACTCACAAAAGAGAAACAACTTACAGCAGGAGGCGGGTTGTCAGCATGGTACTCTAGGACCGAGTGCGGAACATTGCTCACTCCCTTCAAGATCTTCTTAAGGCGCTCTAGCACCTCTTCATCAGTTAACTCTAGAGCCAGGACCATACGAGAAGGGTCCTCGGCCCTAGAATATTCAAAACCATAGTGCTCCCTCGCCTTTAAGGGTTGAATTCGCCGGCGTAGATAACTGGCGATGATCCTAAGGCCATTCAGTCCCTACTGCTTTAGAACTCGGATCCTATCAAGTAATGGCTAAATCTTATTGAGCTCCTCGCTCGACAATAAGTTATTCTCCCAATGGTCATTGACCAAAGGGCCAGATTTAGAGTGGAAAGAAAGGGCGGGAAGCATGTTTTCGGCATAAAACCACTCGGAATGCCACTCCTTAACAGAATCAACCAGGTCATAGTCGAAAAAGAGATTCTTCTTATCCTGGCAAAATTGAATCCCATAGCCACCCAGAGGAGAAATATTATCACTATGGGGGTGTGGTTTCAGACGAAAGAAATAGCAAAACAAGGAGATAGAAGGGGGATTCCAAGGAAGGCTTCACAGAGATGAACAAACATGGACAAGTGAAGCACACCATTTGGGGTCAAATGATTAAGACAAATCCTGAAATATTGGAGGAAACGATGAAGAAAAGCAGAGACAGGCAAGCAAAGATCGGCCCGAACAAAAGAGATAAACATAACAATCTCACTAGGACTAGGAGTAGGAACCCGATGTTGGACAGGGACTTTCCAATCAGCCAAGTCCTTTTCCTAGATTAGACCATCCTTGACCAAATTGCGAAGCTAATCCTCCGTGGTAGACGAAACGGGCTAGATTTTCTCCGCAACCCTCATGGCGACAAATTCTTGATTCTCGATAAACGAGAGCGACACCTTCTCGTCCACCAAGGCCTCCTTTGACTTGCTAGCCAACTTCTTCTTGCCCATACAATGGCAACAATCTAGAGTTAGCAACAAAAAATCAACGGTGGTGGCGAGGACAGTGGTGGAGCTCAGAGATCAATGGAGGCGGCGAGGACAGCGGTGGAGCTCTGGGGGTTAGGGTTTTTTCACAAAGATTGAACGAGTAAAGGGCAAAGACAGGGTAATAAACAAGAAGAGGAGGGCCCTTAAATAGATTTATAATGGTAAAAATGTGGCCTATTAGGCCCGCTTAACATGGCATGGAAACACCACGGTCCATTTTCTGCCATAATTGACACAGCCGAAACGAACGGGTAAAGCAATCGTTCACAACAGTACAGTGCAACGGGCAGATCCAAGACTTATCCATTCACACCACACCATCATCAAAGTAATACAGATTGTACAATTTAGAAAGAACTCGGCATCCATAAGATTTATATGATACATTACAGTACGCCTCTAGAGAACTCGAATACTTCAGAAACAACCCGGACCATGCTCAGAAGCAGTTAAACAACAAAGAGACGATAACAATGGGGGAAAGAAAGACTTTTTATTACAAATACCAACAAAGGACATAGGGTTATAGATCTTACAAGACCCAATGAACTCAGTACTATGATGAGCAAGGTAGCAACAAAGAGCATAGGCAGAACCCGGCTCTGGAAACGACCACGTGCTCCTAGCTACAGCACGGTAGAAGACAACCAACTCGGATACACTGTTGTCTTCAAAGGAAGGATGCAGTGCATCCAAGACGGATATCAGCAGCACAGCGGGACAACTCGGACCAGACAAGGATCACAGACATCAGTCTACCCAAGCCCGATGTGATCCTGAATCAGACGCTAATTTGTACCGGACAGTCGCAAGGCAGAGTGAAAAGATCAACTCGAAGCCGCTGGATGATGGAACGAGTCCCACATCACAAGATTTTTCCACCTGTCACCACGTACTACCTGGTACAATGCTGCCATGAGATTAGTCTACCTCTAATCTCAATCACAAGACTTCTTCCACTCGCTACAAGACTTACGAGACTCACAACTCATGACCCAGAATGGAAGAAGCCTTCGAGTTCAACCATGAAATGCTCAGGGGCTTGTCGATACAGGACCCATAGGGTTCCGTAACAATACATTTGCGGGTCGTGTGCCCTGGCCTAGCCCACGAACAAGGACTAGAAGAGATGTAGCGTCTACTACAACGAACTCAAATAGAATAGGCTAGACTAGTCAGACTACTATAGAAAGTAACTTCTGTATCTAGTTCAGGACACCTTCTTTGGATCCAACTAGGATTGTAACCGCACCATAGCCTTCTCTACCGATATAAAGAGAGGTTGTGGGCACCCCTGTAACAATGAACAACGCAACACAATCAATCCCACGCAAAGACTAATACCGACTGGATATAAGGTTATTACTTGATCATCGATCGAGGGCCCGAACTAGTATAAATCAATCGTCTTTGCGTTCACCATCGAGTTCTAGCACGCACTGGAGCCCGAACAACTATCCCGGGTACCCCCATGGCAGGCTATCGGTGGTCAAACACCGACAGTGTTTGACATGAGATAAAAAGAAGACATGAACTTTTTACTTTTGTGGTCTAGACCCCTGCATCTGCAAGCTGTAATGACATGTGAGCAAGGGACATTGAGGAGTTGTGGAATGTTACAAGAGGATTCCTCTTTCTCAAGGTCCACACTATAATTCCTACCACCGTACTTCTCACCCCCCAGGTTCGTTCCCCTAGCTGACCTAATATTGTACACTAACCTTGATGGCCAAAAGCTTCCCCCACTTGGTTGGAAGCTATCGTCTCTGAGAGATCCAAGTGTTTTCTACCGGCTCTACCCCATTTCTCTTTAGACGCCTTTGCTATATTCCATCAATTGACAAAGTATTCATTGCACTTCCTAAAGGAGTACTCCATAATACCAGACATGAGGACTGCACGGATACCCTTAAACATCTTGTTGAATGATTCTGAAGAATTGATAGTCATCTGTAACACCCTTGGTGTTACCGCGTCTAACAACACACCAAAATGTGTCATGAGCATCTTACATATGTGTTCTAGCATGTGTCAAAATTTGTAGAACCATTTTAGTGATCCTAATTAGCTAACGAAAATGTTAAATGGAAGTTGTCGCAATAGCCGTGTTGCATCACTTAAGGTTCAAAAATGAATTTTATTTAGCAAAACTATTATAGAACATATATGCAACACTTTAACAAGATTTGTAGTACAAACTTTGGAGGTTGCAATGCCACCTTTGCTGAGAAAAAGAAAGTTGGAAAGATAGTAATTCTTTGAGCCTAGAACTTGAACTTGAAGTAAAAATCAGCTTTGGAATGAGTAAAAATCCCAAGTGGAAAGCATGTTGATGTCGTCAAGTTTGCGAGTCTGTTCCGGGAAATCTAGCTAAGTAGTGGTAGCGGGTTTTGGCTCTAGTTGGTACTGAAAGCCTAAGTTTGGTTTTGGTAATTAATGACACCAAGTTGCTAATGCCATATGTTAAGTGTTTTGAGTTAGGCATAAGCAACACATGTGATGAAGGTGTATATGGCAAGGAGTGGTGGCCACAAGATCACAAAGAGATAGTGCATGGACATGAAATGATGATCATGGTGGAGATGCACATAAAATGAAGGACATGATGATCAAGTGGAGGAGAAGGATCTAAGAGCGCAAGGCAAAGGTATAACCATAGGGGTTTTTCCTTTTGCCGGTCTAAGATGAGTAGAGAAGTGATTGACCGGGTTTAGGATACATAGCCGACTATCAAGAGGGGCAATCATGGTTAAAATGGAAATCAAGTGCCACTAGATCAATGTCTTGAGCATATGCATTAGGATCTAGTAAAGAGCTAACATAACGCCTTGAAAATGATTGTGAAAAGATAACACACATGCACATGGTGGTGTACACTTGGTGGTGTTAGTACATTTGTGAAGCCGGTGGAGTTTAAGCGGTAGAGAGAGGTTTGGGCGGGATTCAGTGCTTTTTGGGGAAGTGAAATGCCTATTTTCTACCGCGCCAGAAGTTTGAAAAGAAACAAAGGCGAACGGAGGTCATAGAGGTGACCGGACGCTGAACCGGACGCGGTCTCTATATGACCGGACGCGTCCGGTCAGCGTTCATCGTCTATGCGTGTTTCAGGTTGATGATCGGACGCGTAGCGCGTCCGGTCACTGTCGACCGGATACGTCCGGTCGTTCAGGGAGCTTACTGGACTCTAATCGGACGCTAGCACTGTGGTGTCCGGTCAGTTCTGCGTCCGGTCGTTGTTTCGTTGTGCGCTACTCAGGCTTGACCAGCGCGTCCGGTCAGTTGTGGGACCAGCGCGTCCGGTCACACCCAGCGCGTCCGGTCTGTGCGACCAGTGTGTCCGGTCAGTGCTTTGGAAATTAGCCGTTGCACGATCGGCGTGTCCGGTCAGTTTGACCAGCGCGTCTAGTCAGTGCTTTGGAAATTAGCCGTTGCGTGACCGACATGTCCGGTCAGTTTGACCAGCGCGTCCGGTCAGCGCGATTTCGGCTGATTGAAGTTCCTAACGGCTAGCTACATACCCCTTCGCTATAAATAGAAGCTGGCCGGGGTTTGAGGGGATCTCTTGCACATTTTGAGACCTAGAGACATACTTTGAGCTAGAGAACAACCCCTCCACTCATCTCTTTGCTTAGTTGCACATCTTGAGTGAGATTGAGTGAGATTCAAGTGCATTGCTTGAGAGTTGCATTCTAGAGGCACTTGATCTTCGAGTTGCTGTGGATTTCTTGTTACTCTTCCGTGTTTCCCGACACGGTAGACGGCTTGGAGCAGCGGAGGTGATTGAGCTCGCAATTGGAGATTGTTGGAGCCCTCACCAAGTGTTGTAAGGGGTTCTTGATCCTTCCCCGCGGGAGTTCGCAAATTGGATACTCTAGTGGAGCTCGTGGCTTGGAGGATCCCCATCTTGTGTGCGGTTGTGCGGCGCCCGCCGAGGGCTCGACTCTTGATAGTCGATTAGCTCGCAAACCGACAAGTGGGTGTATCGCCACAACGGGGAGTAGCTTGCCGGGAAGCAAGTGAACCTCGAGATAAATTCTTATGTCATTCTCTTCCTGAGGATTTCTCTTGTGTGATTGATTTATTGGTACTTCTTATCTCTACACGACGGTATAATCACTCGAAGCTCTTCTCTCGTTTTACTTCTTGTTTCTAGCTTGTAGTTGTTGTTGTGTTTAGTGAATAGCCTTGTACTAGATTTGTGTAGGTGGCTTGCTTAATTAGTTAGAGCTAGTGCTTTTGCTTCACCACCTTTTGTACTAACTTGTGGTTAAGTAATTCTTGTAGAAGTTTTAAATAGGCTATTTGGACCTTACAGGTACTCAGTGGTACCACATTTCGCCCGACGTCGTGGTTGGAGCTTAGTTTGCCCCGAGATGGTTTTGGCAGACGCTTTAAATTTTGTGCTCTTGTACCATCGACGCCTGTCGCCTCTCTGTGCGTGGTCATCGCACGGGGCGTCGTGCGTCATGCCTATCTGACCACGCACGTGCTGCTGGCTAGGTCCCATTCTGGCCTGGCTGTAGCTGGACTTAGCATGGCTTTGACCCCTCCTCTCTCTCTCTGGCCAACCGCTGCCCCCTTGGCGCTTGCCCCTCTGCACGTCGCAGAGGTGCTGTCGCGGTGGTCGCCCTACCAGCTGTCATGCTCGCCCATGCCTCGCTGCTGCCCTATCGTGTTGTAGTGTCGTGTCGCGTTGCGTGCATGGGACGCCTGTGGTTTGTCCACCCTACATCGCAACATCGTCAACACCGGCTAGTCTTCTCTCTCTCCCTCGCACTGTCACCATGCTACGGACCTGCGGTGCAAATTCATCGGCTAGCGACTGTTGATATTAGATACACACATGAAGGAATTTAAGAGAAATAATCTGCAAGCGCATGGATATCAGTGAGAACTTCACCCAGGAGATAAGTCCAGAGTATCGTATTTGTTTTATCCTCAAGGAGAAAGCGTGCGATGACTAACATAGTCTTTACTATTACCCCTGGGCTGCACTACAAGGTGGTGAAGATATAAGCGATTAGAGAGAACTATGACAACAGTCTGGTTCTAACCTATGGCAAGCTATGATACTATTGGTCTAAGGGGAAATACCGATGGAAAAGAGACACCACAGAGGATGCTTGACCAGGGTACTTAAATCCTACCAAACCTTCTGACGGGAGGAGACTCCAAAGGTAATAATAGGATTGTCATGTCCCATGCTACTACTCACTAATCCGGCCAGATAGGGGGTAACTACGAGTATTTCTAGCCCAAGCACCACGCTTACGCTACGAATGATTACTATATTCCCTACGAGAAGCGAATAAAGTAAACCCGTAAACCAAAGAACAATAATAACAACGTACTTACTTAGTATTAGAAGTTGAATTGCCAAAGAATCCTAGAACCAAGCCTCCGGTTAGGAGACTTGACCCCGTAGATACAAGCTTGGAGAGGAGACACCAACAAGCCGGGCTTCCTCCAATCTTCTACCTCCACTCTAACTCTCTCAATCTAGAAGAATAACTCTAATCTCACATAGAGACTACAAAGCAAAACTCTCTTGTATGTGCCCTAGAGAAAGATCCATTCGAGGGATCCCTCTCAAGCGAATTCTCTCTAAAAATATAAATTAGAGTTTCTGAACTCTCTCCTCCAAGGGCTAGGGGCCTTGCTTATATAGCCCCCTAGAAAGCACCACAGCCCTCGGATCAAACCGACCTTGATCAATGATTTTTATTCATTCTCAAAGGCGGTGGAGGCAAGATCCACGAGGTGGAAGCCGATTGGCTCTCTAGGTGGGGTGGCCGCCCATGGGTCTGGGCGCCCGCCCCTGTCACAATGACAGGTGGGTCCTACCTCCCAGGGTTTGGCTTCTCAAACCTTCTAGATTATACTTTTTCCATCCGTGGCCCTTTCTCTCTATGTAAACTTGACATGTGGGCCATCTTTGATTATTTTTAGCTGGCACCCTACAGAAATAGATATTCACCAAAACTCGTGGAATTCTGTCAGTTAAACACCTAGTCTATGGTGGTAATTAATTTTATAGCATTCTTTTATTTAAGTTGACGGTTAAAAATGATAATTAACTATCGTCTACAAACCCCCCCACACTTGGACTTTTACTCGTCCTTGAGAAAAGAGTGGATTACCTTAGGCATAATCTCTAAACAAGACATCAACAATAGATTTATTCCTTAGTCATACCTGTACTGCGGGATTAAAAGCGTCTACCATACCATTTTGGGTAGTTGAAGAATGGAATAGCCTAAAACTGAGCCCCTTTCTCCTTTCAACCTGTCACTTGGTGTTTTTGTATGTATTTGAAATAAAAACATAGCTTACCTTCTACCTCATGTGGTACTCTCAAGTCACTCAACATATGTGGTATTTGGGAATCTCACTGAGGCATGTATGACGAATGCCTTTTAGCACATCCTACTCTACAAAAGCTTATCTGGAGTTGAAGGTATTTCAAGGATGTAGCATACTTACCTTGCATATATTGCCTAGTCAAAATAGGATCCAAGGATGGGAGTGACATACCCCTAGATCAGGACGTGCATGTGGTGTGGTTTCAAAAGAATAAATATAGTAGGAAATATTTATGGAAGGTAGAGGGGTGCAAGATAATTCTACAATGCTCCTTTACAAAAGATATACTTATTCAACTTTGATTTGAGGAATTGCAACTTGAAACTTGTACTTCACAAAAGACAAAATCAATACTTTCTTTTTCTTTTCTCTCTCTCTCTCTTTTCTTTTCTTTCTTTTTTTAATAACAAAATATACTGAACTTTAATGGAACATTGTGAGAGGATGATAACATTCTGGAGCATTTTAGAATCATGGCTAGCAATCAAGAAAAACCTATAGGGAATATATTTTTGATTGTTTACTCCTAGTGTAGGAGCAGAATAAATTTTGAGTGGATCAGGACTCCGTGGTTGAAGGACGGAGCGAGGAGGGCTTACCACCTGGGCGCCTGCCCCTAGGTCTGGGCGGCCGCCCCACTTGGGGTGGATCTCTGAAACCCATTTCGACGTGCAGGGTCCTCGTGTTATGTATCTTCAAGATTTTTCATTCGTGCGGTAAAATATGTTCATTAAATCATGGGGTGCTTCCCTCACACTTATTTCCTATTTTCCTTTATACAAAGCATGGTGGAGATAAAAGCACAAGCAAAATATATCCAATAATAATAAGAAACCAACTCTTTATTCAGTATCATGTAAGACACTTTGTTTACAATGAAAATCATTCTGAATAAAAGAATTAATCTAAGCAAAGGAATTTAAGCGATCTCGTGACTAATCTCGAAGGTGCCTTATCAACTGCTAGACAGACTCAATCTACTTCTTCAGCTTAGGAGGCTCTAAGGCACTTACGCGCTTTTCTAGTTTCTTGTTGTCCTCCTCTATGTCCTCTACTTTCTCATGCGTGTGAAGAAAACATCTACTCTAAAGGCGTAGAGTGGCTTCTATAGAGGAGATAGTCGATTGCTGAGCCTCTATCAGTTTCTCTAGATCAGCTAAAGTCTTATGACACTTGCATGGAGCTTCATATTTAGCAAGGGCGTGCTTAGGAGCTTCCTTGGGTGGAAGGAATTTGACTTTGCTTGGATGAGCGTGAACCCCTTCGAAGTAGGTGCGTTCCCCAGTGCTATACTTGGCGCAGACGATCTCTCCTTTCTTGTTGGTCTTCACACCAACAAGCGTCTCATTGTGCTTCGGTGGCAAGAGCTTGGTTCTAGCAGGTAGCTTGACGATAGGCCCCTTCGATAGTTTATCTTCTAGCAAGGGGGGCTGTAGAGGTGCTGTGAGAACTGGCTGAGCGAAGTAAGATTGGCTATAGCTATGAGGTCTTGGTGGAATGGTAGCAAGGGGTTGAGTATTGCTAACTGGGATAAGAGCTTTGCAATTTGGATCTTCCTTGGGGATGGAGTTGAGGTCGAGACCGTAGGGGATGATTCTCTTATCGTGGTTGCCCATTGGAGCTTGGGAGAGAGAGCTAGCAAGCTTCTAAAAGGAGAAGAGGAATAATCTGATGGAATGAGGATGGCTGATGTCATCGGGAGTTTATATAGGAGGGTTCGGAGAACCAAAATGACATCTAAATGGTATCTCGTGATAAAAACGCCCGAATAAGCTAGGAATAGACTTTTTTTGGAAGAAGAATGTAGAAGAATCGCGATGGCAAAAGTCGGCGGTGAAACGGCGCAGGGGCTTGGGCGGCCGCCCAGCCCTAGGGGCGGGCGCCTGTCCTACGGGCCCGGTTCCGGTCCACTTTTTCGCAAAATTTTCTAAATATTTTTGCTATTTTGAAAAATATGTTGGGCCCCGAAAAACAAAAACTAAAAAGGTCAGGTCCAACAATACTTAAGTAATAAATAAATTAATAACATCTAATTCTTCTAATTCTTTATTGGGCTCTTAAAATAATTTAAGGCGTTGACCATTTACCTTGAATAACATACCTTCGTTGTTTTGAAGCATGACCGGGCCATGTGATGATGCATCTACCACTTTAAATGGTCCTTCCCACTTACTTCATGGCTTTCCATGTCCGAAGAGTTTCACCCTGGAATTAAAAAGTAATACCTTATCTCCTGGGGCGAACTCCTTAATTCTCTTGTCATGTCATCTCTTAATTCTCTCTTTATAAATCTTTGAAATGTGATATGCTTTTTTTCTCCATTCATCTAACTCTGAGAGTTGCATTTTCCTCTTTATTCTAGCAGCATCAAGGTCTATGTTCCATTTCTTGATAGCCTAGTGAGCTTTAAATTCTAACTCAACTAGTAGGTGGCAAGTCTTCCCATACACCAACTGATAAGGAGACATCCCAATAGGTGTCTTGTATGTTGTTCGGTATGCCCAAGTGCTTCAGGAAGCTTGTCCTTCCATCTAGTACCCATCTCATTTACTATCTTCTGTAGAATGTTCTTGATTTGCTTATTTGATGTTTCTGCTTGCCCACTTGTTTGAGGATGGTAGGGGGAAGCAACGTTGTGACGTATTCCATGCTTAGACAAGTAGTGCTCAAAGCGCTTGTCGATGAAGTGTGATCCTCTGTCACTTATCACTATCCTCAGGACTCCAAATCTGGGAAATATTATCTCTTCAAACATCTTCTTGGAATTTATGTTATCAGCATTCTTGCATGGTAGGGCTTCAACCCATTTGGAGACATAATCTACTGCCACTAGAATGTACTCACATTTCTTCGATGGTGGGAATGGTCCCATATAGTCGATTCCCCAGACATCAAAGAGTTTGATCTGAAGGTTGTTGATGAGTGGCATGGCACCTTTTGTATTGATATTGCCATGCCTCTGACATGGTCTACATCTTCGGATGAATTCTCTTGTGTCTTCATACATGGTTGGCCAAAAGAATCTGCATTGTCAAATCTTTGCATGTGTGCAGAATGCCCCATAATGTCCTCCATATGGTGATGAATGACAACTTTCAATGATTTTTATTCCTTCCTCAACAGGTACACATCTCCTGGGTAGACCATCTGAGAAGACTCAAAAGAGGTATGGTTCATCCCATATGTGAGTACGACTTTCCTAGACGAGTTTCCTTTTGTTTGCTCCTGGTGGTACATACCCTAAAACCATAAAATTAACAATATCTACATACTAGGGGTCAGATCTGTTGATCCCGTAGAGCATGTCATCCCGGAGTGAATCGTTGATGGGCATTTTTTATGAATTCTCAAACTGCATTCTAGACAAGTGATCGGTAACTGAATTTTCCACTCCCTTTTTATCTTTTATTTCTAAGTCAAATTCTTGGAGTAACAAAATCCATCATATTAAATGAGGTTTAACATCTTTCTTAGTAAGCAAATATTTTAGAGCAGCATGATCAGAATAAATAATTACTTTAGCTTCCACTAAGTAAGATCTAAACTTATCGACAGCAAAAACAACCGCAAGGAACTCTTTTTCAGTAGTTGCATAATTAAGCTGAGGTCCTGTTAAAGTTTTGCTAGCATAGGCTATTGCATGATGCTTTTTATCTTTAGTTTGTCCTAAAACTGCCCCCACAGCATAATCACTTGCATCACACATAATTTTAAAAGGTAAAGACCAATCAGGGGGTTGAATGATTGGTGCTGAGATGAGCGCTTTCTTTAAAATTTCAAAAGATCTTAAACATGCATCATCAAATTCAAAAGGAACATCCTTGGCTAGAAAATGAGTAAGAGGACTAGCAATAAATGAGAAATCTTTTATAAATCTATGATAAAAACTAGCATGGCCAAGAAAACTTCTAATTCCTTTTACATTCATAGGTGGAGGTAGTTGTTCAATTACTTCAATTTTAGCCCTATCTACCTCTATACCTTTTTCAGACACTAAGTGTCCTAGCACTATTCCTTCTCTAACCATAAGGTGGCATTCTCCTAATTGAGGACTAAATGCTTTTCTTCACATCTTTGCAAAACTCTATCTAAATTTTCAAGACAATCATCAAAAGTTTTTCCATAAACAGAAAAGTCATCCATGAAAACTTCCATAATATCTTCAATCATTTCAGAAAATATAGACATCATGTATCTTTGAAAAGAAGCTGGAGCATTACATAACCCAAAAGACATTCTACGATAAGCATAAGTTTCATAGGGACATGTAAAGGTAGTTTTGCTTTGATCATAAGGATAGATAGGAATTTGGTGATACCCTGAATATCCATCAAGGAAACAAAAGAAAGAATGATTGGCTAACCGTTCTAACATCTCATCAATAAAAGGCAATGGAAAATGATCCTTCTTTGTAGCTTTATTAAGCTTTCTATAATCTATGCACACCTGCCATCCTATGACGGTACGTTGAGGGATCAACTCATTCTTCTCATTCTTAACAACAGTCATGCCTCCCTTTTTAGGAATAACTTGGACAGGGCTTACCCACTCACTGTGTGGCATGAGATAAATAATCTCGGCATGCAAAAGTTTCAAAACTTCTTTTTTAACAACCTCCCTCATCGCATTGTTGAGTCTATGTTGTGGCTCTCTAGAAGGTGGAACAGTAGGATCTGTGGAAATGCGATGGGTGCAAAGAGCAGGACTAATTCCTTTAAGATCTTGGAGTGAGTAGACAAAAGCTGATCGATGTTTCTCTAAAACAACCATTAAGCAAAAAGTTTGCTCCTGAGTGAGTTTATCACTTATGATCACAGGGAACTCTAGATCATCAGTTAGAAAAGCATATCTAAGACCGGTTGGTAAAGGTTTAAGCTCTATAGGAGGTCTAGGTGGCTCTGCAAACTCATCTAAAGGTTCAGGCTCAGAGTAATCAGCCTCTTCTTCTATGAAGAATTGAGCATCATCCTCTAGACCTGAGTCGACTAAGAACTCTAGAGAAGAAGCCTTAAATTCCTCCAGCGGGTCAGATTCTAGATAAGATTCGGTCCTAGTACTTAGAGAATGAGATATGGACACTGGGAATTAGAGTTTCTTTCCAAAACAAATGTTCCATTTCCCAGTTTGTCCTTCATAAAGGAGTCTTCTAAAAGGTTGTCCTATCAACAGGTCAAAGTCCCATATGGGGAAGACATAAAAGCTCAAATGAACAAAGGTTCCTTCTACCTGGATTGGTTAGATATGTAAAATTCCTAAACTAGAGACAATATGTCCTGAAAGACTCTTCATCAATTTGGTAGTTGGGGTTAATGTCATGCGCCTCATTAAATGTTGTGCAAGTGTAACAGACATTATATTAATGCCCACAACTAGAGCATCTATGTGATCGGAATTAAATGAGCACCGTATTGGTAAATAGGGTGAATCCAAACGGATCACATCAGAGGAAAGCTCCGATTCCTCTAACCATTCACTGCTTGTAACCGACACTAGCTCTGCTGAAGTGTTTCTATAAGAAATATCCTTAGAAGGATTCAAAGATTCTCTAAGATGATTACGATGATTCTATGGTTTCTTTATAGAATGATAATTCATAATGTTTCCAAAATCAAAAAAAGATCGAGTTCGATATCAAGCATAAAATCAAGAAACATAATTTCTTCTTCTTGTTGTTCAGAACTTGGAATAGCTGAAGTAGATGGTATATCTGGCAAAGAATTTGCTTCAGCCACTTGAGGTTCTTCTTCTAGGAGATTATCTAATTCAGAGGATAGGATTTGATCCAAGATTAATCTTGCTTTTTCTGACAAAACATGCAAGAATGATCCTCCAGAAGTTGTATCGAGCAATTGCTTACTGTTTTTATGAAGACCTTTTATAAAAATGTTGAAGAAGAATAGGGACTTGTAAACTAAGGTCTGGGCCAGATGCTAAAAGAGTAGTGAAATGATTCCAGGATGAGGCCAAAGATTCACTAGGTTCTTGCTTAAAAGTCATAACCTTGATTCTAAGGTCGACGATTTGGAAGATAGGGTACAAATCTAGGAAAAATTAGAACATAAGGATCCTCAATCTCCTTGTTGCTTACCTACGGCTTTATCATACCATTATCTAGCTTTTTCCTTTAAAGAGAAAGGAAATAGCTTCCAACATAAAGTTTGATCAGACATGCCTTCTATGCGAAGACAGTCACATGTTTGCTCAAAGTCTCTAATATGAAGGTAAGGGTTTTCGTCTACTCCTCCTGAAAAGGATAGGCTTTGGACCATTGCAATCAACTGCGGACTCAGCCTATAGTTAGGGGTTTGGATAGGTTGTGATGACTCCCATGGCACTAGGGTGGTCTCCATGGGTGCAGAAAATTAAAAGATAGGAATTGAATTTGTGTTATCCATAAGGATAGAAAAAGTAAGAAGAATAAGGTAAGAAATAAAAAGGAAAAGATAAAAGTATAAGTACAAGGTAAAGCAAGACTTAAGGTTAACTCAGCTGACGTCTTTCTCCCCGGCAATAGCGCCAGAAATGCTTGTTGATATTAGATACGCATACGAATGAATTTAAGAGAAATAATCCGCAAGTGCACGGATATCGATGAGCACTTCACCCAGGAGATAAGTCCAGAGTATCATATTTGTTTTATTCGCAAGGAGAAAGCATGTGATGACTAACCTAGTCTTTACTATTACCCCTAGGCCACACTACAAGGTGGTGAAGATATAAGCGATTAGAGAGAACTACGATAACAGTCTGGTTCCAACCTATGGCAAGCTATGATACTATTGGTCTAAGGGGAAATACCGATGGAAAAGAGACACCACAGAGGATGCTTGACCAGGGTACTTAAATCCTACCAAACCTTCTGACGGGAGGAGACTCCAAAGGTAACAATGGGATTGTCACGTCCCATGCTACTACTCACTAATTCGGCCAGATAGGGGGTAACTACGAGTATTCCTAGCCCAAGCACCACGCTTACGCTATGAATGATTACTATATTCCCTACGTGAAGCGAATAAAGTAAACCTGTAAACCAAAGAACAATAATAACAACGTACTTACTTAGTATTAGAAGTTGAATTGCCGAAGAATCCTAGAACCAAGCCTCGGGTTAGGAGACTTGACCCCGTAGATACAAGCTTGGAGAGGAGACACCGACAGGCCAGGCTTCCTCTAATCTTCTACCTCCACTCTAACTCTCTTAATCTAGAAGAATAACTCTAATCTCACATAGAGACTACAAA
This sequence comes from Saccharum hybrid cultivar R570, assembly GCA_038087645.1. Classification (NCBI taxonomy): domain Eukaryota; kingdom Viridiplantae; phylum Streptophyta; class Magnoliopsida; order Poales; family Poaceae; genus Saccharum; species Saccharum hybrid cultivar. The sequence continues at coordinate 1,824,254 of JAQSUU010000365.1, read as the reverse complement.
GCTAAACTCTCTTGCATGTGCCCTAGAGAAAGATTCATTCGAGGGACCCCTCTCACGTGAATTCTCTCTAAAAAATATGAATTAGGGTTTCTAAACTCTCTCCTCTAGGGGCCATGGGCCTTGCTTATATAGCCCCCTAGAAAGCACCACAGGCCTCGGATCAAACCAACCTTGATCAATGATTTTTATTCATCCTCAAAGGCGGTGGAGGCAAGATCCGCGAGGTGGAAGCCGATTGGCTCTCTGGGTGGGGCGGCCACCCCTAGGCCTGGGCGCCCGCTCCTGTCACAATGACATGTGGGTCCCACCTCCTAGGGTTTGGCTTCTCGAACCTTCTAGATTATACTTTTTCCATCTGTGGCCCTTTCTCTCTATGTAAACCCGACATGTGGGCCATATTTGATTATTTTTAGCTGGCACCCTGCAAAAATAGATATTCACCAAAACTCATGGAATTATGTTAGTTAAACACCTAGTCTATGGTGGTAATTAATTTTATAGCATTCATTTATTTAAGTTGACGGTTAAAAATGATAATTAACTACCGTCAACAGCGACCACCCCTTCTTAATTCCCCTCTTGCACGGCTTCGGCCTCATGTCCTATAGCCGAGTAACCCCTCCCCGCCTATAATCGCATCGTGGTCGGCGCTAATTTTGGTGTTTTCCCTCCAGCGAGCCGATAAGGGTGTATCGGCGTGCGTCAAAGGGCAGTTGCCCTGCGGACCGTCTCGCAGCGAGCTCATTGCACCACTAGTTTCGCCTTCAGCCACTTGTCGCCATGCGCATGTTAGCCCCACCTCTGCCACCCCTTGGCTCTCGGTGACGCGCTCGTGCCACCGTGGAGCGCCACCGCACCTCTCGAGTCGCGCGTGGCTAGCTCGCCTCCGAGCAGCTCTCGGCTTATCGTCGCCTCAGCAGGATTCGTGGTAAGTCACCATTGCTCGTAGGCCATCTTATTCAGTTTGCCTTGACCGTAGCTCACCGGAACGGTGGCGCCACCCCTTGCAGTCATTCGTCATCGTGGTGGAGTCGTCTGGCTGTGTCCCCGAAGGTGTGCCTCTGCCCCAAGTTGTGCGTCGGTCCCTAGGTGAGGGTCGACCTCCTATTTTGCCGTAGATGGGACTTCATTGGCCGGCGTGGCGGCTTAGTACCAGTGGGCACCGCACCGAAGCGCGAAGAGGCGCCGAGGGACCTTCCCGTTGCAAAGGAGGTAGAGTAGAGGGGCTTTCTTGAAAGGTTTGTGTCTCTGAGAACAGTGCTTAGGATCACGGGTGAGTTTGGCTTAAGCATGGGGTTGTTTTCACAAAACCGCCAGAGCGCACGTGGGCCACTGTGCGCTCGCGCGGGCTGCGCGTTGCTGGGCCGTGGTGGCGAGGGTTGGGCCGCGCTGCCAAATTGAGTTTTCTATTTTATTAAGTGAATCAAGAAGCTTATTATGTCATGTGAATGACTAAACTTTGAGAATTTATAATAGGTCACGTAAGCATCCAAAAACAACGAAACCAGTTTTGTTAGATTCGTAAATTCATGTTCTATCGAGTGGTGAATTTCCGTTGTGCGTTGCTATGATGTTGCTAGGTTGATTAAATCAATGCATAAGGCAATGAATATTAATGCAACCAATCTTGTAGGAATTTTTGTGGCAAATCTAGGATAGCTCTAGCTCTAAAATTTTTACAGTAGCTTCATGATGTTATTAGATGCTTGCTGTAATTTTCTTAGCCTTCGAATAGCTTGTTTGATAGGGTAGCTAAGTTTCCCTAGTAGTGTGATGTAGTAAATTGGCAATCAAGCGATGATATGCATTTTAGTTGGTAGAGGTTGGCTAGTTCAGTAACTTTGGTTTAGTAGTAGCAGTGGGTAGCTTAGCATATTAGCCATTAGAGTTAGCTAACTAGCTTAGTAGTTGTTGTTATAAGAGTTACTATTGTCACTGTATTAAGTGTCATGTTATCATTGTATGCATGTAGATCATGAGGAAGTTGAGTACGTGGCCGCGGAGGAGAAGGACTACGAGGAAGTCATCAAGGAGTACGAGGAGGAGATCTTCGTGCCAAAAGAGTTCTAGGAGCCGTCCATGACAGACACCTCTGACCTTGCACCTGGCCAAGGCAAGCCCCGGAGCATAACCCTTATTTTGCCAATCATTATATATATTTAAATATTATGCATTTAAGTTACAGGAATTTTATGATACCCACATGCATATATATATGTACCCATGAGTCTTACTAGTACAGGATCATGTAGCTGCCTTGCCTAGGATTATCGGTAGCGTGGGTAACCTGTCGTTACTCACAATAGATGGTTATTTAATATTATTGTTATAACCCTAATAAAATGATGGAAAGGAATTGGTGACCGGACAGGGATTTGGTATGGGTATTAGTGGGTGTAACAAGCTGTGTCCCGCGGCCATGGGGCATAGCTGGGTTGCACTGTTTCCCTGTTCGTGTCGATTAAGGACCGTTTGTGCATGGACCCTGGTCAAGTCACAAATTTATTATGGGAGCGGGAAGGCTTGTTACTCTCTTGTCATGGGCTTTGACTCTTTCTAGGCCGACTGATTGGAGGCGGGGATAGGTGGAGGTCTAAGCACCGCATTGAGGCTGGGCCTCAAGTGTGGGAGCTTGGAGTCCAAGTTTGGACAGGGACCTAGAACCTGTGACAGGAATGGAATGGGTTGGTCTCGCTTGTACCTAGGGTGCAAGCGAGGCGTGTGTTTTCGGGGTACCCAGCTGGACACATTGATTCGTGAATCTCCATTTCTACGTGATGGTACGGCTTAACTATGCTCTAGCATCGTAGTAAGAACTGACAATTGAAAGTTGGAGAAATGGTTCTGATTACTTAACCCTGCTTGATTATAGGATAGGTGCTTACATAGAAGGTTGGATAAGAAATAAAATATGGCTATTAAAAGTAAGAAATTAAGGACACACTCTTAGTGCTGCTTTTCGCTAACAAGAGACCCACAAGCCATAAAGCCTATCATAATCCTTGAGAGTCAGGAATTATATTTCCCCGTCGGGTAAGTCTTGCGAGTACATTATGTACTTAGGGTTTATTTTACCCATGTTGCTGGTGCACCTTGAGCAGATAGGCCTTGTATGGAGGATTCTTCTGGTGGGCACAGACGGATTCTCATTCGTTCCACTAGATGTTTATTTTAATTCTGTTGTTTATTTATTCGCACTCTGAACCCTGGTATTGTAATAAATGTTTTTTGAGACTCTATGTTGTATGAAATGGACTAAGTATTATAAGTTTGTACTCATTATTGGATCCCGGGTGTAAAAGGTGGATTGTTCGAGTTCTCCCGTTAGGTGTGCTCGATGGAATTATCAGATTTAGCTCACTTTCAGGGCACTTAGTGTCTAGTGGAAGACAAGCACCCTGGAAGCGTGTTAAATCAGGTGATTCTGCCACATCATCACACCGTACCGAAGACCTTCGGCATCGAATGCAAGAGCCCACTTATCCCTTTAAGGCACCTGATCCTGAAGCTAACTCTTTGCCCTAGCATTGAGGACCTTCTGTAACTCCATAAGCATCTCTTCAAACTTTTTCTTGGTTCGACACCCACATAGTGACTTCAACTTCTACACTACCTCCTTTTTCTTATGCCTCCTCCATATGTTGGCAACAAAGTGCCTCATGCACCACCGATGCTCGAGAGGAGGGCGTCCATCTACATGCTCTTTCGCAGCTGTCAGCAGACCGTGATGTCGATTTGAGATCATGCATATGCTCTGAGATGAACAGAGCATTCTGTCTCACAAGCTTCAAGAACCAACACCAGCTATCATCATTCTCACCCTTAGCCAAAGCGAATGCTAAATGGACAAGTTGATTGTCCGGGTCTACTCCAATGGTAATCATCAATACACCCATGTACTTGCCTATCAAGAATGGACCATCAACAAGTACTAAGGGACGACAATGCTTGAAGGCCTTCGCAGACTGAGCAAAATACCAAAAAACTCTCTGCAGAACATGCTTCGGAATGCCATCCACGTCCATCACAATGCGACCCACATAAGGATACCACCTAAGGCCTGGATTGTAGTGTTTCATGGCACTTAGAATCCTAGGAACTTGATTGTATGCCTCTTTCCAATCGCCCCATAGCAACTCTGTAGCATGCTGCTTTGCCCACCATGCCTTTGAGTAGTTAACTCTATAACCAGTGAACCCAAATATGGTCTCAATCATGCTTAAAACAGATGTGTCACTATCGGCCCTAACCGTGCCAACAAGATGATGACCAAGGTAATAGGCTGTGTTTTGGGCGTGCACACCCTTCGGCTTCGAAGATCGACAAGTGTGAGGTTGCCTCACATTGCGAATCTTCCACTTTTCATTTCTCTGCCTCTGAGCCCATAAACCCCATTGACATCCATTCTTGCAAAGGATCGCGTAGCTCTTGTTCTTGTCGGAGTGGGTCACATAATACAGCCTGTGAAACCGAACGACATAATCCATTAGGAAATACTTGAGATAATCCAATGTATCAAACATCATTCCCTTCTTAATCTCCACCTCCTCACTATATGGTATCTCATCGGCCAACAATGTCAAACCAGTGTCACATATTGCCTGGTCAACCATACTAATGTCCATGAAATTTGGTACTGAGGGTACCTCGACATGGACAACCTTCAATTGCTTCAATTCGAAATCATTGTACTCCATTCTCAATGACCCATCAGCTGGGACTCCTATTGCGTCCGAAAACCATCCCTGACAACCATCACTTCCGTCAACGCTACTAGGTTTAGACCTGTACTCGTCCTGCAACACATCGTCCGAAGTACTTGGCCCCGAAGTAAAGTCATCTTCGTACGCGGAGACAACATCAACTTCGTCATCCTCCGATCCTTCTGATATGTCATCCATATCATGTGTTCTATCTCTATTGACATCATCCTCATCAAACGTTTCTTCATCGAAATCATCATTCAAGGCACTGTGCTCACATGACCTATCAACTTCTCTAACGACAACCGCTTGCAACTCTTCATCTTGGGTAAGGTTCTCTATGGGCTCCACATCCACATTATCATCCACATCTAACACAATTGGGCTAGACCCCTTCTCCACAACAACTTCCAAGCACCTAACACTACTACTCTTGACAACTTCTACATAGTTCTTCCATTCATCCTCACATGACAAGCACATCAACATATAGTGTGCTCGTTCCTTCCCACAGTCAAACCGACCTCTCAATCTTAGTGACCACCCAAATTTATCTTGGCATTGGCTAACCAAACCATCAAAGGTAGGAGGTGTACTAAAGAAATGAACATGTTCTTGCATGCATTTCCATTAACTTTGCCACCATGAAACAATCACACTAACTGATCCATCTACAAAAGATGAACCAACATATAAATACCAATAACAACTACACATTTGCAAACCCTACCATGTGCATTCACTCCTACAATACCATGACACAAAATGGAACAAACATACCTATACAAATCCTTCATATATCAACTATCTATGTCCATGCAACAAGAACTTTATGTCTAATCCACGAGTATAGTATATCCTAAAACTAATGCACACATCAAACACTAACAACGAACGTTAAAATAATGCATTCATAACATACCAATTTTGCTAACCCTACCAATGCAACTAAAGAGCCACACCATCAACAAAACAAGGTGGGAAATTTCTACCTGGAGGTGTTAAATGGTGCTGAAGGCTGGCGACTGGAGGACGAGCAGGCAAGGAAGGGCTGTCGGCGGCCGGCGGCGCCCGCGTGGGCACGGTGGCCATGCTGCGCCAGCACAAGAGAGGGAGAACCCTAGGGGGTGCTGGAGATGTGGACACGTGGGGGAGAGGTGGAGGAGCGGCAGCGATGGCTCCTAGGAACCGCGGGCGTCCGAGAAGGGATAAAGAGAAAGAGAGAGGAAGGAAATGGGCCAGGCTGACTAAACCTAAGTCCCCTTGTCGCGCCAACTCGCCTGGCATGACAGCACTGTCGAGCCACTCTGGCAGGGCCCACGGTTCGCAACGCTAACATTGGTCAAACATGAATGCCACGGTGGCTTGGCTTGTCTCGCTAGCGCATGTGGCACAACAGCATGGTACAGTCGCGCTAGGCGTGCTAGCACGACCAAAAGGGTTAGATTTGCAAAAAAAAATTGGGATTAGTATTAAAATATTGCTTAAAAAGGATTAAAAATAAAAAAATCCCTAACGATGCTGCTGCCACCCTCCTCACGTGTCTCGAATCACTCAAGGCTATGGCAAAGGTTTGGTCTAGGCGTAATAGGGCGCCACCTGCCATAATCCCAAACTGCAAATTTATAATTATGCCTTTTGATACACTTGAAGAAGATCGTTGCCTCTCTAACCATGAAATTCATGTTCAGCATATGGGCTACGATCGGCTAGCGCCACAGCTCAAACAGCACGCTGCATACTGGAACCAATGGAACAAATTCAGGGTTGTAAGAGAAGCAGACAGCAACACGTCATTCTTTCATGCTCACGCGTTCGGTTGAATGCGGAGAAATTCCATCAGAAGCATTGAGGTTAATGGTATCCAAGTCACAAACCACAATGGCAAGACTCGGGCCCTCACTGAATACTTCAAGGGAATAATTGGAGTGCTAGGGACGTCGGTGTGGCATTTTGACAATGCAAGTCTGTACCAGGGGCACCCAACACCAGATGAATCGCTCAATGCTCCTTTTCTAGAGGAGGAAGCCTTAGCAGCAATCAAGCAAATGAACCGCTGCAGTGCTGCTGGCCCGGATGGTTTTGGGCTAGGTTTCTATAAAGCGGCTTGGCAAACAGTACGCCCAGAGATCATGGATTTTCTAAATGCCTTCCACCAGCAGGATGTACAGCTTGATCGCCTCAACAGATCACATATGGTTTTGCTGCCAAAGAAGCCTAGTGCCAATGTTGTCTCAGCCTTCCGACCAATCAGCCTTCTTCGGATTTTTTTATTTTTAGTTCTTTTTAAATCAATATTTTAAAAATAACCACCCTAAAAAAATATTTGCAGCCAATATCCCTTTTGGTCATGCCAAACCATATGGCACGATAGAAGCACGTAGTCGCACCAAATAAATTGGCGCGACAGGGTGTGCCACTGTGGCATCGGTGTTGACCAGGGCTTGCGTGGCGAGCGCTGGGTCCCACCCTGTAGCGCCAACTGGTTTGGCACGACAGGCCGTTTAGGGTTTGGCCCAATGCCGCGGAATATGCTGGGTCCAACCCTGCCGTGCCAACCTACTTACGCAACAAGGTGGATACCATTTCGGCACGGCCCATGCTGGATTCATTTCTTCCTCAGCCGCTGACACCTCCACATGCGCCCCGCCACCGAATCACCACAAGGGACCTCGTCGCCGCCATTTCGCCGCCGGGGAGCCACCGGCCACCTCCCTGCTCCCTCCCGCCACCTCGCTGGCCCCACGCGAGGAGAGAGTGGGTGCGGCGCCCCCCCTCCCACCACCCTGGCCAAAGCCGCCTGGGCATGGCGGCAGCCTATGCTTGGCCCGCGCCGGTGATCGGCGCCGGCGGTGCCGTCGGCTTGGTACCCCACCTTTCTCCAGCGAGCACAAGAGCAGGACCAACGTAAGCCTCTAGCTTCCCCTAGATTTCCTTGATTTTCTGCATGGTTGCTATGTTTAGGGTTAGGGAAAAATTGCAAGAATGTGATTGATTGAATCATTTGTTGATACGATGTAATGCATACAGTAGTTAGAGGATGTAGTGTCCTCGTGGATTCACCGTGAACTATGTATTGCATGTACTTAGGTAGTTGATGCATGGAGGATTTACAGTGGTGGGTTTGTTAGCTTCACATATTGTGGTATGGTAATATTGCATTAGTGATAGAATATGAATTGGATTCCAAGAAGAGTATTTGTTGATATTGTTTTTGTCATGGTTGGCATTTTGTAGATGGATCGGTTAGTGCGATTCTTTCATGGTGGCATAGTAAAATCAAATGGAGAGTTTGAAAGCATGCATTCCGAACCCAAGTTTTTTAGTAGTCCTCCTAGCTTCCATGATTTGGTTAGCCATTTTCGGGATAAGTTTGGGTGGCCATTATGTTTCAATGGAAGATTTGATTGTGGAAAGGAAAGAGCACACTATGTGTTAATGCCTTTGTCATATGAGGATGAATGGAAGGACTACGTAGACATTGTCAAGAGTAGTAGCGTCAGGTGCTTGGAAGTTGTGGTGCAGAAGGGGTCAAGTCCTTTAGTGGTTCCTGTGAATGGTAGTGTTGATGTGTAGCCCATTGAGAACCTTACCCAAGAAGAAGAGTTAGTGGCAGTTCCCGTTAGAGAAGATGATAGGACATGTGAGGATGGTGCCCTAGGTGATGATTTTGATGAAGAAGCATTTTATGATGACGATGGTATGTATGATAGTATATCTGAAGGATCGGAGGATGATGAAGGTGGTGTTACCTATGAGGTCAAAGATGACTTGACTTCAGGTGAAGGTGCTTCGGATGTTGTCTTAGAGGATGAGTATAGGTCATTGCCTAGTAGTGATGATGAACAAGGGGAATGTCATGAAGTAGGGTTTCAGGAGTCCTTACGAGTCCCAGTGGACGGGTCATTGAGAATGGGGTGCAATGATGCGGAACTAAGGTAATTGAGGGCAGTCCATGTAGAGGTACCCCCGTTCTAAACTTCATGGACATTAGTATGGTTGACGAGGCAATTTGTGACACTAGTTTGATGTTGTTGGATGATGAGGTGGCAGAGAGTGAGGAGATGGAGATTAAGAAGGGAATGTTATTTGATACACTGGAGCAGCTGAAGTATTTTCTCATGGATTACGCCATTAGGTTTGATAGGCCTTATACTATCACTCACTATGACAAGGAGAAGAGGTACACGATCCTCTGTAAGGTTCGATGTAGCTGGGGATTATGGGCTCAGAAGCAGAGAAACAAAAAATGGAAGATCCAAAATGTTAAGCAACCTCACACATGTTGATCTGCCAAGGCCAAGGGTGTGCATCCCTAGAACATGGCTCGTATCTGGGCCATCGTGTGGTTGCTATTGTAAGGGCCAATAGTGACACATTTGTTTCCTCCCTAATCGAGACTTTAAGGGGCTTCATTGGTTATAGAGTGAAGTACTCAAAGGCATGGTGGGCAAAGCAGCACACCATAGAGTTATTGTGGGGTGATTGGAAGGAGGCGTACAACCAAGTGCCTAGGATTCTAAGTGCCATGAAACACTTCAATCCTGGCCTTAGATGGTATCCTCATGTCGGGCGCATAGTTGATGATGTGGACGGCGTTCCGAAGCATGTTCTACAGAGGGTGTTTTGGTGTTTTTCACAGTCTGCCGAGGCATTCAAGCTTTGCTGGCCCTTAGTGCTTATGGATGGCACATTCCTTACAAGCAAGTACTAGGGTGTTTTGATGATTGTTGTGGGAGTTGATCCGGACAATCAGATTGTGCCTTTAGTGTTTGGATTGGTGGAGGGTGAGAACAATGATAGTTGGTGTTGGTTCATGAAGCATGTGCGACAGAATGTCATCTATACTTCTTGTAGGATCTGCATGATCTCTGACCGACATCATGGTTTGCTTAAAGCTGCGAGAGAGGATGTAGATGGACAGCCTCCTCTCAAGCATCGGTGGTGCATGAGGCACTTCGCTGCCAACATTTGGTGACGCCAAAAGAAAAAGGAAGTTGTGCAGAAGTTGAAGTCATTGTGTGGTTGTCGAACCAAGGAGAAATTTGAGGACACACTAGCTGAGTTGAATAAGGTCCTTAATGGTAGGGCAAAGATGTGGCTACAAGATCAAATGGCTTATAGGGACAAGTGGTCTCTAGCATTCGATGGCGGAGGTCTTAGGTACGGTATCATGATCATGAATTCTTTGGAATCGTTCAACAAAGTCTTCCAGGGCATCCGTGCAGTTCCTGTCTCAGGTATTGTCGAGTACTCATTTAGGAAGTGTAATGAATACTTTGTCAATCAATGGAACATAGCAAATCATTCAAGAGAAAAATGGGGGCGAGACAGTAGAAAATATTTGGAGGTTGCTGAGATGATTGCTTCAAACCAAGTAGGAGAAGCTTTTGGATCATTGAGGCTAGTATACAATGTAATGTTGGCCGGAGGCACCAATCCAGGGGGAGAAGTACGGTGGCAGGAATTATAGAGTGGACCCTGACAAAGTGGAATGCTTGTGTAACATTCCTCAACTCTTTCATGTCCCTTGCTCGCATTTCATCACAGCTTGTAAAATGAGGGGACTAGACCATGAAAATGACAAGTTCATGTCTCCATTCTATCTTATGTCCCACACTCTCAAAGTGTGGGACTATAGCTTCGAGCCGTACCAAGATCCAACATAATGGCCCACATACTACAGGTTGGATTATGTTCCAGACCCCGATCTTCTAAAGACAAAGAAGGGTAGAAGGAAGAAAAAATGGCTTTAAGGAGTTATGGACGAATCGAACGGGTATAGTGAAGATATGTACGGTTCAGGTGACTTTAATGAGGCACCAGGTCAAGTCTGTTACTCCAAATGCCATAGAACAGGTCACTGCTACCACTCATGACAAACATATGAAGGCAATGAAACTAGCTAGACAAAACGCAAGTCCTAGTGGTCCCAAATGTAGAAAGGTACTTCATGTTTGTTTATGGACTTTACATGTACTCTTTTTTTATATTTTCTAACATTGTCCTATTGTTGCATTTCTTTAGGATGGCGCCCCCGGTAGTACCCCCTTCTTGACCCCGAGGTGGACAAGGACCACCTTGCGCACCTGATGGCCAACGACGGCAAGGTAAGTGATGCAAAAATCATTTTTACATTGTTTACTTGTTTCCATACATGTTGACATTGTTAAATTGTTTGCAGGTGCTGCAACCACTGTGTCCTCGCACTCACAAACCAATGAGGTGGGATGAGCGGTACTCCCCTTATCTGGAAAGGGCGGGGTTTCTGCACCTGGCTCATGCTATTGTGGCTGGGCTCTCGCAGATGGACGGAGCACTCCTCAGTGCCTTTGTTGACCACTGGCGTCCAGAGACCCACACCTTCCACCTCCCTTGTGGAGAGATGGCACCGCTGATGCAAGATGTGGGCTACATCTTGGGCCTTCAAATTAATGGTGTTGTGGTGTCTGGCACCATCAACACTGACAACTGGAAGGAGATGGTGCATCAGTTCACCGGCCACTATCCATTGGAACCTGAGGAAGGAAAGAAGGAGAAGAAGACCTTGGGTGTTAGCTCCAAATGGCTTAAGGACCACTTCAATGAATGCCCAGAGCATGCGGATGATGAAGTGGTCCAGAGGCACGCCCGTGTGTGGCTATGGCACATGGTGGCCTCCTTTCTTGTCCCAGATGCTTTTGGGAACACCGTCTCATGGATGTGCCTACCATAGCTCCGTGAGGAATGGGAGAACATCACCCTATATAGTTGGGGTCTGCCACACTTGCATGGTTGTATCGCCAGCTATGTGAGGCGTGTAGGAGGGCCAGCCCCACTTCTATTTGATGCCACAGCTGTTTGATGCTCCCTATGCCACCCAACCTAAGGTGCGTGTAACTACACAAACTTAGAGTAACAACATTTTGATATATGGGATGAAAGTTAGACTTAGTTGAAACATAGATCAAACTTAGTTCAAACTTAGATCAAACTTAGTTCAAACTTAGTTAGAACTTAGTTCAAAATTAGTTGAAACTTAGTTGAAATAGAGCAACTATGCAACTTATCATATTTTTGTGAAGGGTTCCTCCCAACGCTCCCAAGAAGGCCCTCGATGATACACGTGTCGCCGAGCTCGTGACCACACCGATGTAGGGAGCCCAAATCTCCTACCGACCAATCCAGGCAGCGAGCGTCATCGTAAACAGCAGTACACACCAAACCCATGAAGACAATTGAAGCCCATTTGCTGCTATGTGCATGTGTCGCCGTGCTTGTGACCACACCGATGCACGGAGCCCGAATCTCCTACCGACCAATCTAGGCAGCGAGCGTCGTCGTAAATAGCAGTACACACCAAACCCATGAATACAATTGAAGCCCATTTGCTGCTATGTGAAATGTCATGTTGCAGGTGAAGTGCCAACCATGGCTATGCCAAAACTGTGTATGTGATGAATTGTTATGACTATGGAGTGTGGAACTAAGTATGTCGACATTCTGTGGACTGTCGAACTAACTATGGACTGTGGAATGTCATGTGATTTAAGTATGTGCTTATGTGGACATTCTGTGGACTATGTGTTTGTGGACAATATATGTGTGTGTTCATTGATGTGGAATGTCATGTGAATTGGTTATGTGTTTTGTTCATGAAAAATCTATAAGTTAGGACAAACAAAAGTCATTTTTTGAACTGTCCAGGCTTGTCGTGCCAAACATCTTGGCGCGACAGTCATAAAACACTATACGTTGTACTGTTGAAATGACTATCGGGCCTGTCGCGCCAACTGATTTGGCGCGACAAACCTATCTATGAATAGTAATTCCATACTAGTGACGACGCTCAGCTGGCGGCTGGCGCAACGCCAACTGAGCGTTGTCACTAGTATGGAATTACTGTTCACAAATGGGTTTGTCATGCCAAACCAGTTGGCGCGACAGGCCCGATAGTCATTTCAACAGTACAACGTATAGTGTTTTATGACTGTCGCGCCAAGATGTTTGGCACGACAAGCCTGGACAGTTCAAAAAATGACTTTTGTTTGTCCTAACTTATAGATTTTTCATGAACAAAACACATAACCAATTCACATGACATTCCACATCAATGAACACACACATATATTGTCCACAAACACATAGTCCACAGAATGTCCACATAAGCACATACTTAAATCACATGACATTCCACAGTCCATAGTTAGTTCGACAGTCCACAGAATGTCGACATACTTAGTTCCACACTCCATAGTCATAACAATTCATCACATACACAGTTTTGGCATAGCCATGGTTGGCACTTCACCTGCAACATGACATTTCACATAGCAGCAAATGGGCTTCAATTGTATTCATGGGTTTGGTGTGTACTGCTGTTTACGACGACGCTCGCTGCCTAGATTGGTCGGTAGGAGATTCGGGCTCCGTGCATTGGTGTGGTCACAAGCACGGCGACGCATGCACATAGCAGCAAATGGGCTTCAATTGTCTTCATGGGTTTGGTGTGTACTGTTGTTTACGATGACGCTCGCTGCCTGGATTGGTCGGTAGGAGATTTGGGCTCCCTACATCGGTGTGGTCACGAGCACGGCGACACGTGTATCATCGAGGGCCTTCTTGGGAGCGTTGGGAGGAACCCTTCACAAAAATATGATAAGTTGCATAGTTGCTCTATTTCAACTAAGTTTCAACTAATTTTGAACTAAGTTCCAACTAAGTTTGAACTAAGTTTGATCTAAGTTTGAACTAAGTTTGATCTATGTTTCAACTAAGTCTAACTTTCATCCCATATATCAAAATGTTGTTACTCTAAGTTTGTGTAGTTACACGCACCTTAGGTTGGGTGGCATGGGGAGCATCAAACAGCTGTGGCATCAAATAGAAGTGGGGCTGGCCCTCCTACACGCCTCACATAGCTGGCGATACAACCATGCAAGTGTGGCAGACCCCAACTATATAGGGTGATGTTCTCCCATTCCTCACGGAGCTATGGTAGGCACATCCATGAGACGGTGTTCCCAAAAGCATCTGGGACAAGAAAGGAGGCCACCATGTGCCATAGCCACACACGGGCATGCCTCTGGACCACTTCATCATCCGCATGCTCTGGGCATTCATTGAAGTGGTCCTTAAGCCATTTGGAGCTAACACCCAAGGTCTTCTTCTCCTTCTTTCCTTCCTCAGGTTCCAATGGATAGTGGCCGGTGAACTGATGCACCATCTCCTTCCAGTTGTCAGTGTTGATGGTGCCAGACACCACAACACCATTAATTTGAAGGCCCAAGATGTAGCCCACATCTTGCATCAGCGGTGCCATCTCTCCACAAGGGAGGTGGAAGGTGTGGGTCTCTGGACGCCAGTGGTCAACAAAGGCACTGAGGAGTGCTCCGTCCATCTGCGAGAGCCCAGCCACAATAGCACGAGCCAGGTGCAGAAACCCCGCCCTTTCCAGATAAGGGGAGTACCGCTCATCCCACCTCATTGGTTTGTGAGTGCGAGGACACAGTGGTTGCAGCACCTGCAAACAATTTAACAATGTCAACATGTATGGAAACAAGTAAACAATGTAAAAATGATTTTTGCATCACTTACCTTGCTGTCGTTGGCCATCAGGTGCGCAAGGTGGTCCTTGTCCACCTCGGGGTCAAGAAGGGGGTACTACCGGGGGCGCCATCCTAAAGAAATGCAACAATAGGACAATGTTAGAAAATATAAAAAAAGAGTACATGTAAAGTCCATAAACAAACATGAAGTACCTTTCTACATTTGGGACCACTAGGACTTGCGTTTTGTCTACCTAGTTTCATTGCCTTCATATGTTTGTCATGAGTGGTAGCAGTGACTTGTTCTATGGCATTTGGAGTAACAGACTTGACTTGGTGCCTCATTAAAGTCACCTGAACCGTACATATCTTCACTATACCCGTTCGATTCGTCCATAACTCCTTAGAGCCATTTTTTCTTCCTTCTACCCTTCTTTGTCTTTAGAAGATCGGGGTCCGGAACATAATCCAACCTGTAGTATGCGGGCCATTATGTTGGATCTTGGTACGGCTCGAAGCTATAGTCCCACACTTTGAGAGTGTGGGACATAAGATAGAATGGAGACATGAACTTGTCATTTTCATGGTCTAGTCCCCTCATTTTACAAGCTGTGATGAAATGTGAGCAAGGGACATGAAAGAGTTGAGGAATGTTACACAAGCATTCCACTTTGTCAGGGTCCACTCTATAATTCCTGCCACCGTACTTCTCCCCCTGGATTGGTGCCTCCGGCCGACATTACATTGTATACTAGCCTCAATGATCCAAAAGCTTCTCCTACTTGGTTTGAAGCAATCATCTCAGCAACCTCCAAATATTTTCTACTGGCTCACCCCCATTTTTCTCTTGAATGATTTGCTATGTTCCATTGATTGACAAAGTATTCATTACACTTCCTAAATGAGTACTCGACAATACCTGAGACAGGAACTGCACGGATGCCCTTGAAGACTTTGTTGAACGATTCCAAAGAATTCATGGTCATGATACCGTACCTAAGACCTCCGCCATCGAATGCTAGAGCCCACTTGTCCCTCTAAGCCATTTGATCTTGTAGCCACATCTTTGCCCTACCATTAAGGACCTTATTCAACTCAGCTAGTGTGTCCTCAAATTTCTCCTTGGTTCGACAACCACACAATGACTTCAACTTCTGCACAACTTCCTTTTTCTTTTGGCGTCACCAAATGTTGGCAGCGAAGTGCCTCATGCACCACCGATGCTTGAGAGGAGGCTGTCCATCTACATCCTCTCTCGCAGCTTTAAGCAAACCATGATGTCGGTCAGAGATCATGCAGATCCTGCAAGAAGTATAGATGACATTCTGTCGCACATGCTTCATGAACCAACACCAACTATCATTGTTCTCACCCTCCACCAATCCAAACACTAAAGGCACAATCTGATTGTCCGGATCAACTCCCACAACAATCATCAAAACACCCTAGTACTTGCTTGTAAGGAATGTGCCATCCATAAGCACTAAGGGCCAGCAAAGCTTGAACGCCTCGGCAGACTGTGAAAAACACCAAAACACCCTCTGTAGAACATGCTTCGGAACGCCGTCCACATCATCAACTATGTGCCCGACATGAGGATACCATCTAAGGCCAGGATTGAAGTGTTTCATGGCACTTAGAATCCTAGGCACTTGGTTGTACGCCTCCTTCCAATCACCCCACAATAACTCTATGGTGTGCTGCTTTGCCCACCATGCCTTTGAGTACTTCACTCTATAACCAGTGAAGCCCCTTAAGGTCTCGATTAGGGAGGAAATAGATGTGTCACTATCGGCCCTTACAATAGCAACCACACGATGGCCCAGATATGAGCCATGTTCTAGGGATGCACACCCTTGGCCTTGGCAGATCAACATGTGTGAGGTTGCTTAACATTTTGGATCTTCCATTTTTTGTTTCTCTGCTTCTAAGCCCATAATCCCCAGCTACATCGAACCTTACAGAGGATCATGTACCTCTTCTCCTTGTCGTAGTGAGTGATAGTATAAGGCCTATGAAACCTAATGGCGTAATCCATGAGAAAATACTTCAGCTGCTCCAGTGTATCAAATAACATTCCCTTCTTAATCTCCATCTCCTCACTCTCTGCCACCTCATCATCCAACAACATCAAACTAGTGTCACAAATTGCCTCGTCAACCATACTAATGTCCATGAAGTTTAGAACGGGGGTACCTCTACATGGACTACCCTCAATTACCTTAGTTCCGCATCATTGCACTCCATTCTCAACGACCCGTCCACTGGGACTCGTAAGGACTCCTGAAACCCTACTTCATGACATTCCCCTTCTTCATCATCACTACTAGGCAATGACCTATACTCATCCTCTAAGACAACATCTGAAGCACCTTCGCCTGAAGTCAAGTCATCTTTGACCTCATAGGTAACACCACCTTCATCATCCTCCGATCCTTCAGATATACTATCATACATACCATCGTCATCATAAAATGCTTCTTCATCAAAATCATAACCTAGGGCACCATCCTCACATGCCCTATCATCTTCTCTAACGGGAACTGCCACTAACTCTTCTTCTTGGGTAAGGTTCTCAATGGGCTACACATCAACACTACCATTCACAGGAACCACTAAAGGACTTGACCTCTTCTGCACCACAACTTCCAAGCACCTGACGCTACTACTCTTGACAACGTCTACATAGTCCTTCCATTCATCCTCATATGACAAAGGCATTAACACATAGTGTGCTCTTTCCTTTCCACAATCAAATCTTCCATTGAAACTTAATGGCCACCCAAACTTATCCCGAAAATGGCTAACCAAATCATGGAAGCTAGGAGGACTACTAAAAAACTTGGGTTCGGAATGCATGCTTTCAAATTCTCCATTTGATTTTACTATGCCACCATGAAAGAATCGCACTAACCGATCCATCTACAAAATGCCAACCATGACAAAAAACAATATCAACAAATACTCTTCTTGGAATCCAATTCATATTCTATCACTAATGCAATATTACCATACCACAATATGTGAAGCTAACAAACCCACCACTGTAAATCCTCCATGCATCAACTACCTAAGTACATGCAATACATAGTTCACGGTGAATCCACGAGGACACTACATCCTCTAACTACTGTATGCATTACATCATATCAACAAATGATTCAATCAATCACATTCTTGCAATTTTTCCCTAACCCTAAACATAGCAACCATGCAGAAAATCAAGGAAATCTAGGGGAAGCTAGAGGCTTACGTTGGTCCTGCTCTTGTGCTCGCTGGAGGAAGGTGGGGTACCAAGCCGGCGGCACCGCCGGCGCCGGTCACCGGCGCAGGCCAAGCATAGGCTGCCGCCATGCCCAGGCGGCTCCGGCCAGGGTGGTGGGAGGGGGGGTGCCGCACCCACTCTCTCCTCGCGTGGGGCCAGCGAGGTGGCGGGAGGGAGCAGGGAGGTGGCCGGTGGCTCCCCGGCGGCGAAATGGCGGCGACGAGGTCCCTTGTGGTGATTCGGTGGCGGGGCGCATGTGGAGGTGTCAGCGGCTGAGGAAGAAATGAATCCAGCATGGACCGTGCCGAAATGGTATCCACCTTGTTGCGTAAGTAGGTTGGCACGGCAGGGTTGGACCCAGCATATTCCGCGGCATTGGGTCAAACCCTAAACGGCCTGTCGTGCCAAACCAGTTGGCGCTATAGGGTGGGACCCAGCGCTCGCCACGCAAGCCCTGGTCAACACCGATGCCACAGTGGCACACCCTGTCGCGCTAATTTATTTGGTGCGACTACGTGCTTCTATCGTGCCATATGGTTTGGCGTGACCAAAAGGGATATTGGCTGCAAATATTTTTTTAGGGTGGTTATTTTTAAAATATTGATTTAAAAAGAACTAAAAATAAAAAAAAAATCCGAAGAAGGCTGATTGGTCGGAAGGCTGAGACAACATTGGCACTAGGCTTCTTTGGCAGCAAAACCATATGTGATTTGTTGAGTCGATCAAGCTGTACATCCTGCTGGTGGAAGGCATTTAGAAAATCCATGATCTCTGGGCGTACTGTTTGCCAAGCCGCTTTGTAGAAACCTGGCCCAAAACCATTCGGGCCAGCAGCACTGCAGCGGTTCATTTGCTTGATTGCTGCTAAGGCTTCCTCCTCTAGAAAAGGAGCATTGAGCGATTCATCTGGTGTTGGGTGCCCCTGGTACAGACTTGCATTGTCAAAATGCCACACCGACGTCCCTAGCACTCCAATTATTCCCTTGAAGTATTCAGTGAGGGCCTGAGTCTTGCCATTGTGGTTTGTGACTTGGATACCGTTAACCTCAATGCTTCTGATGGAATTTCTCTGCATTCAACCGAACGCGTGAGCATGAAAGAATGACGTGTTGTTGTCTGCTTCTCTTACAACCCTGAATTTGTTCCATTGGTTCCAGTATGCAGCGTGCTGTTTGAGCTGTGGCGCTAGCCGATCGTAGCCCATATGCTGAACATGAATTTCATGGTTAGAGAGGCAACGATCTTCTTCAAGTGTATCAAAAGGCATAATTATAAATTTGCAGTTTGGGATTATGGCAGGTGGCGCCCTATTACGCCTAGACCAAACCTTTGCCATAGCCTTGAGTGATTCGAGACGCGTGAGGAAGGTGGCTACATCCAACCATGTACAAAATATGAAGGGATCTTGCTGTCGTTGCACAAAAGAAGCAAAGCTATCCACCTACTCCATAGTCAAGTAAACCTAATCGTAGTATTCAGGACCGAAAAGGTTTTCATCACTAGGGGGGTCATCATCATCATCCCTAGGATAATGAAATGGCCACTCCTCATCGTCGTCCTCATCCTCCTTCTCCTTAGGGGTAGGAAGATGTCCGTCATTCGGTGGTGAATCCAGAACTACATAAAAAATGTGTTGAGGCCAACAGTTTTAACAATATGAATGAGTTGGAACAATGAGGCAACGAGGTGAGGTGCTCACAAAGCTAATGACACAAAGAGGTAGCCTTCTCCTTATGGGACCATTCAAGTGACCGATCATGCTTCCTGAAAAATAAGTCAATCTCCCTCTTATGCTTGGCGTCCATAAAGTTGTACCGCTCCTTGTTGACTCGCCAAAATCTAATAAGCTCCTACGGGTCATGCTTTTGCTTGTACTTTCCATCAGTCGCTCGATCAAAGTCATCACTATGGGGGTATAAACCCCTATACCCTTACGGCTAGACATGGGCAGGCCCAGACCAGATGGTTCGGCCCATTACATGATGACGCGTGATCCAGATCATTGGGATGGAGTCTCGCGTAAGACATCAAACCAGACTTGGGAATCAAGCAAGGTCTTAGTCGGTTAGATTAGAAATCCTTATTTGGCTCTGTATGGCAATTGTAACCAGCTAAGATTAGTTTCCAGATCTGTAACCCTGCCTCCCGAACTATATAAGGAGGGCAGGGGACCCCCTTAAAAACATCGAAACATACTCTAGGGCAATCTAGCTTGTAATACATTGTTCGAGACAACAATAATAAAGCAGAGCAGGACGTAAGGTATTACGCCCACACGGCAGCCTGAACCTGGGTAAACCCGCGTGTTGTTCTGCATCACCATCTCGTTCGTGGCTTGCACACCTGTCTGCCAACAATCTACTACCTTAGGCATACCCCTCGGTAGACTGCCGACCAGGTTTTGTCGACAATGGCACGCCAGGTAGGGGTGTGTGTACTGCTTTTCAGGCGTGCGAGATGGTCACCTTCCCCGATTCCATGGCCACGGTGGCGGGACTCATGTTCACGATCGGCTAGATCACCTGGACCACCGGCTCCAATGACTTCGTCATCACAGCCATGGAGGAGGTGCAAATTCGATCTGCATCGACTACTTCCCTGACACCGGCGTCAACTACGACTATGCTGGCTCTAGCTTTGCCTGCACCAGCACCATCACTGACCACGCCGGCAACTCATCGACTCCTTTCTCGCTACCAGGGGAGGAAACTCGACACCACCGACCTGAATGACTCCATCGACCGGCTCGGTGGTAAACTCTCGTTTACCCTAGCTCTGGTCGACTCGCTCCAAGAGCAGTTTACCGAGCAGAACTCGAACGGCTACAATAGATCTACTCGACCTGCTCGAGCCATCTGTTTTCAACGGTTGGGTACAGATCTAGTGGTCACTTCAACTCCTGAAGGGCGCTCCGCTTGACCTCGACCTCGATGACGCAACTTCATCAATATGGTGGGCTCTGATCAAGTTTCGATCCATACCACCCAGACAGATAGCCGTTTGAGCTCCGGATCGAGCACTACGTCCGACGAGAATACTCAAACCATGGTATTACACCATGTGAGTAGCGGTGATGAAGAGATGCTACATCCTCCAGGCTTTCCTCAAATCCCGGCCTTCCCTCTAAGGCGTGGCGCCATGATCAACGTTGTTAGCCAAGATGAAGACCCACCTGCTGGGGGCGAGACCGATCAATAGTGACAAGAGCGACAACAGCGCAATGCCAACCGAGCTCAACGTCGCATAGATGAAGATGCTCGCCTAGCACAACAGCAAGCAGACCGCGACCAGCAAGAAGCTGACGCTACAGCTAGGCGTAACCGATTGCAAGGGTGCAACCTCAATGATGCTTTCGACATGGTGGGGAACAGACCAGTATTCAAAACCCCAAGCACCAATGTGGTTGTCGCCATTGAAAGCCTGAAGCAGTTACTAGATACCCCGAAAATCCAAAACATCCGAGAGGATTTGCAGGCTTATCTCCAGGCAGCCATGGTTCAGACCAATGAATGTGCCACGGGCCCATCGGCGTCTGGCATGACTAGCAGGAGCTGCTAGCACTCTAGTTGACCTTTCAGGTCTGGTCAACGTGGCTTACGCGCACCCGCTGGCCCAGACCACCACGTAGGCAACGATAATCGCGGAAACAACATAGCTCCTGGTGTCAATCCAAGAGCTGACGGAGGCAACGACGGCAATCGTGAAAACCCTCCCCGCAATGATAATCGCCAGCTTGACCACCGCCGCAATAACAATGATGATGACCGGCGCAGCGACAACCAGCGTAATGACCACTGGGACCACCGTCGTCAGGGACAACAATATGGTGACAAACGAGATCACCATGATGGCAATCATGATCTCTGTCGTGACCTTAACAACCGTGACCTACGACCTCGCATTGAACCGAGAGCTCAGGACCATGCGTCCCATGAAACCAGTCATCGCATGGAGTACGATATGGTCCACGGTCCCCTAGGACCCCAAGCAATTCACCAACCACCTACAACAAGTCGTCTGGCCTAGAGGTTTTAAGCTTGAAAAGCTTAACCATTATGACGGCAAGGTCAATCCCGAGTTGTGGGTCCAACTTTATGAGACCGCCTGCAGATCTGCTATGGGCGATGAGCACATCATGGCCAATTACTTTCCCGTGGTGGTCGGCCTGGTAGGGCACCAATGGCTTGTTAGTCTCCTAGAGAATCACTTCGACTCCTGGTATGCTTTGTGTCAAGCCTTTGTCGAAAACTTCATTGCTACCTGTGAACATCTAGGCAACAAGTATGATCTGCAGCGCATCCGTGACGCTAGGGATGAACCATTGCGTGAGTACATCCGACGCTTCTCGGATATGAGCATCAGGATTCCCAGGATCACCGACAACGAGGCTATTGAAGCCTTCATTACTGGTCTGCGCTACCACAACGATCTTAGGGACAAGCTCCTTCGTAAATGGCATATAACGGTGGTCGACCTCCTCACCACCGCTAAGAAGTATGTGGATGCCAACGACGCCAAGAAGCTGCTGAACGAGGGCACCGGCAAAGCACCATACTCTCCATGACGCGATGAGTACTGTGACAACCGCTGCTGCAATGACTTTAGAGGTCGCAACAACATCAGGGACCGCTGTAACGATCGGCGCGACAACAGAAATCAGCATGGCGATCGCCGTGACAACTTCAAGGGCAAGCGTGCTCGCGATGACGACGGCGAGGTCAACGCCATGAAAAAAATTGGTGGGCGTTGCAATTATGACGAAGACTACGCTAAAGCCTTGAAGGGGCCTTACCCAGCTCATCCTAAGTCCAACCATACATTGGAAAACTATAAGGTCCTCAAGGAGATCTACCGCCGCAAACAGGCTTCAGAAAATGCCGACAAGCCTAATGACGCAACAGACCAGCGTAACCGCAGGGACGAGGACGATCCTGACAAGAACCCCAAGCACCAGTATCAGGAACCAGTGAGGCATGTTGCAACCATCATCGGGGGCAAGGTGTCTGTTGAAAGAAAACGCGAGCGGAAGCTGCTCACCCACGCTTGCCTGAACGTGGCCAAAGCAGACAACCTCATTGCGGATCCAAGACTACCCCCTGGTCACACCAAGAAATCAACTTCAGCAGGGCAGATCAATGGGCCACCATCCCCAAACTAGGTCGTTTCGCTCTCGTCCTCAGCCCCTGTATCAATAAAGTATAATTTGACAGGGTGCTCATTGACGGCGGTAGTTCCATCGACATCCTGTTCAAGAATAGCCTCTCAGCATTGAACATATCTGAAGCTGACTTGAAGCCATACGACACACAGTTCTGGGGGGTCCTACCCAAACAGAGCTCTACGCCTCTCGGGCATATTACCCTACCTGTGCAGTTTGGCACGGCAGACCACTTCCGTACTGACTACGTCAACTTTGTGGTCGCTTACTTCGAGGGTACCTACCATGCTATCCTTGGTCATCCCGCGATCACCAAATTCATGGTCGTACCTCATTACAGGTACTTGGTGCTTAAGATGCCAACAGAAAAGGGAGTCCTCACTCTCAGAGGCAATGTATTCGTTGCCTATACCTATGAAGAGGACAATTTTTGCGTAGCTGAAGCCCATGACCTCTCCCTGCGCATGGTGGCAATGATGATGGAGGCAAAGAAGACTTCTCCAAACTAGATGGAGATTCTGGAGCTCGAAGCACCATGAAAGTCTATCAAGTCCAAGGAGTACAAAGAGATCCAGCTAGTCGAGGGTGACTCCAGCAAGACGGCGCTGATAGGGTCAAACCTTGACCCCAAATAGGAAGACGCGCTCATCTGGTTCTTGAGAGAGAACATAAGCGTGTTTGCTTGGAAAACATCGGACATGCCCGGTGTATCTCGAGACTGGATCGAGCACTCCTTGAACGTTGACCCTAAGGAAAAACCCATCAAGTAGAAGCTGCGGCGGTTTGGGAAGGACAAAAAGGAGGCTATTATGATAGAAGTTACACGACTTCTTGCAGCCAGTTTTATTAAAGAGGTGTATCACTCGGACTGATTAGCCAATCTGGTTCTTGTACGCAAAAAGAATAATGAATGGAGAATGTGTGTTGACTATACCGATCTCAACAAACACTGCCCTAAAGACCCCTTTGGCTTACCTCGCATTGACGAAGTCGTGGACTCCATGGCCGGCTGTGAGCTACTATCTTTTCTTGACTGTTACTCTAGTTATTACCATATCGCTCTCAATAAGGACGATCAGATCAAGACGTCCTTTATTACACTCTTCGGCGCTTATTGCTACATGACCATGTCGTTTGGGCTCAAAAATGCTGGAGCTACTTATCAGCATGCAATACAAGAGTGCCTCAAAAAGGAGATACAAGATGAACTAGTCGAAGCCTATGTAGATGACGTAGTTGTCAAAACCAAGGAATCCCACTCCTTGATTGATGATCTGACACGTACTTTTGCAGTGCTCAATCAATATCAATGGAAGTTGAAACCTAAAAAGTGCATCTTTGGCGTTCCCTCTGGTATATTACTAGGCAATGTCGTCAGTCGTGACGACATATGCCCTAACCTAGAGAAGGTGCAAGCTGTCCTCAGCATGAAGCGACCAGCAAATGTCAAGGATGTCCAGAAGCTTACAGGGTGTATGGCCGCCCTAAGCCGATTTCTATCTCGATTTGGTGACAAGGGCTTACTTTTTTTCAAATTACTCAAGGCAGGCCAGAAGTTTGAGTGGTCGGAGGAAGCAGATATTGCCTTTACACAACTGAAGCAATACCTTGCATCACCTTCGGTCCTTACTACCCCCAAGTCAGGATAAGTCCTTCAACTCTACATTGCTGTGACTGATCGAGTCATCTCCACTGTCCTGGTGGTCGAGCACGAGGAGCCCGGCCACACTTATGGTGTTCAGCGCCCAATCTAATTTCATCAGTGAGGTGCTCAACGAGTCCAAAACTAGGTACACTCAGATTCAAAAATTGATCTACGTCATACTCATTACAAACCGAAAGTTGAAACATTACTTTGATGGGTTCCACGTGGTGATCAAAAATGAGTTTCCCCTTGCTACCATTATACGCAACAAAGATGCAAATGGGCGCATCGCCAAATGGGCAATGGAGTTATGTCCTTTCGACCTGGAGTTTACACGCCGCGACACTATCAAATCCCAAACACTGGTGAAAGGATCAAGATGCCCAAGAGGGGGGGTGAATTGGGCTTTTCTAAAAAATAAATGCAAGAAATAAATCCTACAAGCCGGAATTCACCCCTAGTGTCTACTTGTGTTCCTAGAGAGTCTACCGATACAAAGTTTTGCACCCTAGTTTCCAATCCTAGTCTAGCATGGCAAGTCTAGGAATGTAAACAAGCAATGAAAGTAAATACGAGAATGTAAATGCTTGAATGTAAAGGGGCAAGGAACACGGCGATGTTTTTCCGAGGTATCAGAGAGTCGCCACTCCCCACTAGTCCTCGTTGGAGCACCTGCGCAAGGGTGTAGCTCCCCCTTGATCCGCGTGAGGATCAAGTGCTCTCTACGGGTTGATTCTTTGACACTCCGTCGCGGTGAATCACCCACAACCGCTCACAAGATGAGTTGGGTCATCCACAAGCTCCGCCGGATGATCACCGAACTCCCAATCACCACCAAGCCGTCTAGGTGATGGCGATCACCAAGAGTAACAAGCTAGAACTCTCACTTGACCACTACGAGCCCAAATGAGAAAGTGGATGCAAACTTGCTACTCTCTAATCGCTAGTGAGGAACTCTCAAGCTTTGATTCTCAAATCTCTATCCTCACTAGTGCTCTTGCACTCCCTTGCACTCCAAAGGTGTTTATCAGCTGATCAAATGAGCAAGAGACCTCTAAAAGAGGTGGTGGGGATGTATTTATACACCCCACAGACAAAACGAACCGTTACCTGCTGACTCAGCAAAACTCGAGCTGACCGGACGCGTCGGTCGTACTGACCGGACGCGCCGGTCGCTCGTAACGGTCGAAAACCGAAAAACAACTGATTGACCGGACGCACCGGTCAGGGGTGACCGGACGCGTCCGATCGTGCAGGGAGCATATTGTACTCGCACCGGACGCGCGACCGCGTCCGATCGGTGATGACCGGACGCGTCCGGTCGTCACTGGACCTTACTGGACTGTGATCGGACGCGCCGATCACACCCAGGTCACGTCCAATCGGGTGTTTCCCTCAAGTGACACGTGTTGACTTCTGACCACCGCGTCCGGTCCTCGCGAGGACCGCGTCCGGTGTTCAGAGCTGAAACCCTAGCCGCAGAACTGTACTGACCGGACGCGTTCGGTCATGCCGAGGACCGCGTCCGGTCATGGGAAAACAACCCGAAACTCTCCAAAACGCGTCACAACTTGAACCAAGTTGCTTCCAACTGAACTTTGAGCTATTCTAGAGCTGTCTAGCACCAAGTTTAACAAGTGTGCACCACACCTAAACATAGGACTCGCCTAGGTCAAGCTACCCGCTCATGCCCCCCTTTATAGTACGGCCAAAAGAGAAAAACGAAGATCCTAACGACTATTCCAAATGTCTCTCAACACCTCGACATCCGGAACTAACCGTCCTTAATCTTGACGTCACTCTTTTGAAAACCGAAACGATTTCCATCAAGGGGCATGAATACCATGGTGCCCAAAGCAGTTAAAACCTCCATGACCTAACTTACCAAAGTTTCTGCAAAACACACGTTAGTCATGGTAATAAAGCGTTGTCATCAATTGCCGAAACCAAACCTCGGGGCCTAGATGCTTTCAATCTCCCCCTTTTTGGTGATTGATGATAACACTAAGATATAAAAAGATTTGAGTTGAGGTTTTCGAGCATGCATGGTTCACATAAGCAAAAAGCAATAAGCATAGAAGGGTTAGGAATTGCTTATGTGTCCCAAGCCAAAAGAGTGTACTCATAAGATAAGACAAAAAGCGTTAGTACACAAACAGATATAGCTCATAAGAAATTGGAGTAAGGCACGGAAGCACAACCTTAGAGCTATAATTAAAAAGGTGACAAGGGTTAACAAAGTGACAGGATAAAACATTAAGACTCAAGGTTTATCACACAACGACATGTCACATGAATGCAATGACTGAAAAGTAAACATGATGCATGAATGTAGCACACAAGAAAAAACGAAAAACCCTCTCTCAAAACTCCCACTGAAACTACTCTCTCTCCCCCTTTGGCATCAAGCGCCAAAAAAGCTAATCTAAGGATCTGATGGGGGGACAAACGGAGTCGTGTCGGGTGCCGAGGTGCGCGGAGTAATCATGAAGTGTAGAGAATCTCCCTCGGAATCTGAGCTATCTGGCTGACCCTCTGAAGAAGCATGTGGCTGTGTAACTGTCTGGGTCTGAACGGCAGGAACAGGTACTGTCGTAGTAGCAATAATAAGATCCGTCTGAGTGACCTGAGCCTGTAGCGAGCCAATAGCAGGAGGATCTATCGAGGCAACTGACGAAGGTAGAGTCTCTGTAGTACCAGTCCCTGTTACTGGAAGAATACCTGCCTCTGAAGCTGACAACCCTGAAGAAGTAGCAAAGATAGTGTGCGAGGGCGTCGGCTGACCAGTCAACTCGCTGTAGGTAGCACTGAAATCACCGAAGGGTGTGCCTATCAGGAGGTGAGGGCGAGGCTGGTCTGATGGTGTAAACCCCATGTGAATAGGCATGAAGCTCGGGGACTGGAAGGACTGGGGAACCTGCTGCTGTGGAGATGTGAACTGGAAACCCGGCTGTCCCTGACTCGATGGATCACTTGATTGTAAAGCAGAAGTCAGGACGGAAGCAGGCGAAGGAACCCCAACAGTGACTAGGTGGCGCAGGAGGTCCAAGTACTGCTGCTGACTAGCTGTAGTCTGTCGCTGAATCTCGTACTGCTGTCGCTGCATTTCGACCTGCTGCCTCTGGATCTCAAGCTGCTGACGCTGAAACTCGTCCTGACGAGCCTGAATCTGTGCAAGTGCTGCAGCTGTGTCCTAAGCCTATCGCTGTATTTGCTATTGCTGCTGCTCCTGTGCCTGGGTCAACCTCTCAAGTATTGCCACCATGGCTGGGTCTGTGCGGGAGGCTGAACCAGAGCCACCGGCCTCGTGGTCGTGAGACCGAGGAGACCGGTACCTGGGGATGGGCTGGTAGTCCTCATCAGTGCTATCAGATGTCACATCCTCAGGAAGATCAGCAGGCTGAGCGTCAAGATCTGCAAGCTCTGCCTCTGCAAGCTCATCAACTGTGGCGTCCTGCTCAGCTGCTGTCTCAGGAACCTCAGGTCGCACACGCTGTCCTGGCACTGGGGCCTGATCTCTAGTGACTGAAGCCCAAAGCTGACGGATATCATACTCAGGGAAAGCAGTAGTAGTATCTGATATCTCAGCTCGGATCTCTGCTGGTAACTGGATGGATGATCTAATAATGAAGCAGATCCAGTGTGCATAGGGTAGCTGATGATTACCCTTGAAGCCCTCAGCTATGGTGTCCTCCATCTCACTAAGTATGAGATCCCAAATGTCAAACTGAGTCTGTGAGAGGAGGTGGTGAACAACCCATAGCTGCATCTGAGTCAGTCCCTCTCTGTAGCCAAGTCTGGGAAGTAGAGTACGTCTGACTATAGCATCCAGAACTCTGGCAAGTGGTGTCAAACTGGCAGGCGTGCGTCGAGATCCTTCGCCAAAAGGCTCACGGAAGCAAGGTCGAACCAGGTCTGTAGGTGGCACTGCACCGCCATGAGGGCGTCTCGGTGGAGGAGTCTGACCAAAGCACAGCTGATGTATCTTCGTGTTGGAAGCTGGGAGTCTGAGAATCTCCCGCACTCTAGTGCTGTATAGGCGGTGATCGCGGCCTCGGAATGCAAAATGAATGAAATCATGGGCAGGATCAATCCATAGTGAAGCATAAAACTCTCTGACCCATGTGCCGTAGTATGCACCTGTCCGTCCAAGAAGATCTGACAAGCCTGGCAGAAAGGACAGGTGCGGACGTAGCTGCTCTCCCACAACCTCAACTAGTGACTCAAGTCGACAGACCCTCTGTGGTCAGAAAGCAATACCACTGTCGACTAGAGCCCTGTAGAAATCCTCCTGAAGTAGGGTATAAAAACCTTCTAAAGCTCTGGGATCCCTCACAGGTGGAAACCACCGACTGACCTCCACGAACCTCAACCCCTGCACCTGACGTGCTGTAGCACCCCTCAAGTCAAAATGCTCGACCGGGGGTGAACCTCTAGCTCTGGGAGGAGGACGTGCTCCACGACGCTGGCCCTCTGGCCTAGGAGACACCTGAGTACGTGTGCGTGTGGAGCGGCGAAGTGGTGGAGACTGAGCTGGCTGCTCCTCTGTGTCCTCTGTAGCATCTAGAGCCTCTGTGGCCTCTGGAGCCTCTGTGGCCTCTGGAGGTGGATCAACTGACATGCCCTCTGTAGCTCCAGTACTCTCAGTACCCTCAGTGGCCTCTGTGCCGAGCTGTCGACCTTCTAGATGAAAGCGACGCTCACCTATACGTATGCCACTGCTCCTGCCACCTCTCTCTGCCTGCTCTGCTGCATCTGCCATGGCCTGAGCGATCTCTGCCTCTGTAAGTGTCTTCTTCTTCTTTCTGGCCAAGATCTTGACACGCTTTCCACGTGCAATCTCAGACCGACGAGGAGGACTGTCGTCCCCGTCACCAGGAGCACCACCGGCGTTCTTGCAACGCACCAAGCTGACAAACTGACTGAAAACCTCTGAAAGATGGTGAACTGTCACTCGAGAGGCTTGGCCTCAATCCGTATCCGCAGGCTTGGCCTCGGATTCAGCAGACTGATCTCACCCGACACACGGACAGACTCGCTGCAACGACGGAAAGAGAGATCTACTATAAGCAATATATATAACTAAAAGGTACGAAATCCTAGAGATAGCAAGCATATGAGATACGATGTGAATCGAAAAGGCGAAGCTACCTCTGATCGACGAGCCGACGGTGACAAGAGGAGATGACCTAGATCGCGAGATTACCAAAATCACCGGACGGGCTCTGATTTGCCGAAACACGAGATAATTAGGATTAAGGAATGAGTTACGGCAAAGCCTAACAAGGAAAACAAGGGACGCGAAACAACCTCACGAAGAAGACGGCGCGTGACGAAACCTCGACGACGAACGGCCGAACGACGTTACGCGAACCCTAGGGTTAGGGTTAGGGCAACACGACGAAGACCGATTGGAGGCGAGCGCGAGGCAGTCCACGGCCAGAGGTGAAGCTGGTGGGCTAGGGTGCAGCTCACCGGCGACAAAGGCACGGCTCACCGGCGGCGAGAGGCGAGCGGGCGGCGGTGGCGCGGTGGCGCGCGGGCGGTGGTGGCGCGGTGGCGCGCGGGCGGCGGTGGCGCGGGTAGGCACGGGCAGTGCTGGCGCGTGCGCGAGCGAGGGCCTGCGTAGGGCAGGATGGAGGCGAGCTTGCCGGAGGCAAGGACGACGGCGATGGCGCGGCGGCTTCGGCGGATTTGGCGAGGCGGCGGCGGAAAAAAGGTCGGGCTGAGGAAGAAAAACGGCCGAGGACAAAACGGTATATGAAGGGTCAGATCCGCTCGACGCGTGATGACCGGACGCGGTGGTCGTTATGACCGGACGCGGTGGTGCAGCGTCCGGTCACACTCCAGTAAGTTCCTGGAGTGACCGGACGCGTCCGGTGAGGACTGACCGGACGCGGTCAGAGTCCGGTCGAGGGGAGCTCGGGAAATCACCGCGAATGACCGGACGCGGTGGTGGTAACCGGGACCGGACGCGGTGGTCAAACAGAGGCGCGTCCGGTGCAGCGTCCGATCAGTAGATCTGGAGATGGTCTTCTGGATGACCGGACGCGCTGGTGGACGTCGGGACCGGACGCGGTGGTGAAGCATCACTGCGTCCGGTGCAGCGTCCGGTCACTGTTCTTCGCCCTTCTTCGTTCCGAACAACGACGCGACTTCTCCCAATCAGGTTCCAATTCAAAAAGACACAAATAAACACCAATTGGAACAAGATATGAGTGACCTCACTCAAACCCTCAAAATTTTTTAATATAGATTGCCTTAGGCTAGTATTATTTTTAA
Source organism: Saccharum hybrid cultivar R570 (assembly GCA_038087645.1). Lineage (NCBI taxonomy): Eukaryota > Viridiplantae > Streptophyta > Magnoliopsida > Poales > Poaceae > Saccharum > Saccharum hybrid cultivar. The sequence continues at coordinate 1,793,674 of JAQSUU010000365.1, read as the reverse complement.
GAAAATAGGCAATAAACACCCAAGGAGCAACGTATGGCCATGCAATAGAGTTTTTGAACCTTTAGGAGCGTCAAAATGCTCTCTCTATCCATGGACGAACACAGAGGTTGCTCAAAGCTTAACCGAAGAGAAACGACAAGAACAACAACCATGCATATGCAATGCAATACAAGAAGGTAAAACTAGAATGCTTGTCAAGTTTGATCCACGGTTAGGCTTTTTCACTCCTCCAAAGAAGGGTTATCGTAACCGTGTTAGCCAAGCCCTAAAAACATTACGACAAAATAAACATGGCATATTATACAATGCAATGCAAGAGACAACACACGCTCATTTTTTAAAGTTACTAGAATCAAGCACATTGAGTTCACTTCTTAACCTACAAAAGGTTGCCTCATCCAAAGGTTTAGTGAAGATATCCGCTAATTGATTTTCACTTCTTACACCTTCTAGTGATATGTCATTTTTAGCAACGTGATCTCTTAGAAAGTGATGGCGGATATCAATGTGCTTGGTGCGAGAGTGTTGTACCGGATTGTTAGCAATTTTAACGGCACTTTCATTATCACATAAAAGTGGCACCTTTTCAAGAACAATTCCATAGTCTAGGAGGGTTTGTTTCATATATAAGATTTGTGCACAACAAGCCCCCGCGGCAATGTATTCCGCCTCGGCGGTGGACAAAGCCACACTATTTTGCTTTTTAGATGACCAAGATACTAAAGATCTTCCAAGCAAATGGCACCCTCCGGATGTGCTTTTTCTATCAATTTTGCAACCGGCATAGTCCGAATCGGAATAGCCAACTAGTTGGAATCTAGCTCCTTTGGGATACCAAAGACCAATGCTTGGGGTGAGCTTAAGATATCTTAGGATTCTTTTTACGGCACTTAGGTGAGGTTCTTTAGGGCACGCTTGAAAGCGGGCACACATGCACACACTAAACATGATATCGGGCCTAGATGCGGTAAGGTACAACAAGCTACCAATCATAGAACGGTAGAGAGTTTGATCAACCGGTTTACCTCCCTCATCTAGGTCGAGATGTCCATTTGATGGCATTGGGGTCTTGATTGGTTTGCATTCTTCCATCTTGAATCTTTTGAGAAGATCCTTGGTATACTTTTCTTGAGAGATGAAAATCCCTTCTCTCATTTGCTTTACTTGAAAACCAAGGAAGAATGTGAGCTCACCAATCATTGACATCTCGAATTCCTTCGACATCAATTCACCAAATTCCTTGCAATAATCTTCATTTGTTGATCCGAAGATGATATCATCAACATATACTTGACAAATAAAGATCTCCCCATTAAACTTCTTGGTGAATAGTGGGGTGTCGACCTTCCCAATGGTGAAGCCCTTCTCAATGAGGAAGTCCCGGAGGCACTCATACCACGCTCTAGGGGCTTGCTTGAGCCCATATAACGCCTTGGACAACCTATAAACATGATTAGGATATCTAGAGTCTTCAAACCCGGGAGGTTGATTGACATAGACTAGTTCATTTATAAAGCCATTTAAGAATGCACTTTTCACATCCATTTGATATAGTTTCATATCATGATGTGATGCATATGCAAGGAGGATACGAATGGCTTCAAGTCTTGCAACGGGTGCAAAGGTCTCTCCAAAATCAAGACCTTCAACTTGAGAGAACCCCTTTGCAACTAGTCTTGCCTTGTTCCTCACCACTATGCCTTGGTCATCTTGCTTGTTTCGAAACACCCACTTGGTTCCAATGACTCTTGCACCTTTGGGATGCTCTTCAAGTGTCCATACTTGATTGCGGGTGAAGTTGTTCAATTCTTCATGCATTGCAATCACCCAATCCGGATCTTGAAGAGCTTCTTCTACATTCTTAGGTTCAACGCAAGAGACAAAAGAGTGATGTTCAACAAAAGAAGCTAGCTTTTGGGATCGAGTCATTACTCCCTTTGTAGGACTCCCTATGATAAGATCTTGTGGATGTGCTTGAAGTAGTGGTGAATTTCTTCTATCAACCCCTTGAGGAGGTGGATGGGGGCATCAACATCTTGAGCTTGTGCCTCGACTTGTTCATAAGAGACATAAGTGTCTTCATTTTCAACTCTCTCATTCTTGTCATCATCTTGAGGCACACATGATGAAGATGGTGGATCAACAATTTGTACATCGTCATCATCATCTTTTGGCTTGATGTCTCCCACCGGCATGTTCTTCATGGCCTCCCTCAAGGGTTCATCACCTACATCATCACAATTCTCAATTGCTCCTTGGGAGCCGTTAGATTCATCAAATTCCACATCATATGTTTCTTCAACCAAACCGGTGGCATGGTTAAATACTCTATATGCTTTGGACTTTGATGAGTAACCAACAAGAAAACCAATGTCATAACGTCTTTGAAACTTCCCTAGGTGTTGACGCTTCTTGTAGATGTAACATTTGCAACCAAACACCCGGAAGAAGGAGACGTCCAGCTTCTTCCCATTAAGCAACTCATAGGGGGTCTTGCCAAGAAACTTTTATAGGAAGAGGCGATTTGAAGCATAGCATGCGGTGTTGATTGTCTCGGCCCACAACTTCTCCGAAGTGTTGTACTCATCTAGCATTGTTCTTGCAAGGGTGATCAATGTTCGGTTCTTTCTCTCAACTACACCATTTTGTTGAGGAGTGTAGGTTGAAGAGACCTCATGCTTGATTCCAATTTCATCACAATAAGCTTCAATGTTGGTGTTGTCAAACTCTTTGCCATTGTCACTTATAATCTTCTTTATCTTGACTTCAAATTCATTTTGAGCTCTCTTTGCAAACTTTTTGAAGCAATTTGCCACTTCGGATTTGTCATGAAGGAAGAAAGTCCATGTATACCTTGAGTAGTCATCCACTATCACAAGACAATAGAGATTACCACCCAAGCTCTTGTATGTTGTAGGCCCAAACAAATCCATGTGTAGAAGTTCTAGCACTCTTGAAGTTGACATGAAAGCTTTGGTTGGATGAGTGTTTGCAACTTGTTTGCCCGCTTGACATGCACTACAAGGTTTGTCCTTTTCAAACTTCACATCCTTCAATCCTCTCACTAGTTCTTTCTTCAATAGCTTGTTGAGAGTGTTCATTCCAACATGAGCAAGCCTCCTATGCCAAAGCCAACCAAGTGAGGTCTTGGTGAACAAACATGTCATCAAATTTGCATCTTCGGAGGTGAAGTCAACAAGATAAAGATTGTTGTATCTAAAGCCTTTGAATATCACTTGCTTGTCATCTATCTTTGAAACTTCCACTTCATTTGGTGTGAACAAGCATTGGAAGCCAAGGTCACAAAGTTGCCCAACGGATAATAAGTTGAAACTCAATGAAGCAACATAGAGCACATTTGAGAGTGAGTGATCATGTGATATTGCAATCTTGCCTATACCCTTGACTTTGCTCTTTGAATTATCCCCAAATGTGATCTTCTCTTGACATATTCCATTCTCTTCAATGGTGGTGAACATACGAGGATCACCGGTCATATGTTGAGTGCAACCACTATCAATAACCCAATGAGATCCACCGGTCTTGTAGTTCATCTACACACAAAAGATCAAGCTTTTTGTTTAGGGACCCAAACTTGAGAGGGGCCCTTGACTTTCTCAACTAGTGACTTGGCAACCCATATTTTCTTTGGCCTATTCTTGTTTGGGGGACCCAAAAACATGACTTTCATCTTTCCATTTGAATCTTTTCTTAGCATATAATGAGCATTGAAGGCGAAGGGTCTAGCATGCTTGGGCAAGGGTTGTGGTGGTGGAGTTTTGCATTCATGAGCAAAGTGACCTTCTTGACCACACTCAACACATCTCTTTGGCTTGGGCTTTGACTTGCTTTGTTGTTGTTGAGCTTTTGCTTTCTTCTCTTGATTTGCCAAGTACCCAATACCACTTCTATCCATCTTCATTACGGTGTTCATGAGGAGCTCACTTTGCAAATGTTGGCCTCTTGTGAACTTGCTTAGGCCGGTCTTGAGATGCTCTTTTTCTTGCTTGAGCTTTTTGTTTTCTTCAATGAGTGACTCATTTGTTGGTTGCTTCTCAAGAGCCATCAAACCTTTTAGCTTCTTGTTCTCATTTGCAAGCTTCTCATTCTCACTCTTAATCTTGGCATAATTATCATGGTTGCTTGACTCAACCACACTCTTGCCTTTGCTACTAGAACCTCGCTCAATGCTTTCAATGATCAAGTCATCACATGATGTAGCTATATCACACTTAACAACATGGTTAGTAGCATCATGTGTCTCAAGAGCAAGTTCATTAGCAACCACAAGACTATCATAGTCAATTTTTAATGTGGTGTATTTGTCCTTTAGAGAATTATGTCTAGTGATGAGCTCATCATGCTTCTTCTCAAGTTTATCATGTTGATCTTTAAGCTCTTTATAAGAGGTTTTGAGCTCCTTGAGAGTGGAAGACATCACTTCATTTTGAACTCTAAGCTCACCACTAGTCTTTTGAATATTTTCAAGCTTCGATGAGAGTGATTCATTTTCATTTTGAAGATCATCATTTTCACTTCTAGTTCTTCTTATGATTTTAGTGTATTTGTTTAGCAATTTTACAAGTTCATCATAAGAAGGTGAGTCATATTCATCATCACTATCACTATCATCATCATCATCACTATCATGGTTTTGTACCTTTCGTTCACCCTTGGCCATAAGGCATAGGTGAGTAGTGGACGATGATGGTGAAGGAGGCGGTGAAGGTGGTGATGAAGATGTTGGTGAAGATGATGGCCCCATCACAAATGCGGCAACCTTCTCTTTCTCATCATCGCTCTCATCTTCGGAGGACTCACATGATGATTCAATGTCGGTGAGCTAATCACCAACAATGTATGCCTTTCCTCCCTTCTTCTTCTTGTGGAACTCCTTCTTGCCATCCTTCTTCTTGTATGGCTTGTTCTTCTTCTTCTCTTCTTCTTCATCACTTGAATCATTTTTCTTGCCCTTGTTCTTGTTCTTGTACTTGTCTTTTGGTGGTCTAGGGCATTGATGAGCTAGGTGGCCAAGTTCACCACAATTGTAGCAATCCATCTCCGAGATTGGCTTTCTCTTGCTACTTGTGAAGAATTTCTTCTTCTTGCCATCGAATTTGATGCCACTCTTGTTAAGCTTCTTTAGCATCTTGGTGGTCTTTCTCACCATGAGTGCAAGTGATTCATCATCAACATCACTTTCACTTGAGCTTTCTTGCACCATCATGGCTTGGCCCTTCTTCTTCTTCTTGTCATGACTAGCTTTGAAGGCCAAGTCTTTCTTCTTGGAAGATGATGAGCCCTCTTCCGGAGTGATATGCATGTACATCTCATGAGCATTGATTTTCCCTAAAACTTGAGTCGGTGTTGCGGTGGAAAGATCACTTTGGTGAAGCACGGTGACAATGTGTCCATACTTCTCAACAGGAAGCACACTCAAGATCTTCCTTGCAACATCCAATTGGCTCATTTTGGTGAGCCCAAGAGCATTGAGATCCTCTACAAGAACATTCAAGCGAGTGTACATGTCATTAGCACTTTCTTTGGGAAGCATCTCAAAAGAATTAATTTTCCTTAAAGCTATGTGATAGCGTTCCTCACGCTCACTCTTAGTTCCCTCATGGAGAGCACAAAGATTTTCCCACAATTCATGAGCGTTCTTTGCATTACGCACGCGATTAAAGATATCTTTGCCTAAGCCCTGGTAGAGTGCATTTTTGGCCTTTGCATTCCACCGGTCGTACTTCTCCTCGTCACCACTTGGGTTAGCGGGATCCCTTATGGGGGGAAGCCCTTCGGTTGCGGCTCTAAGGCACCCAACATCTATGGCTTCGAGGTACGCCTCCATACGAATTTTCCAATATGGAAAATTGTCTCCCTCAAAAGTGGGAGGTGGTCCTTCCCCATTAGACATCTTGCTCTAGGCGGTAAAGCCTAAAAATAGAGCAACACGGCTCCGATACCAATTGAAAGGATCAAGATGCCCAAGAGGGGGGGTGAATTGGGCTTTTCTAAAAAATAAATGCAAGAAATAAATCCTACAAGCCGGAATTCACCCCTAGTGTCTACTTGTGTTCCTAGAGAGTCTACCGATACAAAGTTTTGCACCCTAGTTTCCAATCCTAGTCTAGCATGGCAAGTCTAGGAATGTAAATAAGCAATGAAAGTAAATACGAGAATGTAAATGCTTGAATGTAAAGGGGCAAGGAACACGACGATGTTTTTCCGAGGTATCGGAGAGTCGCCACTCCCCACTAGTCCTCGTTGGAGCACCCGCGCAAGGGTGTAGCTCCCCCTTGATCCGCGCGAGGATCAAGTGCTCTCTACGGGTTGATTCTTTGACACTCCGTCACGGTGAATCACCCACAACCGCTGACAAGATGAGTTGGGTCATCCACAAGCTCCGCCGGATGATCACCGAACTCCCAATCACCACCAAGCCATCTAGGTGATGGCGATCACCAAGAGTAACAAGCTAGAACTCTCACTTGACCACTACAAGCCCAAATGAGAAAGTGGATGCACACTTGCTACTCTCTAATCGCTAGTGAGGAACTCTCAAGCTTTGATTCTCAAATCTCTATCCTCACTAGTGCTCTTGCACTCCCTTGCACTCTAAAGGTGTTTATCAGCTGATCAAATGAGCAAGAGACCTCTAAAAGAGGTGGTGGGGATGTATTTATACACCCCACAGACAAAACGAACCGTTACCTGCTGACTCAGCAAAACTCGAGCTGACCGGACGCGCCGGTCGTACTGACCGGACGCGCCGGTCGCTCGTAACGGTCAAAAACCGAAAAACAACTGAGTGACCGGACGCACCGGTCAGGGGTGACCGGACGCGTCCGATCGTGCAGGGAGCATACTGTACTCGCACCGGACGCGCGACCGCGTCCGATCGGTGATGACCGGACGCGTCCGGTCATCACTGGACCTTACTGGACTGTGACCGGACGCGCCGATCACACCCAGGTCGCGTCTGATCGGGTGTTTCCCTCAAGTGACACGTGTTGACTTCTGACCACCGCGTCCGGTCCTCGCGAGGACCGCGTCCGGTGTTCAGAGCTAAAACCCTAGCCACGGAACTGTACTGACCGGACGCGTCCGGTCATGCCGAGGACCGCGTCCGGTCATGAGAAAACAACCTGAAACTCTCCAAAACGCGTCACAACTTGAACCAAGTTGCTTCCAACTGAACTTTGAGCTATTCTAGAGCTGCCTAGCGCTAAGTTTAACAAGTGTGCACCACACCTAAACATAGGACTCGCCTAGGTCAAGCTACCCGCTCATGCCCCCTTTATAGTACGGCCAAAAGAGAAAAACGAAGATCCTAACGACTATTCCAAATGTCTCTCAACACCTCGACATCCGGAACTAACCGTCCTTAATCTTGACGTCACTCTTTTGAAAACCGAAACGATTTCCATCAAGGGGCATGAATACCATGGTGCCCAAAGCAGTTAAAACCTCCATGACCTAACTTACCAAAGTTTCTGCAAAACACACGTTAGTCATGGTAATAAAGCGTTGTCATCAATTACCGAAACCAAACCTTGGGGCCTAGATGCTTTCAACTGGCTGACTTCATGGTCGAGTGGACAGACTTAAGTGTCCCGACCTCTCAAGGACCCGTTGACTACTGGAAAATGTATTTTGATGGCTCACTGACTATTGATGGTGCGGGAGCGGGCATATTATTCATATCACCAACCAATGAGCAATTGCGCTATGTCCTCAGGATTCACTTCTCGGCATCTAACAATGCTGCAGAATACGAGGCATGTTTTCATGGTTTGCGCATTGCAGTCGACCTCAGTATCAAGTGCCTTTACATCCACGACGACTCAGCCCTAGTTATTAACCAGCTCAACAAGGACTGGGATACAACTAGCGAGAAGATGGATGCATATTGCAAGGAAATTAGGAAGCTTGAAGGAAAATTTTATGGCATTGAATATTCCCATGTGCTCTGAGACAAAAAATCAAGCAGCCGATGCGTAGTCGAAGTTAGGATCATCTAGAGCTCAAGTATCATATGGCGTTTTTGTCCAAGACATTTTAAAACCATCAATTAAGCAAGAAGGTGACCCCGTGGTCGAGAAGCCCCCGGACGAGCCTCTAGTAGCTATGGTTCCATCACCGACCACTATGGAACCATCTCCTACAACCGCGGGACCATCTCAGACCTCGACTAAGATAGCGGACTGGCGTGTTCCATTCATTAAGTATCTAATAGATGGCACCGGGTACTCTGATCGAAATAAGAATGAACGCCTTATACGTCGCAGCAAACAATATCTGGTGGTCGACGGTCAGCTGTGGCACAAAAATGCAAAAGCAGAAGTATTGATGAAGTGCATTGAGCAAGAAGACGGTATTAAACTCTTGGAATAAATACATTCTGGCACCTATGGTAATCATGTCGCATCTCAGACACTGGCCGGTAAAGTGTTTCGTGCAGGTTTTTACTGGCCATCCACAGTAGCTGATGTAGAGAAGCTTGTTAGACACTGCGCCAATTGTTAGTTTTTCTCCAAAAGAGTTCACGTGTCAGCCCATGAGATCCAGACCATACCAGCCTCCTGGCTCTTTGCGTGTTGGGGCCTGGATATGATTGGACCCTTCAAACCAGCACTAGGTAACTTCAAGTTTGTATTCGTGCTGATTGATAAATTTTCTAAAAAGATAGAGTACATGCCCTTGGTCAAGGCATCTTCCGAAAAAGCAGTCGAGTTCCTCGACTAGGTCATCCACCGCTTTGGTATACCCAACAACATCATTACAGACCTGGGGACTCAGTTTATCGGGAACATGTTTTGGGACTTCTGTGATTAACGGAGCATTGTAGTGAAATACGTCCCGGTGGCGCATCCCAGAGCTAATGGACAGGTCGAGTGGGCTAATAGAATGATTCTAGATGCATTGAAGAAATGGATGTACAGAGAGAACGACAAAGCCCCTAGACGGTGGATAAAGGAGTTACCAGCCGTGGTCTAGGGACTACGGACACAGCCTTGTCGCAATACTGGTGTCTTGCCATATTTCATGGTTTACGGTGCCGAGGCTGTACTCCCAACAGATATTGAATTCTGGTCACCTTGGGTTGAGAACTACAACGAAGATCAAGTTACTGAACAACGAGAGCTCGAGGTGAATAGTGCAGAGGAACAACGCCTTCACTCCTGTATATGCACGGCCAAGTACCTCGTTGTGTTACGAAGGTACTCCAACAAAAATATTTAGGAATGTTTCTTTGTGGTCGGCGACATGGTATTGAAATGGAAGACTAGCCAAGATGGCATCCACAAGTTGGCAACTCCATAGGAAGGGCCATACATCGTCAAGGCTGTTACACTACCTACTTCGTACAGGCTTGCAAGACTTGACGACACTGATATGCCCAACTCCGTCCATATCAACAAGCTTAGGCGTTTTTACCCCTAATTCTCAAATACAGATATGTGCCTTTTCCTGTACTACTTTTGTACTTTGAATTATGATATATATATATATATATATATATATATATATATATATATATATATATATATATATATATATATATATATATATATATATATATATATATATATATATATATATATATATATATATACTCGACTACAACTAACTACACTTGTTTACATTGTTGATTCTACAACTACAACAACTTTTTGATAAAACCAGTACATCGATCACCAATCCTTTCGGGTTCTCGGAGCAGCTCTGTCCTCGACCTCACTCATAGCGTGCACGAGATCTGCCCTCTGCATTTTGGGTGGTCGACAGATGCCCTTTGGCCAGACTAGTCGTACTCTTACGTGTATACAGGCTTCGACAGCCTTACACTCGGATCACTAGCCTCTCCAAAGCCGTACAGACCTACAGGATGACATCGATTATGCTAGAACAACTAAAAACAGAACATTCCGCTGTTCTAACTTAGTTCTCATCGATTATGCCGGAACAACTAACACAGAACATTATGCTGTTCTAACTTAGTTAAATTTGCACGCAATACAAAGCTTCAATGTTTTTCATACAAAAACATAAACAGCTTTACATTGTACTACTTATTACCTTATTACAAGCTTGCCTCTTTTCAGGCACGAGTTTACAATAAGCTTATGAAAATTAACTACTCCTATGAACTATTCATAGGTTCCTCCTACTGTTGGCCCTTTGGTAGTTTGGAGACCTTTGGCGTGGTCGAGGATGAAGCAGAACATGCTTCGCTGGAAGCCAGAGATGGTGGCACGGGTATTTGACCCACGTACAACTGAATTGTTCCTCCGGTTGATAGGGCTGCAGCTGGGCACAAGATGATGTCCTTTGTGATCGCGGCAGCATGCTTCATCTCCTCTGATCACAGCTCATCAGCTCGCTCCACCCCGACCTCCCTAGGATAACCAGCTTCCAGGCGAGCAATATCCAACAAAGGATAGTGGGCACATACCAAGATAAGTACATGTGCACCCACATACTCCTTGATGTCCTTCATCCATTGTTGGAGCCATCCCCAGGCTTTCTGGGATCTCTCGACCAGGCCTATTTTTGGTGCCTTCACTCCAGCTTCGGTGGAGTCGGCGCCAATAATGTCGAGCACTGGTGCGATCCCTTTTGCCATCTCAGTGCAGGTGTGCTTCCAAGTCTCTCGCTCCTTGATGAGTATCTTGCATTTGCCATTAAGGGCCTCTTGCTCCTTCATGAGCTTATTGCACTTCTGGGACCACGCCTCAATCTTTTTTGCACCAACCTGGTTTTGAAGCTCCAGGTCATCGTAGTCTTTCTTCATTTTCTCAAGGTGCAATTTGGCATTTTTCTTTACAACTGCAAGGCATCACGTCAATAAGAATTTAACGCCACAAACTTCAATAAAAGCTATGACAATGATGAGGAGTACTTACTCTCTAGATCCTTGGCTAATTTAGCATTCTCCTCCTTCATGGCCTGCTATGTTTGCAGTCATTTGGTCTTCTCTTCGGTCAGCTGGTCACACTCAGCAATTACCTGAGCATTTTCTTCACGAAGTCGGCTGACTTCGATGTCCAGACCTGTATCAATACTCTGATTATGAATAGTACAGCAATACGGCACCCTACAGAGCTCGAGTACCTACAACAGAAGGGACCCTTACCCGATCTCTGGTTCTCGACCACTTCCAGACGTTGAAGTATCGTGCGCATCTTTTCTTCGTGCTCAATGTTCTGCTTCGCATAACTCTCCAATTGCTGTTGCAGTTTCTTCTATTATGCACTCAGTTGTTTGTTTTTCTCAGCTACAGTCTACATTTCATAGGATCACAAAGTAGTTCTTACGGATTATACAACAACATATTATACAGTTGCGAGAGGCTTACCTTCACTTCCTCCAGGAATATTTTGCCAACTGCTTCTATAGCCTCGACCTCGTCTCCTACTAGGATCTCCATAGTGTAGGAGTGGGTACCACAAAATCTGTTTTCTTCTTCGTAATGCCTGAGGATTTCTTCCATGGCTAGGGCAGAAGACTTGGCCTTTTCTCCTAGTCTGGCACTTCCAGTTGGCTCCTTGGTGGTCCCAACAACCTTTGCAGATTTTAGGACTTGCTGCTCTGGGGCTGGCTGGGGCTTTTCTTGTTTCTCCGACGTCGGCTGGGGTTGTTCTGGGTTTTCTAGGGCTGGCTGGTGCTGTGCTTCTGGTTGTGGGGCCACCTGTGGTTGTTTCGCAAGCTCTGGGGTTCCACCATCTCCGGCCTGCCCCAAAGTTTCAGTCTGCGGACTAGGAGCAGATGATAAAGGAGCTTGTGACTTGGGAACTACCCTCTCTGCTCTGATCTGCCCCAGGACCTGCCGCTCGGTGATGGCAGTCTTAGGTGGTGGCGGTGTTGCACTGCCAGACAGTTCTTCTGGCCTTTGGGTCAATGCAGAGCTATACAAATCCATAACAAGTTACAAAAGTGATGATATAGACCAATTATGTTATACTCATACAAGTTCACGATGACTTACAGGTCTGTACAGCGGAATATAGTGGCAAACCAAGATTTCTTCTCCTTCTCAGGCCCGATGCCCTTCTCTGCCACTGGTCTGGTGGTCGGGACTAGCTTAGCCACGTCGCTTCTAACAGCAGTAGTAGGCTTTGGTATTCCTGAGGCCTGTGCTTGTGGTTGTGGTGGTCGAGGTGGTGGCTAAGTTGTTGGCAACGGCGGTGTCGGCTCCTTCCTTCTAGCAAGCCGCTCCCTCTGGCTGCTTGCTATGATACTAGAGACCTCCTCGACCTCCTCATCTTCCTCTTCTGGCCAATCAGCAATAAGGCCTCGACGTTTGCTTCCTAGGTCCTCTACTTCTTTCAAGTCACTTACACCTTCTGGATTTTCATCTGAGGAGGCTCCTTGTGAGGTTTGGCCCCTTTTCTTCATCGGGGCAACAACTGGTTTCCTGCCTGCAAGTCGGCTGGCTTGCTCTAATTCATCTTCAATTGCAAGCCAATCAACTTCGGAAGGATCATCGTCCATGGGCAGTGGTTGTGCATCATGGGCCCGCGGCACAACCTCAGGCCACTCCACGCCTGGGGGACAAGAGATGAATGCTTGCGCTCTCTCCTATCCATTAAACTGGGGAACAGATAGCAATATGAATATCAGAATGGCAGCACATCAACAAAGTGGTTATTATGCAGAGTTTCAATCATAAGGATAACCTAGCAGACAACATTTGACTTACCAGTGGTGGCGGGCGAGTAAGCTTGAATGCTGGCTCGGTGACTGTCAGCTTCTTGAAGTTGGGATCTTTCAGATTAAACAGGTCTCGGACCTTGATCTTCACTTCTTTCGGTTCGAGGTCTTCATTCCTCATCCTGGTCGGGTCCATGCGACCTTGGTATTCATATGTCGCGTGCACTCTGGCCTAACACGGTTGGATCCGACGACTGATAAAATTACCGACTACACTTGGTCCATCCAGCCTTGACCAAGGTAGCAGCTGCATTATTGCTTCAATCTGGATTGTGTTCTGCGATAGCTCTTTCCAACTGTTAGTCTTCTCTGGGACCAAGGATACATCGCAATATGAGGCCTGGCTTGGTTCTTCATGGATGTAAAACCAATGCCTGTACCAGTCCTCTAATGTGGTCTTCCAAGGGTAGTGTAGGTACTCCGCCCTGATCTCTTCCCGCATGTTTAGATAGCAGCCACCAGCCACATTGGAGTCGCCTCGACCTCCTTTATTCTTCAACCAAAACAAGTGATGAAAATAGTTGAAGTGGGGTTGGAAACCACCGTATGCTTTGCAGAGATGGATGAAGCAATCAACAAGCAACACAGAATTCGGATGCAGATTGTAGATACTGATTTCGTAATAGTTGCAGAGCCCTTGCAAGAATGGATGCACAGGAACACCAAATCCATGAGTAAAGTTGTAACAGAACCACCCAAATTATAAGAGCACAAGTACAAAAACAATCACCAAAGTGATCAAATTCTCGCACTTGAGCCCATATAACTTCGGTAGTCCAATGAAATCATGAGGGATTTCAAACCAACCAACATACAAGCCAAGATCATAGTGATTCAACATAACAAGTCACATGTTACAACCATTTCACAAGTAATTCAATATACATCGGAGTTCAACATAGTTATTACAACTTAAATTGAAAAGTAGTGAAAGCAAAGTAATTGGAAACTAACATTTCTCTTATTTCAAATACATGCCAGTACCAAGGTCGACTTCCAACAAAAGCATTAGAGATAAGGTAAATAAGAAGGATCATGCCCCTGATCACACTCTGCCACAAAGGCAGGAGCCAACCAAATATTGCAGTCGCCATGATACATCACAACCTGCAACAAGTGGGGATAAAACCCTGAGTATGACAATGTACTCAGCTAGACTTACCTGTCATAAACCAGAAATAAAGTGACACCAAGGATCATGTAGGGCTGATGTAAAGTGGGCTAGCTTGACAACATTTGCATAAAAGCTTAATATAGATAAGTAATCATTAATGCTTAAGCATCCAGTTAATTATCAATAAGTTGTCATCTAAATTAGCACCTGTACTAGAGCACTCACTTGATTAGGAGCAAACAATATTAACCATAGCAGGTATGAGTTGAGGCAATCTTTCCATCGTCATCCAATTAACCATCTGTTCAATTTAATGGAATCTACGTTGCCGCTGTTCAAGTCAAGTGCTCACTAACCGGGAGCGACGACGATTCGAATCGAGTTCCTATCTAGCTGGAGGGGTATTTCTAACACTCACCGCGCAGGCCCCTGCTAGGGTCGCACAAGCCACCTTTCGTACAATTCAGGAGTCGCGGGTTCGACTGATGCCGCATCCCCAAGGGCAACACTCTGCCAGGTGATAGGGACTCTAACCCCCCCTTGGTCTCATGCCAATGTCCCTAAGCACATCCTTACTACCTCCAAGATGCAACCTACCATTCGATTCCCGGCCTGAACTGTATTACTTGGCTTCGCGGTCGGAACGACTTATCCGGTCAACTAAGTGTTAGACTGTGTTCAACATGACTCAAGGACGTACAGTGAATCGGTCCTTAAATAACTCAGACGGGGATAGATCCGCACCCAAGACCTCCATGCCTTGTTGCTTCACTATCGTCATCCCGCCCGGTCTCATTTCATTTTATTAACACATGGTTCTTTTCCACGATAGCAATTATAGCCAACCGTGCCATATATGAATATCCCTACATCTCGCAGGTGACAGGAAATCACCTGACTTCTACCGCTTAAAGCAGGGCTAAGCATCTACTCGATCCTAGTCTATGTAGGATTCAAGAATTCATATATCTGGACAAGGAATGATATAATGCAGCAAGGGTTTTCAACCAACTCCTACCACTTAATGCAACAATACTTATAACATATATATAATTAATTGCTTTGAAGGTAGGAGGCTTATAATGCTTCGGGGCTTGCCTGGGATCCGACTCAAGTCAGAGTTTGTTAGAAGAAACTCGCTTGGTGAGCATTCCCTCAACCTATCAGTTGTCCGGTCCTTCTATCTTCGGGATGGATCCACCAACTCCATCTTCGGGTTTGGCTCCACATCAGGTCCTTCACGTGCTTCAGCTAGCGTACCTAAATGAGGTGCAATAATGCATATGTATGAATGTATAGAAGTGCAATAAACAGAGTAATCAAACGAGCATACCAAAGTTCTCATAAACACCTAGAGCTAATTACTTAATCCTCATTAAGGCATAACATAGAAGATTGCAAGCACATCAATCAAGACATAAGTCTTATAAGATCCTAGGGTACTAACCCAAGTACCAAGTAGCAACACCAACCTACTATGTAACTCAAACTATGCTTGACAGAAAGGTTCAGATTTGCAATCAGCATGAACAGTCCAGAAATAACATCATTCCAGGAGCTACACAATCCCAATTGACATGCAAGAGGATAATCTGGAAAGCTTATGAAATTTTCTACAATCCATTTAATATCACCTAAGCCTGATTCCTAAGTTTACTATGTCAAAGAGATGAAACTACAGACTCAGGTCTGCTCCAAACAGAGAGCAACTAAATCTGGGATCTGACTTTAAATATCTTTAACTCAAAAACTACTTGGCCAAATACCACCAAATTTTAACACAAGCTAGATACATGAATTATATACAACTTTTCTATAGACAAGATGCTCAGAAAACATCATTAGCATGGGGTAATTTACATTGCCCCCAAAACTGTCCAGAAACTACTAATTGCAAGAAATAATTATTAACATTTGTTGCAAACATATAATTGTGCAAAGCCAACTTTACCAACATTTCACACATGACTAATGAACACCAGAAAACATCGCGTCCCTTACTAAATAAATTCTTCTAATACATTTTCTTAATTTATTTAGATAATTAGGTGGAATTATGAACACCTACCAAAAGTGCACCATAAATTCTACTAAAATTACAGTGGCCTAAATATGCTTCACATAGTCTACTATCAAAATTTCAAGCCATTTTTACATGTATATCAACCTCTATGAAAAAGACAAATGACCAATACAATAAATCATGTGAGAGTAAGTCAAACCTAAAACTCAACATTTTCTATGAACACAGGACCATATCATAAATCAACATGATAGAGAAACATCATACTAAGGTAATGGAACAACATTTTCCATTTTTTCACTTATATATTATTTATAAGCTATTTATCAAGCCGTAAACAAGTTAAATCAATAACTTGATCATACAGTAAGCAATGACCATGAAATTTATACCACAGTACATTCATAGCATGGCAAGACTACCATACAAATTTCACATCATTTTGAGCAACACAACTCAAGATATAAAAATGACAAGCAATATAATGTAGATTTCCTTATTTATCAAGGTCAAATCAAAACCTTAAGAAAATAGTGAACACCCAATAGGTTTAATATTTTTATTAGTTATTACATATTATCACAAGATTAACAGAATAAGAATCACTATTTTTGGATGTCTAAAACTCCAGATATGGCTCTGGTCAAGTTTATAAGCATTTTTGGAGCATTTTTAAAACTTAAATAAAGACATCAGAAAACATCTACAAACATGTAACATATTATGACTCCACTGCATAGATCTTTTCTCAAGGTTTCCAAAAAGTCCACTTTTGCTATTTTTGGAATTACCTAGCATGAGATATGAATTTTAGAAGATTTACATAAAATCTGAAATTCAAAAACGCAATTAACTACTTAACCCTAGATATGCTAGGAGTACCCGGACGTGTACCCCAACTGTGCCTCTCATAACGCCGACATGCGGGACCTGCTGCCTGGTTGGGCCCACCCATCATGCTCACACAGAGAGAGACAGAGAGAGGGGACTGCCGCTTCTCCCGCCTGCCGATGGGGAAAACAGAGGAGACGGCGGCGATCACGCGGGAGCTCCCTGCTCCGGTGATGGAGGCCTTGCCAGCTCCGTGAAAATGGTGGGGAAGGACCGTGGTGTCCGGGCACAACCGCCGGTGGCCTCAGCACGGCCTGGGGTGGCTCATAGCCGCCTGACCACGGTGACCGGCGGTGTTGCCCGTGGTGGCTCCGTCGGTGGAGCTTGCCGGCGGTCAACGGGGCCGAGGGAGGGACGCTTCGAGGGTGGTGTGAGGAGTTCAAGGTGATGCTATGTCCGGTTGAGGACAAGGATGCTCGGGGTGGAGGAATGCCGGCGGCCATGGAGCTTGGCCAGCGGCCATGGCGTGGCACGCTCCAGCGATGGTTTGGACCGAGAAAAACGGTGCGGAAGGTGCAGCGCGGGTTGGGGAAGATGACATCGCGCTCGATTGAGGCACAAGGAGGGTGGAGGCCGGAGGACAGTAGTGGCCATGGAGCTTAGCGGTGGCGCCCATGGCTGCTCCGCTCTGGAACGTCCGAGAGCGAGGGGGAAGCAACTGTGGGCAGCACGACGTCTACAACAATGCAAGGAGGAGCAGGGCACGCGTCCAGGGAGGTAGGGGCACGAGCTAGGCATGGTTGCCACGCGCTCGGACATGCGTCGCCCCTTTGCGGCATTTCAACGAACACATGGCGAGTGGCGGTGTGGGTGAAGTGGAACACTGATTTGGGCCGTCTACAGGCCGAATTAGGTCATGGGCCCAAAAGCAAAATTGAAGCCCACATAACCCTCTACAAAACTTGTTTAAGGGTCATGGTCATTAGGGTTATGGAGTAGTGGATAATGAGGCTCCAAACCAGCATTGTCAATGCATTGTCAACAATTGACGAACCTTCAAAAATGCTGGGCAAAATGGACTCCAACAAGTGCCATCTTCTTGCATGCTCTTCCCCATAATATAACCTTCAACTTTTATTTTTGTACCAACTCAAGTTGCTTAACGAATTTTGGAGAACGCGGAATGCCAATGTCGAAGACACTGAAATCGGGGTTTTAAAATTGCTAAGTGTTGGAAACAGTCCAAATTCTGACTTGTGGGCCCTTTTTGAGTACTTTCCACACATTTTCATGACTTAACTCTTAAACAAAGTTTGTTCCTTATAAAATTCTCTAGAACTTTGTAAAAGGGTGCACAGTCATGCAAAGCTTCTAGGTCACACTTTGGAAATGGTCAAACAAAAGTGTTCTAGGGTCCATACATGGTCAACCATCACTTAGAAGCACATTTAGGCAAAATGATCAACATGAACATTGTTCCATTAAGTGTCCTAAGTGTAGTTAAGGTGTTGTAGAGGCCAAACATACCCACCATGCATAGGTTGCACGAAAGTGTAGGCCTCGCGTGCACTGAAACATATAAATCACTATAATTGAAATGCTTGTTTCAAAGCTCTATTTCAATTGTTCCATGTGTTTGCTTCAAGGTACATGCTACATATGTTTCACTAGGTTGTTCCACATGTGTCCAAGATGTGTTGCACCTGTTACATTTGTATGTTGCATAAACACTAGTTCACATGGGATGTAAGGCAGGTTTTAGTTATAATCCAAACAAGCATATAACTTATCATTTCATGTGACTTTTTGATTCCAAACTCCATCAAACTTTTCCAGGGATCAATATAGATAGGTACTAAGGTGAGACATATGAATATATTGTAATAACACTACCCAAGCATATAATTTGAAAAGGGGCCTATATGTAAAGCAATGGTGCAACATCCAACTTTAGGTCAGGCTCCTCTCCATAGGTTGACCTTGACATCGTCATCTCCACTTAATATATCATATTTGAGCTCCAACCCACTGCTTAGTGAGGGACAAACACCTGGGGTGTTACAAAAGTATTCTTCAAAAACAACAATTTCACCTCCTTTGGGATCCGGGAATGGCTCCAAATAGGGTGCACGTCATCCCGCCAGTTCTTGGGCATGCAGCACACCAATCCGCACCAGTCGCTCGAGACTGAGTGGGGTGCACTTTGACATATTCCACTCCTTCATGGTCTCCTTGCGAACTTCGACCTTCGTCTTCATCTTCCTCGCAGCTATTCTTCGACTCTTTTGACTCTTCCTTTCTATAGAGGAAAAGGAGGGCACCGCTCTTCCTAGTGGCTAGGGTTTGGTGGCGTTGATTCAAGCGGCGGCGGCGCGTGAGGAACTTGGGGCAACTTCGTCGATGCCTACGGTGGTGATTGTGGATTGCACTATGGTGGTGGCACTAGGGCTCGAGAGGGCTCTGTGATGATAATGGCGCGGTGGCGGCGGAAGCAAGAAGACGGTTGATTGTGAATATATGAGTGTGAGTATATTGGAATCGTTCCCTTTCTTGATCTTTAAGAGGCAAGGTCGATTCAGTTTCCAAAAGAATGGGGCACGTGGTGCGAGATTTGCGGTAACTGACAGATTTCCTCCGCAAAAATTGCGTCCCTTCAATTTTGGCGCCGTTTGGTATGTGACCCAAACGTGTCTTGTTATAGACACTAGGTCACTGTTCACATGATGCGCCAGAAAGGAACTGCGGCACCGCCCACGTCATCAGCGTGTCAGATTGGACTAGTAAAAAATGACAATGAAAATAAGAAAAAAGAAAGAGAGATACCGAGACAGCGTGGCGATGGATTCGTTAGACCAGTGTGCTCTGGAACCTGTAGCCAGAGCTCTGAGCTCTGGAACCTGCAGCCAGACCTCCAAGTTCGGGGACTTGCTAGACCAGCGTTCTCTGGAACCTGTAGCCTGAGCTCTGAGCTCTGGAACCTATAGCCAGACCTCCAAGCTTGGGGACTCGCTAGACCAGCGTGCTCTGGGACCTGCAGCCAGACCTCCGAGCTCGGGGACTCGTCGCCAGACCTCCGAGCTCGGGGACATGACGCTAGACCTCCGAGCTCGGGGACTATTCGTTAGACCTTCGAGCTCGGGGACTTGTTACACCACTTCCTGCTCTAGGATTCGTCTTGCTCGACTACATGTACTATGCTTGCATACAGTCGATGGACGCTTGATATTCTTAGACCTTGCTACAAGGCTCATTTTTCGCCTTCCAGCAAGCTCGGGGACTACATCATATATGATGCACCTGACGGTGCATAATGATCATTGGTTCTTGAGGATTCTTTTTTAAACCCTGACATCACGTGCCTACGTCACCTATTACCAGGCTCGGGGACTAAGTGGGTACACTTCACCTGACGGTGAATTGTTTCTATTTTTTGCCCATATGATCTAGAATTTTTCGTAAGTTACTTCCATCAAGTATGCACACTTACCTTTCTTCTCAGAAATACAAGTGGGTACACTTCACCAGGAAAGAAAATTGTTCTTTTTGGACCACTATGCAATCTTCACCGACAACTGCAATCTTCATCAACAATCATGGTTTACTGATTCCTGATCCAGACGGAACACTAGTGCATGCTTGGCTAACATTTCAAGGTGATGTGAAGACGAACCTCGCAAGTTGAAGAAGACTAAGACAGTGCGTCGATACAGAATACATAGTGCTCGGGGACTAGCTGTGGGGGTATAAACCCCTATACCCTTACGGCTAGACATGAGCAGGCCCAGACCAGACGGTCCAGCCCATTATATGAAGACGCGCGATCTAGATCATCGGGATGGAGTCTCGCGCAAGGCATCAAACCAGACTTGGGAATCAAGCAAGATCTTGGTCGGTTAGATTAGAAATCCTTATTCGGCTCTGTATGGCAATTGTAACTAGCTAAGATTAGTTTTCCAGATCTATAACCCTGCCTCCCGGACTATATAAGGAGGGCAGGGGACCCTCCTCAAAAACATCGAAACATACTCTAGGGCAATCTATCTTATAATACATTGTTCGAGATAGCAATAACAAAGCAGAGCAGGACGTAAGGTATTACGCCCACACGACGGCCTGAACCTGGGTAAACCCGTGTGTTGTTCTGCATCACCATCTCATTCGTGGCTTACACACCTGTCTGTCGACAATCTACTACCTTGGGCATACCCCTCGGTAGACTGCTGACCATGTTTTGTCGACAATCACCAAGCATGTTCCATGTGTGCATGGATGGCCCTATTACACTATAACTTCTCTGCACATCTTCCCTTACCTTGTGTAGTTTCAATCGCTTCCTTTCGCTCATGTATGGAGAATGGACATTGTCATTCAGGTCTTCCATAACACGTTCACGGCCGGGGAAATCCTCCCAGTCGCAGGACTTGCCCACCTAAACAAACACAAAAAAGTCACCAAATACAATCGTTTCCATATGTTAACTCACAAAATTAACGGGTTTAGTGAACTCACAAATAGCTCATTGGGCCCTCCATAAGCATTTCCACAGTAATGACCCCACCCTAGCTTAGAAGGAACTACTCCCTCAGAAGCCTTGATGCCACACTTGCACTTACAGTCCGACAACTTCAAGCATGGCCATGGCTTATTCCCAGTAGCAAACTCTATCGCCTCTGTCTCAGAAGGCCAATGCGATTTGGCTCCATAGATGTACTCCTTGAAGTCACAAGCTAGGAAACCTAACTGAAAATGATAATGTTGCAAGTGAACTGTTACAATGTGAATTACACTTATGACATACGAAAATATAATCATCGAACGAATACTTACATTGTCACACTCACCACAAGGGAAGAACGGAGTAAACAATTCGTCCTTGCTTGGCTCTTGGAGTATCGCAACCTTGTCATAGTACCATTTAGGAGGATTGCCACGATGGTCCACTATAGCTTAGAGCTTCTCCAGATTTGTCATTTCAGGAGGATTCGCTGGCGGAGGCACCCATCGAACAAACTCAGGGTATGGACAACTCTTCCAAGGGTCTTACAGAAAGAACATGATTCGGCGATCGAACTCTTCATCACCATCAATCCACTAGTAAAAGTTACATCCATCAAGAGAACAATCCGAATTGGAGGGGGCGCTACGCCGAAGTTGATAACAGAAAAAGCACGGCCTCCGGACAACGGATGCCTTGACTGCTTCACAAAGGCTAGTAACCCACAAAGACACTTTGGTGTCGGTTCAACGGGTGGGAATGGACCTTTGCCATCATGGTCCATCAGATGGTTCACGAATTCATTGTTGTTGGACAACTCCATTGAATCTAGCAAAATAAATATCTATCGAAATCATGAAAATTAAACATGCAAACTATATAAGATATGCATGTGAAACCATAAGTTTCTAATTCAATCATTGAAAATGTGAATCATAACCCCTCTCTAAAATCAAGAGGAACCATCATTCACAAACCCTAATTCACAGACAAGTCTTCCATAAACATCAACCCTAATGCCAACAAATACAACACTAAATCACTAACCCTAATCATGACAAACCATGAATCACAAACCCTAAATCACAAACATATTTTCAATAAACAAAACCCTAACTACAACAAGGTACTTAGCATAAATGGCTCTCATAATTACAATCCCTAATTTGACATTATCAATTTCACTCACATGAGCTCTAATTTCAATAAAGGTACTTTCACAAAGTACTTCACTAATCCATACCAAACCAACCAAATTAGAAGCAACACTTGAGGAACCAAGAGAAGACACACCTTTTGGATGACACCAATGTAACTCAAAATGCAAATTAAAACAACACCAAAGACATTTACAAAAGAGAAAATAGAGGATGGAGCCGACCTACCTGCTCACGAAGACACCGAATAAGCCTCTAGGAAGAAGAGAGTGAGGGAAAAGGTGCTGGGCCAACCTTGTCATGCCAAAGCATGTGGCGTGATAGGATGGGACCCAATGCTCGCCACGCCAACACTGGTCAACCATGCGGCCACGGTGGCAGACACAGCCGCGCCAAATAAATTGGCGCGACTAAGTGGTGCAGTCACGCCATTATATTTGGCGCGACCAAAAGGGACATGACGTGCAATATATTTTTTACAGCGGTTATTTTTAAAATATTGTTTTAAAAAGGATTAAAATTAAAAAAATCTGCCTTCAGAGCTACTGCATCAAGATCCTATCCAAGATTTTGACAACTCGGCTGCAAGCATAGATCAATGACCTTGTCGACCTCGACCAAATAGGCTTCATCAGAGGAAGATCGATCACTGAGAACTTCGTTTATGCAATGGAGCTCATCCAGTGTTGTCACAAACGGAAAGTACCAACACTTGTGGTCAAATTGGATTTTAGAAGGGCCTTTGATACTGTGAGTTGGGAAGCACTGGATACTGTCTTGCAGGCAAGGGGTTTCCAGCAAGTATGGCGACAATAGATGGGGCACATTCTTCAGTCTTCTCGCTCTGCGGTCTTGGTCAATGGATGCCCAGAGCCATGGATAAGCTGCCGCAGTGGCCTCTAACAAGGGGATCCAATTTCACCATACGTATTCATCCTTGTGGCAGATGTGCTTTAGGGGATCCAATTTCACCATACCTATTCATCCTTGTGGCAGATGTGCTTTAGATGTTGATCAAATCTGATACAGACGTGCGGCACCCGATCGTCGATACTATAGGCTGCCCGACACATATGCAGATGATACGCTACTGCTAGTTCAGGGCGAACTCAGTGATGTTCAGAGGCTAAAGACACTACTTGATAAATTCGCACAAGCTACCGGTCTACATATTAATTATGCAAAAAGTACTGCAGTGCCTATTTATATGGATGAAGAGACTGTACAACAATGTGTTTCAGTGCTGGTATGCAGAAGGGAAGGATTTCGGCAAACCTACCTCGGTCTTCCTTTATCGACCATTAAACTTCGGTTGTCTGCATTCTCTGTACAAATTGCCAAGGCTGACAAGTATCTAGCAGGCTTGCAGACCGCACTACTCGATCACATGGGCCGTGCTACTCTAGTCAACTCAGTGATAGATAGCCAATTGATTTACGCAATGCGCGCTGCCAATTCCACCTGGAGTCCTAGAGCAGATCGACCAAAGACGCCGCTCATTCCTCTAGGCGGCAATAGGTTCATCGACAGGGGCTAAGAGCTTGGTCGCATGGGACCACGTCTGTGATACTAAAGACAAATGGAGGCCTCAGCCTCCAAAGACTTGAGAATCCAAAACACATGTTTACTTCTGAAGATGATACATAGGCTGCATCAAAACAACCAATCTTCATGGGCAACATGGGTTCGAAACAATGCCTGCATTGCATCTCACTGGCAACCTCCATGGCCATCATTGGGAATTGGGATATGCTGAGAACACTGCTACCTTTATATCAGGCAATCACTACTGTCCAACTTGGTGATGGGTGCAACACATCCTTCTGGCATGATGTTTGAAGTAGAGATGAGTCAATGGCAGAAAGGTTCCCTGAACTTTACACTCATTGCAAGGATCAGGAGATATCAGTGCAAAAGTAGTGCAACTGGGACTTAAAAGTTCATTGGTACCGCGTATCTCCTTGGTGGCGACAGAACAGCTAACTGAAATCACACAAATACTCAGTGAAATACAAATGTCAGGTGAACAAGACAGAAGAAAATGTACACTGATCAAACCTGATGGAGAACCGGACACTTCAGCTGTATACAAAGCACTAAAATTGGCCGACACAGCCCCTAATGGTTGGACAAAATTCGTTTGGAAGAACAAGGCACCCCCGCGTGTAGAGTTCTTTGCATGGCTCCTATCCCAGAGCAGAATTCAGTGCAAGGTGAATTTGGTGAAGAAAATAATAGTTGACAATGAAACCTGTGACATTTGCAATGCAGGCCCTGAAGACACAACACGCATCATTTTCGGCTGCACCAATGCACGACAGTTTTGGAATGCAGTCGGCATTACAGCTAACGAAGATCGGCCTATCGCGAGGTTAAAAGAGATCCAATGCTCAGACCACATCCCACAGAAACACTTTGGCGTGCTGCTCTGTTCATGGCATATTAGGAAATGGCGCAACACCATTGCAATCAGAAAGGAACAAATGACTCTCACGGGTGCCCTTTCAGCATGCAAATTGGAAGCATATATTTGGGGAGCGAGGCTAAAACCTGACGATAGACACATCGCAACAACGTGGTGCTCGATCCTTTCAAGCGCAATGTAACAACCTACGCTTATGTTATGTTTAGTTACTTTCAATTTCGTCAGGCAGCGCGATGTGTCCGTCAAGAAATGCCTGAAACCCTATAATGTTTCAAACTATGGCTTTCAGAGCCGACCAATGCAATGAAACCCAAGTGGGGGACCCTCTCCCCTCCCGTCGACTTATAAAAAATGCAAATATATGTGAATAGTACCTGATTCGCAAGTATCTGCCTGTGGCTGCAAGTATGGACCTGGATGAACTGCTCGTCATGCTCCTCGTGGCCAGCTCGCGCGACCCCTAATGAGCTCGCGCAAGCGCCGGTGCTCCACATCGAGCCGGAGGAGGAGGACACATTGTTTTTTTTTGTTAAGTTCAATTTACAACCTCCAACTCTCGTAAAAGTCCGGATTTCAATCTCAAACTCCAAAACCGGAAAACTTTTGCCCTCCAACTCTTGAAACCGTTCAATTTGCAACCTTGCCTGGTTTCAAAAGCGGTTATCCATTTTCAGAAATTTTATATTATTTTTTAAGCATCTTAACGTCCTCAAATGAAAAAAACTCAAAACTACAACTTTGGTATAAAAAGTATATTCATTTGACTCTATATAAAAAATATATTAATTTTCTAATGCGGCAAGCGCTAGTATGCGATTATTATGGTGCTGAAATTTTATATTATTTTTTTGAACTTCTTAACGTTCTTAAATGGAAAAACTTAAAACTAGAAAGTTGTAGACCTCATCGAGATCTATATTTCCATATAAAAAATCATCTTCATCCGACATCTTATTCAAGAGTTATGATTTTTCGAAAGTTGATTTTTTAACTCTTCAACTTTCTGGGAGTGGCGTGACAAGACCCAACTTTCGAAAAATTATAACTCTTGAATAAGACATCGGATGAAGATGATTTTTATACAAAAAAATAGAGATCTCGATGAGGTCTATAACTTTCTAGTTTTAAGTTTTCCATTTGAGGACGTTAAGAAGTTCAAAAAATAATATAAAATTTTAGCACCATAATAATCGCGTGCTAGCGCTTACCGCATTAGAAAATTAATATATTTTTTATATGGAGTCAAATGAATATACTTTTTATACTAAAGTTGTAGATCTCAATGAGATCTATAACTTTATAGTTTTGAGTTTTTTCATTTGAAGACGTTAAGATGCTTAAAAAATAATATAAAATTTCAGCGTCTCTCAAAAATGGAAAACCGCTTTTGAAACCAGTTCAAGGTTGAAAATTGAACGGTTTCAAGAGTTAGAGGGCCAAAGTTATCCGGTTTTGGAGTTCAAGATTGAAATCCGGACTTTGGCAAGAGTTGGAGGTCATAAATTGGACTTAACCCTTGTTTTTTTCTCATGCGGGCAGATGTGGATTTCCCGACGTTAGCGTGCTACCTTGACGGAGTGCTAGATGGAGAGAGGGTTTTCGATGCTATTTCATATGATGGACGTCTTTCGATGGTATTTTCCAAAAACGGTGTTCTTTCAATGCTAGAACCAACTTTCCCAACGCTTATAATATGCCCGCTACAGAAGCAAAACCTGTTGCCATCGTCATTTCAATCACAATTAAGGGAGACCGAATGGGTTCAATGCATTGGGCAGAATGAACGCTTTTTCCTCTCCTTTATCCGAAGCTGTTGGATTTCTACCCTTAACCAGTATGATGATAGGAAAGATAAGTTGATAAGCGAACTCAAAAAAAGATCAATTCCATAAGAAGAGACCTCAACTCTTAATTTAGTATAGTCCACGGTGAACAAACGAGTCCCTAGGATAAGTGAAATTGGTAGGTCGAGCTAAGCCAGATGATTAGTAATGCATTGCGATCTCTAGAATATGTCCCAACAACAACTCTGTTTCCGCTCTTGTGTGTTATGTTCTTCGTCTCCAATCCCCAATCCCCCTCTTTGCTAACAGAAACCTGAGAGCAGGTCTTTAGACCTGGCCTAGCAGCCTCACTCTAGTCCTCCACACCACAGCCCAACGCCCCAAACTCAGACGCCAGATGCTCGTTCCTAAAAAAGGGTTAATTGGATATGTGCTATTATAACTTCACCGTTTTCGAAGCACACCATTACTATTTAAGAAATTATGCCACTACCATTGGAACTCTACAGATGTTTGAAATATGCCATTTATATATGTCTGGAGACGACTTTGGCCCACCGTCAGACGTATGGAGGGGTACCGTATATCTGTATGGACAAGATTGCCCTCTTCCTCTTCTTTCTCACACTCACTGACATACGGGGCCCACTTGTTAGCCTTCCACACAGTCTCCCTCCCTCTTCTTTGTCTTCTCCATCTCCTGTCGTTGGACACCTCCTTGCCCGATGGTGCAGCTACCTAGCGGCAGGGTCCCCGACACCAGGAAGACGGTCCCCGGTGGTGCGGCTAGACCCCGGTGGCGTGGCTACCCGGCGACGCTCTCGACGCTGTGGCTAGCCCACGACAGCGGTGTTTGGCGTGGCGGGCCCAGGGGCGTGGCTCCCCGACACAGCTATCAGCCTAGGGCGGCGCGCCTAGCCTAGGGGCACGATTCCTAGGCGTCGCGGCTCCGTTGTCGATGGAGGAGGCGTGGGCGCCGGCTAGCTTGATGAGGGGGCGACGAGTGTGTACTCCATGGATCTGCTGGCCTGCAGGTCCTCCATGACACTGCGATGGTTGAATCGTTCCGGGCGAGCAGGCAGCCGAGGCTAGCCTCACCACACCGCGTCGCGCGGGGGCTGCTCCAGCCGCAAGAGGGTTGCTGCAGGGGAGCCGACATGTGGAGGCCGGAAGGTCATGGGCTAGCTCCTCGTCGCCGGCGAAGCCTACATCGGCCAAATTTGAGGAAGGCATGTGCGCGTGATGTGTGAGGAGACACGAGATTTCCATCTACCTCGTTTTTTACTCCTGCCCTAGCGCCGCCGCCGCCATCCACCACCGCTGGTCCCCCTCTCTTCTCCTCCGGCATCTCGCCGGGGGCTGAAGGGAGTGGGGATCCATTGTTTTTAATAAGTTTTTCTCAGTAGATCGAGTCATTAGGGTTAGTGTCTCTCCATGTCAAATTACTTGGTACTGGAGTTTTATCTCCTCCTTCTCCTCATCTCTGTCGACGGTGAAGGAGAAGGGTGGAATCGTTTTCTCCATGGCGGCTCCGTTGAAGATGAGGGCGACAACGTCGGCGTCAGCATCTTTATCGACATGACGACATGGAGACTTTTGTTTCCGAATGGTGGCATCAAGGCGAAGATGATGTCGCCGCCATGAAATAATTTTCTCCGGTCTCTTCTCCGTTTTGTTGTGGTTAGATTTGGTCACGATGAAGGACTAGGGAGAATAATTTTCAGATCAGTCTTCCTTACCCTTCGGTGGCAGAAAGAAGAAGAAGGAAGACACCAGAAAGAAGAAGTTTCTCAATTCCGCCTACAGGAATATTGGCCGTTGTTCGTTGGGCATTTGTTTTCAGGGCATTTGCCGAGTGTTTGTCTGTGCGGTCATCCATACTGCAAAGCATCTAACAGGTTATGTTTTGAGCTGTGCTATTCACAGCGTGGGTACTATTTTGTAATCCAGAGTGCTGGTAATGTGTTGATGTACCCAGCTATCATATAATATAATTCTTCTTTCGTCGAAAAAAAGATGTGTGAGGAGACACAGGAAGGGGATGACACATTGGGCCCGCCTGTGAGTGAGATAGAGTGGGAGGGGTATTTTGGTCCATACGAAAATGCAAAATTGGCTATACACCTGCACATAGCAAGAAGACGCTGCATACGTATATAATGACATAATTCAACTTTGGTAAGAATTATAATGGTACTGGCATAATTTCTTGAATATTAACGGTGTGTTTTAGAAACGGTAAAACGACGCTCGCGCAGTCGCGGTCACCAGCCGGCCTTCCCGGTCCGCCGCGGCGCCGCCTGCTCCTCTCCCGGCCGCCTCCTACCCTCCTCCAAGCCGCGGCCGCCCGCCCGCCCCTCACGCCTCGTCGCCTCCTGCCCGGCTGCCGGCCAGCCAGGAGTCGGCCAGGTCTCCAGCGGCCAGCCAGGCGCCAGCGCCCAGCACAGGCACAGCACAGCAGACCCTGGCTTGTGGCTTCTGCAGCTACACAATCTGAGTGAGGTACTGAGATCTTCATTTAGTCAGTTTCTGGATCCGCCACTGCGTGGATGCTGACTGTGCTGACCTCGTGCCGCCTGCTTCGCGTCTTCTCTTATCTTGAAGCTAGGGTTTTGCCCGCCGCCGCCATCCGAGTCCCCCTCTCGTCATCGTCCTCATCTTCCCCAGCCGCCGCCCTGCCTCCGATGGATGGGTCGCCAGCGTGGCCGGCCCGGCGGGTCCGCGAGCAGTTCGTCACCTTCTTCGAGTCCAAGGCACGCACGAGGTGGCCGTCGAGTCCCGTGGTCCCCGTCGATGACCCCACGCTGCTGTTCGCCAATGCTGGAATGAACCAGTTCAAGCCGGTCTTCCTCGGCACAGCGGCGCCGGACTCGCCGCTTGGCCGCCTGCGCCGTGCCTGCAACACCCAAAAGTGCATCCGCGCCGGCGAGAAGCACAACGACCTCGACGACGTGGGGAAGGACACCTACCACCATACCTTCTTCGAGATGCTCGGGAACTGGTCCTTCGGGGACTACTTCAAGGAGGAGGCCATCAGATGGGCCTGGGAGCTTCTCACCCAGGTACTCCTTTTCACTGATAGGTGAATTGGTTGTTGAGCTCAAATTCCCACAAATTCATAAGAAGCATACTATTTTTCACTGATTCTGAGCTTAGCTACCTCTGTTTTAAATTTGAAAGGAAATATGCTCTATTTTTGTCTGTGTGTAATGGTTTCAGTGCTGGTGTTTCTGAGCTGATTGTGATGATCAAATTGCACTTGAATGATTATAGTCCGTTATAAATTGGTAATTACAGGAGTGGGTACTATGGTCTCATTGAAATAGTCTAGCCTTCGGTAGCAAATAAACTGGAATTTAAATAGTGGGAGATTTGTATATGTACTCCCTCCGTTCCAATTTATCGGTCGTTTTGGCTTTTCTAGAGACACAACTTTTACTACCGATCTAGACATATTGTATATCTAGCAGTGGCGGAGCTTGAAGAGGATGTGAGGAGGGGCCAATAGTATTCAAGTTACTTATATTGTGCAAATTTTTATTACTTCATTGACAAAATATGGACATCATTAAGAAAATGCAATCACCAGGGGGGGCATGGCCCACTTTGGCCTCTACGTAGCTCTGCCACTGATATCTAGGTGCATGGCAAAAGCTATGTACTTCCTCCATCCCAAATTATAAGACGTTCGCCTTTTTTTGACACCAAGTTTGACCACTCGTCTTATTAAAAAATTTGTGCAAAACATCACTTCTTTTGTCGTGGCATGCTTTATTAATAAAAGTTCTTCAAGAATGACTTAAATTTGACTATGTTTGCACAAATTTTTTGAATAAGACGAGTGGTCAAACTTGGAGTCAAAAAAGTCAAATGTCTTATAATTTGGAATGGAGGAAGTACCTAGAAAACCCAAAACGACCTATAATTTGGGACAGAGGGTGGTACAGATTACCAACTGATTTATGAAAATAATACCTACCACCTTTTTATGACCTGAATACTGATTGCTAGGTTATGTATTCACAGGTATATAAATTGCCCACTGATAGAATTTATGCCACATACTTTGGTGGTGATGAGAAATCTGGTCTTGCTGCTGATGATGAATCGAAGAACATTTGGTTGAAATATCTACCGAAAGAAAAGGTTCTGCCTTTCGGCTGCTAGGTACAATGCATGTGTTTATTTGGTCAAAGCTATTGGCATTGTAGTCCTACCTCATTTTATGCTCTTTCCTGATGCTACTGTTGGGTTTCATCTCTAGCCTAGCCCAACGTGCTTGGGACAAAAAGGTTTTTGTTGTCACTAGTTTTAATATTCTTTTTATCTTCTATCGGAAGAAGTCCGTTTTTGACCATCGAACTTTTGACAAAGTTTGTGAACGACCACCGAACTCTAAAACCGGAAATGTTTGGCCATCCAACTGTTAAAACCGTTCATATTTGACCATCGTGCGGTTTTGGCCATCCAACTTCTCGTCGTCCGAGGTCGAATACTCCCTCCGCCACCTCCGCCCCATCCGCACCTCTGGCGGTGCCGTCGGGCCGGCCTCGGTGGCTCCAGCGGAGAAGCAGCAGCCTGCCCCGCCTGGCACGGCGGCGAGGAGAGCGCGGAAGCCGTCCGCCGCCGCCCCCGCCAGCGGCGGCTGCCGCAGGCCGGCCTCTCCGGGCGCGCGGCTCGCCAGCCTGCTCAACGCCATCTTCTCCGGCAAGCGGCATTCCGCGCGGCAGCACCCGGCTCCGGCGGACGACGAGACGGCGTGCTCGACGGCGCCATCCAGCGCGCGCCCCTGCCTCGCCAAGACACCGCCGTCGGCGCGGGCGCAGGCGACCCGCAGCCGGAGCAGGACCGTGCGGTTCTTGGACATCGAAGGCGAGGTGGCTGTGGCCGCGGCCGCCGCTGGCTGCAGGCGATTCCCGGTGGTCGAAGTGGAGGGCAGCGACGGCGGCGGGGAGAGCAGCGACGCGAGCTCGGACTTGTTCGAGCTGGAGAACCTCGCGGCCCTCGCTCCGACGAACGGCGGCTCCGGTTGCCGTAGAACGTGCGAGGACGAGAGAGAGGGACTAAATGAAGAAGATGAACAGTGCACCATGATTCATGGTTTTAAGAGTTGAGTGGCCAAATATAAACGGTTTTGAGAGTTGGATGGCCAAAGATTCATGGTTTTAAGAGTTGAGTGGCCAAATATGAACGGTTTTGATAGTTGGATGGCCAAAGATTCATGGTTTTGTAATTCGATGGTCATTCTCAGACTTCGACAAAAGTTCGATGGCTAAAAATAGACTTTACACTTTTCTATTTGATTCATAACAAACAATCGAAATGCATTGCTTGAACAGGACAACTTTTGGGAGATGGGTGACACTGGTCCTTGTGGGCCTTGTACTGAAATTCATTTTGATCGTATTGGCAACCGTGATGCTGCTTCCTTAGTTAACAATGATGATCCAACTTGTATTGAGATATGGAACCTTGTATTCATTCAGGTCAATATGTTATTCTTTTTTATCTTTTCTTTAAGGAGTTAGTAATCCTAAGTGCCACATTTCATACTTGTTAATTCTTTCTATGTACTGACGTAGTGGTTTCATTTTCAGTTCAATAGGGAGACAGATGGCACATTGAGACCTTTGCCAGCAAAACATGTGGACACTGGGATGGGCTTTGAGCGTTTAACTTCTATCCTTCAGAATAAAATGAGCAATTATGATACAGATGTATTCATGCCAATATTTGATGCCATCCACCAAGTATGTTTGCCATCTCATCATACTTCAAGTTACTTTATTTATGTTTATTATGCACGGAGTGCATCTAGACATCGTATTCTATGGATGTGCATTGATAATTTGGTATGAACATGTAAATGCAGTTGACTGGCGATGGAATTCAGCCATACTCTGGTAAAGTAGGTTCTGATGATATTGGCAAAGTTGATATGGCTTACAGAGTAGTTGCTGACCACATAAGAACCCTTTCTTTCGCTATTGCTGATGGTTCTCAACCTGGTGTGTGAACTCATTCTTAAACACTTTTCCTTTTCCCATTTCAATTACGCTTCTAGGGCGTTGTTATCTATTGCAGAATGGTATCCCCCGCCCCCCTTCTTAATATGAGTTCGTCTGTAGGTAATGAGGGAAGAGAGTATGTTCTGAGGCGCATACTTAGGCGAGCTGTTCACTTTGGTCATCAGAAGTTGAAGGCAAAGCAAAGATTTTTTAGCTCGTAAGAAACAATCCGCTGATTTGTGTAACATGCCATTTCTTTATCTAGAACAATATGTTTGCATAACTCTATTTGAACACGGGAATGGATCTGTCTCTACTAAAATATCCAATCAACAGCTCTGTTTTGATTTTTTTTTAATATGCATATCCCTTAGAGTGCTGATGTGATTTACTATTGAAATTGAAATTATAATATTTTTGAACAGGCTTGTAAACGTTTTTGTCCAAGTGATGGGTGATGTATTTCCTGAGTTAAAAGACAATGAAAAGAAGATCAAAGATATTATTAGAGATGAAGAAGAAAGCTTTGAGAACACTCTAGCAAAGGTAATATTAGTTTCCTAAAGTTTTTTTTTCTGACTATAACATCCGTTTATTATTTCACTAGAGCATGAATCTTCTATTTCACCACATGCATGAATCTTCTATTGTAGGTTTTATTTTCTGGTATTGTTTGCCTCTATTACCACTAGTGCTGTTGGTGTATTTTTCAGGGTTATGAAAAATTTAAGAAAGCTGCAGATGCTGTTAAGGATAATGGTGGAACTGTACTTAGTGGCCAGGCAAGTGATTTTGGTTTTTGAATTTCATTGCATTATTTGTTTTTATTTTCATTCGAAGATAAAAATGCTTTGTTTTCTGAGGTAGGTGGGTAGAGCACCTCTATTCTGTCGTACTGTTTGCAGGGTTCTTCCTTCAGTGTTATTACAACCTGTACTTGTTGCCCATTGTTAGTCTGCTGTAGCAACAGTGGCCACTGGCACTGAATAGCCCAAGACATCTAAATTGGTTATTGTTCTTGTTAGTCGCTGGATTCTCACTCTTGGTAGTAGCAGAATCCTTACTCTCATCGAGAGAGGATGACACTAGGAGTTGGGGCAATTTTCTGGTTTATTTCTCACACAAACTTATACAATGTCATGCCAACCTGAGGGGTTGGGGATACATATTTATAGGGCTGCTAGCCAGCCAAGCATATGCTAAGATGTTGCTAAGATGCTAGTCTAAGATGCTGTCCTAGATGCTAGTCAAGATGCTGTCCTAAGATGCCGATGCTGTCCTAAGATGCTGTCCTAAGATGCTAACTGCTGTCCTAAAAGCAGTCAAGGATGTTGTTACAAGGACACAAGGACCATGTGTTGCAACCCCACAAAGACCAGCCACACATAAACTTATTTATGTCATTCTCCCCCTAAGTCTTGTGTGGCGCCGTCTAGGGAACTCGGACCATCCCAATCCTGGCGCAAAGCTCCTGGAACTTCACTCGCCCAAGGGACTTGGTGAGAAGGTCTGCCAGCTGGTCCTGGGTGTTGATGTAGCCGGCCTTGATGCTCCCCTCGTCCAAGCAGCTCCGAATGAAGTGGTACTTGATGCGGATGTGCTTGCTGCACTCATGGAAGACGGGGTTCTTTGCTAAGGCCAAGGCGGACTTGCTGTCCACCTTGAGCTCCACCGCTTCAGTGTCTCTGCCGAGGAGATCACCAAGCAGTCGAGCGAGCCAGAGCGCCTGAGTCGAAGCGGTGGAAGCCGCTATGTACTCGGCCTCGCAGCTGGACAGGGCCACCACCTGCTGCTTGACCGACTGCCAGCTAACGAGGCACTTGCCGAGGAAGAAGAGGACCCCGCTTGTGCTCTTGCTGGTGTCGATGTCGCCTGCGTGGTCACTGTCGCTGTATCCGACGAAGTGTGTCTCGCCAGGACACCTCGGGTAGTAGAGACCGTGGTCGAGAGTCCCCGCAACATAGCGGATGATCCTCTTCACAGCCTGCTGGTGCTCCGTCGTCGGTCGTTGCATGAACCGACTAACGTAGCCGACGGAGAATGCCAAGTCTGGCCGTGTGTGGGCGAGGTAGCAAAGGCTCCCCACAAGACGCCGGTACTGCGTAGCATCCACCTCCTCCGTCGTGCTGTCGCGGCTCAGCTTCAGCCTCTCCTCCATCGGAGTGAGGGCTGGGTTGCAGTCGGTGAGCCCAGCTAGCTCAACGATGCGCTTGGCGTAGGCGGTCTGTCGAAGCGAGATCCCGGAGTCACCTTGGTGCACCTCGATTCCCAGGTAGAAGGAGAGACCCCAGATCACTCATCTGGAAGGTGGCCTTCATCTCTAGAATGTCGCCACCTCCGCATCCTTGGTGCCGGTGATCACCAAGTCGTCGACGTAGACGCCTACCAGCAGGGCCTTTCCTCCGCTGCCCCGCCGGTAGATTGCCGCCTCGTGTGGGCTTTGCTCGAAGCCCATCCCCTTCAGCGTGGAATCCAGCTTGGCATTCCACGCCCTCGGTGCCTGCCGCAAGCCATAGAGGGCCTTGCACAGGCGAAGCACCTTGCCCTCCTTGCCGGGAATCGCAAATCCCGGCGGCTGATGCACGTAGACCTCCTCCGTCAAGTCGCCGTTAAGGAACGCCGACTTGACATCCATGTGATGAACACACCAGCCCTCCTGGGCAGCTAGCGCAAGGAGGAGTCGCACGGACTCCATCCGTGCAACGGGCGCGAAGGCGTCGTCAAAGTCGATTCCTTCTTGCTGGACGAAGCCGCGTGCCACCAGACGCGCCTTGTGCTTGATCACCTCTCTGGTCTCGTCCTTCTTGAGCTTGAAGACCCAAAACGACCTATAATTTGGGACAGAGGGTGGTACAGATTACCAACTGATTTATGAAAATAATACCTACCACCTTTTTATGACCTGAATACTGATTGCTAGGTTATGTATTCACAGGTATATAAATTGCCCACTGATAGAATTTATGCCACATACTTTGGTGGTGATGAGAAATCTGGTCTTGCTGCTGATGATGAATCGAAGAACATTTGGTTGAAATATCTACCGAAAGAAAAGGTTCTGCCTTTCGGCTGCTAGGTATAATGCATGTGTTTATTTGGTCAAAGCTATTGGCATTGTAGTCCTACCTCATTTTATGCTCTTTCCTGATGCTACTGTTGGGTTTCATCTCTAGCCTAGCCCAACGTGCTTGGGACAAAAAGGTTTTTGTTGTCACTAGTTTTAATATTCTTTTTATCTTCTATCGGAAGAAGTCCGTTTTTGACCATCGAACTTTTGACAAAGTTTGTGAACGACCACCGAACTCTAAAACCGGAAATGTTTGGCCATCCAACTGTTAAAACCGTTCATATTTGACCATCGGGCGGTTTTGGCCATCCAACTTCTCGTCGTCCGAGGTCGAATACTCCCTCCGCCACCTCCGCCCCATCCGCACCTCTGGCGGTGCCGTCGGGCCGGCCTCGGTGGCTCCAGCGGAGAAGCAGCAGCCTGCCCCGCCTGGCACGGCGGCGAGGAGAGCGCGGAAGCCGTCCGCCGCCGCCCCCGCCAGCGGCGGCTGCCGCAGGCCGGCCTCTCCGGGCGCGCGGCTCGCCAGCCTGCTCAACGCCATCTTCTCCGGCAAGCGGCATTCCGCGCGGCAGCACCCGGCTCCGGCGGACGACGAGACGGCGTGCTCGACGGCGCCATCCAGCGCGCGCCCCTGCCTCGCCAAGACACCGCCGTCGGCGCGGGCGCAGGCGACCCGCAGCCGGAGCAGGACCGTGCGGTTCTTGGACATCGAAGGCGAGGTGGCTGTGGCCGCGGCCGCCGCTGGCTGCAGGCGATTCCCGGTGGTCGAAGTGGAGGGCAGCGACGGCGGCGGGGAGAGCAGCGACGCGAGCTCGGACTTGTTCGAGCTGGAGAACCTCGCGGCCCTCGCTCCGACGAACGGCGGCTCCGGTTGCCGTAGAACGTGCGAGGACGAGAGAGAGGGACTAAATGAAGAAGATGAACAGTGCACCATGATTCATGGTTTTAAGAGTTGAGTGGCCAAATATAAACGGTTTTGAGAGTTGGATGGCCAAAGATTCATGGTTTTAAGAGTTGAGTGGCCAAATATGAACGGTTTTGATAGTTGGATGGCCAAAGATTCATGGTTTTGTAATTCGATGGTCATTCTCAGACTTCGACAAAAGTTCGATGGCTAAAAATAGACTTTACACTTTTCTATTTGATTCATAACAAACAATCGAAATGCATTGCTTGAACAGGACAACTTTTGGGAGATGGGTGACACTGGTCCTTGTGGGCCTTGTACTGAAATTCATTTTGATCGTATTGGCAACCGTGATGCTGCTTCCTTAGTTAACAATGATGATCCAACTTGTATTGAGATATGGAACCTTGTATTCATTCAGGTCAATATGTTATTCTTTTTTATCTTTTCTTTAAGGAGTTAGTAATCCTAAGTGCCACATTTCATACTTGTTAATTCTTTCTATGTACTGACGTAGTGGTTTCATTTTCAGTTCAATAGGGAGACAGATGGCACATTGAGACCTTTGCCAGCAAAACATGTGGACACTGGGATGGGCTTTGAGCGTTTAACTTCTATCCTTCAGAATAAAATGAGCAATTATGATACAGATGTATTCATGCCAATATTTGATGCCATCCACCAAGTATGTTTGCCATCTCATCATACTTCAAGTTACTTTATTTATGTTTATTATGCACGGAGTGCATCTAGACATCGTATTCTATGGATGTGCATTGATAATTTGGTATGAACATGTAAATGCAGTTGACTGGCGATGGAATTCAGCCATACTCTGGTAAAGTAGGTTCTGATGATATTGGCAAAGTTGATATGGCTTACAGAGTAGTTGCTGACCACATAAGAACCCTTTCTTTCGCTATTGCTGATGGTTCTCAACCTGGTGTGTGAACTCATTCTTAAACACTTTTCCTTTTCCCATTTCAATTACGCTTCTAGGGCGTTGTTATCTATTGCAGAATGGTATCCCCCGCCCCCCTTCTTAATATGAGTTCGTCTGTAGGTAATGAGGGAAGAGAGTATGTTCTGAGGCGCATACTTAGGCGAGCTGTTCACTTTGGTCATCAGAAGTTGAAGGCAAAGCAAAGATTTTTTAGCTCGTAAGAAACAATCCGCTGATTTGTGTAACATGCCATTTCTTTATCTAGAACAATATGTTTGCATAACTCTATTTGAACACGGGAATGGATCTGTCTCTACTAAAATATCCAATCAACAGCTCTGTTTTGATTTTTTTTTAATATGCATATCCCTTAGAGTGCTGATGTGATTTACTATTGAAATTGAAATTATAATATTTTTGAACAGGCTTGTAAACGTTTTTGTCCAAGTGATGGGTGATGTATTTCCTGAGT
The DNA here is from genome assembly GCA_038087645.1 of Saccharum hybrid cultivar R570. Taxonomy (NCBI): domain Eukaryota; kingdom Viridiplantae; phylum Streptophyta; class Magnoliopsida; order Poales; family Poaceae; genus Saccharum; species Saccharum hybrid cultivar. Next base: position 1,755,734 of record JAQSUU010000365.1, on the reverse strand, counting down.
TAAAAGACAATGAAAAGAAGATCAAAGATATTATTAGAGATGAAGAAGAAAGCTTTGAGAACACTCTAGCAAAGGTAATATTAGTTTCCTAAAGTTTTTTTTTTCTGACTATAACATCCGTTTATTATTTCACTAGAGCATGAATCTTCTATTTCACCACATGCATGAATCTTCTATTGTAGGTTTTATTTTCTGGTATTGTTTGCCTCTATTACCACTAGTGCTGTTGGTGTATTTTTCAGGGTTATGAAAAATTTAAGAAAGCTGCAGATGCTGTTAAGGATAATGGTGGAACTGTACTTAGTGGCCAGGCAAGTGATTTTGGTTTTTGAATTTCATTGCATTATTTGTTTTTATTTTCATTCGAAGATAAAAATGCTTTGTTTTCTGAGGTAGGTGGGTAGAGCACCTCTATTCTGTCGTACTGTTTGCAGGGTTCTTCCTTCAGTGTTATTACAACCTGTACTTGTTGCCCATTGTTAGTCTGCTGTAGCAACAGTGGCCACTGGCACTGAATAGCCCAAGACATCTAAATTGGTTATTGTTCTTGTTAGTCGCTGGATTCTCACTCTTGGTAGTAGCAGAATCCTTACTCTCATCGAGAGAGGATGACACTAGGAGTTGGGGCAATTTTCTGGTTTATTTCTCACACAAACTTATACAATGTCATGCCAACCTGAGGGGTTGGGGATACATATTTATAGGGCTGCTAGCCAGCCAAGCATATGCTAAGATGTTGCTAAGATGCTAGTCTAAGATGCTGTCCTAGATGCTAGTCAAGATGCTGTCCTAAGATGCCGATGCTGTCCTAAGATGCTGTCCTAAGATGCTAACTGCTGTCCTAAAAGCAGTCAAGGATGTTGTTACAAGGACACAAGGACCATGTGTTGCAGCCCCACAAAGACCAGCCACACATAGACTTATTTCTGTCATTCTCCCCCTAAGTCTTGTGTGGCGCCGTCTAGGGAACTCGGACCATCCCAATCCTGGCGCAAAGCTCCTGGAACTTCACTCGCCCAAGGGACTTGGTGAGAAGGTCTGCCAGCTGGTCCTGGGTGTTGATGTAGCCGGCCTTGATGCTCCCCTCGTCCAAGCAGCTCCGAATGAAGTGGTACTTGATGCGGATGTGCTTGCTGCACTCATGGAAGACGGGGTTCTTTGCTAAGGCCAAGGCGGACTTGCTGTCCACCTTGAGCTCCACCGCTTCAGTGTCTCTGCCGAGGAGATCACCAAGCAGTCGAGCGAGCCAGAGCGCCTGAGTCGAAGCGGTGGAAGCCGCTATGTACTCGGCCTCGCAGCTGGACAGGGCCACCACCTGCTGCTTGACCGACTGCCAGCTAACGAGGCACTTGCCGAGGAAGAAGAGGACCCCGCTTGTGCTCTTGCTGGTGTCGATGTCGCCTGCGTGGTCACTGTCGCTGTATTCGACGAAGTGTGTCTCGCCAGGACACCTCGGGTAGTAGAGACCGTGGTCGAGAGTCCCCGCAACATAGCGGATGATCCTCTTCACAGCCTGCTGGTGCTCCGTCGTCGGTCGTTGCATGAACCGACTAACGTAGCCGACGGAGAATGCCAAGTCTGGCCGTGTGTGGGCGAGGTAGCAAAGGCTCCCCACAAGACGCCGGTACTGCGTAGCATCCACCTCCTCCGTCGTGCTGTCGCGGCTCAGCTTCAGCCTCTCCTCCATCGGAGTGAGGGCTGGGTTGCAGTCGGTGAGCCCAGCTAGCTCAACGATGCGCTTGGCGTAGGCGGTCTGTCGAAGCGAGATCCCGGAGTCACCCTGGTGCACCTCGATTCCCAGGTAGAAGGAGAGACCCCAGATCACTCATCTGGAAGGTGGCCTTCATCTCTAGAATGTCGCCACCTCCGCATCCTTGGTGCCGGTGATCACCAAGTCGTCGACGTAGACGCCTACCAGCAGGGCCTTTCCTCCGCTGCCCCGCCGGTAGATTGCCGCCTCGTGTGGGCTTTGCTCGAAGCCCATCCCCTTCAGCGTGGAATCCAGCTTGGCATTCCACGCCCTCGGTGCCTGCCGCAAGCCATAGAGGGCCTTGCACAGGCGAAGCACCTTGCCCTCCTTGCCGGGAATCGCAAATCCCGGCGGCTGATGCACGTAGACCTCCTCCGTCAAGTCGCCATTAAGGAACGCCGACTTGACATCCATGTGATGAACACACCAGCCCTCCTGGGCAGCTAGCGCAAGGAGGAGTCGCACGGACTCCATCCGTGCAACGGGCGCGAAGGCGTCGTCAAAGTCGATTCCTTCTTGCTGGACGAAGCCGCGTGCCACCAGACGCGCCTTGTGCTTGATCACCTCTCTGGTCTCGTCCTTCTTGAGCTTGAAGACCCACTTGAGAGAGATGGTGTGGTGGCCGGCTGGAAGATCGGCCAGCTCCCACGTCTTGTTCCGCTCGACAGCGTCCATCTCCATCTGCATCGCGACACGCCATGCCGCGTCCCTCTCCGCCTCGGTGAAGGAACGAGGCTCGCCATCGTCCTGTGCGAGGTGCAGCTCCGCCTCAAAGTCGTGCTGCGCCAGTCCAGGGACCGGCTGCTCGCCGAGGAGGTTGTCCACGGTATGGTAGCGCAGAGGCTCGCCGCCGTGGTAGGCGTCGATGCGATCCTCGTCGTTGGACAGCGGAGTGGCGAACTCCACTGTGCGCTACTCGTCGTGGGCCGAAGTTGCCGGTGCCGAGCCTGAAGGGGTAGGGTCCGGTGTAGGAGAGCGAGACGTGGCCGGCGGTGCTGGTGGTGGACTCGCCGGAGCCTGTGGACTTGCCGGAGCTGGTGGTGGCGGTGGTGAAGGACTCGCCGGAGGTGGTGGCGAACGAGGTGGTGGGGTAGGCGAGCTTGGTGAGGACGAGCTGCTAGCTCCCCCCGCCTCCTTGAAGTGGACGTAGTCGACGACGAAATCGCTGGTCGTCGGAGTCGAGCCGTCATCCACCATCTTGCCCCATGTCTAGCTTCGCCCTTCGTCGAACACGACGTCACGCGTGATGCGCACGCGCCGTGTCGCAGGGTCGAGGACGCGGTAGGCCTTGGCGCCCTCCGCGTAGCCGATGAAGACCCCTGGCGTGCTCCGGTCGTTGAGCTTGCCGACGTGGTTGAGCTCCTTGACGAAGGCCAGGCAGCCGAAGACGCGAAGGTGGCTCACCGCGGGCTTGCGCCCGTGCCAGGCCTCGTATGACGTCTTGCCGTCGAGGGCCTTGGTGGGGGAGCGGTTGAGCAAGTGGACGGCAGTCATCACCGCCTCACCCCAGTAGATCGCCGGCATCCCTCTCTGCTTGAGGAGGGCACGGGCGGTGGCCACCACCGTCTGGTTGCGGCGCTCGACGACGCCGTTCTGCTGCGGAGTGTACGACGCGGAGAAGTGGTGGTGGATCCCCTCATCGGCGCAGTACGCCGTGAACTCGGCCGCCGTGAACTCGCCGCCGTTGTCCGTGCGTAGGACTCGAAGCTTGCGGCCGCACTCCGCCTCCGCAGCAGCTTGAAGACGCTTGATGGCGTCCGCCGCGGCTGCCTTGGCGTCGAGCAGGACAGCTCACATGTAGCGGAACACGTCGTCGACGAGGAGGAAGTAGCGCCGGCCTCCAGGTGTAGCCGGTGTCACGGGGCCACAGAGGTCACCGTGTACGAGCTCCAGCTTCTCCTTGGCGCGGAAGCTTGCCTGGCGAGGGAAAGGGAGCCGCCGCAGCTTGGTGAGGACGCAGGTGTCACAGAACTGCTCCACGTGGTCGACGTGCGGCATGCCCCGCACCATCTCCTTGCTGCCGAGCTGCCTTAGGGCCTCAAAGTTGAGGTGCCCAAAGCGCTCGTGCCACCTCCAAGCGTCGTCGTCGCGGCGGGCTGCAAGACAGAGAGGTTGCGCCACCTGCGCGTGAAGGACGTAGAGGCGGTTGCTCCTGTTGACCTTGACCAGGAGCCAGTGTCGATGATCCTAGATGCGCAGCACCTCGTGCTCGATCTCCACGCACGATCCGCTCTCATCCAGCTGTCCTAAGCTGATGATGGAGTTCCTCAACGCGGGGATGTAGTAGACACCGGTGAGCAGCCTATGCTCGCCAGTCTTGGCGACGAAGACGACAGAGCCGACGCCCTTGATCTCCACAGCGGAGGCGTCGCTGAACTTGATGGTGCCTCGAACGCCTGAGTCGAGCTCGGAGAAGAACTCCCGCCGTCCGGTCATGTGGTGGGTGGCGCCGGTGTCAAGGCACCACCCGTCGGTCTTGTCGTTGTCGGAGCTGTCGTCGAGGAGGGCGTGTGCTTTTGGCTCGTCATGGTGGAGGAGAGCCGTTGCGGCCGGTGCCGCTGGAGGTAGTTCGATGCTCGCATGAGCAATGAACAGAGCCGGCTGCTCCTCCGCCTGCGCGACGTGGGCCTGGCCACGTCATGGCTGTCGACAATCCTTGGCCCAATGACCAAGCTTGCCGCAGTTGTAGCAAGGGTCGTCTCGTGCTGGCTTTTGCTTGCCAGCGGCGCCGCCCTGGGCGCCTCCACGATCATCACCCTCGGCACGTCCTCGCGCCCCTGCCTGGGCGTCTTTGCGTGGCTTGCCACGCTTGCCACGCTTGCGGCCGCCTGTCGTGGAAGAAGGCTCCCCCTTCTTCCCGAGTGAGGAGGAGCTTCCCGCCAATGGTGACGGGTCCCGAGAGGCGCTGTGGCTCATCGCTGTCAACGACCTTGAGGCGGCCCAACGCCTCCTCGATCGTCATCGTGGAGAGGTTCAGCAGAGACTCGATTGAGCGAGCCATCTGCTTGTACTTCTCGGGGACGCAGCGGAAGAGCTTCTCAACAGCTCTCTCCTCGTCGTAGGTGTCGTCTCCGAACTGCACCAACTTCTGCAACAGAGTGTTGAGACGGAGAGCAAAGTCATCAACGTCCTCACCTGGCTTGAAGGTCATGTTCTCCCACTCCTTGCGAAGTGCCTGCAGTGTGGACTTGCGGGCGCGGTCGCTGCCGATGCGTGCTGCAGCGATGGCGTCCCAGGCCTCCTTGGCAGTCCGCTTGCTGGTAAGCGAAAACTGCATCTCGGGCGGGACTGCAGCAATGAGAGCATCCAGCGCCCATCGATCTTGGTCGTAGTCGACGTCGCCGTACCGGACTGCATCCCATATATGCCGCACCTGGAGCCTCACCCTCATCACCGCAACCCACTCAACGTAGTTGGTCTTGGTGAGGGTAGGCCACCCGCCGCCGGGGCCGACGTCCCTGACGACAGCCTGGTACTCGTGGTGACCACGATACCGAACCGGGGAGAGAGAGCCGCGCTGCCTGTGAAGGCCGCGCTCTCCGTCGACCCGTCCGCCGCCGCCATGCGCGCCTCCTCCAGGAGCGCCACCGCCGTGTGCGCCTCCTTCAGGAGCGCCGCCGGCGTGCCTGCGCCTGTCTGGGCTGCCGCCGCGCTCGTGGGCGTGCGCGGCTGCCCACTGCGCCGCTCACCCTCGCGATGCCTCCCTCTCCAGCAGCTCGAGATCCGCGTCGGCGCTGTCATCAGCAGCGATGGAGCTGCTGTTGCTGCCGCATAGAACCTCGACCTCCGCTGCTGCTGCACGCGCTGCATCCGTCGCCGCCGCTGCTTCCACCTCCGCTCTAGCTGCTGCTAGCTCCGCTGCTGCCAGCCTCGATGCCCTTGCCGCCGCTGCTGCGGCGTCTACCGCGGCGAGGTCGGCCTCCTGCCGACGCCGCGTGCTCGAGGCGATCGAGCCCTGAGACTGTCCTGCGGAGATGGCGCGCTATCGAGGGAGCTGCTGTGTGGAGAGCAGGGGCAGCCGGAGCTGCTGCTGCTACCGGCTGCGGCTGGGGCTACTGTGAGACCGGGGAAGGAGATGAGCAGGAGATGCTCAGGCTACAGGATAGTACGGCTCCGATACCACTTGTTAGTCGCTGGATTCTCACTCTTGGTAGTAGCAGAATCCTTACTCTCATCGAGAGAGGATGACACTAGGAGTTGGGGCAATTTTCTGGTTTATTTCTCACACAAACTCATACAATGTCATGCCAACCTGAGGGGTTGGGGATACATATTTATAGGGCTGCTAGCCAGCCAAGCATATGCTAAGATGCTGCTAAGATGCTAGTCTAAGATGCTGTCCTAGATGCTAGTCAAGATGCTGTCCTAAGATGCTGATGCTGTCCTAAGATGCATGTCCTAAGATGCTAACTGCTGTCCTAAGATGCTAACTGCTGTCCTAAAAGCAGTCAAGGATGCTGTTACAAGGACACAAGGACCATGTGTTGCAGCCCCACAAAGACCAGCCACACATAGACTTATTTCTGTCAGTTATGATGGCATCATATTTGGTGCTTGTTTGTTTCAGCTGTGGACTGTGAAAAGCAGCTTGTAGATGGTGGAATTGCTAGATGTTACAGTGTGGGGTCTGGATTGTAATTTGGTATTGCAATCTGGGTGCTTGATTGGTTCTAGGGCTGTGAAAATCTAGCAATTACAGGCTCAAAGCCTCAAACAGACAGGCCGTTAAGTATCACAGCTTGTGCTGTATGATCCCATGGGTCTCTGTGCAGCTTGTGGTAGTCCTTTTAATTAACTTTGTTAATACTTGAAAGTCTTTTGTGTGTGTGTTGAGGGCGGGAGTGATGAAGGAGTTCCTTTCTTCTCATTGAGTCAGATGCAAATGTTTCTAGAACTGTCATGCATAGATCTTTTTTCCATGGATGATAATCCAGTCTTATTTGTTAACTGCACATCGACAGCCCTGCCTGAACTATTCAAGGGTGTGATTTTCAGGGTGAATTCATTAGCTTGGACTGAACACCCAACTATCCCACCCCAAATCCATGGCTTGTGGGTGCATGTCCATGCTGTTTGGTGCAAGGCAGCCTGTGGTGTGAGTGATAGCCATGTCGTATGAGTTCGATGTGTCGAAGGGTGCATCCATGCTGTTTGGTGCAAGGCAGTCTGTAGGGTGAGTGATAGCCATGTCGTATGAGTTGGATGTGTCGAGGGGTGCAGGCCGTTTGTATTGTTGCCTTGGCCCAATTGATGGTGTTTGGTGTGGTTACCCCCTAGTTTGAACCTTTTTTTCTTCTTCTATGGAATTTGGCTAGGTCATCATAGGTTTCTTGTGTCGGCTAATAATGGTGGAATTTATAATCGTGACTAGTTATTTTTACAATGTAACAACATTGCATAATTAGCATCAGTAAAAATCTATCAATCCAGAGTACATCACAAAAGATATAGGTATGCATTCATCAACATAATTAGCACATTTGATTTATGGACCCATTAAACCTGCTGGGCCAAGCTTGGGCAGGGGGTGCTTCTTGCACCATTTGGGCCAGGCATATGCTTGTTTGGCAACCGAAAACTGTTGTGCTGCATGAGTGGACCTGGCTAGTGGCGGCATTCCTCCCTATGAAATGATTCCTGAGTTTGGGTTGCCTTTACTTTTGGTGTACTTAAATAGTTCATTTATTCTTTCAGGATGCATTTGTTCTTTGGGACACTTATGGTTATCCAATTGATTTGACTGAGGTTAGTTTTACATTTGTTATTTATCTTTTAACCAGCTAATTTGCTAGAACATTTTTATGTTTATCATGTATTATTATTATTTCTTTGCGTAGGTCATGGCAATCGATTATGGGCTTACTGTTGATAAGGAGGGTTTTAATGCTTCTATGGAAGAAGCGAGGCAAAAAGCTAGAAATGCTCGTAACAAGGTTATTTTTACGTTTCTACTAAGTGAAGAAGTTAATCCTAAGAGTCTCTTGTGGTGCCATTTGTTATCCCATTATTCTTGCTGTTTGTGTTTCTATATTTGCTGATAACATTTTCCAATATAATTGTTACTGGTATTGAAATCTGTTGTCCATGTTTGTTCTTTGTTTATCTTTGAATTTCATGGTAACTGTTTTCACCCCCTTCAACTTTTTACTATATGTTTCTTTTTGCAGTCAGGAAACTCTATTTCTATGGATGTGAATGCTACAGCACAGTTGCGCAAACTGGGGCTTGCCAGCACGGACGATAGCCCAAAGTTTTTGTGGCCCAAGGTTAGTTAGACCTTTTGTTATCTTACACATCTATACTTAGGTCCCGTTGAATCCTAGGGGATTCTAGAAGAATCCAGATTTTGGATAATAAAATCTCTAGCCATATGAGTCCTCGGTTTTTAGTTATGGATTCTAGATATTTCAAAGAGTTTTTCTCCCAAAAATACCCCTCAGCATTATGTAAGAACGTAGAAAGTGCCTAGGTCTACGTGAATTGCATCTCATCTCCATCCCTGTGCCTGTTGGTTGCTGCATGCCTGCACCACCTCCGATCTGTGCCAGGTTTGCTTCTTGTCTCCTCCAAATATCCCCTGCAGCATCCAATCGCTCCTGCGTCCTGATCCATGATGCGTGTCCCTTCCCAGGCCTCTCCATCGATCAACCATCACCACCAGCAGCCCAAGTCCCTGTTCCCTGTCCGCTCTCCCTGGCGTGAGGAAGCCTGTAGAGTACATGTGGATGTTGTCGCCAATGTCGTAGAGTGTGAAGCGGTGGGCCCAGATCTGTAGAGGGGAAGGATGACAGAGGAACTGTGTGTGTACCAGCGAAGCGAGTAAATCTGAAATGCACCATCGCACGATCTCACCCGCGTAGGCGGCGCTGTGCCACTACCTCACCCACTGGGGCGTTCGCTTTCCCGCGATGCGGCTTGCCAGCGCAGGCCCCGCCCCGCATGGCCGTGAATACAGCCACTCCGATGACGAATCGGATAGCATGGCTCCGACCGCCTGGAGATCCAACATGTGTGCTCGTCATGCCGTTGTTGGTAGCCGTTGCGTACACCGCTCCGTGCCGCATCCAAAGTAGGCTCAAGGCTGCTCGTTCACGCTCCTCAACCTCGCCACAGCACCAATCAGCGGAGCCGAGTTGCCTACTAGTGGCAGCGCTTGTGGCTGGGGCGGGGCAGAGGCGGCAAGAGTGGCTGCGTAGGTGAGAACGACACATGACGGCAGCCGACAGGGGAAGATAAGGGTAAGGGCAGACGTGACTTTTCAAATGTACAATCCTGTGTTATCTGGGTTTGGAGAGATACAAAGATTTCCAGAATCCCAGCGGCAGATTTCCAGAATCCTACCCAACTGCCCCGTTTGAATGCTTGTAGATTTTTTTAATCTGGATCGTCAGAATCCTATGGATTCTGACAGTCCCTTATTAGTTATACTCAACTTTTGGTTCTTCCCACACTTTTGATATTTGTAATCAACCATTAGGGTTATGCCAGTGTTTACTATGCTCTTCTTGATCTTACCATTAAGATTTTGTAGGAACATGAAAGTGTGGTGAAGGCTATCTATACTGGCTCAGAATACATTACTACAGCTACTGGTGATGAGGACTTTGGCCTTGTGCTGGAAAGTACAAGTTTCTATGCCGAACAGGGTGGCCAGGTACACCATGTCTATATCAATGCAATAGCAATATGAAATCTGGCATTAAGTGTTTTTAAATTCACTCCAACCGTTAGCCTTGTTCAGTGTCTAGAAATATCAGCCTCGTCTGGCTGGCAAGTTCTCTTTAATTATTATTTTCAGGCAGTTCTTGGATAGTTACTGCTGGTATATTTGATCCACTCTAGGACTTGTTTCAATTTGCCAAACTATTGTCATGTTAAAACATTTCTGTTTTTAACTTTATTTTATCTGTATCATTTCACCATTTGAAACACAAAGTTTGTACTGTCCTTCCTGATCTCGAGACTAGAATTGTAGCGTGGGAACATTGATGCATGGCTCTAAAGGTTCTCAACATTACTTTTAATATTGAAACTTGAAACATAGTATATAATTGTTGGAAACAATCCTGTGTGCCTGGGGCATGCTAGTGTCAAGGTTCATAGCATTTACCTTAGCTAAATTTCAACATGGAGTAATAGGAGTAATAGGTTGATTATTTGGGTAATATTCTGCATTAATTAGGAGGCTATCACAGCCACAATTGTTGCTCACGGCTGCCTATATATCAGAGAGAGAAAACAGAAAATGATAAGTCATTTTCTAGCCACCAAACCCACTGTATTTGTGTGTGTGCTTGTGTTTTCCTTAGTATCCTGTTGTGGGCTATCTGCCTTTCAATAATTTCTATAGTTTGATGTCATTAATATCACAGCAATCATATACTGCAGTTTACATTCAAAGTTATCTGCTTTTTCAAATGTCATCACTGAGACATACATTTGCTAAATCTTTTGGATTAACATGGATTTTTCGGCATCAAGATATTTGACACTGGGAGCATTGAGGGGTCTTTTGGAACTTTCAATGTGAACAATGTCCAAGTGTTTGCTGGCTATGTTCTACATATTGGCTCATTTACAAAAGGTTCCAAGGTTTTCTCTTGGTGATAGTGTGATATGCAAGGTGATACTTTTACTAGCTACATTTTTGCACTGAATTAGTTCATATGTAATCAATCGTATTTCAATATGGCAAACCCACTGGTAGGTTGATTACAACCGGCGCACACTGATTGCTCCAAACCATACGTGTACCCACATGTTGAACTTTGCTCTAAGGGTATGTTTCTACCTTGTCCAAAATTTATACAGTTGCTGTCTTTCTCTCCTGATGATTCTGCCATTGCATTTATAGGAAGTACTTGGTGATCATGTTGACCAGAAGGGTTCAATTGTTCTACCGGAGAAGCTGAGATTTGATTTCTCTCATGGTATTGTGGCTCCTTTGTATTCCACTGACTGAATTTTATGAGCTCGTTTACTCAGCTGTTAATTCATATGACAGGAAAACCTGTCCAGCCTGATGATTTGAGAAAAATTGAGTCCATAGTGAACCAGCAAATAAAGGACGAGCTGGGTGTTTATGCACGTGAAATAAAATTAGAGGATGCGAAGCGCATCAATGGTCTTCGTGCTGTGTTTGGTGAAGTAAGTTTTCTTGCTCATGGAATGTTGATATTTCTTGTTTGGCTAGTTATTAATGGGGTTCACATATTGATTTTGTAGATCTACCCTGATCCAGTAAGAGTTGTATCAGTTGGTCGCAAAGTGGAAGATCTGCTTGCAGATCCTGATAGCAAAGAGTGGTTACCCATATCGACTGAACTATGTGGAGGTTTCTTTTCAGCTCTCTGCTATGTAATTCTATGTTTTATGATTATGATACCTAAAATTCTGTGTATATATCAGGTACACATATCACAAATACAAGAGATGCTAAAGCATTCGCACTCTTATCTGAGGAGGGTATTGCAAAAGGTGTTAGGAGGATAACAGCCGTGACTGCTGGATGTGCCACCCAGGCTATGGAGTTGGCATCATCTATTGATTCTGATATCAGTGAAGCATCTCAGTTGGAGGGAGCTTTGTTGGAAAAGGTATTATGCTTTTATCATTTTTTAGGGTTCGTCTCTCCTGGAGTTGCAGTGTTGACATAGCATGATTAGTTGAGTGCTACAATAATGAACCAAGGCGTAATCTTTTTCGTGGGAGCATAAGCAACAACATTAATAAAAGCTGTTCTGATGCATGTCTTACATTAGTAAAGTTTTATTCTTTATTTAATAACCACTAGCAAACATGCCCGTATGTTGTAATGGGATGTACAATTTGTTGCAGAGTCCTCATGCCAATGAAAATGAGCAAGCTATTTTTATTGGATTTAATTGGGCTTGGTTTGAGATAGATGGTTTGCAGAAAGTAAGAGACGGAAGATACTTCCGCTCTTTAATAGGAGGTATATATAAGATATAGACTAGATGGTTTGATGCAAATTGTAGAATGACTGTAATGCACGAGTGGTATAGAATTATTGAACCACATTCGCACTTAAAGTGTTTATTATAGATCTAGTCGACACCATTGGGCAGGTTGAAGGACTGCATCTGTACATTACTCCTATGGAATTGTGGACTTCTTTGTCTTTTCTGCTGAGATATATATCATTTCTAAGATTACTGTCTAATATCAATGCCCCTTTATCAGAAAATTGCTTCCATCAAGAGTGGGCTGGATGCTGCTGCTATCCCTGCTGCGAAAAAGCTGATTTGAGAGGCAAGGTTTCAAAGTTAGAGGTCTGTAAATGTTTCTATTTCAGATGTCATATATATGCTCATGTTTAAGAAAGAAGAATCACCTACGACATTTATGTTCTCTTTTTAATAAAAAGTTGCCACCTAGTAATTTACTCCCTCAGTTCCAAATTGTAAGCCGTTTTGATTTTTCTATACATAGTGTATATTTAGGTGCATAGCAAAAGCTATGTATCTAGCCAAAATGACCTACAATTTGGAATGGAGGGAGTAATAGTTTAGTTTTAGGATGATTATAACTGTTGCACGTCTCAGGATAAACTTAGGAAGGCAAAGAAGAAAATGGGTGAGCAAAATATACAAAAGGCTGTGAAGTCTGCAATGGATGCTGCAGAAGCTGCTCTTTCAGGAAATAAGCCGTTTTGTGTTACTCATGTCGATGTGGGTCTTGATACCACAGCTGTTCGGGAGGCGGTTGTCAAAGTCATGGACCAGAAGGTACTTGCATTGTTCATTTTCGCTTTATTGTTAAAATAATGTTAGTCAGTAAATTGCTTTAGTACATGGCATGTTGTAGAACTATTTTATCCCATCTCAAGTCTTAGATACTCTGGTGAACTTTTGGAGATGTCTTTGCCCAGGGTTTGCCTATAATGTTATTCAGCACTGATGAGGCATCAAACAAAGCTGTTATCTATGCTGGTGTGCCTCCCAATGCTCCTAGCGGCTTCAAGGTGTTGGACTGGCTAACACCTTCAATTGCACCACTCAAGGGAAGAGGGGGTGGCGGCAAGAACGGCATCGCCCAGGGCCAGGTGAGTGAGCAATCCATTCCTAGAATATTCTATGGTCTTGGGTGCAAGTCATCGAGTAATAAATGTCTAAATCAATTCTGCGATTCCTTTTACTGCAGGGAAGTGACGCTTCTCAGCTCAAGGAAGCAATGGCACTTGCGAACAGCATTGCTTCAGTGAAGCTCTGCTGATTGGTGATAACTGGTGCACTCCCCATGGGGTCTTATGCCTGGCTGCTGTTGGATTACACTTCGCTTTTAGTTTTCCATTTACCCAATGTACTTACCAAAACTGTAGCCGCCCAACATTAGTCATGGCAACCTTAGGCCGTAATCCAATAAACAGACCCTATAACTTTCTTTTTAGGACATTTACTTCTTGACCAAACAGAAAATAGGTATTCCTTAATTCCTTTGCGATTTATTTTTCAATCACCATCCTTAAACTATAGGATCAAATATAACCATGATATTAGCAGTTGGATGCTCATCTGAGGGCCTAACATGGCGTGACGAAAAAATAAGTTAGTTTGAAGCACTTAAAAGTTTACTTCTTTATTTTATGAATTTTTTGATATAATATAAGCTATTAAATTCATTTTTCACTACTGCCGGAGATGCCTTGACCAAATTGGTGCCGCGAGCTTATATGTACATGCTAGGCGATTAATTTGCATAGGCTTCTGGTATGAGATTGCTATCCATGTAATATTTAAAAGGGAAATGCCCTGAGCAAATGCATGATTGAACTTCGTGAGGTTAGACATAATCCCTGAAGATATCTTATTCTCAGAGTAAAAAGAACAATCATTTGTATCGTGTAACATCCGGATATCCATGGACATGATTAACAAGGACATCAAAATTTTATGTTTATTAAAGAGGAAGGTCCAGCCCTTGCCCTCCACCCCAATTATCTGAAGAATCTCGTTGTTTAGCACCTGAATTAAGAAGCCGACCTTCAGAAACTCAAGTACAAGCAATACATGTTTGTGAAGACAAATAGACAATGTAGTGAATTCCTTCATTACCAGTTCGACAAGGAAGGTGCCAATGAGGCTTGTGAAGACAAATAGACAATGTAGTGAACTAGTGCAAAGGCTGTAACTATGCTTTGCTTCAATCATCATTGTTGCCTGTCAGGCTATTACCTTGGCATGTTTCTTTCGAGCCCTTGTTTTTAGTTCATAGGACTAACTAGCCCTTGTGTAACTTGTATTTGATATGTTCACTTTGATTGAAATTTGAGGAATCATTCTTACTGCCAGCCTGCAGATATTACTAACTCAGTGGCTTTCATAGCAGAGTGTTGCATCTCTATCACACATGATTGCGAATCACATTGTACGATTGCCTTTTCCCTGTCACTTACGTGGTAATTTCTGCTACATATTGTGCTGAACCAACAATGAAACTTTAGACAAGGTTGCTGTATGAATTAAAAGCAAGGTCATTGTTGGTTAATACTGCAACCTTGTGCTATCCAGGCCAATTTCTGGACCTTAGGTGAGGTCCTCAGGAAGAATAATGGGATAGACTATTAGAGCATCTCCAGGAGTTTTTTCTTAAACTTATACTCTAAATCATCATTTGGAGAGCCATTTGAATAAAAAATAATTCTCTATATCTTTCAGACTTCAACAACTTTTTCTATATATCTTGTGTGCGTTTTAGAGAGCCAGACTCGCCATCTATTTTTGGCTAGTGAGAAATCTAGAATAGAGAATGACAATATTTAGAGGTCTAACTAAAAAATCTGTTGGAAGATATTTTATTTTATCAAAACTTATATTCCTATCAATTAGGAAGGATATAAAGAGTCTATTGGAGTTGCTCTTAGAGACTGCAAAACCATCTCTCTCAATAATCTTAGAAATATTATTGGATGACCTTAGTACTATTTTAATAATGAGGATAAGATATTAGGAGATATGTGAATAGTACCTGATTTGCAAGTATCTAACTGTGGCTACATTGTACACACTTGAAAGAGATGTTAAACTGAAGATACTCATATTTTTCTCCAACCTGTGGACTGTAGTGCCTCGCAGGTCTGAATACACTATTGTCGACTCAAGGTTTCTTTTCATTTGTAATTTTGTAATTTGTTTTTGTTGGCATGTACATGTAAGGTGCTTGAGCATCTGAAACTAAAGTTATCCTGTCACAACACGGCAATAGCACTGGATTTATTACTCATGGCATCTGTCCAGTACTGACAATATTATATTATATTATATTATATTATATTATATTATATTATATTATATTATATTATATTACATTACATTACATTACATTATATTATATTATATTATATTATATTATATTATATTATATTATATTACATTATATTATATTATATTATATTATATTATATTATATTATATTATATTATATTATTTCATGCTTGTTGAGTTCCAGATGTATTCATCTTGTTTTGATGTGAACTAGAAAAAAAAGTATAAAATCAGCTGCACACTTAATGTGTTTGATGATAAAGCCCCAAATCTGAAGAATGACTGCTCAACTTTTTTTTAATAAATGCTCAACTGGTTAAAACACTTTTGTGCAATAGGTGCTTCCAAACACATTAGATTTTTATTAGTATGGTGTATAGAAAGACTATGAGCGAAACCGCATATGGGATTTTGAAAATAAAAGTCAATGAAAAAGAAAAAAAGGAATTCATTTCAAAGGGAAAAGGGGAAATGTTTTTTTTTCTTTTGAAGACAGCCCTTACTTCTGTACAAGATCCAAAGGAAACCGTAAAGACCATTCCAGCCCATAGATAACAGCAGCTTCCGCTAAGCCCAGCCCATTTACAGCAGCTCCTGGCTCCTGCAAGCGGGACGCCGGCCAACCCGCAGCCAGTCTCCACAGCGCAACCTCGACGACAGCACCCAAATCGACGACTTCTTCCCCCCTCTCCGATCTCGACGCGCACCGATGCGGGCGATGTCGTCGGTGGTTAGTGGGATGCTGCGGGCACGGCTGCGCGGCGCGGCGCGCGTCCGCGGGGGCGGCGGCGAGGGGGCCGGGCGGTGGACGACCCCGGGGCACGAGGAGCGCCCCAAGGGGTACCTCTTCAACCGGCCGCCGCCGCCGCCGGGGGAATCTCGCAAGTGGGAGGACTGGGAGCTGCCCTGCTACGTCACCTCCTTCCTTACCGTCGTCATCCTCGGCGTTGGCCTCAACGCCAAGCCCGACCTCACCATCGAGACCTGGGCGCACCAGAAGGCGCTCGAGCGCCTCCAGCAGCAGGAGCTCGCCACCGCCGACGCCCACGCCGAGTGATCCGCGCGTCTCAGGTCCCCTCGAACTCTCGGCTGCCTCTGATTTGGTTCCAATAAAATGGCCACGATGTGCGGTCCTGAATTTTCTGGTATTGATGGAACACGAGCTGAACACTGTGATGCTGTTTTTTCTGTTTCGCTTTGAAATTTGCCCGATGATGATGGCGAATGCCCTAAATGTTTTGAAATGTTTCACTGTTGTATTATCATCTTATCCTTCAGCTGTACTTTTACATGACCACAATTTAGGATTTTACTTGTTTCTCACTTCCCCAGATAGCTCTGTTGTGAAATGTTTCTTATATTGTTTGAGAGCCTCAGGCATTTTCCACATTTCTCAGTAGGCATATTACATATAAATCAGAAGCACTGCTATGTGTCTGACGCATGTATGAGTATGATCAGGCCTAATCAACCAATCAGAGAGCTCATTTTCATCCATTTGGGATGGGCTACACATGTTTCTATAGTTGCACACTGGCACAGGTCAGATGGCCATGGCCATACGTATAGCCATGGCCATAAAAGCATTAGTTGATAATTTGCTAATGTTTCTATTTCGTTTTTTAATTTACCTGATGACGACGACGAATGCCCTATTGCCCTAAACATTTTAAAAATGTTTTGCAGCCATCCCATTCATCATTTGGTTGTAATTGTACCACATGACAACAGTTAGGAACTTAGCATTGTCTTCTGTCTATTCTGCTGATAACTCTGTTGTGAAAGATTCTTATGGTGTATGAGAGCCAGAGCCTCAGGCGTCTCTCAGTAAGTATGTTACTTGGAGAACTAGTTTGAAAGCGTTAGAAGAAGACAGCCCATAACATGTAAATGTGCTGGGCTGTGGGTATAATCATATAGAAGATGCAGGACTAATATTTGGATTGCTATTAGGTGTAACTTTAATGCTTCTATGGTAGCTGGGCGCCTGAGCCCGTTTTATCATTTCGTGAAAAGGGATATGAAGCCAAGTCATTGTAAAGCAAGTGGAATGTTGCTTCATTAGTGTTGCCATGAATCTTATGGTCAAATAGGCATGTTGTACACTTGAATTGATGATACAATGAAGGATAAATCATTTCCTATTGCCATGGATTGCTTAGATGTCTTAAAAATAAGATAATATTTTGAATTTTAAGTTGGTGAAGGATCCGAGCCATAGTACATGGACTACTGGTGGAAGTTTACTTTCAAAGTCACAAGTATACTCAAGGCTTTTGGGGTCAGTTGCTCTACACAAAACTTGGTAAGCTTTTCAGGCAAGGTTACTAGTCATATGCTAAGGAGGCCCCTTTTTTATTTTCTGCAAAATTTGGTGTAGTTGTGCTTTGTCATCTTACCATCTCCATACACAAGCAATTCTAGACATGAATACTGGGAATCAGTTTTTCTAAATAGTCAAATTACTGTCTATGTTTCATATACCAAAATTCCTATGTGTTTCTGCAGTTGATTACTGTGGCTAAGCTAGCATTGATGTTTGCAAAATTACCATTTTGTGCCTAATGATGGATAGCGACTTAGCAGCCACCTGGTGAGTGCTTCTGCAGTTGAGGGCGTTGATAGGCAGAGAAGTTGAGGAACCTTGAACTTGAACACCTCTGGGTTCATGTACCTTGATCAGCAAATGATTCCTTGTCATTGTTTTTAAGGGTGTTTGTATAATGTATATATGATTGACACTAGCATATGCAGTGGGTTATGGGTCAAGTGACTCATTTAAGTATGGATGGCTAATTTTTGTACAAATTCAAAGAAATCTGAAACTTAGGCTAAAGTGTCTTATAGCACTTGCCTCCTAGATTTCTTCCAATCTTATTTAGTTACTCTCAGCCTGTTTTTCCATCTCAGCCTGTTTTTCCGACCAATCAGCCTTAATATTGTGACAAGCACTTGTCTCTGTTGCTCTTTTCTTAGCTCAGTTTTTTACCTTCTCAGCAATAACTATTATGATCATGTTCCTGGTTGTATGCATGATCATATAGAGCCGCTGTTTCTCAGTTATCGAAATCCTATATTGCATAATGTTTGAGCTTTCATTGCTATGTTTGAGTGGTTCTTTTAGCGAATTGTGTCTGCTCACTCTCTGCGTAGCATAGGTTATGGGTGTGGTTCTGTGAGGTTTACTTGGATCCCTTGGAGAATGAACTGATTTCCCTGCCAATGCGAAGATTTGAGTCTAGTACTCCCTCCTCGTCTATTAAAGCATGCTCTAAGAGTTTTTCAAACTATGCTCTGGAGATAAAGGTATTATTTTGTATGATCAGTTGACTTGGCTGAAGTTTTAGTATTATCAAACAGATAGTGATAACTGAATCCAGTACTGGTAATCAGTAACACCGTTAGAGGTAAAATCATGCGGTTGGAAGTTTCCTATCCTGTTTTGGGTAGGATATTTTCTGTGAAATTTATTACCATTTTATGTGCAAACTTAGCTTGAAGCTTCAACTAATGTCATGCTTGTTGTTGAGCATATAACTTCATCTTCTATATGCATGTGCTTGTACTTGCAGTCCTAGGAACTAAACCTACCTAGTTGGTTGAGGGCGTAACTGCACACCTAGACCATCTAAGTTAAAGTACTTATTGAAGCAAATTTGGGTGTCTATTCTTAACTAAATGGCAGTTCTTCCCAGGGCTGTGTTTAGTTGAGAAAATTTGGGTGAAAAGTTACTGTAGCACTTTTCGTTGTTATTTGGTAAAATTTGTCCAATCATGGATTAATTAAACTCAAAAGATTCGTTTCGAACTTTACAGACAAACTATGCAATTAATTATTTTTTTTACCTACATTTAATGCTTTATGCATGTGTCTAAAGATTCGATGTGACAGGTGGAAGAGGAAATATTTTGGGTATGCATGGCAAGTGAACGCGGCCTAGGTTGAGTTTTTTTTTTACAGTCCTATAATCACCTCGGTCAGATTTTATTTTTTGGCAAACAGAATTTCAATCAAGTTTAATAACTTTACAAAAGCGAGGTGCATATTGATAGTTAAGGCCTATATGCTGCGTTCTGTGCAAAGAGATGAGATTTACATATATTATATATACTTCTTTTGGGGGAAAAAATGCGGCGTGTCTTATTGACTGCGTGGCCCAAACATAGAGTCATTTACCCCAAGTATCGTCGGTTGTGTTCGTTGTCGTAATGTTATCCTCGTGAGGGCCCTGTGTATTTGGCTGAAAAGTAACTAATTTGTTGAGAGGGAAACAAGTGCGCCTTACAAGAATAGCGATGAAGAAGCACCTTCATCGCGAGTTTTCTGCAGCAAGACGCACATGCTGCCTTGGCCAAACGCTAGGTGTGCTTAGCTGGCTAGAAATAAAAAAACTGCCTACTTATTATGCAGAAAGGACGTATGGTAGAGTAATGATGCTTGCCTGTCATGTTTGGTCTCAAGTTCCAAGAAGCACCGTCACAGGCTTGGCTTGTGTTTAGGCACCGTTTAGATGTCAAAAATTTTGTCATCGAATCTTTGAATACATGCATGAAGCATTAAATATAGATAAAAAATAAAACTAATTACACAGTTTAGACGAAATGGACGAGACAAATCTTTTAAGCCTAATTAGACCATGATTGGACAATATTTACCAAATAACAACGAAACTGGTACAGTAGCATTTCACCAAAAATTTTGCCAACTAAACAACCCCTTAGTTCCTCTAAAATGTACTATGCAAAAAAAAGATTCCTCATTACATTAAACTTACGATACATGCATGAAGTACTAAATGTAGATGAAATCAAAAACTAATTATACAGCTTGGTTGTACTTTGCGAGATGAATGTTTTGAACTTAATTAGTCAATGGTTGGACACTATTTGCCAAATAAAATTAAAACGTGCTACAATATATTTTTCACCCTTCATGTTGTCAAGGTCTTGTTTGGATACACTACAAATTCTAAATTTTTACACTCTCTCCTCGTCATATCGAATTTTGGACATATATATGGAGCATTAAATATAGATAAAAAAAATAACTAATTGTATAGTTTGGTTGTAAATCACGAGACGAATCTTTTGAGTCTAATTAGTCCATGATTGAACACTAATTGTCAAATACAAACGAAAGTGCTATAGTAGCCAAAGTTGAAAATTTTGTCATCTAAACCCAACTAGAGTTGAATTCTGAACAGTCCTCCACATTACTGCACTTTGGCTTGTACTATCTGGCGATGTATTTCTGTTGCTGCAATCTAGAATTGTAGAGTAGGGCCTTGTTTAGTTCTCCCAATTCATCCCTAAATTCCACTATGCAAAAAGAAGATTCCCCATCACATCAAAAAATCGGCACATATATGGAGTACTAAATGTAGATAAAATCAAAAATTAATTGCACAGTTTTATTGTACTTTGCGAGACGAATATTTTAAGTCTAATTAATCAATGTTTAGACAATTATTAGCAAATAAAAACAAAAACCTACAGTAAATCGAAACAGTAATTTTGGCGCCGATTCTGGTCATCTAAACACGGCCTAGATAGGATAGCACAGCTTGTTCATCACACTTCCATGTACGGTCGGTCTTTCCGGTGGGATGTATGCATAGTGTAACCTGCAGATGAGTACATATGCTCGCTTTAGCGTAGATCCAAAGCTACATCGTGTCTTTCCGGGACTTTTGACCAGGGCTTCCATTCTCTACACCATGCTAGGGGTGTTTAGTACATGCGTGAAAAATTTTAGGGTGTCACGTCAGATATTTTGTAGGGTGTTAGAAGAGGTGTTCGGATACTAATAAAAAAAACTAGAGTAAAGTGCACTAGCGGTCTCCAAACTTACGCGGTTGTGTCATCCCGGTCCCTAAACTTGTAAATCGACCATTTAGGTCCTCAAACTTGTTCATCTGTGTTATCTCGGTCCCTAAACTTATTCGGTTGTGTCATCCCGGTCCCTAAACTTGCAAATCGACCATTTAGGTCCTCAAACTTATTCAGTTGTGTCATCCTGGTCTCTAAACTTGGTTTTGGATCTCATCTGGGTCCAAACTGAGCGATTTAAAAACTTGATATCAAACAATAATTCATAACTTTTTCATATGAACTCAAATGAGGATAAACTTTATATCAAAATTGTAGCCCTCGACGCGATCTACAACTTTGTAGTTGAAAAGTTTTTGAATTAAAACTGTATAGAGTCCCAAAATATTGTTGTATGTTTATAGATTTTGAAATTTCAAATTTCAAATTATCAAACAATCATGGATATTGATATGGCCTATATGAAAGTTATAGTTCTCAATATTATCTACAACTTTGTAGTTGAAAAGTTTTTTATTTGAAGTCGTTTATTATCCCAAAATTTAATTTTAAATTTTAAAAAATTTAAAAATTTAAAATTAAATTTTGGGATAATAATGACTTCAAATTAAAAAACTTTTCAACTACAAAGTTGTAGATAATATTGAGAACTATAACTTTCATATAGACTATTTCAATATCCAAGATTATTTGATAATTTTGAATTTTAAATTTCAAAATCTGTAAACTTACAATTAAATTTTGGAATAATAAACGACTTCAAATAAAAAACTTTTCAACTACAAAGTTGTAGATAATATCGAGAACTATAACTTTCATATAGACCATATCAATATCCAAGATTGTTTGATAATTTGAAATTTCAAAATATATAAACATACAACAATATTTTGGGACTCTAAATAGTTTTAATTCAAAAACTTTTCAACTACAAAGTTGTAGATCGCGTCGAGGACTACAATTTTGATATAAAGTTTGTCCTCATTTGAGTTCATATGAAAAAGTTATGAATTATTGTTTGATATCAAGTTTTTAAATCACCCAGTTTGGACCCAGATGAGATCCAAAACCAAGTTTAGGGACCGGGATGGCACAACTGAATAAGTTTGAGGACCTAAATAGTCGATTTGCAAGTTTAGTGACCGGGATGACACAGCCGAATAAGTTTAGGGACTGAGATGACACAGATGAACAAGTTTTAGGACATAAATGATCGATTTACGAGTTTAGGGTCCGGGATGACACAACAGCACAAGTTTAGGGACCGCTGGTGCACTTTACTCAAAAAAAAAACTAATTACATAACTCGTTTGGAAACCACAAAACGAATTTATTAAGCCTAGTTAATCCGTTATTAGTGCATGTTTACTGTAGCATGACATTATCAAATCATGGATTAATTAGACTTAAAAAAATTCGTCTCGCAAATTGATCACAATCTGTGTAATTGGTTTTTTTCGTCTACATTTAATATTCTATGCATGTGTCCAAACATTCGATTTGACGGGGTGAAAAATTTTGAGAAAAAACTAAACAAGGCCACTTCACTGATGCAAAGCTGGCCTGTCAGTAATCTATCACTCAACTGCACGGCAAAAGTGCTGTTCCACGCTTTCTTCTCCGGCATCTGCATCTCATCTGATGATGGCTCTAAACGAAAGATGCTTCCGTTGCCGTAGCCGTAGATCTATTTTATGCTTTGCTATATGATTGTGGCTGATGTCCTCTGCATGCAGTTACACAGTTGCAGGCAGCGTTGCGGGCATGGGGCCGTAGGCCGTAGCCATGGGACATGCCTTGTTGGCTCTTCGCTGTGGTTGTATCATGTCACGCCGTTGTGTGGTGTGGTGTGGTCCGGCGCGCTGGATTTGCGGATGCAGAAACACTTGTCTAGGATGGGGGTTCTTGGCCAGCAAAGCTGTTAATGCATGCTAATGCCAGCCAACCACCTCCTGTTATCTGGCATGGACTAGTAGTCCCTTTCCTTGGCTTGTCATACCCTACCGGAAGGAGCTAGTGCGACCAACGAAAGAGTCGGCGGATCTGTGTGTTGATCTCTCCATTTCTTTATGGACAGCTTCAGACACAATAATGTTTGGAAACCGTTTTTTTCTGTGTTCCTGGGCCTGTTTAGTTCTCGAAAAATTTTGAAAAACGTTACTGTAGTAATTTCGTTGTTATTTGACAAATATTATCCAATCGTAGACTAACTAGGCTTAAAAGATTAGTCTCGTGAATTTCGTCTAAACTGTGTAATTATTTTTATTTTTTATATATATTTAATGCTTCATGCATGTATTCAAAGATTCTATGTGATGGTGAATCTAAAAATTTTTGCAAAATTTTTTGACAACTAAACAGGGTAGCCTGCTTAACAGTCTGGCATGAAATTTCTCCAAAACTTGCGTGAAACACTTGTGTTTCGATTTCCGAAAGTCCCAGAAATTATATAAGTACTTGTTACCACGTAGTCTCGTGAAAACTCCGGGACGGTGGATGGATTGTTGGTGTGATTTGCTGGGTGACGCAGCACGGTGCCCGGTGTCCGTGTCTGTGTTGAGAGTTGAGACTTGAGCGGTGTCGCCGATTCGCCATCTGTGCACGTCATCAATTCATCATGCCCTTAATTACGACTAGACGAGATCCTCTTGTTCCTACTGTAAGCTTGTGCAACACAGCTCACCCTTTCTTTGCACAACACACGCGATCACCCCGGCAAATCTCTCTCTCTGTTCCAAGAACATTCCATTTCCACCGTCCATTTGGCAGTGATAGCGCCCGGATGGCCTGACGGACGCCCGTGCGCTGCACTCCGTTTCGAGCGCTTCACGCTGGGCCCAGGCCGCCCGAGCGACAAGGGGGGAAGGGGACAGCGCCTCCGATTCAGAAGGACCCGGCCGCGGCATCGTATGAATGCCTTGTTAGCGCCGAGAGGAGGACACACCGAGACGATGCAACAGAATGTGAGGAGAAGAGATGCAACACCCGATCTGCTTTTGAAACATCTAAATGCAACAGTTGCAACATGCGTCTGAAGGCAAATGAAATACTTGAAACATGCTTCTGAAACATTTGAAAAAAAACCAACTAAAAACACTTGAAAACCATTGCAAATATACGCAACATCCAATAAAATATATGCAACGTATGTGTGAAACATATGCAACATCCAGATAAACACGCTTGCAACATGCGTCCGGAAAACACAGATAAAACATTGGTAACGGACCTTTGCAACGTACGTGTACAACCATTGCAACATATGCAACATCCCGATCTACTATATCCATCTGAAACACTTGCGACATACCTTTGAAACAGCTGAAACACTCTAAACACACTCTTGCAACATGCACTTTCAGCAAACATGGCAGCCAGGCGGGTGGAGCACGGCACAGCGGGATCCGGCTGCGCGGTCACGGTGGAGAAGGAGGATGACAGCGGGCGGGTGGTTGTGCGGCCCCCGGTGAGCGGCGGTGCTGCCCTCGGCGATAGGGCGCACGTGGTGCCTGCGGTGGAGGCGACAGCAGCAGTCGAGCGCGGCGGCGGTGACGAGGAAGGCTAGCGGGAGGCGTGTGGGAGCCACAGTGGAGCTTGTTGTGGCACGCAGTCGCGGTGATGCGTGAATCTTTTTTTTTAATCTGCAGTGACTAGAGAGGAGCGGAGGGAGCGGATAGAAACGGATAGCTTCTAGACGTCGGGTCCAGCAACATGGGCATCCGGTGCGGGCGGCCGTCTAGTTCCTAGCATTACCGCTGTCCATTTGCCTGGTCGCGCGCAACCTCGCAGTTCAGTTCTGTCTCACTGGCATGTGGGCCTAGGAAGAGATCCGGGTTGGCAGGGCCTTGGTGGATTCTAATCGTGGCTGACAGCTATGTGTTTGTTACATGTTTACAAACTCTATTTATTTTAAATTATGAGACGTTTTGTCTTTTTCTAGAAAAGCCAATTTACAAGAGGTTTTTTTAATAACAATTTACAAGAGGTTAAGGGCTCAAGATACGTACATGTGCAGGTAACCGCCCGTGCGATGCGTCCATGTACTAGAAGACAGAAGGTGGCGCTCCGTACGCGTCCAGCCGGTTGGTCTCGCTCACGATGGGAGACGTACGGATCTCAATTATACCGTTCTAATTTCCAAAAACAACATGAACGGTAGGGCTGAAAAGGCAGAAGGCACATGATTACACTGTGGCATTTAGCGCATGAATGTGTTTAAGAATTTCCCTCAAAATGTTAGTATCTGATAGAGAGGTTGGATCTAGATAACCTTGGAGGATTGTCATATCAGCAGATCGAAACGTTTATTTGAGGGTTTTATTTATTCGATTCATTTGTTTTTCAAAGTACAGCCTTCTGTCAATGAAATCATAGCCCGTTTGAACGGACAAGTGAGTGTAGGAAATTAAAAAAAAACTTGCAATTAGCTTTTTTTTACGCTTGCTTCTGCATAGGCGTATGGAAACCTATGTATATATGCATCCATAACTTAATAATAGAGCCCCATCGGATTCCAGTGCAACAGACAATAAATTATATGTTAGCACAATGATTTGAGAAGTCTCACTTATTATGAACTGTGTTAGTCAATCTACATTTTAGTGGTTGGTGGATAACCCGTATGATCATGCCAATATAGAATGGCATAAAATAAAAGGTGCCACATGATGACAAATGTATATACACAGAAAAAAGTATCCACACACTGTACAGTGTACACTACTAGTAGCTAAAAATTGTATTCTGCGCTGCCCTGTACATTGCTATACGCTCGGCCGTGTACCTGTACGGTGTGTGGGCACCGCCGCACCGGGGGAGCAGTAGGCGTCAGCGATGTGACGTGACGTGACGGCGAGCTGAACCGGGCGGCGGCCCAGCTGCTGCCGCCTGACAGGTTCGGTGTTTACACGGCCAAGCACCGGGCCACCGGCAGCTCCGGCGCGCGGTTTATGATAAATATAAGGGGTGTTTAGTTTCTCCTATTTTTTTTTATCTTATCGTATGGGATGTTTGATATATGCATAGAGTATTAAATATAGATAAAAAATAACTAATTTTACAAATTGCGATAAATTGACGAGACGAATTTTTTAAGCCTAATTAATTCATGATTCGACAATGTCGTGCTACAGTAACATATGTTAATGATGAATTAATTAGGCTTAATAAATTCGTCTCGCGGTTTGCAAGCGAGTTATATAATTAGTTTTTTTATTAGTATCCGAACACTCTTCTAATATCCCATAAAACATCTGATATAACACCCTAAAATTTTTCACCCCAGTAAGTAAACACCTCTAAACTGGCTAATGAGGGCAGAATAGTATGTGCGCTCGTGATTAAGGCGCCTAATCCGATCCTATGACAGCAACGGTCACCTGGAACCGGCGGTGGCGCTGCCACCACCGACAGAGTGCGCGCGCCACTCTTTTGAAGCTTGGACTTGGACATGCGCTTCCGACCTCGGTTAACGCCTTCTTTTTTTAAAAAAAAAACAAAGAGGATAGATTCCTCTCTCTCTCTTTCGATCGGAATGAAGCTTTTTGTTCGAAAAGCTGGTTCATCATTATGATACAGATTCTATTCGGAGTTTTATTATTTCAATATTTTGTGGTAATTGATGGATGGAAGTGTGGGGAAGTTTGGTGAGGCAACTGAAACTTTCTTGTGTAGCCCTGTTCTGCTGGTCATGTTTCGGCTTGTTTCAGTTTGTTTCAGCTTATTCTCTCTCACAGAACACTATTGAATCAGCCGAAATCAGCCGGCTTTTATACCAGCCGAACTAGCCCTGTGCCCTAAAAATCTCTAACAGTCTTCAAAATTCGTTCTTTGTTTCTTTCTTTTTTAAGGACATCAAATTTCTAGAATAGGCGAACATACTTACCACATGCTATAAGTCGAATAGGTCATATACGAGCTAGAAAAAACCACACCAGGTTCCCCATGTGAAGATCGATAAGGGTTGTTTGAATTATGGTTTTATTGTTTTGACATATAATATAATCCGAAGCTGAAATAAACAAGGGTGGTCTCACCTAGCTTTTCACAATTTGTTACTTATTGTCACTCGGTCACAACAACCCAACAGCTCTAGAATCCAGATTGCCAAACAACTACAATTTTTGCTGCGTGCGTGATCCGACCCGACGAAAATCGTGAGACACGTTTTGAGGATGAATCATGACTTTATGCCGTGGTTTATGCTCCGTCTTCCACCTATCTCGATCCTTTCACGGTCACCGGTATTACTAGGAGCGTGATAGATGGGTCCATTGAGAGGAACTAGCGACGAAGCCAGCGGGGGGCTACTCGTGCTCCAGCCCCCCTACGGCCATGATTTACATGGAGCCCGGGCTTAGCCCGGGCTACCACCGTGAGGAGGAAGAAGAAGACAAGGAGGGGCTGGAGGAAGAAGAAGAGGAAGCCAGCCCTGACTTCGTCCATTCCTGGCTTCGTCCCTGAGAGGAACAGTGACCTAGCGATGAGGAAGAAAATGGATGGTGGCAGATCTGACAGTTTGCACAACCATGGAATTGTAGGGGAACTTGATAGGCCACACGCCCCAACGAGCCGGTCGCTAGGGTCACCGTGCGGTGAGCAGACTCGGCGGCCTCCAAACACACGTTCCTATAAGCAAAGGAGCAACGGCCACCACGCCCACGCCCACGCCCAAGCGGTGGCACTCCTCCTTGCCATGCCAGTGACGCCTGCCTGCTTGCCAGCCTCGCCGTAGCCCGCCGCCCCGCTCCGCCCGCCCCTAGAAGCGGCCGGCAGACCAGCCAAGTGGCCGGTGGCCGCCTACTCGTCCCCTCCCGCGCCGACTGCACACGCGGCGCCGCTCCGCACCAACATTCCCTCGGGAACCACGGCGGCGCCCACTCCCACACCGCGTTAAACTAAACCCCGCGCAGGTGCGTCATTAGTCAGAAAAAAAAAATAACAGAAACAGATAGTGCAACCGCCTTCCCTGGTCTATCTCCTCGTCCCGCTCCCGCCCGCGTCGCGCGCGAGGAACTGAACCGGCGCGGCAACCGCGAGAACCCCGGTGAGCACCATCGACTTCTGATCTGCGAGAACCCCGGTGAGCACCATCGACTTCTGATCTGCTTACCGTTTCGACTTCCTCCTAATCCCATCGACCGGGAATCTCGTTGGGGGCAGATTGGAGTGCCGTCGTGTCCGATTCGAGATTTGGACGTTACATTTCCTTTTGAGGTCCTGGGCTCTTACTTCCTTTTATTGGCGCCGCAAGTTTCGTTGCTGAAACTGGTGGGATCTTGGTCCGAGGCGCTCTGCGTTTTGTCCGTGCGCTTGTAGATTGGTTGCAGCAAGCATCTGATCAGCATTCACGGACCGACTAAGCCAAATTGGTGGTTTCTGGGCGTGCAAGGTGTCTCTATGTTATATTCATTTCCTGTTCTTGTTCTTGCTCCTGTGCCGTGTGAGCATTTTTCCCCTCTAATTAATGTCAGTTACTATACCTTATAATTTCCACACGGATTAGGCTGGCATTTTTAGACTGAAGTTTTGGTCCATTGGTGGGTGGTAGCCTGTGATTCTCACTTTTTTTTTTTTGTTATTAGCTGCCTGATAATTATTGTTTTCCCAACTTTCTTGGACTTTACCGTGCTGAAAATTGCTGCTGCCATTTGTTGCAACGGTGTAAATCGAATTGATGGACCTGCCGGTTTTGTCGGATGATTGGTAATTTCGAGGAATCAAGTACTGCCTCATGCTCAGTATCAACCGCGTCTACACGGATCGTAATTACCTTTGCCATATCAGTGGCTTGTCAGATCTCTCTGTAGTTAAGTTATGGCGCAGCGTTATGTCTGGGGCTCCTCATCGCCCTGGGACCTCCTCCTTCTCGAATGCAATCCAGGGGCACCGTGGTCCAAGATCGGCTGGAGCCCCACGGCCATGTGCCTCCCAACTACCGTCTGTCGAAGCGAATTACTCGCTTGTCCTGTGGACAATATTATTTGTACCAGGTTCTCTTATTAAGTTGTTAGAGAATTTTCAATTTTGCTTGCAAGACAGAAATCTTGCTCAGCTGTCCAGTTCATGATTTGAGTTGCTGTCCTGTCGCTTGGTTTATGATGTGTGAACATTTGCTTGTCAGGACCAAAGATTTAGGACTTACTGTCATGCTCCATGGTGAATGCTTTATTGTAAGCTGCACTCTTTATTAACTTATATTAGGATGCAGAGGATTGATCTGTGTGCAACTACAGTATGTTTTATAGTGGATATCTCCGTGGTCAACATTTGCACTTCTTAGAACGCCTGCCAGTATTATGCAACATGCTTTTTAGTGATGTCTAACTGAGCCTGCATTTCTAAACTGTGTGTGTGTGGGGGGGGGGGGGGGGGGGGGGGGGGAGTGGGGCAGACGGCTCTATGTATCATTTTCCTTAAAGGCAGTTGCTACTTATGTGCCATTGCCTTTTTTTTTCCTTTTATTTCTTTTTGCCATTTCATAATCATTTGGGTTTGTTAAACCGTCTTGGAAATTCCCTATTGACTTACTCAAGCTGATAGGATTTTGCTGGTGTTTCTAATTCTGCTGATGGTCTGTCCAGGTATCAAACTTCTAGTACATCACAAAGGATACTGAAATGGGTGCCAAAGAGAATGGGGAGGAGAGAGATGATCATTCAAGTGATGTGGAAAGAGATGGTAGACAAGGGAAGGAAACTGAATCAGACTATGAACCAGCTAGAAATTCTCTTTCATCACCTGGTGAGGCTACCAGTAACGAAGACACTAAAGCGAAAAGAGTCTCAAGGGTTCCAAAGAAGCTAGCAAGGAAAGAGTCTAAGGAAAACAGCCCACGCTCAGCAAGAAGCATTTCCAATCGTCAAATCCACACTAAACTGCAGTATATATCGTCAAACAGTAACCAGAACAAATCGCCAAAAACAAACAAAGCAGCTAATGGTGCTAAAACTGTTGAAATGAAGAGGCCAGAGACTCCTAAAGTTCCTTCTTGTTCTTCATCTGAGATGTCTGAAGAAACAGATGACAAAGCTATTGAGGATAGACCCACAGATGACAAAGCAGTTGAGGGCAGAATCAAGGATGAAAAAGCCGTTGATGACAGCGCGAAGAATGATAAGGACATTGAGGATGGAATGAAGGATGATAAGGCCATTGAATGTGAAGTCACTGATGATAAACCTATTGAGAGCAAAGTAACTGATGATATTGCCATTGAGGGCAGAGAGATTGAAGGTAAAGCCATTGAAGAGGCAAAGGAGATTGATATATTGGATGAAGCTCCGAAATGTGATCAGAGTACTGGCACTGATGATGAAATTGCTGATACTGAAGAAAACATAGCTGATAATGGCAACTCAGTTTCATATGAAAATAACGAGGAATTATATTCAAAAATTGAGAAGTTGGAGCAGGAGCTACGTGAAGTTGCTGCCCTCGAGGTTTCTCTCTACTCTGTGGTGCCAGAGCACGGTTGTTCATCACATAAGTTGCATACACCAGCTCGCCGTCTATCTAGGATTTACATTCATGCATCAAAATTTTGGTCCTCAGATAAGAAAGCTTCAGTCGCAAGAAATTCAGTTTCTGGTCTTGTGCTTGTTGCAAAGTCTTGTGGCAATGATGTTTCAAGGTAAATTATCACTACCCTCTACTGCTTGTTTCCCCTTATTGTCATTACCGTCAACTTTCAGATCAAAATTTAAGAAGTGAGAATCTAATTTTGATGTAGGTTGACATTTTGGCTATCGAACACAGTTGTCCTGAGAGAAATCATTGCACAAACATTTGGTTCTTCACGATGCTCAAGTCCAATTAAGATTTTCAGCACAAATGGTGCAAAGAAGCCTGACAGGAGTTCTGCTCCAACGCGATGGAAAAGTAACTACAATGGCAAGTATGCAAAACCCAATATCATGCAGGTGCCAGATGATTGGCGTGAAACTAGCACATTTCTGGATGCATTGGAGAAGATCGAATCTTGGATCTTTTCTCGGATTGTCGAGTCTGTTTGGTGGCAGGTAAAAGTTCACCCTATTACTGTCTTGGCACTTTCCAGAAAGCTGAGTATGGCTTCTAAAACAGTGATGATTAAAACCTATTGCAAATTAACCCAAGTTTTCAGTTTTCTGAAGGATTTTCATTTCACAGGCAATGACACCCCACATGCAAACCCCTGTAGAAGATTTGTCAACTCCGCATTCTTTGGGTGATCAGCAACATGGAAGTTTTTCTATCGATATCTGGAAAACTGCATTTCATGATGCATTCAGCAGAATCTGTCCTCTTCGTGCTGGTGGACATGAGTGTGGATGTTTACCAGTGTTGGTAAAATTGGTATGCTTTCAGATGCTTATTTTGTTTCTTTGGTAATGGTATCTTTTGTGTGAAGTTTAATCACGAAATTTTCTGTTTCTATCAGGTGATGGAGCACTGCATAGCCCGTTTAGATATTGCTATGTTTAATGCCATCCTTCGTGAATCAGAGAATGAGATACCCACGGATCCTATATCTGACCCAATTGTGGACTCAAGAGTTCTGCCGATTCCAGCTGGGGACTTAAGCTTTGGATCAGGCGCACAACTGAAGAACTCTGTATGCACTTAAATTATGAAATGCTTGCAATTGCATGATGAACAAACAAACAAACAATCTAGAATAGGGACTGTGCATGACCTCTCCCTTGCACTACTGATTGTTAACACATGATATACTTCTGCAGGTTGGGAATTGGTCCAGATGGTTGACTGATACGTTTGGCATGGATGCTGCTGAATCTGAAAAGGATGGTCAAGATGTGGAAATTAATGGTGATGACAGAAGAGATGCAGCAGAATCAACTTGTTTTAAGCTACTTAATGAGTTGAGTGATCTTTTGATGCTCCCGAAGGACATGCTTCTCAAGAAAACCATTAGGAAAGAGGTATGCTTCAAACGTAGTTCATGTCTCATTCCCAGGTCCTAATATGTGCTTCAGTAAGTTTTGATCTTCCTGTTCTGCATCAGGTCTGCCCTTCCATTGGCCTTCCACTAGTAACAAGAATACTCTGCAACTTCACTCCAGACGAGTTCTGCCCTGATCCTGTTCCTGGCATGGTTGTAGAGGAGCTGAATTCTGAGGTATACTTTCGGTTTGCTAGAATGGTTTATTTTTCCTTCGATTTGGAAGAATCTTGTGTTACCTAAATGTCAAATTGATCAACTGGTATTGCAACTAATGCCTGCAGAGCTTGCTGGAGCGTTTCACAGAGAAAGACATGATCAGCACATTCCCAGTCACCGCTGCTCCAGTGGTGTACTGCCCCCCCACGCTGGAGGATGTCACGGAGAAAGTGGCTGACACGGCTTGTGGCAATAATGAGCTGGACCGGAGGGGATCAATGGTGCAGAGGAGAGGGTACACCAGCGATGACGATCTGGATAACCTGGAGTTCCCCCTGGCATCCCTGTACGACAAGAGCAATCCCCCCTCCCCGTGCAACAATGGCGTCGCTCATTTCAGCACTCGGCAGGGAGCCTCCATAATGAATGTGAGACACGAGCTCCTGCGTGAAGTATGGTCCGAGCGGCGATGACCAATACGGCCTGTCGAGCCTCTTTGATCTCTGCATTGTAGAAATGGTGGGACAGCCGTGAAAAGGAAACTGCAATCGAAAAGCGATGGCAAAATGCTAGTATTCATTTGTTCTTGTTGTATATCCGTTCCTCTGTGAGCCCGTGCATTGGTTATTTTTGTCTAGCATACAAGAAATTTGAGAATAGTTCTTACATTATAGGACGGCGATTCGTCCGGCGATGTTATACGGTGCTGAGTGTTGGTCTACAAAAAGGCGACATGTCCAGCAATTGAGTGTAGCAGAGATGCGTATGTTGCGTTGGTGTTGTGGGCACACAAGGAGGGATAGAGTCCGGAACGACGATATTCTGGATAGGGTTGGGGTGGCACCAATTGAGGAGAAATTGATTCAACATCGGTGGAGATGGTTTGGATATGTCCAACGGAGGCCTCCTGAGGCGCCGGTGCGTAGTGGAGTTCTAAAGCGGGCCGATAATGTAAAGAGCGGTAGAGGTCGACTTAAACTAACTTGGGACGAGTCCGTTAAGAGAGATCTTAAGGAGTGTAATATCTCCAAGGATTTAGCTATGGATAGGAGCGCTTGGAGATTGGCAATCAACGTGCTTGAAACGTGACATCTTTTTATCTTGTGCCCTTTATGTCCCTTTATGTGTCTCCCTGTTTCTCGTCTCTTTTGGGTTTCATCTCTAGCCTACCCCAACTTGCTTGGGACAAAAGGCTATGTTGTTGTATATGATATATATATAGTGCAATTGTATTCTACAGTGGCTATGAATGTGATGTGATCATGAAAGATTGAGAGACGTAGCATCATACTGGCACACGTTGCCATTCAACCTTCATTATTCTGCCTGTCCTCCCATTTCCTTTTTCAAAAGGTATATTCTGTCAGCTCTTGTGCCTTGAGCGAGATGGATCCATTTCTTTCTGTTCACCGACACTTGGGTCAGCAGGCCACTTGTGCGTGAGCTGTTTCCACTTTCCTCGTGGTCTATCCATCATTGGTCATGGTGGGGTGATGTGGGGTGTGGGGGTGCCAGCGAGAACCAACCATTCAAGGAAGCCGACGAGGTGACGGTGAGAGGGAACGTTACTGACGTTCTACCGGCCATTGATCAACATCAGCAATTCCAACCGAAGCGCGCACAGCCCTTGCCCCTGGGAGTCGGGGTTGGGAGGAAACGAACTTGTGGGCCGTCGGCGGCACAAAAACGAGAGAAACGCAGGAACTGCACGATGGCGCAGCCCCGACGGCGACGGCCCAACTGGCTGGCGCGGCGAAAATGGCCCCCGCTCGGCTGCCCTTTTGTAGGAGCGGCAGCTGGTTGATTACTATGGGTGTGTTTGTTTGTCCGACAGGGTTGCATCTTCTATAATGATGTAGATTGGGTGTGACCTTATTTCAGAAAAGAAAGTGAAGACAGCGCGCCGCCACCGATCGTGCAACCACAACCGGTGTCGCCCAGGCTGGGCCAGACGACCAGGGAAGTGGCTCACGCGGTCGACTTGTGCCTCTCTGGGTCAGATGATTGTAGCTCTGGCCAGAGTTCGCCCAGGCTGTCCACTCTTCTCCTGGACCAGGCCGGGACTTCCTTCCCGTCTCCGGTGGATGCTGTCGAGAGTTACGAGCTCGACGATGTGACAGGACTCGACACTCCAGCGCCAACGGTGGCACCGATGTCGATCGACGGCTTCGTCAACACCTTCAGAAAGCCTCTGTCGCAGCCCATTCTCTCAACCCCACCACGATTCCGGATCATCCGATCGGCGTGGGAGCGCGCCGATGAGGAGCTCATCCAAAAGCGGAGCGCTCAGCTTGCTGCGAAGAGTAGGTTTAGGGAGCCAAAGCCAGAAGCGCAGGCAAGCAAGGTCACGATAAAGTGCCTGGGCGTTGAGATAGAGACGCAACTACCTGATGAAGCATCGTTCACGCCATCGAAGCGGGAGGCAATGGAGGTGCTTTTCCTAGGCAGGAAGTAGTGGGACGCTAGGGCCTCGTAGAATGACGATAGCTTTGCCGTGTGCGGTCTGGTCGCAAAATTCAGATCATATGTAATAGCTTTAGTAGCTAGGGCTCGGCGTATCGCTTTCGATGGCCCCTTGCCACCGTCGTAGATCGTCTTTGTGTTCTTTTAAAAAAACTCCTTTTCTTTTAATGAAAAACGAGCTAAACGCCGATCGCGAAAAAGTGTTTGATGAAGTTGTACGAGAGATGTAGAAAAATTAAGATGTTGTTTGGTTGGCTAAATAAGCGGATGCAATCTATCTAACTTGTGAGACTGACGTTTGGACGCCACACCTTATCCCTGCATCCACCGAGCTTGGATGGCGAGTGAAGCTAAAATTGTACATATCACACAAGCCTGTATCTACTCACACATATATAGCTAACCAAACACGTTGCTCGTTCAGTTTTATATGGCTTCGCCCGTGTAGGATGAACCGAGCCGACCAACCAAATACACCCATAGTTCCTGTTGAGGTGTGCCGTAGGGACCGACCTAAGAGAGAGTGGGTGAATTAGGGTTTGAAAAACTTTTACTCTATGGCCTCTAATTTTACTTAACAAAACCTATGTGAGAATGTAATTGTCGGGGTTATAACCCTGGGGTATCTCAAGGCACCGATTAGTTAGTAGATCACGCGGTCCACAGTAAATCCGCTAGCAAAGGCCCAAACGACCGAGGCCCAGTTGATCCAAGAAAACCAGGCCAAACGCTAAGGCGGAGGCTGGTCGCGACCCCTTCGATCAGTAGACTCAGTCGCATGACGCACGAGAGACGCAAGACCTCTCCACCGTCCCAACCCCTGGGAGGAACGGGGAGAGGTTGAGCATAGCTAGGCATGCCCATTCTGACAAGGATAGGCACGCCACTCTGACCCCGCAAGGACCGAGGGGATAGTAGTCATCTTGGTCCAGTCAGACGCCATCTCTGCACCACACAGCATAGACAAAACAACACCGCCCAAGGTGGTGATGACCGGTACGATAACCACCGGCCAGATACGGCCTAACAAGACGCATGTACAACTCCACCCACTACGAAATAGGATCCACGATGAAGGCCTTGACTTAGAGGCCATCCAGACCGGCGAGAGCCATGACCCCAACGATCAGGATCGTGGCCCTTAGCTCCTCCAGCCAATAAGGCAACCGATGACCTGGGGGGCTACCAACTCTTGTACGACGCCCTCGGAAACCAGGAGGCTATCAACAAAACCTGGTCGGCAGTCTACCGAGGGGTATGCCTAAGGTAGTAGATTGTCGGCAGACAGGTGTGCAAGCCACAAATGAGATGGTGATGCAGAACAACACACGGGTTTACCTAGGTTAAGGCCGTCGTGTGGGCGTAATACCTTACGTCCTGCTCTGCTTTGTTATTGCTATCTCGAACAATGTATTACAAGCTAGATTGCCCTAGAGTATGTTTCGATATTTTTGAGGGGGGTCCCCTGCCCTCCTTATATAGTCCAGGAGGTAGGGTTACAGATCTAGAAACTAATCTTAGCCGGTTACAATTACCATGTAGAGCCAGACAAGAATTCCTAATCTAACCGACCAAGACCTTGCTTGATTCCCAAGTCTGGTTTGATGCCTTGTGCGAGACTCCATCCTGATGATCTGGATCGCGCGTCGTCATATAATGGGCCGAACCGTCTGGTCTAGGCCTGCCCATGTCTAGCCGTAAGGGTATAGGGGTTTATACCCCCACAGCTAGTCCCCGAGCACTATGTATTCTGTATTGACACACTGTCTTAGTCTTCTTCAACTTGCGAGGTTCGTCTTCACATCACATTAAAATATTAGCCGAGCATGCACTAGTATTCCGTCTGGATCAAGAATTAGTAAACCATGATTGTTGATGAAGATTGCAGTTGTCAATGAAGATTGCATAGTGGTCCAAAAAAGAAAATTTTTCTTTCCTAGTGAAGTGTACCCACTTGTATTTCTAAGAAGAAATGTAAGTGTGCGTACTTGATGGAAGTAACTTATGAAAAATTCCAGATCGTAGGGGTCGAACAATAGAAATAATTCACCATCAGGTGAAGTGTACCCTCTTAGTCCTCGAGCCTGGTAACAGGTGACGTAGGCACGTGATGCCAGGGTCTAAAAAAGAATCCTCAAGAACCAATGATCATTATGCACCGTCAGGTGCATCATATATGATGTAGTCCCCGAGCTTGCTGGAAGGCAAAAAATGAGACTTGTAGCAAGGTCTAAGAATATCAAGCGTCCATCGACTGTATGCAAGCATAGTACATGTGGTCGAGCAAGACGAATCCTAGTGCAGGAACTAGTGTAACAAGTCCCCGAGCTCGAAGGTCTAACAAATAGTCCCCGAGCTCGGAGGTCTAGCGTCGTGTCCCTGAGCTCGGAGGTCGAGCGACGAGTCCCCGAGCTCAGAGGTCTGGCAACGAGTCCCCGAGATCAGAGGTCGAGCGTCGTGTCCCTAAGCTCGGAGGTCGAGCGACGAGTCCCCGAGCTCGGAGGTCTGGCGACGAGTCCCCGAGCTCGGAGGTCTGGCGATGAGTCCCCGAGCTCGGAGGTCTGGCTGTAGGTCCCAGAGCACGTTGGTCTAGCCAGTCCCTGAGCTTAGAGGTCTGGCTGCAGGTTCCAGAGCTCAGAGCTCAGGCTACAGGTTCCAGAGCACGCTGGTCTAGCGAGTCCCCGAGCTTGGAGGTCTGGCTATAGGTTCTAGAGCTCAGAGTTCTGGCTATAGGTTCCAGAGCACGCTGGTCTAGTGAATCCATCGCCACGCTGTCTCAGTATCTCTCTTTCTTTTTTCTTCTTTTCATTTTCAATTTTTTTGACTGGTCCAATCTGACGCGCTGATGACGTGGGTGGCGACGCAGTTCCTTTCTGGTGCATCATGTGAACAGTGACCTAGTGTCTGTAACAAGACACATTTGGGTCGTGTACCAAACGGCACCAAAATTGAAGGGACGCATTTTTTGCGGAGGAAATCTATCAGTTACCGCAAATCTCACGCCACGTGCCCCATTCTTTCGGAAACTGAATCGACCCTGCCTCTTAAAGACCGAGAAAGGGAACGATTCCAATCTACTCACACTCGCATATCCGCAATCAACTATCTTCTTGCTTCCGCCGCCGCCATGCCATTGTCATCACAGAGACCTCTCGAGCCCCAGTGCGACCACCATAGTGCAATCCACAATCACCACCGTAGGCATCGACGAAGTTGCCCCAAGTTCCTCACGCGCCGCCGCCGCTTGAATCGCCGCCACCAAACCCTAGCCACTAGAAAGAGCGGCGCCCTCCTTTTCCTCCGTAGAAAGGAAGAGTCAAAAGAGTCAGAGAATGGATGCGAGGAAGACGAAGACGGAGGCCAAAGTTCGTAAGGAGATCATGAAGAAGGAGTGAAATATGTCAAAGTGCACCCCACTCAGTCTCGAGCGACTAGTGCGGATTGGTGTGCTGCATGCCCAAGAACTAGCGGGATGGCGTGCACCCGATCTAGAGCTATTCATAGATCCCAAAGGAGGTGAAATTGTTATTTTTGAAGAATACTTTACTCATGGATTTGGTTTTCCTGTACATCCATTCTTGCAAGGGCTCTGCAACTATTATGAAATCAGTATCTGCAATCTGCATCCGAATTCTGTGTTGCTTGTCGCTTGCTTCATCTATCTCTGCGAAGCATACGGTGGTTTCCAACCCTTTGACTATTTTCATCACTTGTTTTGGTTGAAGAAGAAAGGAGGTCGAGGAGGCTCCAATGTGGCTAGTGGCTACTATCTGAACATGCGGGAAGGGATCAGGGCGGAGTACCTACACTGCCCTTGGAAGACCACATTAGAGGACTGGTACATGCATTGGTTTTACATCCATGAAGAACCAAGTCAGGCCTCATACTGCAACGTATCCTTGGTCCTAAAGAAGACTAACAGTTGGAAAGAGCTTCCGCAGAACACAATCCAGATTGAAGCAATAATACAGCTGCTACTTTGGTCATGGCTGGATGGACAAGTGTAGTCGGTAATTTTATCAGTCATCAGAACCAACCGTGTTAGGTCAGAGTGCACGTGACATATGAATACCAAGGTCGCATGGACCCGACTAGGATGAGGAATGAAGACCTCGAACCGAAAGAAGTGAAGATCAGGGTCCGAGACCTGTTTAATCTGAAAGATCCCAACTTAAGAAGCTGACAGTCATCGAGCCAGCATTCAAGCTTAATCGCCCACCACCACTGGTAAGTCAAATGTTGTCTGATAGTTTATCCTTGTGATTGAAACTCTGCATAATAACCACTTTGTTGGTGTGCTGTCATTCTGAAATTTGTGTTGCTATCTGTTGCCCAGTTTAATGGACAGGAGAGAGCGCAAGCATTCGTCTCTTGCCCTCCAGGCATGGAGTGGCCTGAGGTCATGCCACGGGCCCATGATGCACAGCCACTGCCTGTGGACGACGATCCTTCTGAAGTTGATTGGCTTGCAATTGAGGATGAATCAGAGCAAGCCAGCCGACTTGCAGGAAAGAAACCAGTTGTTGCCCCAACGAAGAAAAGGGGCCAGACCTCACAAGGAGCCTCCTCAGATGAAAATCCAGAAGGTGTAAGTGACCTGAAAGAAGCAGAGGACCCATGAAGCAAACATCGACGCCTTATTGCTGATTGGCCAGAAGAGGAAGATGAGGAGGCCGAGGAGGTCTCCGGTATCATAGCAAGCAGCCGGAGGGAGCGACTTGCTAGAAGGCAGGAGCCGACACCGCCATTGTCAACAACTGAGTCACCACCTCGACCACCGCAACCATAGGCACAGGCCTCAGGAATACCAAAGCCTACTATCGTTGTTAGAAGCGACGTGGCTAAGCCAGTCCCGACCACCAGACCAGTGGCAGAGAAGGGTGCCAGGCCCGAGAAGGCAAAGAAATCTCGGTTTGCCACCATATTCTGTTGTACAGACCTGTAAGTCATCGTGAACTTGTATGAGTATAACATAATTGGTCTATATCATCACTTTGGTAACTTGTTATGGATTTGTATAGCTCTGCATCGACACAAAGGCCAGAAGAACTGTCTGGCGGTGCAACACCGCCACCACCTAAGGCTACCATCACTAAGCGACAGGTCCTAGGGCAGACCAGAGCAAAGAAGGTAGTCCCCGAGTCGCAAACGCCTTCAGCATCTGCTCCTGGTCCGCAGACTAAAACTTTAGGGCAGGCAGGAGATGGTGGGGCCCTAGAGCTGCTGGAATAACCACAGAAGGTCCCAGAACCAGCAGTACAACACCAGCCAGCCCTAGAAAACCCAGAGCAGCCCTAGCCGGCCTCAGAGCAGCAAGTCCCAAAATCTACAGAAGTTGGTGGGACTGCCAAGGAGCCAACTAGAAGTGCTAGACCAGGAGAAAAAGTCGAGTCTTCAGCCCCAGCCATGGAAAAAATCCTTGAGCATTATGAAGAAGAAAGCAGATTTTGTGGTACCCACTTCTACACTATGGAGATCCCAGTAGGAGATGAGGTCGAGGCCATAGAAGCGGTTGGTAAAATATTCCTAGAGGAAGTTAAGGTAAGTCTCACATAATTGTATAAGCTGTTGTTGTATAATCCATAAGAACTGCTTTATGATCCTGTATACTGCAGACTGTGGCCGAGAAGAACAAACAGTTGAGCACAGAACAAAAGAAACTGCAGCAGCAGTTAGAGAGCTATGCGAAGCAAAGTATTAATCATGAAGAAAAGATGCGCACAGTACTTCAACAGCTGGAAGTGGTCGAGAAACAGAGATCGGGTAAGGGTCCCTTCTGTTGTTAGGTACTCGAGCTCTATAGGGTGCTGTATTACTGTACTATTCATAATCAGAGTATTAATATAGGTCTGGACATCGAAGTCAGTCGGCTTCATGAAGAAAATGCTCAGGTAGCTGCTGAGCATGACCGGCTGACCGAAAAGAAGACCAAATGGCTGCAAACACAGCAGGCCATGAAGGAGGAGAATGCTAAATTAGCTAAGGATTTGAAGAGTAAGTATACCTCAGCATTATTGTAGCATTCATTGAAGTTTGTGGCGTTAAATTCTTATCGATGTGACGCCTTGCAGTTGTAAAGAAAAATGCCAAAATGCACCTTGAGAAGATAAAGAAAGATTGCGATGACCTAGAGCTTCAAAACTAGGCTGGTGCAAAAAAGATCGAGGCGTGGTCCTAGAAGTGCAACAAGCTCATGAAGGAGCAAGAAGCCCTTAATGGCAAATGCAAGATACTCATCAAGGAGCGAGAGACTTGGAAGCACGCCTGCGCGGAGATGGCGAAAGGGATCGCACCAGTGCTCGACGTCATTGGCACCGACTCCACCGAAGCTGGAGCGGAGACACCAAAAATAGGCCTGGTCGAGAAATCCCAAAAAGCCTGAGGATGGCTCCAACAATGGACGAAGGACATCAAGGAGTATATGGGTGCACATGTACTTAGCTTGGTACGTGCCCACTACCCTTTGTTGGATATTGCTCGCCTGGAAGCTAGTTATCCCAGGGAGGTCGGGGCGGAGCGAGCTAACGAGCTGCGGTCAGAGGAGATGAAGCATGTTGCCACGATCATGAAGGACATCATCTTGTGCCCAGTTGCAGCTGTCACGGAACCGTCCAAATTATAAGAGCACAAGTACAAAAACAATCACCGAAGTGATCAAATTCTCGCACTTGAGCCCATATAACTCCGGTAGTCCAATGAAATCATGAGGGATTTCAAACCAACCAACATAAAAGCCAAGATCGTAGTGATTTAACATAACAAGTCACATGTTACATCCATTTCACAAGTAATCCAATATACATCGGAGTTCAACATAGTTATTATAACTTAAATTGAAAAGTAGCGGAAACAAAGTAATTTGAAACTAATATTAATCTTGTTTCAAATACATGCCAGTACCAAGGTCAACTCCAACAAAAGCATCATAGACAAGATAACTCAGAGGGATCATGCCCATGATCACACTCCGCCACTATGGCAGGAGTCAACCAACTCTTGCAGCCATCATGATACATCACAACCTGCAACAAGTGGGGATAAAACCCTGAGTACGACAAGGTACTCAGCTAGACTTACCCGTCAAAAACCAGAAATAAATGACACCAAGGAGTATGCAAGGCTTTTATAAGGTGGACTGGCTTGACTTGTTTTGTAGAAAAGCATAATTTATCCTCTATGAACCATTTAAAATATAAACATCAACTTAATTATACCTGATTAATCTAAGTAAGCACCTATGCTAGAGCAATCACTTGATTAACCATTAACAATCAAAGGTTACCATCTCAGGTTTAGCATTTCCAACATCATCCACATAATCATCTGTGTTCCATCATTATTACTACGATGCCGTAGCTCGAGTCAAGTGCTCACTATCTAGGAGCGATGGCGATTCGAATCGATTCCTAACCAGCTGGTGATTTATTCCTCACACAAACCACGGTTCCCCCGTCAGGGTCGCTTAGATCACCAATGACACTTTCCAAGTAGCCACGGGATAACACTCATGGACCGCACTACCCAGGGACCGTCCGACTGCCAGGACGCACCTTGGACTCACTCTTCACGTCCCCATCATACCCCCTTCAGCACCAGTCTGTCAATCCGAGTTTATCCCGGCTCGAATAGTGTCACTAGCTTCGTGGTCGAAAGGTACTTTATTCGGCCAGCTAAATATGAGGCATGCGTTCAACATGACAAGAGGGACGAGCAACGATCGGTCCTTAATCGACACAGACAGAATTACTATAGTCCAAAACTCTATAAGACTCTACCCGGTCTCCGTTTATCCATCAACACTTGGTTACTTTTCATGATAACAATTATAGCCAACCACAACCAGGTATCCACCTATATCTCGCAGGTGATCAGAAATCACCCGACTTCTACCGGTCTAAGCATGGCTAAGCAATACTCTTGATCCTAGACTAAAAATAGGATTCCAGGCATATTTATGGGACAAGGAAAAGGTATATGCAACAAGTGTTTCATTCAACTCCTATAACTTAATGCAACAATATATATAACTCATATATAAACAATTGCTTGAACAAAAATAGGGAATTTAGAATGTTCCGGGGCTTGCCTAGGATCCGACTCAAGTTAGAGTTTGTCAGATGAAACCCGCTTGGCGAGCATCTCCCAAACTAGCACTTGTCCGATCCTTCCATCTTCGGGATGGATCCACCAACACCATCTTCAGGTTAGCTCCACATCAGGTCCTTCACGTGCTTCAGCTAACGTACCTAAATGAGGTGCAACAATGCATATGTATGAATGCATAGAAGTGCAATAAACAAGGTAATCATACAATCATACCCAAAGTTCACATAAGCACCTAGAGCTAATTAACTTAACCTCACTAAGGCATCACATAGACGACGGCAAGCACATCAATCAAGACACAAGTCTCATAAGATTACAGGGTACCAACCCAAGTACCCTCAAAGATGTAAGTCACACTTCAATACACAAGCATGGCAAAGTGAATCAAAGCACTAAAACTAAAATCTGTCACTTTCTGGACATACATGCAGTAGCTCAGTAAATCAATCATAACTGGAGATCCCTAAATCCAAATGACTTGCAAGAAGACATTATGGAAAGCTTAAGAAA
The DNA here is from genome assembly GCA_038087645.1 of Saccharum hybrid cultivar R570. Taxonomy (NCBI): domain Eukaryota; kingdom Viridiplantae; phylum Streptophyta; class Magnoliopsida; order Poales; family Poaceae; genus Saccharum; species Saccharum hybrid cultivar. Next base: position 1,712,692 of record JAQSUU010000365.1, on the reverse strand, counting down.
TTTTCTACAATTCATTTAATATCAACTAAGCCTGATTCCCAAGTTTAATAGGTCGAAAAGATAAAACTACAGAATCTGGTCTGCTCCATACAGAGAGCAACCAAATCTGGGACCTGACTTTAAACAGCTATAACTCATAAACTACTTGTCCAGATGCCACCAAATTTTAACACAAGCTATATACATGAATTATATACAACTTTGCTATAGACAAGATGCTCATAAAACATCATTAACATGGGGTAACTTACATTTCCCCCAGAACTGTCCATAAACTAATAATTGCAAGAAATAATTGTTAACATATGTTGCAAACATATAATTGTGCAAAACCAACTTTACCAACATTTCACACATGACTAATGAACACCAAAAAAACATAATTTCCATTGCTAAATAAATTATTTTAATATATTTTTTAATTTACCTAGATAATTAGGTGGAATTATGAACACATATCAAAAAACAATAAATTCTACCAAAATTACAGTGGCCTACATATGCTCTCAATAGTCCACAGTACAAATTTCAAGCCATTTGGACATGTACATCAACCTCTATGAAAAAGACAAATGACTGTAGCAATAAATCATGTGAGAGCAAGATACACTAATAACTCACTCATATGGCAACCACCATTCATGAAATTTTTACCACACATCGAAAATCACATGAGTAGCATGCCACAAAAATTTTACTTTATTTGGAGCCCTACAACTGCAGTTATAAAAATGACAAATACAACTATCATTGAAAACCTAGAAGCATAGATCTATTTTTAGAACTAAAACTTTAAACTAAAACATGCCATATTATAGATCCATTATATAGGAAATTTCATAAGGATTCCAAAAAGTCCTCATTTGCTATTTTTGGAGCTTCCTAGCATGAGATATTAATTTCCAAAGATTCAGCCTTTTTCCTGCAAAAGAAAAACATTAAACCGAAAAAAGAAAAGCACTTTTGCTTCGAGGCCCCTGGAGTTTCTAGGAATAAACCTGCGTTCTGCTTGTACTGTTCATGTGAGTCACGAACTTTTGCATCTGGACCCAGGAAAAAGCTTCTAATTCATTTTTCTCCTTCTCTCCTTCTACCTCGGAGCAGAGACGGACGGAACGGAGGTCGGTGACGGCTCGGGGTCGACTTCGGCCGGCAAGGTAGCTCCGGCGCCAAGGAAGGGTCGTGCTGGGGGCTGGCCGCGGCCATCCCAGGCCATGCTAGGCCCAGTCCAGCGGCTGTAGCCAACCACCGCAGGCACCACCATCGGTCGAGACCAGTGACTCACCAGCGGAGTCGGTTCTCCGGTGGCAAGGAGAGCAGCAGCGCGCGCGCAAAGGAGGGGGTAGGGCATGGCGACGCTGTTGGAGGCCTCAGTGAGAGGTGAGTACGAGTGGAGGTGGCAGCGCAGCAGCGACAGCGAGCTATGCTCACGTCCATGGTGGACGGCGTCGACACGAGCGTCAGAGCGAGGAGAGCGCGAGAGGGAGCAAGTGGAAGGGACATGGAGGTGTGGGGAGTGAGGTAGAGTGAGGCAGAGGGCGTTGAAGTGCCTTGGCCTCTCCCCAACAGCGCAGGAAGGGAAGGGCGCGTGGCAACAATGGTGGGGGCGCTCTGTGCATGATGACCACGCGTGCATATCCACAAACACCTAGCGGACGCGATTCAGTCCGGCTTCGGGTCTGAAAAATGGCATATCCGGTTAAGATTCGGGCCTTGAGTGCTATAGCAAAGTTGTCGACCACATAATGCTCTCTGACTTTCATTAAGGGTTACTGACCATTAGAGCAACATATTAACAGATAATTAAGCTCCAAAGTAACTATGTCAGTGCGTTGATAGCTGTTAACAAACTCCCACAATTGATGACCAAAATAAAATCCAACTAATGGCATCTTTTTGCTTGCTCTTTTCCACAATTCCTACTCCAATGTTTGTATTTGGCTCAACTCAAGTTACTTAACAAAAATGTGAGAACGTGGCATGCCAATCTAATGATGTTGGTTAACTTCTCCAAGACTTAGAAATATTCTAAGTGTAGAAATCAGCGGCAGGTTCCAACTTTGAGCCACTATTTGACTTATTTCCAAGATTAATCATGGTATACTCCAAAAATAAAGTTTGTTTTCCTCAAACTAAATTACAACTCTTATTAAGGAATCATCAACTAGTTCGGCCTGGTTAGGAAACTATATAGCTCCAAAGTAGGGTACCCGAAACTGAAACACCAATTTGACTTAGCCAAAATCTGGAACTATGAAAACAGCAGCTGATTCCTTCTTGTGAGCCCTATTTTACAAGGTTATAGGCCAAACTAGCTCTTAACCATTAAACAAAGTTTGTTCTGCACAAGATGAACTACAACTTTTGTTTAAGGTCAAACCTCATAACTGGTACAGAAGTCCAACTTTTACTTTGGTCAAAGTATCAACTCAATAAAACCTAAACTAGGGTTTTCGACCAATCGGGGCATTTTCTTGACATTTGCTCAACATGAACCCTTCATGACTTTCATTGTAGAGTTCATCTAGTCTTTTGGGCAAGGTTGCAAGATTTGGTTGATGACCTATATTTCCATTCACTTAATAGTGCAATTCAAGCACTTAGTAAAACCATTCCAACAAGGATATAACTCATCATTTCATGTGACTTTTTGATTCCAAACGTCATGAAACTTTTCCAGGGATCACTATAGATGGTTATTGATGTGAGACATGTGAAGATACTCTGATAACAACACCTAAGCATATATCTTTAGAATGGCCCATATGTAAAGCAATGGTGCAACATCCTACTTTAGGTTAGGCTCATGTTTATAGATTCAGCTTTGACATCTTCATCAACACCTAACTTGCCATGTTTGAGCTCAAACTCATTCCTTAACTAGTGACAAACACCTGGGGTGTTACAGCAGCCCCATTAACCGGAGGAATAATTCAGTTGTACATGGGTCAAATACCCATGTCGCCATCTCTGGCTTCCAGCGAAGCACGTTCTGCTCCATCATCGACCACACCAAAGGTCTCGGAACTACCAAAGGGCCCATAGTAGGAGGAACCTATGAATAGTTCATAGGAAAAGTTAATTTTCATAAGCTTATTGTAAACTCGTGCCTGCAAAGAGGCGAGCTTGTAATAAGGTAATGAGTAGTACAATGTAAAGTTGTTTATGTTTTTGTATGAAAAAAACGTTGAAGCTTTGTATTGCGTGCGAATTTAACTAAGTTAGAACAGCAGAATGTTCTGTTTTAGTTGTTCTAGCGTAATCGATGAGAACTAAGTTAGAACAGCGGAATGTTCTGTTTTTAGTTGTTCCAGCGTAATCGATGAGAACTAAGTTAGAACAGCGGAATGTTCTGTTTTTAGTTGTTCCAGCGTAATCGATGTCATCATGTAGGTCTGTACGGCTTTGGAGAGGCCAGTGATCCGAGTGTAAGGCTGTCAGAGCCTGTATACATGTAAGAGTACGACTGGTCTAGCCAAAGGGCATCTGTTGACCACCCAAAACGCAGAGGGTGGATCTCATGCACGCTATGAGTGAGGTCGAGGACAAAGCTGCTCCGAGAACCCGAAGGGATTGGTGATCGATGTACTGTTTTTTCAAAAAGTTATTGTAGTTGTAGAATCAATAATGTAAACAAGTGTAGTCAACTATAGTCGAGTATATATATATATATATATATATATATATATATATATATATATATATATATATATATATATATATATATATATATATATATATATATATATATATATCATAATTCAAAGTACAAAAGTAGTACAAAAAAAAGGTTCATATCTGTATTTGAGTATTAGTGGTAAAAACGCCTAAGCTTGTCAATATGGATGGAGTTGGGCACGTCAGTGTCATCAAGTCTTGCAAGCCTGTACGAAGTAGGTCGTGTAACAACCTTGACGATGTATGGCCCTTCCCATAGAGTTGCCAACTTGTGGATGCCATCTTGGCTAGTCTTTCATTTTAGTACCATGTCGCTGACCACAAAGAAATGTTCCTGAACATTTTTATTGTAGTACCTTCGTAACACAGCGAGGTACTTGGCCGTGCATATATAGGAGTCAAGGCGTCGTTTCTCTGCACTATTCACCTTGAGCTCTCATTGTTTAGTAACTTGATCTTTGTTGTAGTTCTCAACCCGAGGTGACTAAAATTCAATGTCTGCTAGAAGTATAGCCTCGGCACTGTAAACCATAAAATATGGCGAGACACCAGTATTGCGACTAGGCTGTGTCTGAAGTCCCCAGACCATGGCTGGTAACTCCTTAATCCACCGTCCAGGGGCTTTGTCATTCTCTCTGTACATCTATTTCTTCAATGCATCCAGAATCATTCCATTAGCCTGCTCGACCTGTTCGTTAGCTCTGGGATGTGCCACCGAGACGTATTTCACTACAATGCTTCATTCATCATAGAAGTCCCAAAATGTGTTCCTAGTAAACTGAGTCCCTAGGTCTGTAATGATGTTGTTGGGTATACCGAAGCGGTGGATGACCTGGTCGAGGAACTCAACTGCTTTTTTGGAAGAAGCCTTGACCAAGGGCATGTACTCTATCCATTTGGAAAATTTATCAATCTGCACGAATACAAACTTAAAGTTACAGGCTGCTGGTTTGAAGGGTCCAATCATATCTAGGCCCCAACACGCAAAGGGCCAGGAGGCTGGTATGGTCTGGATCTCATGGGCTGGCACGTGAACTCTTTTGGAGAAAAACTGATAATTGGCGCAGTGTCTAACAAGCTTCTCTGCATCAGCTACTGTGGATGGCCAGTAAAAACCTGCATAGAACGCTTTACCGACCAGTGTCCGAGATGCGGCATGATTACCACAGGTGCCAGAATGTATTTCTTTCAAGAGTTTAATACCGTCTTCTTGCTCAATGCACTTCATCAATACTTCTGCTTTCACATTTTTGCACCATAGCTTACCCTCGACCACCAGGTATTGTTTGCTACGGCGTATAAGGCGTTCATTCTCATTTTGATTAGAGTACCCAGTGCCATCTGTTAGATACTTAATGAATGGAACACACCAGTCTGCTATCTTAGTCAAGGTCTGAGATGGTCCCGTGGTTGTGGGAGATAGTGCCATAGTGGTCGATGATGGAACCATAGCTACCAGAGGCTCGTCCGGGGGCTTCTCGACCATGGGGTCGCCTTCTTGCTTAATTGATGGTTTTAAAAGGTCTTGAACAAAAATGCCATGCGGTACTTGAGCTCTAGATGATCCTAACTTCGACAGCGCATCGGCTGCTTGATTTTTGTCTCGTACCACATGGGAATATTCAATGCCGTAAAATTTGCCTTCAAGCTTCCTAATTTCCTTGCAATATGCATCCATCTTCTCGCTAGTTGTATCCCAGTCCTTGTTGAGCTGGTTAATAACTAGGGCCGAGTCGCCATGGACGTAAAGGCGCTTGATACCGAGGTTGACTGCAATGCGCAAACCATGAAAACATGCCTCGTATTCTACAGCATTGTTAGATGCCAGGAAGTGAATCCTGATGACATAGCGCAATTGCTCATTGGTTGGTGATATGAATAATATGCATGTTCCCGCACCATCAATAGTCAGTGAGCCATCAAAATACATTTTCCAGTAGTTAATAGGTCCTTGAGAGGTCGGGATGCTTAAGTCTGTCCACTCGACCATGAAGTCAGCCAGTGTTTGGGATTTGATAGTGTCCCGGCGTGTAAACTCTAGGTCAAAAGGACATAGCTCCATTGCCCATTTGGCGATGCGCCCGTTTACATCTTTGTTGCGTATAATGGTACCAAGGGGAAACTCGGTTTTGATCACCACGTGGAACCCGTCAAAGTAATGTTTCAACTTTTGGGTTGTAATGAGTATGGCATAGATCAATTTTTGAATCTGAGTGTACCTAGTTTTGGACTCGTTGAGCACCTCACTTATGAAATAGATTGGGCGCTGAACACCATAAGTGTGGCCGGGCTCCTCGTGCTCGACCACCAGGACAGTGGAGACAACTCGATCAGTCGCAGCAATGTAGAGTTGAAGGACTTCTCCTGACTTGGGGGCAGTAAGGACTAGAGATGATGCAAGGTACTGCTTTAGTTATGTAAAGGCAATATCTGCTTCCTCCGACCACTCAAACTTCTCGTCTTCCTTGAGTAATTTGAAAAAAGGTAAGCCCTTGTCGCCAAATCGAGATAGAAATCAGCTTAGGGTAGTCATACACCCTGTAAGCTTTTGGACAACCTTGACATTTGCTGATCTCTTCATGTTGAGGACAGCTTGCACCTTCTCTGGGTTAGGGCGTATGCCATCACGACTGACGACATTGCCTAGTAATATACCAGAGGGAACGCTAAAGATGCACTTTTTAGGGTTCAACTTCCATTGATATTGATTGAGCGCTGCAAAAGTACATGTTAGATCATCAATCAAGGAGTGGGATTCCTTGGTTTTGACAACTATGTCATCTACATAGGCTTCGACCAGTTCATCTTGTATCTCCTTTTCGAGGCACTCTTGTATTGCACGCTGATAAGTAGCTCTGGCATTTTTGAGCCCAAACGACATGGTCATGTAGCAATAAGCGCCGAAGGGTGTAATAAAGGATGTCTTGATCTGATCGTCCTTGTTGAGAGCAATCTGGTGATAACCAGAGTAACAGTCGAGAAAAGATAGTAGCTCGCAGCCGGCCGTGGAGTCCACGACTTCGTCAATGCGAGGTAAGCCAAAGAGGTCTTTAGGGCAGTATTTGTTGAGATCGGTGTAGTCAACGCACATTCTCCATTCATTATTCTTTTTGCGTACAAGAACCAGATTGGCTAACTAGTCTGGGTGATACACCTCTTTGATAAAACTAGCTGCAAGAAGCCATGTAACTTCTACCCTAATAGCCTCCTTTTTGTCCTTCCCAAACCATCGCAGCTTCTACTTGATGGGTTTTGCCTTGGGGTCGACGTTCAAGGAGTGCTCGATCCGGTCTCGAGATACACCGAACATGTCCGATGGTTTCCAAACGAACATGCTTACGTTCTCTCTCAAGAACCGGATGAGCGCGTCTTCCTATTTGGGGTCAAGGTTTGACCCTATCAGTGCCATCTTGCTGGAGTCACCCTTGACCAGCTGGATCTCTTTGTACTCCTTGGATTTGATAGACTTTCGTGGTGCTTTGAGCTCTAGAATCTCCAGCTGGTTTGGAGGAGTCTTCTTTGCCTCCATCGTCATTGCCGCCATGCACAGGGAGAGGTCGTGGGCTTTAGCTATGCAAAAATTGTCCTCTTCAAAGGTATAGGCAACGAATACATTGCCTCTGAGAGTGAGGACTCCCTTTTCCATTGGCATCTTAAGCACCAAGTACCTGTAATGTGGTATGGCCATGAATTTGGTGATCACGGGACAACCAAGGATAGCATGGTAGGTACCCTCGAAGTCAGCGACCACAAAGTTGACGTAGTCGGTACGGAAATGGTCTACTGTGCCAAACTGCATAGGTAGGGTAATCTGCCTAAGAGGCGTAGAGCTCTATTCGAGTAGGACCCCCTAGAACTGTGCGTCGTATGGCTTCAACTCAGCTTCAGATATGTTCAATGCTGAGAGGCTATTCTTGAACAGGATGTCAATGGAACTACCGCCGTCAATGAGCACCTTGTCAAATTGCACTTTATTGATACAGGGGCTGAGGACGAGAGCGAAATGACCTGGTTTGGGGATGGTGCCCCATTGATCCACCCTGCTGAAGTTGATCTCTCGGTGTGACCAGGGGGGTAGTCTTGGATCCACAATGAGGTCGTATGCCTTGGCCACATTCAGGCAAGCGCGAGCGAGCAGCTTCCACTCGCGTTTGCTTTCAACAGACACCTTACCCCCGACGATGGTTGCAACATGCCTCACTGGTTCCTAATACTGGTGCTTGGGGTTCTTGTCAAGATCGTCCTCATTATCATCCCTGCGGTTACACTGGTCTGTTGTGTCATTAGGCTTGTCGGCATTTTCTAAAGCCTGTTTGTGGTGGTAGATCTCCTTGAGGACCTTGTAGTTTTCCAATGTATGGTTGGACTTAGGATGAGCTGGGCAAGGCCCCATCAAGGCTTTAGCATAGTCTTCTTCATAATTACGACACCCACCAATTTTTTTCACGGCATTGACCTCACCGTCGTCATCGCGAGCACGCTTGCCCTTGAAGTTGTCATGGCGATCGTCGTGCTGATTTCTGTTATCGCACCGATCACGATTGTCGTTACGACAGTCCCTGATGTCACTGTGACCTCTAAAGTCATCGTGGCAGTGGTTATCGTGGTAGTCATCACGTCGTGGAGAGTACGGTGCTTTGTCGATGCCCTCATTCAACAGCTTCTTGGCGTCGTCGACATCCGCATACTTCTTAGCGGTGGTGAGGAGGTCGACCACCATTATAGGCTGTTTACGAAGGAGCTTGTCCCTGAGATTGTTGTGGTAGCGTAGACTAGTAAAGAAGTCTTCAATAGCCTCGTTATCGGTGATCCTAGGAATCCTAATGCGCATATTCGAGAAGCGTCGGATGTACTCGCGTAATGGTTCATCCCTGGCGTCACGGATGCGTTGTAGATCGTACTTGTTGCCTGACTGTTCATAGGTAGCAATGAAGTTTTTGACAATGGTGTCAAAGTGATTCTCTGGAAGACTGACAAGCCATTGGTTCCCCCACCGGGCCAACCACCATGGGAAAGTAATTGGCCATAACGTGCTCGTCGCCCATAGCAGATCTGCAGGCGGTCTCGTAAAGTTGGACCCATAGCTCGGGATTGACCTTGCCATCGTAATGGTTAAGCTTTTCAAGCTTAAAACCTCTAGGCCAGATGACTTGTCGTAGGTGGTTGGTGAATTGCTTGGGGCTCGGGGGACCGTGGACCATATTGTACTCCATGCGACGACTGGTTTCATGGGACGTACGGTCCTGAGCTCTCTGTTCAATGCGAGGACATAGGTCACGGTTGTTAAGGTCACGACGGAGATCATGATTGCCATCATGGTGATCTCGTTCGTCACTGTATTGTTGTCCCTAACGACGGTGGTCCCGGTGGTCATTACGCCGGTTGTCGCTGTGCCGATCGTTGTCGTTGTTATTGCGGCGGTGGTCAAGCTGGCGATTATCATTGTGGGGAGGGTTTCCGCGATTGCGGTCGTTGCCTCCGTCAGTTCCTGGATTAACACCAGGAGCTATGTTGTTTTCATGATTATCATTGCCTACGTGGTGGTCTAGGCCAGCGAGTGCGCGTAAGCCACGTTGACCAGACCTGAAAGGTCGATTGGAGTGCTGGCGGCTCCTGCTAGTCGCGCCAGACGCCGATGGGCCTACGGCACGTTTATTGGTCTGAACCATGGCCACCTGGAGATAAGCCTGCAAATCCTCCTAGATGTTTTGGATTTCTAGGGTTTTGAATACTGGTCTATTCCCCACCATGTCGAAAGCATCATTGAGTTACGCCCTTGCAATCAGTTACGCCTAGCTGCAGCGTCAGCTTCTTGCTAGTCGCGGTCTACTTGCTGCTATGCTAGGCATGCATCTTCATCTATGCGACGTTGAGCTCGGTCAGCATTGCGCTGTTGTCGCTCTTATCGCTGTTGATCGGTCTCACCCCTAGCAGGTGGGTCTTCATCTTGGCTAACCACGTTGATCATGGCGCCACGCCTTGGAGGGAAATCTGGGATTCGAGGAAAGCCTAGAGGATGTAGCATCTCTTCATCACCGCTACTCACATGGTGTAATACCATGGTTTGAGTATTTTCGTCGGACGCAGTGCTCGATCCAGAGCTCAAACAGCTATCTGTTTGGGTGGTATGGATCAAAACTTGATTAGAGCCCACCATATTGACGAAGTTGCATCATCGAGGTCGAGACCGAGCAGAGCGCCCTTCAGGAGTTGAAGTGACCACTAGATCTATACCCAACCATTGAAAACGGGTGGCTCGAGCAGGTCGAGTAGATCTATTGTACCCATTTGAGTTCTACTCGGTAAACTGCTCTTGGAGCGAGTCGACCAGAGATAGGCTAAATGAGAGTTTACCACCGAGCCGGTCGATGGAGTCGATCAGGTCGGTGGTGTCGAGTTTCCTCCCCTGGTAGCAGGGAAGGAGTCGATGAGTTGCCGGCGTGGTCGGTGACGGTGCTGGTGCAGGCAAAGTCGGAGCCAGCGTAGTCGTAGTCGACACCGGTGTTAGGGAAGTAGTTGATGCAGATCAGATCTGCACCTCCTCCATGGTTGTGACGATGAAGTCATTGGAGCCGGTGGTCCAGGTGATCTGGCCGATCGTGAATGTGAGGCCTGCCGCCATGGCCATGGAGTCGGGTAAGATAACCATCTCGCACGCCTAAAAAGTAGTACACACACCCCCTACCTGGTGTGCCACTGTCGACAAAACTTGGTCGGCAGTCTACTAAGGGGTATGCCTAAGGTAGTAGATTGTCGGTAGACCGGTGTGCAAGCCACGAACGAGATGGTGATGCAGAACAACACGCGGGTTTACCCAGGTTTAGGCCGCCGTGTGGGCGTAATACCTTATGTCCTGCTCTGCTTTGTTATTGCTGTCTCGAACAATGTATTACAAGCTAGATTGCCCTAGAGTATGTTTCGATGTTTTTGAGGGGGTCCCTTGCCCTCCTTATATAGTTCGGGAGGTAGGGTTACAGATTTGGAAACTAATCTTAGCCGGTTACAATTGCCATACAGAGCTAGATAAGAATTCCTAATCTAACTGACCAAGACCTTGCTTGATTCCCAAGTCTGGTTTGATGCCTTGCACGAGACTCCATCCTGATGATCTAGATCGCGCATCATCATGTAATGGGCCGGACCGTCTGGTCTGGGCCTGCCCATGTCTAGCCGTAAGGGTATAGGGGTTTATACCCCCATAGAGGTGATGACGAAGACCATGGTGGAACCCACATCGCACAGGACGGCTGGCAAACCGCCACTGTACCTACAGTGCCACCATGGTCGGTACAGTGGCACCACGTCACACCATACCACGACGTGGCCACAATACCATGATGACAACCACGTCCAGACATGCTCCACAAGATGGCATAGCTTGAAAGCCAAGTTAGGTAGGACCTCCCTCAGGCTCATGACCATTCGGTCGGGAGAACCTTCTTCCTTATATACGCCCTGACCCCAAACTCTATATAAGGATAGTCGGGGCACTCCTCGGGGATCCATCTTTCATTCACTCATTCTTACACCGTAGAAGGGCACCTGAAGCTTCCCTTCATGCAGCCCATCTCCTAGCTTTAGATCTCCTACTTCATCCACCATTCTTACGCCCCCTATTGCAAGAACTTCAGAGCATTCAAGCGAGGAACACACACTCGATCATCTGAGACTAGACGTAGGGCTTCAGTCTGAACCAGTATAAATCCTCGTGTCTTTTGAATGCTATCATCGTCTTCCTAGAGCAACATGACAATCATATAAATTTACTAGTCCGATTTATAAAACACCGACAGTAATTGATCTAGATATGCAACTAAGGTTTGGCTAAGTGTGTTGCTATCTCTACCGTAAAAGAGTTATGTAACCTAGGTTCCAATCCTACTAGCCTAGCAAGCTAAACTAGAATAGTAAGCACACAACCTAGGTACATAATGTTAAGTGTGGAAGCTTAGTTGAGATAGAGATGCAAACTCATATTGACAACTCTGGTACTTTTACCAAGGTATCGAAAAGCTCACGTTTTCCCCTAATACTCGTTGGAGCCCATGCAAAGATGCCCTCGCAAGGGAGAACCTCCTCAGGTCAGACTGGGCACATTTTCACCAAAAACCGAAGACCGAACCTAACCAAAATTTTGGTTTTTTTGGTTTTCGGTTTTGATTTCGGTTTCGGTTTTAAGTTCCGTCAAGTTTGGTCTTCGGCCTCGGTTTTGGTTTCTACGTGCCAGGAACCGAAACACTGAGTAACCAACGATCAACATTCAGCAACAACGACACAGGCTAAAAGTAGCAAGCTAGCACACGCACCAGCAAGTGGCAGCCTAGCCCAATCCAAGGCCTAGCACACTCTAAGTCACATGAGTTAACCTGGCCCCCAGCCCCCAGCTACTACACGCGACCTACACCACTCGTCCCTCCCAACCCTATCCATCCATATATCAGAGTAGTGATGACGGCACCCGACAGTGGCGCGGGTGCGGCGACCACTGGCAACGACGTGACACCGAACGGGGATGGAGGCCAGAAGTTGTGGCACTGCAGCAGTAGCATGGCCTCTCGCTAGGCCGTGCGGACCAGCAGCGCAGCCACGGCCGGGACCACAGACCCCGGGCGAGGGTGATAGGATGGCGGTGTGACCACTATCGCGGCTGCAGACATGACACAGGGGTGGCGGAGCAGCGTGAGCGCGGATGCGGGTCAGGGATGGCGGTGTAAGTAACCTTCGTCAAGCTCCTAGCCGTGTACTTCGAACTTTGTGTGTATTGTTGTGTACATTCTGAATTTCTGATTCCTTCCATCGGTTTGCTCGGTTAAAACCGAAGAACCGAATTAAAAACCAAACCGAACTTTGTCGGATTTTTATTTCCTGACCAACCGATCGGTTGTTAGTCTTTGGAAACCAAAATTTCATGGAACCAAATTAACTAAACCGAACAATTGGTTAAAACTGAATGCCTAGCCTGATCCCCGGGCGAGTTGCTCTGTGATAGCCTTAGGCCTTCCCCACTTGTAAGTGGGTCTCCGAGATGACATTTTCTAGACCGCTCCCCGTCGTCTTCACTATCGAGCTTCCAGTCGAATTACCGCGGGCCTCATTCCCTCCTTTACACACTCGGTGGCCACACTAGAAGCGTGGTTGATGCATTATCGCAAGATTGCAATCCCCCTAGTGTACAAGTATGGTGCGCGCAAGCACCAGGTAGCAAGATGTATGCAAACCTCACTAAACACTAGGCCTAAACTAAGAGCAAATGCATAAGCGGTGGTCTAACTAGCCTTTTCTATGAGCACCAGAAGTTCCGGTGGCCACCGAAGAATAAAATTGGAGTTTTCTACTATTTATTTTTTTAGCACAACACAGAACACACTTTCGTATTTTGGGCATAAAATTTTGCTCTGAATTTTGATTTTGATGCTTTTGGACTTTTGGAAAGCTAATGAAGTGATCTACATTTTTTAACTGATATCATATCAATTTGAGGAAATTCAAAATCATGAGACAAGACCGGTTCATCTATCCTTAGTCTTGGCCTTAATGGCTTCAATTTCTTTTATGTCTTCCTGTCCATGTTTCTACTTCTTGGTGTCATGGACTTAATTCTAGCATGTCCTGTAAATCTTCTACATAGCTTCTAATGTCTTGCTTGAGGTGTTGGTCATCTCGATCTCCATGCATGTTGCCTTCCCAAAGGCCCTGTTCGTTTCACTGAAATTTGGCTTATGCTGATGCTTATGCTAATTTGTTGTGAGAGGAGAACACTATTCATTCACTGAAAAGTGCTGCTAAGGTAGTTCATCCAACCTCTTGCATCATTTGAATTTAACCTTGTATACCAACAAACTTATTAGTCCAAAACTGCAAATGATCATATTGTATGTCAAACACCATAATCACATAATGGACCATACAAGGTGACATTTTCCTTACAGGCATTGCTGCAGCAAGCGTTTTCGTTTAGGCCGAATAATGTGCACAACAACAACCAAATCAACACTACTACACAAAAGATTAACCGAGGCGAGTGTTGACGGTAGTTAACGTCCATCACAACCCATCAACTTAAAGCATGCAATTGGTCACCAAATAGAAAATTAGAGGTTTTATCTGATAATTTCTATGAGTTTTGGTGATTTATAAATTTATAGGGTTTATTTAAGAAAAGAGTAAAAAGAGGATTAATGTATCAATAATTACAGGAATTATCTACGACGAAACATACACTAGAAGGGTGTAGAAGACACCAGAACGAGCGGGGTAGCCAGACGCCGCCAGGTGGGGCTGGTGTAACGGATCAACATGATTATACGAGATTAAATAAGAAAATCTTCCACCGAGACAGATAATTTACCAAACTTAAGCCCGTACAACCTGAGATTCCGTGAAATCACGAGGGATTTCAAACCAACCAACATACAACCAAGATCGTACTGATTTAGCAGCCACAGTCACATGCTATAGAAAGTTCGCAACAAGAATTGAATATATCGGAGTTCAGAATAAAAAGTTATTACAACACGCGCACAAAATAACATAGCGGAAGGAAGTAGTTTTAAACCACACACACTTAGTTCAGTTACAGTGCCAGCAGATAGTCATAGCCCATAAAAGCATGAGATAAGATGGACGGAGTGACCCTTGCCCTTGGTCCTAGTTGTCGTCCATCGCCGGATACAGACAGTTGACGCAATAACCATAGTACATCTGGCCATCTGCAACAACAACGGGAACAACGCCCTGAGTACGAGAAGGCACTCAGCTAGACTTACTCGTCAAAACCAGAAATAAAAGACACCAAGGAGTATGCAAGGTCTTTATAAAGTGGGCTGGCCTGACTCCTTTGCAAAAAACAGAAGTTATCAGTCATGAACCATTTAACTATAAGCATCCACTTAACTATACCTGATTAGTCTAAGTGAGCACCTATGCTAGAGCAATCACTTGATTAACCATTAACATGAAACGTTACCATATCAGGTTTAGTATTTCCAACATCATTCACATAACCATCCGGGTTCCATCATTGTTACTACGATGCTGTAGCTCGAGTCAAGTGCTCACTATCCAGGAACGATGGCGATTCAAATCGATTCCTAACCAGCTGGTGATTTATTCCTCACACAAAACACGCTTCCCCCGTCAGGGTCGCTTAGATCACCAATAACACTTTCCAAGTAGCCGCGGGATAACAGTCATGGACCGCACTACCCAGGGACCGCCCGACTGCCAGGACGCACCTTGGGCTCACTCTTCGCGTCCCCGTCATACCCCCTTCAGCACCAGTCTGCCAATCCGAGTTTATCCCGGCTCAAATAGTGTCACTAGCTTCGCGGTCGAAAGGTACTTTATTCGGCCAGCTAATTATGAGGCATGCGTTCAACATGACAAGAGGGACGAGCAACGATTGGTCCTTAATCGACACAGACGGAATCACTATAGTCCAAAACCCTATAAGACTCCGTCCGGTCTCCCTTTTATTCATCAACACTTGGTTACTTTCCATGATAACAATTATAGCTAACCATAACCAGGTATTCACCTATATCTCGCAGGTGACTGGAAATCACCTGACTTCTACTGGTCTAAGCAAGGCTAAGCAATTATTTGATCCTGACCTAATAGGGTAAAGAGGTATCCAGGTGGACAAGGATAATTATAAATGCAACAACGGTTTCACTCAACTCCTACAACTTAATGCAACAATATATGAAACTCATATATAAAGAATTGCTTTTATAAAGTAGGAGACTTAGAATGCTACAGGGTTTGCCTCTTTCGAACGAGCTAGACTGGTGATTTACGCACTCAGGCAACTCCTCTCCTGGTTCCTCTTTCTTGGGTACCTCCTGTGCCTAGGGCTCTTGCTGATCGGTCCAAGTCTGATCTTCCAGCACTGCTACCTGCGACTCCTCCTGCGATCCTGTATGATGCGATTGCATAAGCAACCATGTAGATGGTGCATAGGATTCGGTGGAATGCTATGATGACATGATATGCAGATGAGCACTCGAACTAATAGTATTAATTATAGACAACATCTTCTACAAGGTAGTCTACATCATCCAAGAACATGTGCCACAAAACAAGTCATCTACTCTTATACTAGGTAGCATAAAATTCTCACACAATTGTTGCTACACTTTGCCAAACCCTAATACCTTAGCCTACCAAGTAACACCAGCAAGGTAGTTTGGTGCTTCAAAGATACACCAAACACTTCTTATTTCTTTTAATTACTCATAAAGAATAAACTTTTATTTCCTATTTAAACTAGGGTTACACATCAATATCTATTTCTATTGTAGGTAAAAAACTACAAAAATTATAGTAGCACACTCCAACTACCAATAGTATACTACATAAATTTCATGCAATTTGAATAAGTAAAACTATCTATACAAAATAAACAAGCTATAGCATAATAATGAGCATGAAAATACTTTGTACTAGAAAAAGTGTCAAACAACAGATTTCATATTTTTCCTATGTTATCCACGGTAAACAAGCACATCACAAAAATTACCACATGCATGAGTTATACAATTTTTGCTCTCTACCAAAAATAACAAAAATCATCAATTAAAGGCATTTGAACTACACTGCAATAATTTTTCACAGAACATGCCTCATAAACATTTTTCCTAGAAAGTACATCACTAAAGAAGATTAATGAAACATGAATCATATTTTTCTGACCTTTCTTTAATTTACTACACATTTTCTAATATATTAGCAATTATAAAGATTAAATAATTCTACACAGAAAAGTATTACAAAACTAACATGCAATATTTTTAAACTATAGATCTACTCAAGAGAAACACTACAAAATTTGTTTCATAATTTTTGGAGCTATAAAACTCGAGATAATAATTTTTAGAAGCTTTTTCACAATTTCTAGAAAATCCTTTTCAAAAATTTGTCGATGAAAGTGCTAAGTACACCCCACGGGATCACCCCCAAAGTACACAGAAAGACAGACAACTGGGACCCGTGGGTCAACCGACCCCACATGGCAGCCACAGAGAAAAAGGGGAGGGGTTTGACCGGCGAGATCTCGCCGTCGGTGAGGTGGCCGGCGACAAGACCACCACCAACACACTCCCCGCGACAAGGCGAAACTGATGGTGCCCAGCATGTGGCCAGACGAGCTCGGCATTGAGCTCGCCGGCGCGTATGGCGGGGCGGCGGTGCTGGTGTACGATGGCCGGCCGGTGCAGGCCACGGTGGTGGCCGATGGGGCGCGCGCGAGATCCGCGAGGTGGAGGCGGATGTGAACAGGGAAAAATGGAGGGAGAAAGGCGACGGAGGAGCTCCGGCCACGAGCGCCGGCCAACGGTGGCCATGGCGGGCAGCAGAGGAGGAATGCCCAAATTGGCCCTCACCTGAGCTCGAGTGGTGGAAATGGCGCGAGCACGAGATGAAGGGAAGCGAGACGGGGCTGAGGTCGGGAAGAATCGACCGGAGAAGCGTTCGCGAGAGCGTGCGGCGGTGGTGGAGCTACGACGGTGAGCGGTGGTGCGAGCGTCCGCCACGGCTTCGCGGCTGCTACTGGCAAGAGGAGAAACAAATAAGGGCAGCAGCTGAGGCGGGCGAGCGCGCGGAGGGAGTAAGCAGGCGCGGAGGGACGCGGGGTCCACTAGAGGGCGCGTGGCGCGCGGCGTCGGCGACGTACGGCCACGTGGTGGCCGGCTTCTACCGCGGTCGCCACGGTGCGTGCGCGCGCGAAGGTAAGAGGAGGCAGGCGCGGGCGCGGGAGGCGGGCCAGGCTGGCTTGCCGAGCGGGCCGAAAACGGGGCGGCGGCCCGGTAAGCCCTGAAAACCCTTTTTCTTTTATAATTTAAATTCCAGATTTTCTAAATTGATTCAAATTTGAATTTTTGAAGATGAAAAAGACATTTTCACAAGTTGTCCCCAAAATAAAAGTTGTTCAAAATTTAATTCTCTACAATTTTCATTTAGGGCACTTTTCAAAATTCTAAATAGATTTTGAATAAATGATTTAAAGCCAAAATTTTAAATAAAAACTCATTTTTCTAGAATATTTTAAAAAGCAAAATTTGAGGAGATTTTGAATACAAAAGTTGCTCCAAAAATCATGTTAATAAATTCTAGGCTATCTAAAATTGTAGCTAAACAAGTTCTACAACTCTAGCAAGCAAATGCAACTATTTTGGTTTAAACCAATGTTTTTCACATTTCAATTCAAGTGAATTTATATTGCATGTGATGATAAACGTGTATGAGATGTTGATGCTCATGCTTTGGAATGTTAATGCATGCTTAACACTCAAGGGTGTTATAGCCCTCCCTCTTTATAAGAATCTCGTCCCAAGATTTTGAGTTACGAACCACTTGTTGTAAAAATCTTTATAAGCGGTTTGTAGGTATTCTCCTGTTTCCCAAGTCGCATCATTCTCATCATGATGGCTCCACTGAATCTTGTAAGTTGTCACTACTTTATTTCAAGTGACTCGCTCCTTAGTATCCAAAACTCAAACCGGTTGCTCACGATATTCTAAGTCTGCCTTGATCCGAATACCCTGAGGTTCTATTCTCTCTTTCGGAACACGCAAACACTTCTTCAACTGTGATACGTGGAAGACGGGAAATATTGAACTCATCGCTTCCGGTATCTGCAGCTTATAAGCCACGGGACCCTTTTTCTCTAAAATCCTGTATGGTCCTACAAATCTAGCAGCCAGTTTTTTTATTCCAAACCGTTTCTTCTTCATTGGGGTGACCTTCAAATAGACGTAGTCACCCACTTGGAATTCTAGCGGTCTTCTCCTCTTATCTGCATAACTCTTTTGACGTGATTGTGCAGCTTGTATGTTTTGTTGGATAATACAGACCTTTTTTCCGCCTCATCTACAAAATTAATCCCGTAAAACCTTCTTTCTCCAGGTTCAACCCAATTTAATGGTGTCCTACATTTTCTACCATATAGGGCTTCAAATGGTGCCATCTTAATACTCTCTTGATAACTGTTGTTGTAAGCAAACTCTGCCAAAGGTAACCATAATTCCCATGAACCTTTGGATGATAACACACATGCTCTAAGCATATCTTCAAGAACAGCATTAACTCGCTCTGTCTGCCCATCTGTCTGCGGGTGGTAAGCTGTACTACGAATCAAACTAGTACCCAATCCTTTATGAAGATGCTCCCAAAAATGAGAGGAAAACTGTGAACCACGGTCAGACACGATAGTCTTCGGTATACCATGTAATCGGACAATCTCAGCAATATACTTCTCTGCATATTGAGGTGGTCAAAAGGTTGTCTTAACTGATAAAAAGTGAGCTGATTTGGTAAGGCGGTCTACAATTACCCAAATCGAATCATGCCCTTTTGGTGTGGTGGGAAGACCAGTGATAAAATCCATACTTATATCTTCCCATTTCCAATCTAGTATAGATAAGGGTTGCAATAGTCCTGCGGGTCTCATGTGAAGAGCTTTCACTCTGCAACACAGGTCGCAACGAGCAACATACGCTGCAATCTCCTTCTTCATCTTGGTCCACCAATAGCGAGGTCTCATCTCTTGGTACATTTTACTACTCCCAGGATGGATAGACAGCTTAGACTGATGAGCTTCATCCATCAATTTGTTCCTGAGCTCTCGATCCTTGGGTACTACTAGACGATCTTTAAACCATAACACCCCTTGGTCATCCACTTTAAAGTGCTTGGTCAGTTCCCTCTTCATTTTCTCCTTGATATGAAATATTCCCTTATCTGCTTTCTGACCTTCAATGATTTTGTTCTCCAAGGTACAACTGAGCTAAATATTATGCAACACAGCAGGATGTAATAAATTGAACCCCTCTTCGAACAACGGTTGCATAGCAATAGAATGTGATTTCCTACTCAGTGCATCTTCTACCACATTAGCCTTCCCGGGGTGATAGTGCACATTCAGATTATAGTCCTTTATCAGCTCTAACCATCTCCTCTGTCGCATGTTCCACTTAGACTGAGTAAAATTATACTTGAGACTCTTGTGATCCGTAAAGATATTACACACATTTCCCAGCAAGTAGTGTCTCCAAATCTTTAGAGCATGCACAACTGCTGCAAGCTCCAAGTCATGTGTAGGATAATTAACCTCATGTTTCCTCAATTGACGTGAGGCATAATCAATGACCCTTCCATCTTGCATTAGGACACATCCTAACCCATTTTTAGATGCATCACAAAACACATCGAACGGTTGTTCTATATCTGGTTGTGCCAGAACAGGAGCAGTGGTTAGCAATTTCCATAAGGTGCAGAAAGCTACCTCACACTCCTCTATCCAGGCAAACTTATGATCCTTCTGTAGCAGACTTGTCATTGGCTTGGCAATCTTTGAGAAATCCGGTATGAAGCGGCGATAGTATCCGGCTAAACCAAGAAAACTTCAAACCTCATAAACTGTGGTTGGTGACTTCTAGTCCATGACCTCTTGTATCTTACTAGGGTCTACTGAAATTCCACTTTCAAATAACACGTGACCAAGAAAAGGAACTGTCTTAAGCCAGAACTCACACTTACTAAACTTAGCATACAGCTGGTGCTTTCTGAGTCTAGTTAAGACAATCCTAAGATGCTCTGCGTGATCTTCTTCATTCTCTGAGTATATTAATATGTCATCAATGAACACAATCACAAACTTATCCAACTCTGGCATAAAGACGGAATTCATCAGATACATAAAGTATGCAGGAGCATTTGTCAATCCGAAGGACATGACCAGATACTCATACAAACCATATCTGGTAGAAAACGCGGTCTTTGGTACATCTTGTGGCCTAATCTTGATTTGATGATACCCTGATCTCAAATCTATCTTAGAGAATACCTTGACTTTAGACAATTGGTCGAACAAGATATCAATCCGAGGTAGAGGATACTTATTTTTAACGGTCACAGCATTCAGTGGCCGATAGTCCATGCACATACATAAGGAGTTATCCTTTTTCTTCTTCACAAATAGTGCAGGACATCCCCATTCCGACGAACTAGGACGAATCAAACCCTTCTTTAATAGCTCTTGGAGTTGTTTCTTCAACTCGGCTAACTCATTGGGAGGCATCCGATAGGGCCTTCTTGATATCGGTGTCGTTCCAGGAATTAACTCAATGGCAAACTCAACATCTCAGTCTGGTGGAAGCCCAGGTAACTCCTCTAGGAACACGTGTGGAAACTCACATACTACTGGAATATTGGCTAGCAGAGCAGTTTGGATGGCATAAGTTGTATTGGCTAGATCTATTTTCTGAGGTAGGATCACCTGGAAGGTGCCTTCTCCGCTAGGTTCCTTGAGAGAAATACTTCTTCCTCCAACATCAATTACTACTCTCATCTTATTCATCCAGTTCATTCCCGTGATCACATCCAAAACTAGTCCTGGCATGACTATCAAATTAAGCTTATATTGTCTGTTTGCTATGTTTAGGGTTACTCCCTGGATTATCTGATTTGTCAACAGATCAGCCCCGGCTGAACTGATCCGATAAGCACATTCCAACTCAACTATCTTTTGCTCATACTTCTTAACAAATGCTTGACTCACAAAGGAATGAGATGATCTAGAATCAAACAAGACTATTGCAGGATGATTGTTGATAGAAAACATACCAGCTGTCACAGGTTCTCCTTCTGGGATGTCATCAACGGTGGTGTGGTGCACACGAGCTTGGTACTGCGTCTGCTACTTCTTGGGATAGGGGAAAAACTTTGCAAAGTGTCCTGGTTGGTTGCAGTTAAAACACGGTCCCTTTACTTGAGTCGCAGCTCTAGATGAACTGCCTTGTCCTGACTTCGATTGTGGCAACACCATCTTGAATGGTTTCTGGTTCCTCTGAGGTTGCTGGGCATTCTGACCCTTCCGCTGGGGTGGCCTAAACCTTGCACCCGGGGTAGCCGAATGATACGCGGAACGATTTGCAGACGGGGCCCTAGACTAGGACAGACCTGACTCTAAAGCTCTCTTACGAGTCTTGGACGCAGCATACACATTGTTGTTCTTCTCTTGTTTCAAGCAGTCGCTGACAAAGTCGTTGAAACCAGTCCTTATGTTGGTACCCACATGTTTCATCATCTTGGGATTCAGTCCTCTCTTGAAGCTGACGATCTTTTTGGCATCAGTATTAACCATGTCAGAAGCATATCGGCTCAGATTGTTGAATGCATGCAGATATTGGGTCACAGTCTTCATGCCTTGATTCAGTGCCAGGAATTCTCCGAGCTTCATTTCTGTCAGACCAGGTGGAATGTACACTCCACGAAACGCTTTGGTGAACTCCCTCCAGGTGATGTGGGCATGGGGAGGAAAAGTGGTGCGGTGGTGCTTCCACCACATCCCTGCCAGACCTTGAAGCTGATGAGCTGCGTACTCGGTCTTCAACACTTCGATCATCCTCAAAACATGAAACTTGTCTTCCATTGTGTTAATCCACTCTTCTGCATCCAAGGGTTCAGCGACTTCCTTGAAGATTGGTGGACGGGTGTCCATAAAATCCTTGAAGATGCTATACTGGTTTACTTCATGCCCACCCAAGTTTACTCCATGACGGGTGTTATCCGCAATACTGCGCAATGCCGCTTCCATATTCTGCTGCATGTTCTCCATGTTGCGTTGACTTCCGAGGAATTGTGCGAAGAACTGTTCCGCGGTGTACGGTGGAGGAGGAGGCGGTGGTGGATCACGATTTTCATTTCCAGCGGCACTGCCACCAGCCTTAGTGGCATCATACACGGTACGGCGAGTGTTCGGCATCTGCATATTTCAGCAACAGTAATTATTAGGTGATGTCGTAGAAATTGCGAGTGAATGAAAAATCATGCCGCACTGAATTCACTGGAGAGAATAAATTCATACAATAAAATAGGGGCACAATAAGTCATTTCAATTAACACAACATCACTAATTAGATTACTAAGGCGCACACATCGCGTCCATTACAACCAAGTTGCCAGCATACATACACTGGACTTTTGACGTTCGGATACCACCACAACCACATCCAAGTTTTCCAACATTACATCAAAGCCTTAGTATTTCTACTCATAAAGACATGCCCAACATGCCAACTAAGCAAAAGATCAAGCAAGCCGAACCCTAGTAGCTAGCACAACAACTACTAGTCTACTCATCGTGGTCGATGTCTAAGTCAGAGATGTTGGCGTGGTTGCCATCCACAACATTGTCGTCATCCTCAGCGGGTGCCTTGGGCTCTTTGGGATCTTCATCCTCATCTAGATCCATCTCTGTCGCACCAGGAGGAACATAGGGGTAGAGCTGGTTGTTCAGTTGATGAACCTCCTCATGCAGGTTGTCATTGTACTCCCCTGCATTGGCTAGCTGCTGCTCTAGGTCGAACTGTCGAGCCCTCAGAACATTCTCTGCAGACCAGGCTTCATTCCTCTGATGGAGCACATGGGTCAACATGCGCTCAGTGTTCTGGTTGGCGATGGTTAGACGCCCAACCTGCTCTCTCAGTGCACGTACGTCTCCCTCAAAGACCACAGTCCTCTAGGTAGCCTGATCCCTCTGACGCGTTAACTGAGCCATCTCTGCAGTGAGCCTCTCAATCTCGGCGTCGTGATCGCTCTGAAGTTGACGTCGGTCATCACGAGCCTGACCAAGAGCATCAGACACACGTCGTAGACTACCTTCCACTCCATCGAAGGCTTTCATCACTGCGAACATGGCACTCATGGTGGGGTTATCACTGTTCTAGACTTCTGCTGCACTAATCTCCCGGGACCTTCCTCTTGCCTGCTGCCATGAGTCAGTGGAGGGGTTGCCCCTTGGAAAGACTCCAACGATCGCTGCTGCCAACTCCTGGGGAAAGCGATCCATGATATCCCTCAGTTTTCTAAAGGCTGCTCTTTCAGCAGCTTCTTCAGCGGTCCTGCCAGTTGACTCATAACGCCAACCAGTCCACTCAGAACCATCACCTCTGGAATGAACAACTGCTTCCACAGTGACCAAAAGACCTTCCCCCAACTGCTCATTTGCCCAGAAGTAGTGGGGCTCCATTCCATCCGGATAGCCTACGTAGCTGAGCACCCCCCACAAGAGCGTAGGCATCCCAAACTCTCCAAGGAACGTGTGACGCTGACGAGTGCGTGGAGCAAGCTGATGACGGGGAACTCTGCCTGTGGACTTGTGAGCTGTCTGCTTGGTGCATGCCATCTGTAGCAAAATTTTTAGTATCACAGTGAGAACAGATTTTTAAGTTGTCATTTTTATCAAAATGAGATAATCAACTTATAAGGGGAGGAACAATGCCATGAATGAAATGCACAACATGATGCATGCACGTTCTGTACGTCCTTACAAACTTAGAAACAACAATTACTAGCGGTATAGACGGTGGCATACAACGAGCTCTCGTAAACGTAGCTACTGCGTACTACTCGATAACGCTGTTATGTACCTGCAGAAAGTCACTTCAGCCCAAACCTCACAGTATGAAAATATGCAAGAAAGCAGTAAAGTAAGCTACTTGCTTCACACGTATCCCTAGATACGAGTATAATGGTAGCAACTACCCGAATCATCGCCCTATTGATGGCATCATCACCACATGACAGAAAACCCCAATACAAAGGATACCTTCATATAACATGTGTAAATCATGTAAATAATTCGACATCACATAAGCACTTCCCTAGATCGGCAGTGTGTCCGACCATGCTCTCACAACTCTCACTTACCAAGGCGTAGAGGTCATTGATCCATACATTACCACTCAAGTGAATGGCACTCATACAGTAGCACGCCGTATGAGCGACGAATTAAAATATGATGCAAAACCCCCCCAGTCAGTACTTAAATAAGCCACCTAGAATCCTTACTGGGCATAAAGGATATGACCACTAGCACACTCTTAAGTTTTAAAACTCGTTTTAAAACATAGTTTTGTTTTAAATACCCATGTGAACAGTAACATGCTAAACTATGCTCCGATACCAGCTGTAACGGATCAATATGATTATACGAGATTAAGTAAGAAAATCTTCCACCGAGGCAGATAATTTACCAAACTTAAGCTCGTACAACCTGAGATTCCGTGAAATCACGAGGGATTTCAAACCAACCAACATACAACCAAGATCGTACTGATTTAGCAGCCACAGTCACAAGCTATAGAAAGTTCGCAACAAGAATTGAATACATCGGAGTTTAGAATAAAAAGTTATTACAACACGCGCACAAAATAACATAGCCGAAGGAAGTAGTTTTAAACCACACACACACTTAGTTCAGTTATAGTGCCAGCAGGTAGTCATAGCCTACAAAAGCATGAGATAAGATGAACGGAGTGACCCTTGCCCTTGGTCCTAGTTGTCGCCCATCGCCGGATACAGACAGTTGACGCAATAACCATAGTACATCTGGCCATCTGCAACAACAATGGGAACAACGCCCTGAGTACGAGAAGGTACTCAGCTAGACTTACCCGTCAAAACCAAAAAATAAAAGACACCAAGGAGTATGCAAGGTCTTTATAAAGTGGGCTGGCTTGACTCGTTTGCGAAAAGCAGAAGTTATCAGTTATGAACCATTTAACTATAAGCATCCACTTAATTATACCAGATTAGTCTAAGTGAGCACCTATGCTATTGCAATCACTTGATTAACCATTAACATGAAACGTTACCATATCAGGTTTAGTATTTCCAACATCATTCACATAACCATCCGGGTTCCATCATTGTTACTACGATGCTGTAGCTCGAGTCAAGTGCTCACTATCCAGGAGCGATGCCGATTTGTATCGATTCCTAACCAACTGGTGATTTATTCCTCACACAAACCACGCTTCCCCCGTCAGGGTCGCTTAGATCACCAATGACACTTTCCAAGTAGCCGCGAGATAACAGTCATGGACCGCACTACCCAGGGACCTCCCGACTGCCAGGACACACCTTGGGCTCACTCTTCGCGTCCTCGTCATACCCTCTTCAGCACCAGTCTACCAATCCGAGTTTATCCTAGCTCGAATTGTGTCACTAGCTTCGCGGTCGAAAGGTACTTTATTCGGCTAGCTAAATGTGAGGCATGCGTTCAACATGACAAGAGGGACGAGCAACGACCGGTCCTTAATTGACACAGACAGAATCACTATAGTCCAAAACCCTATAAGACTCCACCTGGTCTCCCTTTTATTCATCAACACTTGGTTACTTTCCATGATAACAATTATAGCTAACCATAACCAGGTATTCACCTATATCTCGCAGGTGACTGGAAATCACCTGACTTCTACCGGTCTAAGCAAGGCTAAGTAATTATAAGATCCTGACCTAACAGGGTAAAGAGGTATCCAGGTGGACAAGGATAATTATAAATGCAACAACGGTTTCACTCAACTCCTACAACTTAATGCAACAATATATAAAACTCATATATAAAGAATTGCTTTTATAAAGTAGGAGACTTAGAATGCTACGGGGCTTGCCTCTTTCGAACGAGCTAGGCTGGTGATTTACGCACTCGGGCAACTCCTCTCCTGGTTCCTCTTCCTCGGGCACCTCCTGTGCCTGGGGCTCTTGCTGATCAGTCCAAGTCTGATCTTCCGGCACTGCTACCTGCGACTCCTCCTGCGATCCTGTATGATGCGATTGCATAAGCAACCATATAGACGGTGCATAGGATTCGGTGGAATGCTATGATGACATGATATGCAGATGAGCACTCGAACTAATAGTATTGATTACAGACAAAATCTTCTACAAGCTAGTCTACATCATCCAAGAATATGTGCCACAAAACAAGTCATCTACTCTTATACTAGGTAGCATAAAATTCTCACACAATTGTTGCTACACTTTGCCAAACCCTAATACCTTAGCCTACCAAGTAACACCAGCAAGGTAGTTTGGTGCTTCAAAGATACACCAAACACTTCTTATTTCTTTTAATTACTCATAAAGAATAAACTTTTATTTCCTATTTAAACTAGGGTTACACATCAATATCTATTTCTGTTGCAGGTAAAAATTTACAAAAATTATAGTAGCACACTCCTACTACCAATAGTATACTACAAAAATTTCATGGAATTTGAATAAGTAAAACTATCTATACAAAATAAACAAGCTATAGCATAATAATGAGCATGGAAATACTTTGTACTAGAAAAAGTGTCAAACAATAGATTTTATATTTTTCCTATGTTATCCACGGTAAACAAGCACATCACAAAAATTACCACATGCATGAGTTATACAATTTTTGCTCTCTATCAAAAATAACAAAAATCATCAATTAAAGGCATTTGAACTACACTGCAATAATTTTTCACAGAACATGCCTCATAAACATTTTTCCTAGAAAGTACATCACTAAAGAAGATTAATGAAACATAAACCATATTTTTTTAACCTTTCTTTAATTTACTACACATTTTCTAATATATTAGCAATTATAAAGATTAAATAATTCTACACAGAAAAGTATTACAAAACTAACATGCAATATTTTTAGACTGTAGATCTACTCAAGAGAACACTACAAAATTTGTTTCACAATTTTTGGAGCTATAAAACTCGAGATAATAATTTTTAGAAGCTTTTTCATAATTTCTGGAAAATCCTTTTCAAAAATTTGTCGCTGAAAGTGCTAAGTACACCCCACGGGATCACCCCCGAAGTACACAGAGAGACAGACAACTGGGACCCGCGGGTCAACCGACCCGACATGGCAGCCACAGAGAAAAAGGGGAGAGGTTTGACCGGCGAGATCTCGCCGTCGGCGAGGTGGCCGGCGACAAGACCACCACCAACACACTCCCCGCGACAAGGCGAAACTGATGGTGCCCAGCATGTGGCCAGACGAGCTCGACATTGAGCTCGCCGGCGTGCATGGCGGGGCGGCGGCGCTGGCGCACGGTGGCCGGCCGGTGCAGGCCACGGTGGTGGCCGATGGGGCGCGCGCGAGATCCGCGAGGTGGAGGCGGATGTGAACAGGGAAAAATGGAGGGAGAAAGGCGACGGAGGAGCTCCGGCCAACGGCGGCCATGGCGGGCAGTGGAGGAGGAATGCCCAAATTGGCCCTCACCTGAGCTCGAGCGGTGGAAATGGCGCGAGCACGCGATGAAGGGAAGCGAGACGGGGCTGAGGTCGGGAAGAATCGACCGGAGAAGCGTTCGCTGGAGCGTGCGGCGGTGGCGGAGCTACGACGGCGAGCGGTGGTACGAGCATCCGCCATGGCTTCGTGGCTGCTGCTGGCGAGAGGAGAAACGAATGAGGGCAGCAGCTGAGGCGGGCGAGCGCGCGGAGGGAGTAAGCGGGCGCGGAGGGACGCGGGGTCCACTAGAGGGCGCGTGGCGCGCGGTGTCGGCGGCGTACGGCCACGCGGCGACCGGCTTCTACCGCGGTCGCCACGGCGCGTGCGCGCGCGCGGGCGAGAGGAGGCAGGCGTGGGCGCGGGCGCGGGAGGCGGGCCAGGCCGGCTTGCCAAGCGGGCCGAAAACGGGGCGGCGGCCCGGTAAGCCCTGAAAACCCTTTTTCTTTTATAATTTAAATTCCAGATTTTCTAAAATGATTCAAATTTGAATTTTTGAAGATGAAAAACATATTTTCACAAGTTGTCCCCAAAATAAAAGTTGTTCAACATTTAAGTCTCTACAACTTTCATATAGGGCACTTTCCAAAATTCTAAATAGATTTTGAATAAATGATTTAAAGCCAAAATTTTAAATAAAAACTCACTTTTCTAGAATATTTTAAAAAGTAAAATTTGAGGAGATTTTGAATACAAAAGTTGCTCCAAAAATTATGTTAATAAATTCTAGACTATCTAAAATTGTAGCTAAACAAGTTCTACAACTCTAGCAAGCAAATGCAACCATTTTGGTTTAAACCAATGTTTTTCACATTTCAATTCAAGTGAATTTATATTGCATGTGATGATAAACATGTATGAGATGCTGATGCTCATGCTTTGGAATGTTAATGCATGCTTAACACTCAGGGGTGTTATAGCCGACCGGCCACACCCCTGGCCGCCCGGTCTCCCCCTTCCACCATATTCCACGAGCTTCTAGAGTATTCCCACACCTCCTCCATTAGAAGGGTGTAGAAGACACCAGACCGAGCGAGGTAGCCAGAGGCTACCAGGTGGGGCCGACCAGCCACACCCCTGGCCACCCGGCCTCCCCCTTCCACCATATTCCACGAGCTTCTAGAATATTTCCACACAGCCTCCAAGGATGCATCTTAGCCCTACGTGAAGTCGATTTGATCCAACGGACGTCACTTCTCCCACCGGGGTATAAATAAAGAGGCAGACTCCCCCTAAGGGGACATGTATTTATTAGTCAAGATTAGTCTAGAAATTAGGGTATCCAGATATTAGAGAGAGAGAGCTCTAGTTCTTCAAGTTCTTCAAGTCCGGGCGTGTCGAGTTGAGTTCGAGTAGAGTTGGGCGTAGAAGTCTGGGATTCCGAATTTGTTCATCTAGATACCTTGTATCTTTGTGACATTGTTCTATTTCAATATATTTCTATTTAGTATGTCTTTACTTTGCTCTAGTTGCATATTTGATATAGTTCTGATTAGTAATGATGACTTTCATATATTCGTAAAGCACCTAGTTCAATACTCAAGTGGATTAGGTGGTAGATTTTATGTAAGCGTGGTGCTTAGATATTATATTTACCTATGGATGCTTCCTAATGTGCGGGAACGTATGGTAGATCACAGGTGAGACGGGCCTGTTGAGTCCTTGTGCAATCCACCTTTCGTACATAGGCAAAGTAGATGCGGTCGCGACGAAAGAGGCATGGTTATGCTTAAAAAGTCCTCTTTAGATGATGCTCCTGTGATTGTTCTTTCTAACTAGTCATTATTGTAGATGAGAGTATGTGTCTTGATGTGAATTATAGACTATTATTTAGGAGTAACTTAGGAGTCTTTTAGCTTAATTGAATTTCTTGATTATGTCGGATTACATTTGTCGAGTCTCTACTTTCTATCTCTAGAATACCATTATTATTATGTTCTATTCATTTTATTATTATTATCATCTTGACTTACCCCTGCTAAAGTATTAGGGTGGTTGGTTTATCGTAGGTCTGCACATTTATAGTTCTAAGCCATAAAATCTTTTAACCCTGTGAAATTGAAAGCTTTTACCTTTTGGCTAAAAATAAATAACGATACTCGGGATATCACTGGGTGAAATGCTACAATGGGTGAATTATCTGTGCGCTTGTGGATATATTCTTTTTAATATTTTTAGAGAGTCAAGTGTAGATTATTTTACTAGTGTTTTTAATATCATGCTAGGGATGACAACTTAGTGTGAAGTGATGTTAGAAATACCAACAGCGAGCAAAAGAGCTTAACCGAGGCATTTTGGCCAACCGCCTCGGATCAAAGGTCACGGTTAATGGGACCTTTTCCGAGGCGGTTTGATGCCCGTCTCAGTTAATAAAATAAAAAACAACAAAAAGAAAAATAGTGGATAAGCCTGGCGAGCCCACCCATGGGCCCGCTGAGCCCATCTGCATCGCTGCTAGCTGGATCCGCCACCGCCCCAGGCCCGCTGCTGCTGCTGCCGCCACCACAGATCCGCAGCTGGAGGAGGCCCGCACCGCTGGATCTACCGCTGCCGCCCCAGCCACCGTCTGGATCTGGCCCCAGCAGCTGTGCCAAGCAGAGGGAGGGGCACCGCCGAGCCAGGGTAGGACTGTTGCTCCTCCGACGAGGTGGATCTGCTCCAAGATCTCCTCGATCCGCCGGTGGCTCCTTGGCCCCGCACAGGAGCTCCGCCCGGTTCTTCTAGTGCTGCCACGGTTGTGGTAAAGGAGGAGGGGCTCCGTCGCAGAGGAGGACGGCGAGGGGGAGGAGGGGCGCCACCGGTCCGCCGCGTCGGTGGAGGAGCTCGGGGAAGGGGAGCACTGGTGGAGGAGCTCGGAGGAGGCACCACTAATACAAAAAATCTTTTGTGGGGCATTTTCAATTTGTTTTCCGAAGCGGGCGGGCATATAAACCACCTCGGTTAATGCCTTAGATTAACCGAGGTGGTCATTTTTTATTAACTAGGCAGTTACAAAAAACCACCTCGCAAAATCGATTAACTGAGGTGGGTGCCTTAAAATGCTCGCCTCAGTTAATATCGATTAACCGAGGCGGTTGTTCTAACGCAACTGCATCGGATAATATTGGCCCATCTAAGAGTCCAGACAGCCCATCTCGGCCCGATAGTATGCTCAATGTATATATACCGCCACTTAGGGTTTCCACTAGCTTCCTCAGCCACTTAGCCGTCTGCTCAGCCACTTAGCCGCACACAACCACGGCGACCCGCCCCTCTCCCTTCACCCGATGCAGGCACCATGACCCTCTCCTTCTCCCATGTTAGCGCACCACCTCCCTCTCCTCCCTCCTCCCATGCCGGCGCACCACCTCCCTCTCCTCCCCCCTCTTTCTCTCAGGCGGATCCGGCGGCACTCCCCCTCAGCTCTCTCCTCCCCTCGTGGATCCGGTGGGCGTGGGCCATGGAGGCCAGATCTGGTGGCATGGTGGCCAGATCCGGCCTCCCCATGACGGCGCTCCTCCACCTCCAAGTCGTGGACAGCACCGGCGATGCCCCTCCCTCTCAGTTGTTGCCTCTCCTTGCGGATCCGGTGGGCGTGAGCGATGGAGCCGGATCCGGCCTCCAGAAAGGTCTTAATGGCTAGAGGGGGTGAATAGCCTTTAAAAATTTTCTACAAAGACAAGCTAAACAAGTTTATCAATATAAAAGGTAGCGAGATGCGAGTTTTGCTTAGCCTATAGGGTGTTTGCAAGCCACCTAACCAATTCACAATTCTAGTATATTTGAACTCAACCGCACAAGTCAAACCGAGAAGGTAACTACAACTACAACTAGCAAGCTACACAAAGGAGCTACTTTAGCAAAGCTAACTAGCTAGCAAAGATAACTAAGAAAGTAATGCGGAGTTGAGTTAGGAGATTTTCACTAAGGGGCAAAGTATTGAGCCAACCAATATGATCAACAACGAATACCAAGACAACCGAACACCGGGATCAATGAATCACAATATGAAAGTGATGACACAAAGATTTATCCCGAGGTTCACGTGCTTGTCGGCACGCTAGTCCCCGTTGTGTCCCTCTTCACCATGTGGTTCGGTGGCTAATCGGTCTCACACCGAGTCTCTCAAAAGGCACCACAAGAACCTACCAAATGGAAAAAGGTTGCAATGACACGAGCAATTTACTAACATTGCCTTTGGCGCTTCGTCGAGGTAGGCACAAACCCCTCACAATCACCGGAGGTGGCCAAGAACAATCACCAACTCTTGCCAACGCCTCTAAGCTGCTCCAAGCCATCTTGGTGGCGGCAACCACCAAGAGAAATAAGAATCCCGCAGCAAATCAACCACCAAGTGCCAACTAGATACAATCTCACAATGTAAATGCACTTGGATCACTCAATCTCACTTCGAATATGCAAAGAAGCAAGAGAGATAAGTGGGAGCGGAGTTGCTTATCTCAAAGTGCTCACAAGTATGTCAAATGTACAAGAGAGAGAGCCTTGAGCCAGCCAACGAGTATTTATAGACGTACCCCTTCGAATATAGCCGTTAGGCACTGGAAACAGCTGAAGTCGCGCTGACCGGATGCGCTGGTCAAATTGACCGGACGTGCCGATCGCACAACGCCTATGCCGCGAAGCACTGACCGGACGTGCTCATCACGCGCACCGGACCCGTGAAGTATGACCGGACGCGCTGGTCCCGTAACGGACCGGACGTGCTGGTCAGGCCTGAGCAGCGCACAATGAAACAGCGACCGGACGCACTGCAGAACTGACCAGACGCCACAGTGCCAGCGTCCGGTTAAAGTCCAGTAAGCTCCCAGATCGATGGGACGCGTCCGATCGACTGTGACCGGACACGCCACCGCGTCCGATCAAAAAACCAAAACACGCGCAGATGCTGAACACTGACCGGACGCGTCCGGTCAAACAGAGACCGCGTCCGGTCCAGCGTCCGATCACTTCTGTGACCTCCGTTCACCTCTGTTTCTTTTCTGACTTTTGGCATAGTGGAAAATAGTCGTTTCAACTCCTTGAAAACGCCTGAATCCTGCTCAAACTCCAACGCCATCGCAAAAGTGCTAACACCACCAAGTGATCACGTCATGTGCGAGTGTGTTGAGCATTTTCATAATCATTTATCGAGGTATTATTAGTTCTATCCAAATGCATATGATTATGAAATGCACACCTAGAGGCACTTAGGAGTTCAATAGCCACGTCATTCCCCTCTTTATAGTATGGCTATCTATCCTATAATGTAACCACACCCACTAGGTGTCTTGGTTACTAAAACACAACCCTTAAGCATATATCTTTGCCTTGATCACGTAGGGTTACGTCCAAATCCAAGTGTGGCCATCATGATCACCATGTCCATCTTGCCACCAACCTTGGAGTGTACTAATCCTCATATGCTATATACAACTTAGGCATAGGATTAGTACTTAGGCATTGTCACTAATTACCAACACCAAACATAGAGCTTTCAATCTTCTCCTTGTTGGTAATTGGTGAGAAACTTTTCACAAAGATATTATGATAAAATTTTGATTGAACCCATGTCATATTATCCAAGTATATTACCATGTGTAAGAATTATGAACATGTGATCATGAATTCAAATTGATAGCAATGGCTCCCCCTACATGTATCTTTGTGACATTGTTCTATTTCAATATATTTCTATTTAGTATGTCTTTACTTTGCTCTAATTGCATATTTGATATAGTTCTGATTACTAATGATGACTTTCATATGTTCGTAAAGCGCCTAGTTCAATACTCAAGTGGATTAGGTGGTAGATTTTATATAAGCGTGGTGCTTAGATATTATATTTACCTATGGATGCTTCCTAATGTGCGGGAACGTGTGGTAGATCGTAGGTGTGACAGGCCTGTTGAGTCCTTGTGCAATCCACCTTTCGTACATAGGCAAAGTACAGTGCGGTCGCGACGGAGGAGGCATGGTTATGCTTAAAAAGTCCTCTTTAGATGATGCTCATGTGATTGTTCTTTTTAACTAGTCATTATTGTAGATGAGAGTATGTGTCTTGATTTGAATTATAGACTATTATTTAGGAGTGACTTAGGAGCCTTTTAGCTTAATTGAATTTCTTGATTATGTCAGATTACATTTGTTGAGTCTCTACTTTCTATATCTGGAATACCATTATTATTATGTACTATTCATTTTTATTATCATCATCTTGACTTACCCTTGCTAAAGTATTAGGGTGGTTGATTTATCGTAGGTCTGCACATTTATAGTTCTAAGTTTTAGCATCTTTTAACCCTGTGAAATTGAAAGCTTTTACCTTTTGGCTAAAAATAAATAACGATACTCGGAATATCACTGGGTGAAATGCTACAGTGGGTGAATTATCTGTGCGCTTGCGGATATGTTCTTTTTAATATTTTTAGAGAGTCAAGTGTAGATTATTTTACCAGTGTTTTTAATATGATGCTAGGGATGACAACTTAGTGCGAAGTGATGTTAGAAATACCAACAGCAAGCAAAAGAGCTTAACCGAGGCGTTTTGGATAACCGCCTCGGATCAAAGGTCACTGTTAATGGGACCTTTTCCGAGGCGGTTTGATGCTCGTCTCGATTAAAAAAATAAAAAAAAAAATAAAAAACAGTGGATAAGCCTGGTGAGCCCACCATGGGCCCGCTGAGCCCATCCGCATCGCCGCTGGCTGGATTCGTCGCCGCCCAAGGCCCGCTGCTGCTGCTGCCGCCACCGCAGATCCGCAGTCGGAGGAGGCCGCGTCGCTGGATCTGTCGTCGCTGCCCCAGCCACCGTCTGGATCTGGCCCCAGCAGCTGTGCCAAGCAGAGGGAGGGGCACCGCCGAGCCAGGGTAGGACCGCTACTCCTCCGGTGGGGTGGATCCACTCCGGGATCTCCTCGATCCACCGGTAGCTCCTTGGCCCCACGCAGGAGCTCCGTCCGGTTCTTCTAGCGCCGCCACGGCTATGGCAGAGGAGGAGGGGCTCCATTGCAGAGGAGGACGACGTGAGGGAGGAGGGGCACCGCTGGTCCGCCGTGTCAGCGGAAGAGCTCAGGGGAGGGGAGCACTGGTGGAGGAGCTCGGAGGAGGCACCACTACTACAAAAAATCTTTTGCGAGGCATTTTCAATTTGTTTTCCGAGGCGGGCAGGCCTGTAAACCGCCTCGGTTAATGCCTTGAATTAACCAAGGCGGTCATTTTTTATTAACCAGGTGGTTACAAAAAAAACCACCTCGCAAAATCGATTAACCGAGGTGGGCGCCTTAAAATGCCTGCCTCAGTTAATATCGATTAACCGAGGCGGTTGTTCTAACGCAACCGCCTCGGATAATATTGGCCCATCTCAGAGTCTAGACAGCCCATCTTGGCTCGATAGTATGCTCAATGTATATATACCGCCACTTAGGGTTTCCACTAGCCTCCTCAGCCACTTAGCCGCACACAACCGCGGCGACCCGCCCCTCTCCCTTCACCCAACGTAGGCACCACGACCCTTTCCTTCTCCCATGTCGGCGCACCACCTCCCTCTCCTCCCTCCTTCCATGTCGACACACCACCTCCCTCTCCTCCCTCCTCCCATGCCGGCACACCACCTCATTCTCCTCCCTCCCTCTTTCTCTCAGGCGGATCCGACGGCGCTCCCCCTTAGCTCTCTTCTCCCCTCACAGATCCGGTGGGTGCGAGCCATGGAGGCCGGATCCGGTGGCATGGTGGCTGGATCCGGCCTCCCCGCGGCGGCGCTCCTCCACCTCCAAGTCGTGGACAACACCGATGATGCCCCTCCCTCTCAGTTGTCGCCTCCCCTCGCGGATCCGGCGGGCGCGGGCGATGGAGCCGGATCCGGCCTCCCTGCGGCGGTGCTCCTCCTCCACCTCATGGGCAACACCGGCGGTGGTGGATCCGGCCGGTGAGGGAGCCACCTTCCTCCTCCCTCGACCAGATCTGGTGGCGGCGCGGGCAGGGAGCCACCTCCCTTCGGCGGTGCGAGGGGATGCGGGCAGCAGTGGGGTTGCGCGGGAGCAAGCGAGCTCGCCGGTGGGCTTCGAAATGGGCTCACTGGCGGGCTTGGGCTTTTTTATTTTTTTACTCCATTAACTAAGGCGGGCAAGGAAACCGCCTCGGTTAAGGTTCGATTAATCTTGACCTTGGCATCGAGGTGGTTGCTTTGCCCGCCTCGGTAAAGCCAAAATGCCCGCCTCCATTAAAATTGTTGTAGTAGTGCACCAAGCCACCAGGCCACCGGATCTGGCCACCAGGCCACCGGATCCGACCTTATCGCTTGCGCCCGCCGGATCCGCGAGGGGAGGAGGCGCTGCCGGCCACCGGGTCAGAGATGGGAGAGAGAGAGGAGTGGGAGAGAGAGAGTGGAGTGAGAGGTGAGGGAGAGAGAGTGGTGGAGTGAGAGGAGGGGGCGCCGCGCCGTGATGGTGGGGAGGGGCGCTCGGGTGGGGAGGGGGCCGAGAGAGAGAGGGAGGAGTGAATCTGAAACCCTAAGACCGCGCTTTTATACTCAGTCCGGCTATCGGGCCACGCCTGGGCCTTGGCAATATTAACCAAGGCGGGTGTTATAAGAGACCCGCCTCGGAAAATTGGAGCACTTTTGGAGGCGGGTTTTTTTTATAATAACCGCCTCCGTTAATTGATTTTGCGAGGCAGATTCTTGTAACCGTCTCGATTAATAAAAAGTGACCGCCTCAGTTAATGCCCAACATTAACCGAGGCGGTTGACATTTCTACCCGCCTCGGAGGGGGGTTTGAAAAGGTCACGGTAAATATTTTTGTAGTAGTGCAAACAGCGTGTTCTCGATCGAGTTCTTTTTCCGAAAATAGTAATAGTAGCACATATCAAACTAAAATTTTAGGGACTAGTTCTTTTGTCACGCTAAGAGCCAGGTACGGTGTGACAAATGAATACGGTCACGCACACGCATCTGCATGACTAGATAGATAATAATGAATTTTTTAGGCTAAAAAAAGGAAACCGTGTTCTGCGGCGATGACGTGCACTCGTAGCAAATTGATCAAAGCCCAACTCCCTCTGATAGCCCGGCTGCAGCCTATTTGTTTGGTTGGGCCTCATGCTTCCACCGCGCGGGGTCCGAGTTCGGCCCCGGCAGGCCGGCAGTGTGTCAGTGAGTCACACGTCACAGGACAGGATGGTTCCTCTCAAAAAAAAAAGACAGGATGGTTCTTTTTTTTTGAGTTAAATGCATCATAAGTCATCTAACTTGTGAGGAGGTTTCAGTTAGATCCATCAACTTTTAAAGTGACTTTTTGGGTCCATAAACTTTGATGCCGTATCACTTAGGTTCATCAACTTTCAAAGTGACTTTCTGGATCCATAAACTTTATATGCCGTATCATTTAGGCATGGTGCGCTGCGGCAAGCCGGGGACGAGCGAGCTAGCTGCTTGTTTGCATTGGCGTCGTTTGGGTGGGCGATCGAACAGCCGGTGGACGCGTGGTTGGGCTACCTGCTTCGATCAGCTGGCATATGATCTGTGCTGCATGCTTGCGCGGTGGTGCGCCCAGCCGCGCATCATCGATCCGATCGGCACACGCACGTAAACTTGAGCGAGCGAGCTAAGGTGAACCATGCATGCAGTTCGCGGTACACGGGCACCGCGTCGCCCTGCTCATGATCATTTCCCGTGGCGGACGCGCGCGTCCGTCTGCGGACGCCGTGTCATACACCTGCTAGTAGATGGCCTGCATGCATGCGTCGAGTGGGCATATCATGCATGGTCCGAGTCCACGTACTCGATCGGACCGGTCGTCGCTGAAACGCAAGCACGGCGCGGTCGCCCACGACAACAGTCTCGTAGCCGGTGACACGTCGTCGTTGTATGTGTCGTATATACGTATGTGTCACGTCGTCTGTGCGCTGCAGTTTTAATTTGCTCGCATGCATGGAATCATGAATTGGTACGTGCTCGCCCGCGGATGATCGCTATCGCTACTGTTTCGACCCACCGATGCGGCATTGACCACTACAAGCAGCTGATACAATCGATGCCGATGCAAGAGCTCTCGATCCGGCCATTGTCCGTCCCCGATCGATCAGATCAAAGCACAAGTGCATTCACGTCTGAATGCCTGGATTATCGTGGAGCAATACCATATCTGAATGACTGGATTATCGTGGAGCACAAATAAGCACACGCACGTACACTTGAGTGAGCGAGCTGAGGTGAACCATGCATGCAGCTCGCGGTACACGGGCACCGCGTCGGCCGGGGCGGAAGCCGCTCATGATCGTTTCGATCTCCATGTGAACTTGTTGTCGTTACAGATAGGCGCCCTTGACCTAACTGGGTTCGACACGATGACGCGGAGCACATGCTGGATCTAAGTGATACGGCATACAAAGTTTATGGACCCGGAAAATCACTTTGAAAGTTGATGGACTTAAGTTGAAAGTTGATGGATCTAAGTGATACGGAATCAAAGTTTATAGACCCAGAAAGTCACTTTAAAAGTTGATAGACCTAATTGAAACCTCCTCACAAGTTAGTGGACCTCTGCTGCATTTAACTCTTTTTTTTTTGCGACGACAGGATGGTTCGTATCTTGTTCCATTTTTCTTATGACAAACCATCGGGTTTTCACTTTTCAGACAAACAAGGCCCGGCCGGCAGCTGTATCAGTCCAGCAGATAGCTACTAGATTACACGAGTGCGGCTGCTTCTGCTTATCGACGGACGCAGGCTGCTCTTATATCTGTGACTGCGAGCACAACGCGCAACCATGGGAAAAAAATCGCATGCATACTGGATGCAGAGTGCAGCCGTACATACATGTCTCGGATTCTTTCCACGTGTCCATCTACAAAGATCCAACGGTGCATGTCTGAGAAAGTCTCCTGCCCGTTCGGGTAGGCCTGACGCACGCCGCGGCTTCGACGCACAAACGCTGTGTGGGGATTGACTAAGCATACACGTGGCAAACAACGATTGGATGTATGCACGGACGCGCAGTGCATACTGACTCCATGCATTTTTTTTTCCCAACCATGCATGCATGTCGCCGTCGGTTGCCCGTAGCTCTGTCCGTCCCCTCGTCGGCAAGCAAGGCCTACACTACTGCTAGACAAGCGATCGACAACAGCCGCCCATTTACTCCATGCACTACCCCCTCCAGCTGTTACGCATGCATGCATTGCATTGCATGCAACTGCAACGCACGGCGCCGGTCAAAACGCACAGTGCTCCCGTCATCTCAGACACCTCTTGTGCCGCTCATCCCATTCATCCTCATGCAGTCGTGCTGGCCTGGCCGCACGGACAGACCGTTCCATCTGTCTCTGTCCTGTCCGGCCGCCGGTTAATGCACTGCTTAACGTGCATGCCATGCAAACCATTACCTAAGCTAGCAGCGTCTTTATTCCTGGATTCCATATAATCCCAATCCCAGCAGCTAGCCACTGTCATTGTCGATCGGAGCCTTTTTTTTCATTTTATTTGTTCCCTCCATTTCGCGTTCTTTTTCTTTTTGTATATATATTCGTTCAATTGTTAACCGTAACAAAAATCATTGTCCCACCTATATGGCAATATATCTATCTTTACATGCGCCGGCGATAGGTTAGGAGAGACAAAAGTTTGAGTTGCGACGGATCGGAGCTACCACTTGTTTATAGGCGCGCGCCCAGACGTGTGATGTGTGTACCATAATCACCGGGAACGTGGTACGGTGTCACGTTCCACGTTTCGAGAACGTGCGTTCATGTTCCGAGAACGTAGATCAGTTTCATCCTGACAGTGGAAAATCCTTTTTCAAGGAGCGTTCCACGTTCCACGACCCAATAGTTCCGGGTTTTGTGACTGTGGTGTGTACTGCAACCAGATCGAGCGCGGTACGTGACACAGAAACGAGTTTACTGCATACTGTAAGTCCCTTTCCCATTTCCCAGCAAGCACGTGCTCGCGCCGTGCTCATCTATCTGGGCCGGGGTAGATGGCAGTTGAGTTGCGACGTGATCGATCGGCGTTGACCACCCAAAAGTGCATGCCAAGCCGTAGATGCATGCATGCATGGTGCAATCCAGCCATCCAGGGCAGGGCAGGGCCACGGCCTTCACTGCACCGAATCCGGTGTTCTTATCGTGCCGGACAAAAGCAGCTGCCGCGCCCGGCATCTCTCGTGCGCGATGTGCGCGACGTGCGCGCATGTATGTGTCGCGGATTACGTACGTGCAGGCAGCCAGTACAGTTGTCTGCCGGTTCGCCCCCTCGATTCATGCATGCATGGCGCTAGCTGCTACTGCCGGTGCTAGCGGCGACCCTGCGCAGCCTCAACTCGATATCGGTGTGAAGAATCCTCTTGTAATCTAAAATATGTCAGCGAAAGGAAAACCCTCTAATGCATCTTTCACGGAGTATGTTTTTTAGATGGGAGAAAGATGACTTATATTAAAATTTGGCATAGTGCATCATCAAATTACATGCATATGAAAGAATCTGGAAATACAAACAACAATATTCTATAAAGTGCTTCCATCATCATCTTCTTCTTCTTCGGTGGCTTTGGTCAAGAGAGCTGATGTTCCAAATCAACATAGCCCCCGTCCAACACTGAAGTCCAAGTACTCATGGCAAATTCTCCAGCCAACCCTACAACTTTGATCATGTAATAAGATCTAATGTTTCGAAACTAGACCAAAACTATAGATTCAGGTACCTCCAATGCCCTTGATCCATCAAATTTGATGTTGATTTCCTCTCCACGGTCATCAATGATGAGACCGAGAACCCAAATTTAATATCCCTATTGGGAGTGCTCATGAGCATCCTTACCCTTGCAAATAATAACCACAAATAACTGACCTCCTACCGATGAAATCAACTCCTACAACAGCGATCTCGTCATGGCCATCGTCGAAGTCGCTTTAGGTAACAAGCTACATGCCAAATATTATTAATAACTTTATCGTTAGATTTATTTAGATTAAACCTAAGCAAAATAAATATAAAAAACCACTCAACTGTAATGAGGGATGGGACCGTACCCTCCCCTTTTTTCCACCGGCTGTCTCAACGGAGAGGGAGGAGGGGCCCTAGGCGATGACTGCAAGGTGCCTTGGCGGTGGCGGCTGCCGCGTCTGGGCGCATGAATACTGAAACTGAATAATGTTAATCACTCATGGAGTATCTCTGTATGTGATTGAAACTATGGACGTTTCGTAGAGGTCATGACTAAAGCTCCTGCGACTTTGTCTAAAATCGGTTTGTATGGCTTGGTTTCTATTGTGGGCTAACCTAGTTTGGTGAGAAATTGGCTAAGAAATATAATGGTTGGGAAAGGCTAGCGTCCGGACGTCTGGATGGGGACTAGCGTCCGGATGCCCGTGCCACACGCTTGCCTCATGTGGGGTCCCACGCGCGCACCGTGTCCTGTGCCCGCTCCGTGTCCTACGTGCGCTCCGTGTCCCACACCTGCTCCGTCTCGATCTACGCCCGCATGGTTTCCCGCGCCTGCCACTCGCGCCCCTCCACAGCCACGCGCATGCAGGTGAGCCCAGCAGCTGCAAATGAGGTCCACAACAACGTGTGCAACACCAGATCTTCTTTTAAAACATCTAGAGAAACATTTGCAACATACGTCCAAAGCAGTTGAAACACTTGCAACATACGTCGTAAACACGTGTGTAGCCATTACAAAACATATACAACATCTAGATGAAACACTTGCAACATATGTGTGAAAACATATGCAACATTCGAATGAAACACTTGCAACATAAAGTGTGAAACATAACACCCAGATAAAACACGTGCAACATCCGTCTAAAACATATGAAACATTTTGAACAAACGCTTGCAACATATGCAACATCCACATGAAACACTTGAAACATACGCTTGCAACACAAGCTTGCAACACCGAGGAAGTAAGAGAGCGCGAGGTGCAGCCAGAGAAGCCTTGTGATATCGTGAGCTGAGGTCGAGTGTCGTGGCGGCACCGGCGTCGATAGCGGCCATGACCTCCTGGTGGGGAACGGCGGTGTCGGTAGCACCTCGATGTGGTGAGGGACGGGGCACGGCGCGTAGGGGCGGGGACCGGGCACAACGCGACAGCAGATGTGGCGCGACTCTACGCGGGATGGGGGTATCACCGCGAAGAAGCTTGAGGCGGGCAGACGGCATGGCAAGCCACAACGAGCGAAGCGATGAGTTGGGGATTTCTTTCGACTGTCACAGGGTAGATGAAGTAGATAGAGGAGAGAGCGCATATGTGACTGTTGGGCCAGTCGCTGCGCTAGAGCGAGCACGGAGCAGAGCGTCTGATTTTTTAAAGATTTCAGATGTGTGTTGTAGCATTAACGATAATGGTTTGCTTTGGTTCGGGTTAGCACGTATAATTGGATTGGTGCGGTTCAAATTGGTTTGCACTTTTTTTTTTCCTCATATGCAATGTTTGCATCCTCAAACCGAACAGCTTCGTCACGCACCGCGCCTTCTGCAGTTCTGCGATACCCTCATCGAGGAGGAGCACCAATGCCATCAGACTCACCGCCATGGCCACGCCGACACACCACCACCCGGTGCTATAGCCGCTCTGCAACGCACCGCTGCGCAGAGCTCGGCCACGTTCGCGCCGCCGCCGCCGCAGCTGCCCATGGCCTCCGCACACCATCAGCAAAGCAGCGTAGATGGGTGCCAGTGCCACCATCAGCAACGTGTCGTCACGGGCACGTACTACAGCCAGATGGCAGGCCCGCTCTGCAACGTGCCGCTACGCAGAGGTCGTCCGCGCCGCCGCCGCAGCAGCTGCCGACGGCCTCCGCACGCCATCAGCAAGGCAGCGTGGATGGGTGCCAGTGCCACCGTCAGCAACGTCGTCACGGGAGCGTATTACATCCAGATGGCAGGCCCGCTCTGCAACGCGCCGCCGCGCAGAGCTCAGCGACGTCCGCGCCGCCGCCGCCTCCGCGGGGCACGGCCTCTGCACAGTCGGCTACAGCGCTGCTTCTGCCTGCAGAAGGCAGCATATGAGTGGCACCATCAGCGACGCCGGCACCGCGACGACGAGCAAATGGCAGGCCCCGCGACGAGCGCACCTGACATGCAGATGCATCTACACTTTCAGCGTCTGCTGTACACCAGTATTAATTGTTTAAAATGGTTCTAAACCATGGTTTCAAAAGTGTTTTGGATTGGTTCGGTGTGAAATAATGTCTCAGTTTGGCTTGGATTTATTTAGGAGAGAATGGAATTGGGGTGGAGGCAGTGTGGGTTCACATGCATTGATCAAATAGTTTGGTGTGGTTTTCAGCCCATTAGCAGGTTTTCATGCATGACACATGCATACACTGGAAAAGCAGCAGTAGGGCGTGCGCAGAAATTGCCTGAGCATACAGAAGCACCGATACGCAATAGTACATGATAGATCATAGAACTGTATTGTTAATAGTGACTACTAGCTATGAGGTCTGCATTAGTCTGCTTACGCTAGCTG
The DNA here is from genome assembly GCA_038087645.1 of Saccharum hybrid cultivar R570. Taxonomy (NCBI): domain Eukaryota; kingdom Viridiplantae; phylum Streptophyta; class Magnoliopsida; order Poales; family Poaceae; genus Saccharum; species Saccharum hybrid cultivar. Next base: position 1,669,497 of record JAQSUU010000365.1, on the reverse strand, counting down.
CATGCCTGCATGCTGTGAAACAAAGATGTCTACTATCTACTAGCCAAAGTACTCCTAAAGAGAAGATAATTCTAAGCTCTGTCTATTTGTATTTGAAGCTTACTAAATTTAAAGAAAAGATCATCAATACTTATGATGCAAAATAGGTACGCTATAAAAATATATTCGACAATAAATATAAGGTGGCGTTTGGATGGCAGGGGATGAGGATAGGGATATCTCACTCCTTAAGGGGTAATATTATATCCTAGTCATCCATTCTTTACGTCTCATTTAATCCTAGCCATTCATCCATTTTCTTTTCCCTATCCCATTCCGTATATCCCTATATCCAAACGCCACCTAAAGGTACTTATTTACTATCATAAATATTGATATTTTTTATATAAATTTGGTTAAACTCAAAATGATTTAACTCGATCTCATTCATCTCATGACGAAGGGAGTATATAATATAATCTACCTGCTGCAGTCCCGTGAGTGTATTTATATGCGTAAACTACACATCAAGTTCGGCACACATGAAAGCAAGCTCTGCTCTAATGTCTCCCGGTCCATGAACACTCTCCATCAAACCCTCCCAATCGTGCGGTTTGTAGATTACGTGGCTAACAGTGACGTTCTCATAGGTTTTAGTTTGTTGTCTTGTCGACTCTGATGGCGAACCGGTTGATATAAACTAGGCGGCTTGTGCTGTGAATTGTGAGTGCCTACTCATTACAGTATAACATAAAACTGTTCTCTCAAGTGCCGATCTGTCGCTAAGCGCCAAGGTGAAGCAATTTAGTAGAGATCTTCGTCAATGGCGCAAACGCTTGGTCAAGCTCAAAGTAGATCACCTAATCTATCCCGACTGTCTGATGCTAGCAATCTATATCACCAGCGTTTTCAGATCAGATAAGCTCTGCACGCGCCCAATGGGCATGTTCAGCTGGCTGTTTCAGCGCTGCAGCAACAATGTGTAGCTGTTTCCTCTCTCACAAAATACTGCATATACAGCAGCAATCGCGGTTGGCTTTCAGTTATAAGTTTCCAGAGCCGTACATCTGTTTTCAGATATAAACACCGTTTCAACTCAACCGACGAGTCCTATACTTGAAGTACAATAAAGACTTCTTTTCGATAGCACTAATCGAATACTATACATAATCGAATACTATACAGAATCTCGAATTTGGGACAGAAATGAAGAATTGGCAAGCAGACTTACTGAAGTTCTGATGAAACAGGTAGCCATCAGTTATGTTAGCTGTCGCTGAAAAAAACATGCATCGACCTGCATTGTGCGCGCTTACTGCGTACACTCGCTAAAAGCATGGAACCAGCCGGCAGCTCAACATTTACAGATCAATTGAGCACGTACAAACGTAGAGGAGTGGTACGAACCCATGCACGGAATCGACGTACGTACGTACGTTCGTACATGGTCCAACATTCAGAGATGGGAGTGAATTCATGGTCCAACAGATGCCTGGTTTAGTTCATAACTTCTCCCCAAATTCTAATATGCAAAAAGAAGATTCCCCGTCACATCAAAATATCGGCACATGCATGGAGTACTAAATGTAGACGAAATCAAAAACTAATTGCACAGTTTTGTTGTACTTTACGAGATGAACATTTTAAGCCTAATTAATCAATATTTGGACAATTATTACCAAATAAAACAAAATTACTACCGTGTCAAACAGGGCTGCTACTAGTATAGTACTACTCCGTCAATGACGCTCTTTTCTTTCTGAAGATGTAACCGTACTAAGGAGTCATGACCAACTGTAATTCAGTAATGGAAAAAGTCTAATTGACCCCAATTATTAGGGGTGGTCTAGTTTACCCCCTCAACTATGAAACGGTCTAATTTACCCCTGAACTTTGCCAAATCACCCCCCTCGAGCGGTTTTGGACGGTGGTTTTGCTACAGTAACAACGGGTTTCCTACAGTAACAGTGGTTTTGCCCTTTTCTTTTTATTTATTTCGTCTGAATCTTTGAAAAATCATAGTAAATCACAAAAAAATCACAAAATGAAAAATTCAATTTTGTTGGACTCCACATGAGTAGATCTACACAGTGAACACATAATATAGTATGCTTTAGTACAAAGTTTTTGCTGTAAATTTTGATCTATTTTTTTCTGTAATTAATTTGAATAATTCATATAACAAAAACTTTGTACTAAAGCATACTATATTTATATATTTACTGTGTAGATATACTCATGTGGACTCCAACAAAATTGGATTTTTCATTTTATGATTTTTTTGTGATTTATTATGATTTTTTAAAGATTCAGACGAAATAAATAAAAAGAAAAGGACAAAACAATTGTTACTGTAGCAAAACCGTTGTTACTGTACCAAAATCGCCGTACAAAACCGCTCGAGGGGTGATTTGGCCGATTTTGCAAAGTTCAGAGGATAAATTAGACCGTTTCATAGTTGAGGAGGTAAACTAGACCACCCTCGATTAGACTTTTTCCATTCAGTAATTGATCTGTGGTATGCACAAGGAATTCATGATCGTGCATCAGTGCCTGACATCTCCAGTACAGTAGTTCAGTTAGTTACCTGAAAAAAGCACTATGCAAAAAAAGATTTCTCATCACATCAAACTTGCGATACATGTATAGAGTACTAAATGTAGATGAAATCAAAAACTAATTGTACAGTTTGGTTGTACTTTGCGAGACGAACGTTTTAAACCTAATTAGTCAATAATTAAACACTATTTTCCAAATAAAATCAAAACATACTACAATACACTTTTCGCCCTTTTCAGACCAACTAAACACAGCCGAAACCTCTGGTCTCTGTTGAGTGTCGACTCATCAACTTGTATCCTTCTCAATTTCACCAGGCTTCCCCAACTCTCTGTAGGGAAACGGGTAGGCTACGCTAGCTAATCTACCGCGTACATCCAAGAAACTTGCGAGTAGGAGATCATAGATCGTTACCACTAGACGCACAGCGCAGCGGAAGAAGTCGCGCGTCGGTGTGGATGAAGTAGTCGATCACGTCCCACGAACCGAGCTCCTCGTCCTTGATCCCAGCAGCCGATCAGCGCAGCAGTCGCAGCAGCGCCTCTACGGAGTCCACACGTACGGGGATGGAACGCCGGGCGTCGGTGTGCTAGCACCGTGCGCACGGCAAGGGCGGCGGCCGAGAAGGGAGGGTGCGACTAGGAGGGGAGGTGCGGCGACTCATCATCGGCGCCCCTAGCCCCTCCCACATATATATAGGGCGTACAACTGGGCTTCTATCTCATAGGCTCATTAGTAACCCTAATCCCTTTTTGGATCAATATCCTCTTGGGCCTTTAATCCGTATTGTGATGATGGGCTCTCGGGCATATCACCAACAATCTCCCACTTGCACTAGAGACAATCATCTATGCAAGTTTTCCAACATTCCAAACCCCTTAAGTGTGTGACCCGTTAGGTTCATGTGTAGATGGTTGTGAGTGGAAACCATTTCCGAATCACTAGTCAATAGCGGCACCTAGCAGGGCATAGTGACTCACAAATACACATAAAGATCATATCGGCCGAACCTTAGATATACTCATACACTGATCCTTTTGCCACACGATACCAGTCAAGCTCAAGGCGAGATGCGTGCCACTCTTGTGATAGCTCGACCATTCTCTCGATCTAATAGTGGATTCTATTCATGACTAACCTTTAGTCATTATGATTAACTCTTTAATCACTTTGGCATGGCCATGCACTTTCTAATCCATCTATCTCGAGGGGCCCAGAGATATCTCTCCTGTTATCTAGGAGGGGCAAATTCCATCTTGATCCGCACACATCCCATTCCATGTTTCATGATACACCTGTAAGCTACTTTTATAACTACCCATTTACGGAGTAGCGTTTAGCAACCCCAAGATGCACCACTACACACAGTGAGAAACAATGGCAATCTCAGGTCTAAGGATCCAGTAGGTATAACACTCAAGAACAACTGATGGCACATTCAAAATAACAATCCCAGTATTGTCTTGGAGTGGGTCAATCCAACACCATGTTCACTAACATGTGTCCACATCATTAATCTGATATCTCCATATCTATGATCCGTGAAACATGATCATCAATTAATGCATGTGCTAGTCTCTACGTCGTTATTGTCCCACATAACGACATAAACTAGGGATAATTTAGAACAACATCATTACAAACAAAGAGTTTCACGATCAAGTCACGTACTTGATAATCAATATAAATGATAATCATCCATGGAACAAATAACAATTATTTATTATTACATAAACATACTCATGACATAACACTCTCCCACGCACAATAGAATCACTTATGTAAGTATCTAATACCCATAGACCACATGTGCGCCTCATGCTTTGGTTGTGGGAGAGGCTTTGTCAATGGATCAGCAACGTTTGAATCCGTGTGCACCTTGCAAATCTTCACATCACCTCTCTCAACAAAGTGACGGATGAGGTGATACTTCCGTAGTATATGTTTGGACTTCTTGTGTGATCTAGGCTCCTTTGCAAGCGCAATGGCACCATTATTATCACAATAGAGGTCCACTGGACTGGACGCACTAGGAACAACACCCAACTCAGAAACAAATTTTCTGATCCAAACTGCTTCTTTTGCAGCTTCGGAAGCTGCAATATACTCGGCCTCTGTCGTCGAATCAGCCACCGTATCTTGCTTGGAACTCTTCCAGCTCACTGCCCCACCATTGAGGCAGAAAACAAATCCGGATTGCGATGCGGAGTCATCTTTATCTGTTTGAAAACTAGCATCGGTGTAACCCTTTACAACGAGCTCATCTTCGCCTCCAAATATTAGGAACATATCCTTAGTTCTTCTCAAGTTCTTAAGGATACCCTTTACAACTGTCCAGTGATCTTCACCGAAGTTTGATTGGTACCTGCTCGTAACACTTAGAGCAAAAGAGACATCTGGGCGCGTACAAAGCATAGCATACATGATGGATCCTATGGCTGAAGCATAAGGAATCGCACTCATCCTCTTTCGCTCATCAGGTGTCGTAGCACACTGACTCTTGCTTAGAGTAACGCCATGTGACATTGGCAAGAAACCTTTCTTGGAATCTTGCATATTGAACCGATTCAATATCTTGTCAATGTACGTGTCTTGGCTTAATCCAATTAGCCTTTTTGATCTATCTCTATAGATCTTTATCCCCAGAACGTAAGCCGCCTCTCCTAAATCCTTCATCGAAAAACTCTTTTTCAATGAGGTTTTAACGGCTTCAAGCATTGGAATATCATTTCCGATCAGCAATATGTCATCTACATATAGGACCAGAAACACAAGTGCGCTCCCACTAGCCTTTTTGTAAATACAAGGCTCTTCTTCATTCTTGATGAAGCCAAACCCTTTGACTACTTCATCAAAACGAATATTCCAACTCCGAGATGCTTGCTTCAATCCATAAATAGACCTGTGAAGCTTACATATTTTCCCAGCATTTTTAGGATCAACAAAACCTTCAGGCTGTGTCATATACACATCCTCGCTTAGATGTCCATTAAGGAAAGCAGTTTTGACATCCATTTGCCATATTTCATAGTCATAATACGCAGCAATTGCTAGGAGAATCCGAACAGACTTTAGCATTGCGACGGGCGAGAAAGTTTCCTCATAGTCAACACCTTGAATTTGTCGGAAACCTTTCGCCACCAATCGTGCCTTATAGATGTGAACATTTCCATCCATATCTAACTTTTTCTTAAAAATCCACTTACAATCGATAGGTCTCACACCGTCAATTGGATCAACCAAGTTCCAAACTTGATGTCATGCATGGATTTTAATTCGGATTCCATGGCCTCAAGCCATTTGTCGGAGTCGGGTCCCATTATTGCTTCCGTGTAGGTCATGGGCTCATCATTTTCCATCAATAATACGTGGCGCTCCTCCGTGATAAGGAGGTTGAGCTTGTCAGTTGCGCGACGTGCCCTTATAGACCTTCGTGGGGCTGGTGCCTCAACTACAGGTTGTGCAACATCTTGCACTTCCCGTGGCTCTTCAGTGGGTGCTGAAACAGTTTCGGGTGTTTCCTGAATTTCTTCAAGCTGCACCTTGCTCCCACTAAATCCTTTTGAGAGAAACTCCTTTTCTAAGAAAACACCATTGCGAGCGACAAACACTTTGCCTTCCGCTTTATTGAAAAAATAGTATCCTTTGGTTTCCTTAGGATACCCCACAAAGAAGCATTTGTCTGACTTTGGAGTGAGCTTATCTGACATCAAACGTTTGACATAAGCCTCACATCCCCAAACTTTGAGAAAAGATAATCCGGGACGTTTCCCAGTCCATATCTCATATGGTGTCTTCTCAACAGACTTACTTGGAACCCTATTCAGTGTGAACGCAGCAGTTTCAAGAGCATAACCCCAAAATGACAATGGAAGATCGGCTTGGCTCATCATCGACCTAACCATGTCCAACAAGGTTCGGTTCCTCCGTTCGGATACCCCATTCCATTGAGGCGTTCCAGGCGGAGTTAGCTGCGGAACGATTCCACATTGCTTCAAATGATCACCAAATTCAAGGCTCAAATATTCACCTCCACGATCCGATCGCAGAAACTTAATTGTCTTGCCTAATTGATTTTGTACTTCACTCTGAAATTCTTTGAACTTATCAAACGATTCAGACTTGTGCCTCATCAAGTAGATATAACCATATCTACTAAAGTCATCAGTAAAAGTAATGAAGTACTGAAAACCACCTCTGGCTATTGAGCTCATTGGTCCACATACATCGGTATGTACAAGTCCCAACAAGTCACTTGCCCTCTCACTATGACCAGTGAAAGGCGCTTTGGTCATCTTCCCAAGTAAACAAGACTCGCACGTGTCAAATGATTCAAAATCAAATGAGCTCAACAAACCATATTTATGGAGTTGTTCAATGCGCTTCTCATTTATATGACCTAAGCGACAATGCCAAATAAATGTGGGATTCAAATCATTTGGTCTAAGCCTCTTAGTATTAATGTTACAGACAGATTTATCCTCAAGATCAAGAACATATAATCCATTCACCAATGGACAATGAGCATAGAAAATACCATTGCAAAATATAGAACAACGTTTGTTCTCTATTACAATCTTAAAACCATCAACTTCTTCCAAACATGAAGAAGAAATAATGTTCTTGCTCAAAGCAGGAATGCAATAACAATTATTTAATTCCAAAACTAATCCGGAGGGTAGAGACAAGTGGTAGGTGCCGACCGCCAACACCGCAACCTTTGCGCCATTGCCGACACGAACGTCCAACTCGCCTCGTGCAAACCTTCTAGTCTCACTTAGACCCTGCAACGATTTGCAAGTGTGAATCATCGATCCAGTATCAAATACCCATGATTCACTAGAAGATAATGCAATATTAATTTCTATAACATTTATACCTGAAGTGGAAGTCTCACTTCCCTTCTTCTTCTTCTTTTCTTCTAAGTACTTCTTGCAGTTCCTTGACCAATGTCCCTTTTCATGACAGTGGAAGCATTCATCCTCAGAAGTGGGGCCAGGTTTGGCTTTAGGTGCTGGCTTTTGCTTAGAGCCCGAGGACTCACCGCTAGGAACCTTTTCCTTGCCTTTACCCTTGGGAGGCGTCCAACGCTTCCTCTTTTTGTTCCCATTCTGAACCATCATCACATGATTGGGATTCTTCTTAATGCTCTCCTCTGCTGTTTTTAGCATCCCATGCAATTCACTCAATGTTTTCTCCAAGCCATTCATCTGAAAGTTCATGATAAAAGGCTCGTAGCTCGCCGGGAGCGACTGGAGAATAACATCAGTAGCCAGGTCATGGTGAAGTTCAGAACCAAGTCTGTCCAAAGTCTCGATGTAACCAATCATTTTGATCACATGAGGACTGACCGGACTACCTTCTGGCAGCTTGCACGCAAACAAGGACTTCGAGATGTTGAACCTCTCAGTCCTGGCTTGGTTCTGAAACATCCCACGTAGCCCCTCGATCATAGTGTGAGCATCCGTATGCTCATACTGCTTTTGCAGATCAGAGGACATAGTGGCGAGCATCAGACAGCTGACGTCAAGTGAGTCATTGCAGTGTTTCTCATAAACTCTGCGTTCAGCAGCAGTGGAACCATCAGGGAGATCATCAGGATATGGTTGCTCAAGAACATACTCCTTTTTCTCTTGCCTGAGAACAATTCTCAGGTTGCGGTACCAATCAATAAAGTTTGTTCCATTCAACTTTTCTTTCTCAAGAACAGATCGCAAATTGAAAGTGGAATTGTTACTGGCAGACATGATCTACAACATTAAAATAAAGCAAGATTTTAGCACTATGTTTATGTAAAGACTTTCATTAACTAATTTAACAAAAGACAACCTACTATATCAAAGTCATCTTCCCTCTAATGACATATAGTGGTTCAAGATCCATAATCACTAAAATCCTAGTGAGCTTTGGCATCACGGCTAGAAAAAAAATAGTGACATAGGTAAGCAACAGATTGCTAATCATATCTCTATACGACTCTTGTTTGTCGGGTGGCATCCAATGCCCCGGCCCCAACACTATGCCTTAAAGCCCAAAACTTTTTTGATAGCTTTGCTGAGTTAACCAATACTGTGCTTGTAAATGTCCGACATCCACCCTATACAAAATGATAGCTGAGGGTACTCTACTTTGGTAAACCTACCACACAGCGATCAAAAAATTATAGGTGCAGCTATTGGTAAAAGGCATGAAAAAACTCAACTTTTCTGAGGGGAGCTATTCTACCATGACAAAACATCCACCATATGTAAAGCATGAAAGAATAGTATGACAGGAAAGTAAACATCACAGGCATATAATCATATTATATTGTGAATAGTATGGCCTCTTTCATCACAATGGGCTCCATCGCCATGGCTCCAATGTGACCTCCATTGCCATCCGTCCTGTCTTGTGGTGATCAACATCGCCATCATGCTCGAAGCCTCCATGGATAGATACTTAAACTATTACATCTAATAACTAGTGAAATAATTACATGAGGATTCAAACATCACAAGTCGACACGCAGGTCGTTATACAATAATGGTGCAACCTCAACCCGGTTGTGTTAACTTGCGACACGCAGGCCGCACAAATTATCACATACATCATCACATGACATTGAGGCCATACCATTCACATCACACCCTACAAAAACAAGTTAGGCGTACGACGTGTTCTACCAAAGTAGCGCTTAGGAAGCCGCTATAACTGGAAAGCAACGGCGGTCACAGAATTACATAGATCGCATCTATGGAATCCCTATGAAAATCTCATCGGAGTGATCGCATCACCTCAAATCCGAGCCATTCATAATGCCTCAATTTTCACTAGGTCAATCACATTGACCGTGCAACTTTTGCACTTGAGAAGACTGCATCTACACATGACCTCGATCTGTTGGTTCAATCTACTGACTATGCACACAGTTAGTCCCTTGTGGTGATTCCAGCCGGTAGGGACATGTCGTATGCACAACAGAGAATGAACACAAACTAATCTTTTTGGTCACATGCCGCAATCATCTTGCTCCTATTTTAACCCCTTATGACCAATTGATCCAATCAAACCGTGCAAGAGTAATAGATCCAATCTACTACAACAACATATCACATATATGCTAATGATCCAGACCAAAAACTACGCAAGATGGCTCCGATACCACTGTAGGGAAACGGGTAGGCTACGCTAGCTAATCTACCGCGTACATCCAAGAAACTTGCGAGTAGGAGATCATAGATCGTTACCACTAGACGCACAGCGCAGCGGAAGAAGTCGCGCGTCGGTGTGGATGAAGTAGTCGATCACGTCCCACGAACCGAGCTCCTCGTCCTTGATCCCAGCAGCCGATCAGCGCAGCAGTCGCAGCAGCGCCTCTACGGAGTCCACACGTACGGGGATGGAACGCCGGGCGTCGGTGTGCTAGCACCGTGCGCACGGCAAGGGCGGCGGCCGAGAAGGGAGGGTGCGACTAGGAGGGGAGGTGCGGCGACTCATCATCGGCGCCCCTAGCCCCTCCCACATATATATAGGGCGTACAAATGGGCTTCTATCTCATAGGCTCATTAGTAACCCTAATCCCTTTTTGGATCAATATCCTCTTGGGCCTTTAATCCGTATTGTGATGATGGGCTCTCGGGCATATCACCAACACTCTCTTGGTTAAACAACAAAAGCCCCTCCCTATTTACACAAATCACTGAGATAATGATATAGTGATCTTAGAGGGTGCGAAACGAAAAACAACAACATGGAGCACAAATCTCGAGCGGGAACAACCGGTGTCAGAACTCTGGCAAGAGGTCTTCCTCGGGCGAGTGCTCCGCCGGCGACCGCGGAGGCTGGTGAAGCTTATCGAAGTACTCCACCACGCTGAACCCCTCGCAGGAGACAATGTCATCGGCCGGCGCGGGGATGTAAGGCGGCCGGGACACCTCCCCGAGCAGGTCCCACGCCACCCCGGCGAAGAACGGGTGCGCCCGGACCTCGTCGGCGCCGCCGGCGAAACCCAGCCTCCGCGCAGGATCCTTCTCCAGCAGCCGCGAGATGAGGTCCGTTAGCTCCGGCCACCGCCGCCGAGCGTCCGCCGTGAACTCCGGCTCCCGGAGCAGCACGTTCCGGAACGTCTCCTTCCGGCTCCGGCCCCGGAACGGCGTCCGCCCGTGGCACATCTCATAGACGAGTACCCCGAGCGCCCACCAGTCGACTGCGAACTCGTGCCCGTCGCCGCGCACCACCTCCGGCGCCACGTACTCCTCCGTGCCCACGAACGAGAACGACCGCTCCCCCGCTGCGGCAGAGCAGAAGCTCGAGAGCTTCTTGCCGCGGTCCATCGGCGATACCCTGGCCGATTTCGCCTTCTTGATCTGGTCGACGCCGCCGTCGATGCTTCTGTCCAGGTACCAGGCGAGGTTGCGCGGTTCTTCCTCCTGTCTGGAAGTAGACGCGGTCACCGCGGACTCGCTTCTCTTGAAGATGTTCTTCACATGGTGGTACTGGCTCCGTCCGTGGTTCTGGGCCTGAGGCGGCGGCGGGGACGATGTCGCCGAGCACGACGACGAGGTGGACGTGGACGTGAACGCGGAGGGGGACCTGGGCGGGAGCTGCCGTGAGAGGTCAAAGTCGGTCAGCATGACGTGGCCGTCGGCGCGGAGGAGCACGTTCTCGGGCTTGAGGTCGCGGTACGCGATCCCGGCGGCGTGGAGCTCGGCGAGCGCGGACACCACCTCGGCGACGTAGAACCGGATGGCCGCGGGCGAGAACACGCGATCGGGTTGCGCGTGGCGGAGCTCGTTGAGGTCCCCGCCGGGGCAGTAGGGCAGCGCCCACGCCAGCAGGTCGGGCGTCTCGGCGCAGCCGAGCAGGGAGGGCAGGTGCGGATGCGCGAGCCTGGACAGCACGGACACCTCCCACCGAGCGCGCCGCGCCGCGTCATCGGCGCCCGCGGCCGTCCTCGACGCCACCGAAGGGGTGCGCTTGTCGAAGACCTTGAGCGCGTAGGCCTCCCCGCCGGCGCCGCCGTCCACGGCGAGGAAGACCGTGCCCATGGCGCCGCGGCCCAGCACGCGCGCCGCGCGCACGTCGTGCAGGTCGATCTCCATGGTTGGCGTCACTGGCATGAGCGTGAGCGCGCGGGCTGTGTGGCCGTGTCGTGGCGTGTCGCGCTCGTTGCCAAGGGCGGGCGGGGATTTGGAGTGCCGTGGCGATGAGGGAGGGGGAGGCGGGTAGGCCGGCTCATCATAAGGTGGCAGCTTAACTGGTTCGCTTGTCTTATCTCGTCTTCACTGCAAAAGAAAACAAATCAAGTGGTGTTGCCACTTTGAGCAGAAATTATATATTTATATGGTTTGCCTCCGGCACGGATTTGGCGTTTCTTTCTTTGTTTCAATCAGCTCATCAGTTTTATCCAAAGCATAATTATATATATTTTTTCTGTTCTAAACTATAACTTGTCTTATTTTATATTAAGTTAAACTTCAATAACTTTAACCACACTTTACTTAGAAACTAAATTAACATAGATACATACAAGTTTAAATAAATACGTTTCCAAGACATAATTTATGAAAATAATAATAAACTAATTTGATGTTGTAGATATATAAGCTAATATATAATTTAGGAGTCAGGGAACACTTTAATAATCACATCAAGTAATTACCAGCAGAACTTATCTATCCGTTGTGTGGATGGTACTACGACAAGTTTGACAACCCTTGGATGGTGATAGACGTTTTATTTTACGCTTGGATGACAAAACCTCACGGAAAGAGAGATGTATGGTTGTTTTGGCGGAGTTTTCAGAGCAGCTTTCATATTGAATTTAGAAGGAGCTCTGCCAGCCAAATATACTTTTACTATTAAAAATGATTTTATGCTGATTATGTGAGATAATTTTCTAAAATGAACTATAGAGTTATTAGGAGTTAAAAAAACAATTTTCTCTAGGATACACTCCATGAACAAAGCAATTATATACATAATGTTTATCCTAGAGAATCATAGGGAAACATTTTCAGTCAGAGAATCAGCTTACACAGAGAATCTGAAACACAAGGAACTCTACCGATCAGGCCCATAGAATTGTTTGAAGCCGACGAATCTCAGAAGTTGGACTTGTAGCTTCGAATCGATTTAGTTTTGACTTCACAAGGAGAATTTCGTCCATTATATATCTAGTTACAAACCACGTACCATATCTGTTTCAAATTTTAAGCCGCTTTAGTTTTATCTTAAACCAAACTTCTCTAATTTTAACTAACTTTTAGTTTCTTAGAGATGATTTCACAACATTTATAAGGTTAAATAAATGCACTATCAAATAATATTCTAGAATGAGTTAATGAAACTAATATGATGTTATAGATGTCGGTGTATTTCCTATAATCTTAATTAAGATTACATAAGTTTGATTTAGAACAAAATAAAAACTAATCTATAATTTGAAACTGAGTGACAGGATCTATGCGCGCCTGCCGGTACGAATAAATCAAACAAAAATCGCTGAAATGATCATTTCAGCGGGTGGTTGGACAAGCTAATATCAATGATTCTGGACCGGTTATTTGGTTGCTTTAATAGTACTACTACTGTGTTTTTTTAAGGGTCCGTTTAATTTGGATGTTAAAGTTTAATAAACACGGTAGCAGTTTCGTCTTATTTAACAAAAAGTTTCTAATCTTAGACTAATTAGGCTTAATAGATTCGTCTCGTAAATTACTCCTAATCTGTGCCGACATGCATACAATTAGTCTACATTTAATACTCCATGTATTTGAGGGAACATTGATATAATGAGAGTTAAACTTTAACTGCTCAAAACAAAACCGGGCCTTAATCGAACACGAGAGAGATCATTGGGCGTGGAGCTCGAGGCGAGAAAGCGGACGCTGGGCTCTACACATGTGGACAGTAGCAGGAATCACGAGAAAATTCTTTTCAAGAACGCTCCAATTCAAACGAGAAGAAAAACATGATTAGTCACCAATCATGCTATGCAACGGGGCGGCCATAAGCATTGGTAAATACTGGAAGAATAACCCGCGCGTTGCTGTAGGGATTCTAGATAATTTAAAAAGAAATTAAATTATATTTATAGTTATATAAATGAAACTATATTAAATTAATTTTGGTAAATGGTTTAACACATCAATGTGGACAGCTAAATGCATGTTAATATATGAAAAAGATAATTATCATAATTACATGTGCTAGTTGTCTATAATTGCAAGTTCTAGTGGATTGTTGATGTGGATAGCTTGCATGTTGAGAGAAATCTCTAGTGAGTTTTAACTTTATAAGAGTATAAGATACGGAGTATATACTATCTTCGTCCGAAAAAAGTACTCTCTTTTTGACCCCACCACCCCCCAACAAAACTACTCTCTTCGTATAAAAAAAGTAATTTTAGGTTTAAGCTAAATCAAAAAATTTAATTTAACTAATGTTAAAAAAATAGTAGCAAAATTTATGTGTCTAAATAGGCGTACAATAAAAATATATTTCACAATTAATCTAATAAAACTTTTTTGTCATAAATGTTACTATTTTAATAGATTTAGTTAAATATGGAAATTATTAAACTTCTTGAAAAATGAGAAATACGTTCTTTTTTAATGGAGGGTTTACAATTTTAGTTAGGTCCGTAGTCAAAATTTCTAAAGTGATCAAAACATAAAAAATATCAATATTTACAATACAAAATACATTTTCTATAAACATATATTTCAAAAATATAATTACATTTAATCTTATATAGATATTAATATTATTATATAAATTTAATTAAATTTAAAACCGTTTGTTTCTATTCAATCCTGGAGCGAGGAAGTATATGATGAAAAAACAATAATAAATATAATACACTCCATATCCCAACTCGGGTATTGATTGGATGGGCTAACAAGGAGGCGAGGTCACTTGTAAAATCGTTGCAAATCGCACATTGACAAAAGATACTGGATTCGACCGGACGTGTCATACTAGGAGTTTCGCTCGGGATGCGGCTTGTGCCTCGTTCTCCCTCCATTCCAAATTATATGAAGTTTTTGGCTTTTTTTTAGATAAGTAGTTTGTCCGCGTACTTAAGTATACACTATATCTAGATTTAAATAAAAATAGATATACCTAAAAAACAAAAATATCTTATGATTTGAAATGGATGAAGTATATGTATCGTGTTTCGTGCCCTTCATGAATCGAATTCTGAAATGGAGCGAGCAAGCCAACAACCATGAAACTACACCAAAAACTTGACCATCCTTCAATAGAGTTCAGTGGAATGCTTAATAGACGATATAACCTGGCTTGGGAACCGGTTGGCTTAATTCATCAAGAATGCGCAAAATCTTTTTCCATGCATGTCAAAATTTACGAGGCATTGCACCATGATGTTGCAAGTTTGCGACGGCGGCTCCACCATCAAAGTATATCCCACCATGACAAAAGATATCTGGTGTGGGTGAGTATTGTTGGTTACATAGCAATAGCATTTTATTTTTTTATTGGTCGATAAAGAAAACTCTTTTCGATCGACGACTTACTCGTACGGTTTGGTTTGCTTTGTCTGAATATATATGCTATATATATATATATATATATATATATATATATATATATATATATATATATATATATATATATATATATATATATATATATATATATATATATATATAAATAAAAGAAGGCGAAGTTGACACCATGCATGCTTAGGTGCCACCTAATTACAGTGTTGATGGGCTTTTCATTATATTGCTGCCTCTGGCCCTCTCTTGTGTGGTTTAATAATTTGCAGTTTTTTTTCGGTGCATTTTGCGTTCGCTATCGCTTGAGTGCGGTTGCAAAGTTTGCAACTCGCAACAACCAAATATAGACCGGAGCTGCCAGTACTAGCACGTAGTTTTGCCGGTTGCTGATTCAGTAGTCATAGCAAAGGCTATTATTATCCGGCAGCATTGGCTGGTTACTTAACCGGCAGTGCTGGTAGGATCTGTAGTAGTACCAGGAAGCGTTTTTTTTTCTTCGCACCAGGAAGCGTTTTTTTTTCTTCGTGAATGCGCACTCGTGGCACGTGTTTCATTAAGTAAAAGTAGAGTTACGGCAAGCCAAGGTAATCCATAGATTACCGAGGAATGGAGGAACTAACAACACACAAACACAGATGATGATCTCTAATGACTAATTTACATTCATGGTTTGCGACGAGTTCGCTCGAACTAGTGGCAGCAGCTCGCTTGGATGACGGAAGCCTGCTGTAAACCAGAGGTTGGCCTCTTCCATGATCGTTCCGACGACCGCATTTGTAACGACCGCAACAGGTACATCGTCCATTATCCTAGGCTCAGTTTAGTTCCCCAAGAATTTTGCAAAAATTTTCACATTCTCCGTCACATCGAATCTTTGGACGCATGCATGAATCATTAAATATAAATAAAAAATAAAATTAATTACACAGTTTAGACGAAATCCACGAGACGAATCTTTTAAGGCTAATTAGACTATGATTGGACACTAATTGCCAAATAACAACGAAAACGCTACAGTGTCCAATTTACCAAATTTTTTTTGCATCTAAACAGGCCCCTAGTATCCTGCAGACACAACCTGGAGACACGCTCCTGAACTACGAACTCGATCCCAAACGGAGCTGTGACGAGCAAGCGGATTTAGGCCGCGCACATTCCAGATCATGACACTACCAGAGAACAGACCTTTCGTCGATATTTAAAATAGACATTAGTCCCGACAAAATTTATATCCAGAACAAAAACGACTTTAGTCCCGGTTGGTAGTCCCCCGCCCAACGGCTCTGGCGCCAGGCCATGTCAGGGAAGACTTTTAGTTCCGTGTGGTGTTACAAACCGGGACTAAAGGTTAACCTTTAGTTCCGGTTGGTGTTACCACCCGGAACTAAATGTTTTGTCCCCGTGGCACAAACCGGGACTAAGGTTGGCCTTTAGTCCCGGGCTGTTATAGGAATCGGGACTAAAAGTGCATCTCACCTATTTCAACTCTTCTTCCTCCCCAGCCCAAGCCCGAGAGCTCACTTCTCTGCTTCTTCTTTGTTATGTTTTCGCTTGTTCTTGCTTTCATCTCTGGCCATTGATCCATCTCAAGGCTTTTACTCCGTCGGCAACTTCTTTAAAGGTAATTAGCTTCATCCTTTCATGTTTTAGCAAGAGCACTTGTCATTTCGTGGTGTACATATGTGGTTTTTTATTTTATGATTTCTAGGCCAATTTAAGATCTAATCTCTTGATAGTTTGAATATTTTGATGAAGGAAGCTAAAATTAGTGAATGAAAACTAGTATACACCTTTCATTGCTAGTATGTCTACCACATTTCATGGTTTAGTTAGAGAAATAGAGAATTTAGGGTATTTTATTAACTTCTTTCAATTTGCTTATGAAAATTATAAATTTATAATACTTCAATTTACAAAATTGTGTGGCCGGGTCAATTAGTTCATTAAAATTAGTATATATACCTTTCATTCCTAGTATGCCTACCACATTTCGTGGTTTATAAATATATAGAATTTTAGTTTTTTTTAGTTTCAATTTTCCTAGAAAAAGATGAATTTACAGTAGTTTGCAAAAATGAGTATATATTTAGAGAGTAGATGGCAACTGTTTCCGGGTCCTCGGCCTCTTATCGGGCTCCAAAGCGACATAGGCTAGACCTCTCTCTCATTGGGTGCGGCGAGTGTGGGAAGATTGTGCAGGAGTACTGAGTGAAGAAGGAGTATTCCAACAAGGGGCGTATCTTCTTCAAGTGTCCGGATCGCAATGTGAGTTATTTTGTCGCATATATTTGATGGCTATGGTTAGTTTGCACCATTTTTTGTAATTAAAGTTCTATCTTTTTTTGTTCTAATTTCAGTGGGATGGCACTGGATGTGAAGGCTGGTACTAGGAGGAAGAGTATGAGGAACACGTGCAAATATCTCTTGCAAAGGTGGCAGCGGCGGAAGATGAGGCAGTGAGGGAGCCGAAGCCTGTCGATGTTAGACACATCACGAATGATATGTCTGTTTTAGTTGGGATTGGTCATGAAGTCGTGCCGCTGAAGTACATTTTAGTGTTACTTTTTTTAGTGCTAGTTGGGACTCTCTACATTCTAATGAGGCTTCCTTAAATTAATCGGCTGAGTAGTGGTGTCATGCGAGTTGTACTTGTGTAGTTAACTAAATAAGTTCAAGATTTTCATATATATATATGGTATGTCTTGTAATACAGATGAAACGACATTGGATGTACAACGCCGATCACCGCTCCCAAGAGTTCATTGATGGCGTGCATTATTTCCTTAGTGTGGCCGAGGCAAACAAGCGGGACGGTTTCCAGTGTTGTCCATGTGCTAAATGTAAGAATTCGAGGGAATATGCTAGCTCAAGGATTATTCACTCACACCTGTATAGGTCGGGTTTCATGCCAAACTATATTTATTGGACCAAGCACGGAGAAAGCGGTGTTATAATAGAAGAAGACGAAGAAGAAGAACAATTGGACCCTGACGATATTCTTGCTCAATACTGTGACTTCCCTGATACTGCAATAGGGGAAGCTGAAGAAGAGGCAGGTGCAGAACACACACTCGCTGAAGATGATGATGCTCTTGGTGATGTCATTCGTAATGCACAAAGAGATTGTGAAAGTGACAAGGAGAAGGCTAAGTTTGACCGCATGCTAGAGGATCACAAGAAATTACTGTACCCGTCCGCCAAAGATGGGCAAAAAAAGTTGGGTACAACACTAGAGTTGCTACAGTGGAAGGCACAGAATGGTATATCTGACAAGGCATTTGGGCAATTACTGAAGATAAATAAAAAGATGCTTCCGAGGGAAAATGAATTGTCCGCCACTACGTACGAAGCAAAACAGGTCGTCTGCCCTTTGGGATTAGAAATCCAGAAGATACATGCATATCCTAATGACTGCATCCTGTACCATAGCAAGGACTACGAGAATTTAGATGAATGCCCCGTATGTAAAGCGTCACGGTATAAGATCAGGCGAGATGACCCTAGCGATGTTGAGGGCGAAGAACGTCCCAGGAAGAAAATCCCTGCCAAGATTATGTGGTATGCTCCTATAATACCACGCCTGAAACGTCTGTTCACAAACAGGGACCATGTCAAGTTGTTACGATAGCATAAAGAAGACCGTAAGGTAGACAACATGTTGAGACACCCTGCTGATGGGTCCCAGTGAAGAGCAATAGACAGAGAATTCCTGAACTTTGCAAAAGACGCAAAAACCTAAGGTTCGCTTTAAGTACGGATGATATGAATCCTTTTGGGGACCACAACACTAGTCATAGCACTTGGCTTGTTACTCTATGTATCTACAACCTTCCTCCATGGTTATGCATAAAGCGGAAGTTCATTATGATGCCGGTGCTCATCCCAGGCCCGAGGCAACCTGGCAACGACATCGATGTCTACCTGAGGCCATTAGTTGAGGAACTCCTGCTTCTATGGAGCAAACCAGGTGTGCGTGTGTGGGATGAGTACAAACAGGAACACTTCGACCTGCGAGCATTGTTGTTCGTAACAATCAATGATTGACCTGCTCTAAGTAATCTTTCAGGACAGACAAACAAGGGACATAATGCATGCACACACTGTTTTGGTGATCTTGAGGGCGTCTATTTGAAAAAATATCGAAAGGTCATGTACCTTGGCTATCGTTGATTTCTTCCAAGGAATCACCAGGTAAGAAAGAAAGGCAAGCATTTTAAAGGTCAGGCAGAACACCGATCCAAGCTTGACAACCGAACTGGGGAGGATGTATTTGAGATGGTCAAGGATGTGAAAGTCGTCTTTGGAAAGGGACAGGGCAGTGAACCTGTTCTGAAAGACGCTTCGGGCCATGCACCAATGTGGAAGAAGTTAATATTTTGGGAGCTACCCTATTGGAAAGACCTAGAGGTCCGCAACTCAATCGACGTGATGCACCTGACAAAGAATCTTTGAGTCAACCTCCTAGGATTCATGGGTGTGTATGGGAAGCCTAATGATTCACTTGAGGCACGACAGGACTTGCAGCGCATGAAAGAATGAGACAACCTATATCCAGAGAAGACAGATGATGGACGCCATTATTTAAGACCTGCTAGCTACACTCTTAGCAATGAGGAGAAGGAAACCATGTTTGAATGCCTAAGCAGCATTAAGGTCCCATCTGGATTCTCCTCCAATATAAAGGGTATAATAAATATACCAGAGAAGAAATTCATAAACTTAAAGTCGCATGACTGCCATGTGATTATGACGCAACTGCTTTCGGTTGCCTTAAGAGAAATTCTACCTCCACATGTACGTTTGGCCACCGTGAAGCTATGTGTATTCCTCAATGTAATTTCTCAAAAGGCAATCAATCCTTTCGATATAGCTACTCTACAGAATGATGTGGTTCAATGTCTTGTCAGCTTTGAGTTGGTGTTCCCTCTATCCTTCTTTGATATCATGACACACCTCCTAGTTTACCTGGTCAAGGAGATTAATATTCTCGATCCTGTGTTCCTACACAATATGTTCCCCTTTGAGAGGTTCATGGGAGTCCTGAAGAAATATGTTCACCAGCGTGCTCGGCCAGAAGGAAGCATCACCAAGAGATACGGGACAGAGGAGGTCATTGAGTTCTGTGTTGACTTCATTTCTGACCTTGACCCGATTGGTGTTCCTGAATCGTGGCACGAGGGAGACTTGGTGGAAAGGGAACACTAGGGAAGAAAACATATATCGGCATGGGGGACGATTCTTTCAATAAAGCGCACTACATAGTTCTTTCTTCTTCCTCCGTGGTGGAGCCGTATATCGAGGTACACAAGGAGTTCCTATGATCCCATAATCCAGGGAAGAATGAGGCTTGGATTACGCATCAACACATGGAAACATTTGGCGGTTGGTTGCAAAAAGAATGTCAGCATGACCAAAATATTGATGAACAATTGTATTTGTTGGCTAGGCAACCATCGTGGCACATCCTCACATACAAAGGGTACGAGATAAATGGAAATACATTTTACACCGTAGCCCAAGATAAAAGGAGCACCAACCAAAACAGTGGTGTCAGCTTAGATGCCACAGACCCTAATAGGAATAAACATACATATTATGGCCGCATAGAGGAGATATGGGAAATAGACTATGCCACAGACCCTAATTTTAAAGTCCCTTTGTTCCGGTGCCAGTGGGTGAAGGGGACTGGAGGCGGGGTAAAAGTCGACAAGGAGTATGGAATGACAACAGTGGACCTCAATAATACTGGGTACAAAGACGATCCATTCGTCCTTGCTGCTGAGGTGAATTAGGTGTTCTACGTGAAAGACATGTCTACAAAACCCAAGAGAGGAAAAAACGACAACAAATCAACCAACGAGCCAAAGCGCCACATAGTTCTTATAGGAAAAAGAAACATCGTGGGAATTGAGGACAAGTCAGACATGTCAGAAGATTATGAAAAGGATGAACGAATCCTACCCTTTAGTGTGACCATAGACCCAAGCATCCTGCTCAATACTGAGGACACTCCATGGTTACGACATGATCATAACCAAGGGGCATACGTCAAGAAGAAGTTCACCACTGTGCCTGCTTGATATAACTAGTGATGTATTAGACATTTTATGTAATATAATTGTAACTTCAGATGTTTCTATCATGTTCTTGTTTTTATCGTACCTCTGTGAAGCATGTCTAGTCCTCAAATGCAAAAATGACCTATATAACAAATGTAGATCTTGATGAGTTGATCAAACTTGGTATTCATGACTTTTTTAGTTGAGACCATCTAGGGTTTCAAAAACTGGTTTGGAGCTGTTAAAATTTAAAAATGCAAAATTTGAATCATTCAAACTTTCTTGATGAGTTTAACAAACTTGGTATTCATGACTTTTCTATTTAAAACTATTTAGAGTTCCAAAAACTAGTGTGAAGGTGTCATTTTTTGAAAATTCAAAATTTGACTTGGTCAAACTTTGTCAAATGAGATACTAAATGATCTCAAATGAAAAACTTTTGAATACAAAGGTGCTAGAGCTCATCAAGATGTATAATTATCTACAAAATATTTGTTGTTTTCATATGTTGAAAGTTCAAATTAAATTTTTATTTGATGGCATATTTCTTTGTCGCGTATTTGGACAAATAACCGATGGATCACCAAAAGATTTACGTTAAAATGATGTGAAAACAAATTTCATGTCGAAAACCAATAGTTTTAGTGAAATTAATTGAACACTATATTTTTTGCATTAATGAAATATTGATTATTAGTTACATTACGTTCAATATTTACAAAGAAAAAACAAAATAATTTAGGTTACATGTTTTCCATGTGTACGATAAAGCAAAAAAGAAAAGCCATATTTTTTAAAAAAACATTATCACAAATATTCAATTTACTGTGAATTTAACAAGACTCAGTATTTTTATAAAAGGAAAACAAAAAAAAGATTCAACAAAAAAGAGGTGGGGCAAACACGCGGGAAGTGAAACTGCAGCCCACCATTTAGTCCCGGTCTGTGGCTAGCACCGGGACTAAAGGTGGGCTGCATTTTCGTGGCTCGCCAAAAACATGATGTGATCGGGCCACCTTTAGTCCCGGGTGGCTCTACGGCCCGAGACTAAAGGTCCTTTAGTCCCGGTGCTCAATACCAACCGGGACTAAAGGTCAACCTTTAGTCCCGGTTGGTATTGAGCACCGGGACTAAAGGACCTTTAGTCCCGGGCCATAGAGACACCCGGGACTAAAGGTGGCCCGGCATATAACTGCTGCCCTTTAGTCTTCTTCCTCCTCTGATCTCTCTCACTCCACGCCCTCGAGCACGCCACGGCCGCCATCTCCGTGCCACCCCGATCGACGCCGTCGGTGACCCCGCGCGCGCTGTCACCCCGCCGGCTCGCGGTCGGCTCCCCGTGCCCCGACGCCACCGGCCTCCTCCGCCATCGAGCCCACATTTGTCGGTAGCCCGGGCGCCACCATCTCCGCCGCGCTCCAGAAGCCGCCATGCATCGTCTTTCCACATCAGGAGTAGCTTATATGGTGCATTTTTTTGAAGAGTTATATGGTGCAAATTTTTTTTGAAGAGTTATATGGTGCATTGTTGAGCATTAGTCACTGTGAATAAAAGCATATATATGCATATGTTTAACAAGTACTGTAGCGGTATGCGGTATACTAGTATTTTGACTTCATATATGATAATTCATATCGTATCCATTTCATTCCGATCGATCCGGGTTCGCTGCATCTCGTTGGCTAGCTAGCTGTATAGTGCATGAACCACAGGTATATGTAAGGAAAAAAAAGAGAAATCCTGACGTCCTACACATATATTTGTAGAAATGGCCGACCCGAGAGATGACAACATGGACGATGCTGTAACACCTCAAGTGTTTAGCTCCATAATTGTATTGCATAAGCATAAGCATAAGCATGCATTATTCATGTTGTTATTTTATGTGATGCAACACATGTAATTTTATAGGGTTTGTTTGATTTATTTTATGAAGTATTTGATAGTTGGTGTAACAAAAAGGTAAGGTAGCCAATCATGACCTACAACACCTTAGTTATACTTAGGGTAACATTTGGAACAAGGTTCATGTTGACCAAAATTACAAAATTGCCCTCCAAGAAAAGTTTGACCACCATTTGACCCTAGAAGGCTCTAGTTTGACCAATTAAAAAGTCTAATTTAGAGACCTTGCATGGAAGAGCACCCTTAAGTAAAGTTGTAGAGAATTTCATGAGGAACAAAAGTTCTAATATGGCCACCTCATGAAAATGACCAGAGCATGCTCAAAAATGGCCCACAAGTCAGCTTGAGTGGGAATCAACACTTAGAAAAATTCTAAGTCTGGAAATTTGATTTTTCAGTTTCCCTGTACCTCACTTTAGCAACTTGTAACTCACAAACTAGGCCAAACCAGCCTTTGAGCCAATTGACAAAGTTGTTGTCCACACATAGCTCTACAACATTGTCAATATCACCATCACCTGGTTCTCAATAGTTTAGGAGATATAATGTCTTGAAGTTAGGGTTTCAGTCGGCATAGTGACTGAAACTAAGTTTCAGTTTTCGGGTGACCCACTTTGGAGCCTTGTAGTTTCAAATCTAGGCCGAACCAGCCCAAACCCAAATTGACAAATTTGTAGACCTCATGTAGCTCTACAAAATTGGTGTAATCATCTTCGACTAATTCGAACCGGTTTGGGAGATAATCATCGTGGAAATCGCTCTGTCAGTCGGTCATTGATGTCGCCGATTCAGTTCGTCAGCGTCAGAGTGGCCGACCGGCCGCAGGCCGTCGTCGACGCGTGGAGGCGCGGTGGCGCCCGTACGCCGGCCCTGGCCCCACCAGTCAGCCCACGGCGCCTTCAAGACCGCCACAACGCGTCAAGGCTGCCTCCATTCCCTCTCCCTCCCTCGTTCGGTTGCAAAGCGGAGACACCGAGCCGCCATTGTCGCCCCCACTCCGGCGAGCTCGCGCGCACTCCCCACCGCATCACCGGCCGCCCGACCTCGCCAATCCCTCCGCCTCACCACCCTCCATCTCCTTGACCCACCGAAGCCCGTGATTTGACTCGAGGTGAGCCGCATTTCCTTCTTCCCCATCTCCGAGAGGTCGCCGGAGCCCGCCATGGGACCTCACCGTGGTCGGGGTGCTTCGGGTCTCTCTCCGTCCTCCCTTCCTAGCAAAATGGATCCGCCTAGCTTCGGTGAAGCTCGTACCGAGCCTAGACCGCACCGTGCATCTTCACCGGCGACGGCGCGCCGCCACCGGACACCACCGGCCGCCGCTCGCGGTGACAAGCCCCTTCCATCCCATCCCCATCCATTCCACGAGCACCAATCGACGCACCGGGTGACGGAGAACACGAGGTGGTGCTCACTTGGCCGAGCGAGCTCTTCTCCGGCGAGCTCGAGCTCGTCGGAGCTCGCGGGTCTTCGCCTCCCCTGTCCCTCTATCCCTGACTGCGGGGGCCCGCCTGTCAGTTGCCAAGCGCGGGCGGGAGCGCTGAGCGGGCCGCGCGCGCGCGAGTGTGGGCCGAGTTCTTCCGGGCCGGCCCAGTTCATCCGAAATGAAATTCGTTTTTATTATTTTGTCACTGATTTTTGTACAAGTTGGAAAAATATAGATCTAGGGTTTTAATGATCCAAAAATCATGAGATAAATTTTGTTGGGGTCTACATGATGTGTAGTATTTTAGAAAATTATGGATCTGGCATGAGATGTTTAAATTCTGTAAGAATTTAATAGATCCTTTAAATGTGTTTTGGAATGCATGCAAATTTGTTAAATTTATAACTTGAGCTGTAGTGTTCCATAAATCATGAAATTTGGTGGGTAGGTTACTCTATGCTAGCCCTAGCTCTGGTAAAAATTTGGGCATCAGTGCTTAATTAATTTTCAAGTTATTATGCTATCTTGTTATTCTAGGAAAGATTTAAATGAATTTTTGTAATTTTTCTACATGTGAAATGTTCATATAACTTTTTGGAGAATGTCTTGGTGCCCTAGACTGTCTAAGAAAAATATTAAATCTGTTGTTTGACGCTTTTCAATAGGGTTTCCTATTTATGCAAAAATCAGTCTTATTAGCTTGTGAATTTTGTGTAGGGAGTTTCTGTGAATAAAACTTGTTCAAATTTTTACTGTGGTCTCTTTTTGGGTCAGAGAGTCCCCTGTAATTTTTGTAGAATTTTAGGAGCAGTTTACACATATGTTTGAAATTCCACTTAATTACTTAAGTAAATTGAGAAATGGGTTTAAATAAATGTTCTAGGTGGGCACACCTTACTCCCTGGTGTCTTTGTGATATTTGTGAACTTGTAGTAGTATTGGTTTGGTCTTAGAGAATGTTGGTCACATCAATAAATATTTAACCTTGGTAATTTAGGTTTTCTGGACAGCTAGTAGTAATTCTAAATTTTGCTTTGATAAAATTGGTTGCTGGAAAACTTGTAAATACCAAAGTTGGAGTAAACTTGATGAACTAGCTTGTGTCAAATTTTGGAAGCATTTGGCTTAGTAGTTTGAGAGTTACTATTGTTTAAAGTGGCAGTTCAAAATCTGCTATTCTCTGTGTTGGAGAATACAGATTCTGGAACTTGTGAAGTTTGACGTGGAAAACTTAGGAGTTTGGAGTTGAGGTCTGAAAATAAATTGTAGTGCATTTCTTAGGCTTTCCAGATTGTCTTAGATCATATCTTTTGGAATTGTAAATCTTCAGTTGTGATAAAAACAAGTAGCTGCTGTCCAGAATGCTTTCTGTGGTGTTTTGCTATTTGATATGGTGTAATATCCTAAGACATGCTACTTTTGTATTTGTTAGGTGTTAGGGCCTTAACTGAGGATGAGCAGCTTTATCTTAGGTTAAGTAGATTAGGTGAGTACTTCTCTACTGGAGAAGAGATTTGCACGTACTAATAAAATAACTTGAATAGGGTATTTTATTCTGAAATGCATTTCATTCCGAGCATGTTGCACCCATTTATGCATCCATGGTATTTATTGTGCATTCATGCAATAGGTGCACCGGAGGGGGTGACACTCCTCGAATTCGAGCCTGTGATTCCGGAGGAGAACCAGGAGCAGCAGGAGCCCGAGGATCCAGCAGGCGTAGGAGACGCCGTTGAAGACTTGCCGGAGTGCCCTGACCACCGGCCTTCAACTTTTCTGAAAGGCAAGCCCCGGTGCATGCTGAACCTACTGTTTTATAAATTAATCTTGAGTACTGTTAATTGTTTACTGCATTAAGTTGTAGGAGTTATATGAAAACACTTGTTGCATTATACTTGTCCTTGTCCAGATATCGTACTGAATCCTATATTAGGTGTAGGCACGTGTCAATGCTTAGCCCTGCTTAGTACGGTAGAAGTCGGGTGATTTCCGGTCATCCGCGAGATGTAGGAAGGAGTCACGAGTGACTTTATGGCTATCGTGGATGGAACCATGCTTAAAAATAAAATTGAGACCGGGCGGGAGTTCGATAGTACAGCCGCAAGACACTTCACGTCTTGGGTGTGGAGCTATGCCCGTCTGAGTCGTTTAAGGACCGATTCGCTGTACGTCCTTGAGTCATGTTGAACGCAGTCTAACACTTAGTTGGCCGGATAAGTCGTTCCGACCGCGAAGTCGAGTAGTATGGTTCAGGCCGGGAATCGAATGGTAGGTTGCATCTTGGAGGAGAGAAAGGATGTGCTTGGGGACATTGGCGTGAGACCAAGGGGGGGTTAGAGTCCCTATCACCTGGCAGAGTGTCGCCCTTGGGGACGCGACATTATTCGGGCCCGCGATTCCTGAACTGTACAAAAGATGACCTGAGCAGCCTTCGCCAGGCGTGACTCGGTGAGTGTTAGAAATACCCCTCCAGCTGGATAGGAATTCGATTCGAATCGCCGTCGCTCCCGGTTAGTGAGCACTTGACTTGAGCAGCGGCAACGTAGAACTCATTAAATGAACTGGTGGTTAAGGGAATGATACAATGTTGCCATAATGATATACCTGCTATGGATATAATAATCATGTTGTTTGATTATAATCAAGTGTATGTTTAGTACAGGTGCTAAGATAGATGACAGGTAAATGCTAAAAATAACTGCTAGTACAGGTTATAAGAGTTTCAATTACTTATGCCTTTATGCAAAATGTTATGTCAGCTAGCCTCTTGTGTAAGCCTTGCATAATCCTTGGTGTCATCTTATTTCTGGTTTCCGACGGGTAAGTCTAGCTGAGTACATTCCAGTACTCAGGGTTTATTCCCTCCTGTTGCAGATGACATGCTTTATCAGGGCTTCTGCAAGACGTGTCTCCACCCTGCGGGTGATGATGACTAGATCACTTGGGCGTGATCATCTTTATGTACTTTCCTCATGCTTTTGCGGGTTGTCGATCATCCAGGCTGGCAGTACTTAATTAACTAGTGTGTGTTATGCTTCCGCTACTTTCAAACTTGGTTTGTAATAACTGCTACTCCGTTTGTGTAAACTTATTTCAGCACTACTTGTGAAATGTAACGTATGATGTTGTATGTTGAATGATGCGATCCTGGTTGTAAGCAGTTTGGTTTGAAATCCTTCGTGATTTCGATTGACTACCGGGATTATATGGGCTCAAGTTCGAAAATTTGAGCGCTTCGGTGCTTGTTTTTGTACTTGTGCTCTTATAATTTGGTCGGTTCTGTTACAGCTGGTATCGGAGCATAATTCAACATTAAACACATCTTACGGGTAATTAAAAACAAAAAGTATTTGTTTGCGAAAAGGGTTAAACTCTAAAAATTATTTTATAGGTATGCCAGTGATCACAACCCTTAGCCCAAATAAGGACTCTTAGGTGGCTTATTATAAAGACTAACTTGGGGGCCTTGTTTGTTTCTGTTTCGTTGTCCATACGGCGTGAAATTGTATGGATGCCATCCACTTGGGTGGTAATGTATGGATCAATTACCTCGACGCTCTGGTAAGTGTGAGTTGTGAGAGCATGATCGTCCAACCGGCGGTCTAGGGGAGAGTAGTTTTGGTGACTTGCATACTTACGTGTTTAAACCATGTAATTATGTAAGCACTTAATTGTGGGAACATTATTATCGGGTAGATTTGATACTAAAGTATATACATCCGGGGATGTGTATATGGAAAGTATTTAATTTACTGCTTTCTTGTGTGCATATATTGGGAATTGTTGGGCTGCAATGAAATTTTCTGCAGGTACACTAACAGCGTAACGAGTAGACCGATAGTTTCGCTTATATGAGAGAACGTATGGATGCCACCGCCTAGCGTTAAAACTTTAGGTTTCTACTAAGGTGAGAGGGCGTACGAAACGTGCATGCATCATGTTTAAATATATCATACATATCATTTACTCCCTCCTTAAAAATTTCTGTACCCCCGACTAAAGTAAATTTCGTATCCCCTAAATGATCCTCACTTTAAGTCATATCTTATCTTGTCGATACAGATGGCCCGTACCAAGAGGACCGCTCGTAAGTCCACCGGGGGCAGGGCACCGCGTCACCAGCTCGCTCCACGTGAGCCCCGCCCTGAGCCTACTGAGGTGGAAAGGCTGAGGGCAGAGCTGGCAGAGGTGACTGCTGCTAGGGATGCAGCACGGCAACAACTGGAACAAGTGATTCATGATCGTGATCAAGAAACGCTTGCAGTCCAGAGGTTGACAGTGGCAAACCGCAACTGTCAACGCATGTTGGTCCGTGTGATGGAACAGAGGGATGAAGCCTGGCACGAGGAGAATGTTCTGAGAGCTCGTCAGTTTGAGCTCGAGCAACAGTTGGAGAACGCTGAAGAATACAATGATAATCTTCAAGTACACTATCACCCAGGCAAGGCAAATGTGGTTGCGGACGCTTTAAGCCGTAAGTCTCATTGCCATTCCTTAATTGAAACTGATTTTTACCAATCTCGCCTGTTACATCCGGCAGTCCTGTACAACTCACCGTCAGTGGCACTCTCAGAAATAGAATCATTGAGCTCCAAAACACTGATCCGGGTATCTTTCACATGAAACGGAAGATGAATGAAGGAGAGACTAAGCATTTCAGGTTAGATGACGAAGGTGTGCTGTGGTTTAAGGATAGGTTAGTGGTACCTAAGGACCGAGAGCTTAGAGATCAGATCCTGTCTGAAGCACATTCGTCCAAGTTGTCCATCCATCCGGGTAGTAATAAGATGTATTATGATTTGAAACCCCTTTATTGGTGGACCAAGATGCGGAAAGAGATAGCTGCATATGTCGCTAGATGTGACACCTGTTGCAGAGTTAAAGCTGTGCACATGAAAGCTGGGCTACTTCAGCCACTCTCCATTCCAGGCTGGAAATGGGAAGAGATAAGTATGGATTTCATTGTCGGTCTTCCTCCTACTGTCAAAAATCATAATTCCATCTGGGTAATTGTGGATCGTTTGACCAAATCAGCTCACTTCATTCCAGTGAGAGTGGACTATCGTCCCACTGACTATGCTGAGTTGTACTTCAATCAGATAGTCCGGCTTCATGGGATACCTCGTACTATCATATCTGACCGTGGTCCCCAGTTCACTGCTCGCTTTTGGGAGCATTTGCATCACCTTCTGGGAACCAAGTTAGTGAGAAGCTCGGCTTATCACCCCCAGACATCGGGTCAGACAGAACGAGTTAACCAAATCTTGGAAGATCTGTTGCGAGCATGCGTCATTTCATCCAAGGGTTCTTGGGAAAAATGGTTACCTCTAGCCGAGTTTTCGTACAATAATAGTTATCAAGAGAGTATTAAGATGGCCCCATTCGAAGCTTTGTACGGTCGAAAGTGTCGAACTCCACTAAACTGGGTAGAAGCTGGGGAAAGAAGGTATTATGGCATTGATTTTGTCCAGGAAGCCGAGGAACAAGTCCGTACCATTCAGAAACACATGGCTGCAGCACAAGCGAGACAGAAAAGCTATGCTGATCGTCGTAGAAAACCACTCGAGTTTGAAGTTGGAGACTTCGTGTATTTGAAAGTTTCTCCAATGAAAAGTGTCCAACGTTTTGGTGTTAAGCGGAAACTTGCACCAAGATACGTGGGTCCTTTCCAGATCATAGGCAAGAGTGGAGCTGTTGCGTACAAAATCCAGTTGCCTCCTGAGATGAGAGCCATATTCAACGTTTTCCATGTATCTCAGCTTAAAAAGTGTCTTCGAGTTCCTGAGGAACAAGTTCCTTTAGGTGATATCAGGCT
This sequence comes from Saccharum hybrid cultivar R570, assembly GCA_038087645.1. Lineage (NCBI taxonomy): Eukaryota > Viridiplantae > Streptophyta > Magnoliopsida > Poales > Poaceae > Saccharum > Saccharum hybrid cultivar. Next base: position 1,639,245 of record JAQSUU010000365.1, on the reverse strand, counting down.
GGAATCCGACCTAACCTATGAAGAAAAGCCAGTCCGAGTGATCGATACTCAGGAACGAGTAACTAGAAGTAAAGTGGTTAAGTGGTACAAAGTGATGTGGAGTAATCAGGGAAGTGAGAGTGATGCTACGTGGGAACGGGAGGATTATTTGCGGGATGGTTATAAAGAATTCTATGAAAAATGGTACGCTTTCCAAATCTCGGGACGAGATTTTTATAAGGGGGGAGGGCTGTAACACCTCAAGTGTTTAGCTCCATAATTGTATTGCATAAGCATAAGCATAAGCATGCATTATTCATGTTGTTATTTTATGTGATGCAACACATGTAATTTTATAGGGTTTGTTTGATTTATTTCATGAAGTATTTGATAGTTGGTGTAACAAAAAGGTAAGGTAGCCAATCATGACCTACAACACCTTAGTTATACTTAGGGTAACATTTGGAACAAGGTTCATGTTGACCAAAATTACAAAATTGCCCTCCAAGAAAAGTTTGACCACCATTTGACCCTAGAAGGCTCTAGTTTGACCAATTAAAAAGTCTAATTTAGAGACCTTGCATGGAAGAGCACCCTTAAGTAAAGTTGTAGAGAATTTCATGAGGAACAAAAGTTCTAATATGGCCACCTCATGAAAATGACCAGAGCATGCTCAAAAATGGCCCACAAGTCAGCTTGAGTGGGAATCAACACTTAGAAAAATTCTAAGTCTGGAAATTTGATTTTTCAGTTTCCCTGTACCTCACTTTAGCAACTTGTAACTCACAAACTAGGCCAAACCAGCCTTTGAGCCAATTGACAAAGTTGTTGTCCACACATAGCTCTACAACATTGTCAATATCACCATCACCTGGTTCTCAATAGTTTAGGAGATATAATGTCTTGAAGTTAGGGTTTCAGTCGGCATAGTGACTGAAACTAAGTTTCAGTTTTCGGGTGACCCACTTTGGAGCCTTGTAGTTTCAAATCTAGGCCGAACCAGCCCAAACCCAAATTGACAAATTTGTAGACCTCATGTAGCTCTACAAAATTGGTGTAATCATCTTCGACTAATTCGAACCGGTTTGGGAGATAATCATCGTGGAAATCGCTCTGTCAGTCGGTCATTGATGTCGCCGATTCAGTTCGTCAGCGTCAGAGTGGCCGACCGGCCGCAGGCCGTCGTCGACGCGTGGAGGCGCGGTGGCGCCCGTACACCGGCCCTGGCCCCACCAGTCAGCCCACGGCGCCTTCAAGACCGCCATGACGCGTCAAGGCTGCCTCCATTCCCTCTCCCTCCCTCGTTCGGTTGCAAAGCGGAGACACCGAGCCGCCATTGTCGCCCCCACTCCGGCGAGCTCGCGCGCACTCCCCACCGCATCACCGGCCGCCCGACCTCGCCAATCCCTCCGCCTCACCACCCTCCATCTCCTTGACCCACCGAAGCCCGTGATTTGACTCGAGGTGAGCCGCATTTCCTTCTTCCCCATCTCCGAGAGGTCGCCGGAGCCCGCCATGGGACCTCACCGTGGTCGGGGTGCTTCGGGTCTCTCTCCGTCCTCCCTTCCTAGCAAAATGGATCCGCCTAGCTTCGGTGAAGCTCGTACCGAGCCTAGACCGCACCGTGCATCTTCACCGGCGACGGCGCGCCGCCACCGGACACCACCGGCCGCCGCTCGCGGTGACAAGCCCCTTCCATCCCATCCCCATCCATTCCACGAGCACCAATCGACGCACCGGGTGACGGAGAACACGAGGTGGTGCTCACTTGGCCGAGCGAGCTCTTCTCCGGCGAGCTCGAGCTCGTCGGAGCTCGCGGGTCTCCGCCTCCCCTGTCCCTCTGTCCCTGACTGCGGGGGCCCGCCTGTCAGTTGCCAAGCGCGGGCGGGAGCGCTGAGCGGGCCGCGCGCGCGCGAGTGTGGGCCGAGTTCTTCCGGGCCGGCCCAGTTCATCCGAAATGAAATTCGTTTTTATTATTTTGTCACTGATTTTTGTACAAGTTGGAAAAATATAGATCTAGGGTTTTAATGATCCAAAAATCATGAGATAAATTTTGTTGGGGTCTACATGATGTGTAGTATTTTAGAAAATTATGGATCTGGCATGAGATGTTTAAATTCTGTAAGAATTTAATAGATCCTTTAAATGTGTTTTGGAATGCATGCAAATTTGTTAAATTTATAACTTGAGCTGTAGTGTTCCATAAATCATGAAATTTGGTGGGTAGGTTACTCTATGCTAGCCCTAGCTCTGGTAAAAATTTGGGCATCAGTGCTTAATTACTTTTCAAGTTATTATGCTATCTTGTTATTCTAGGAAAGATTTAAATGAATTTTTGTAATTTTTCTACATGTGCAATGTTCATATAACTTTTTGGAGAATGTCTTGGTGCCCTAGACTGTCTAAGAAAAATATGAAATCTGTTGTTTGACGCTTTTCAATAGGGTTTCCTATTTATGCAAAAATCAGTCTTATTAGCTTGTGAATTTTGTGTAGGGAGTTTCTGTGAATAAAACTTGTTCAAATTTTTACTGTGGTCTCTTTTTGGGTCAGAGAGTCCCCTGTAATTTTTGTAGAATTTTAGGAGCAGTTTACACATATGTTTGAAATTCCACTTAATTACTTAAGTAAATTGAGAAATGGGTTTAAATAAATGTTCTAGGTGGGCACACCTTACTCCCTGGTGTCTTTGTGATATTTGTGAACTTGTAGTAGTATTGGTTTGGTCTTAGAGAATGTTGGTCACATCAATAAATATTTAACCTTGGTAATTTAGGTTTTCTGGACAGCTAGTAGTAATTCTAAATTTTGCTTTGATAAAATTGGTTGCTGGAAAACTTGTAAATACCAAAGTTGGAGTAAACTTGATGAACTAGCTTGTGTCAAATTTTGGAAGCATTTGGCTTAGTAGTTTGAGAGTTACTATTGTTTAAAGTGGCAGTTCAAAATCTGCTATTCTCTGTGTTGGAGAATACAGATTCTGGAACTTGTGAAGTTTGACATGGAAAACTTAGGAGTTTGGAGTTGAGGTCTGAAAATGAATTGTAGTGCATTTCTTAGGCTTTCCAGATTGTCTTAGATCATATCTTTTGGAATTGTAAATCTTCAGTTGTGATAAAAACAAGTAGCTGCTGTCCAGAATGCTTTCTGTGGTGTTTTGCTGTTTGATATGGTGTAATATCCTAAGACATGCTACTTTTGTATTTGTTAGGTGTTAGGGCCTTAACTGAGGATGAGCAGCTTTATCTTAGGTTAAGTAGATTAGGTGAGTACTTCTCTACTGGAGAAGAGATTTGCACGTACTAATAAAATAACTTGAATAGGGTATTTTATTCTGAAATGCATTTCATTCCGAGCATGTTGCACCCATTTATGCATCCATGGTATTTATTGTGCATTCATGCAATAGGTGCACCGGAGGGGGTGACACTCCTCGAATTCGAGCCTGTGATTCCGGAGGAGAACCAGGAGCAGCAGGAGCCCGAGGATCCAGCAGGCGTAGGAGACGCCGTTGAAGACTTGCCGGAGTGCCCTGACCACCGGCCTTCAACTTTTCTGAAAGGCAAGCCCCGGTGCATGCTGAACCTACTGTTTTATAAATTAATCTTGAGTACTGTTAATTGTTTACTGCATTAAGTTGTAGGAGTTATATGAAAACACTTGTTGCATTATACCTGTCCTTGTCCAGATATCGTACTGAATCCTATATTAGGTGTAGGCACGTGTCAATGCTTAGCCCTGCTTAGTACGGTAGAAGTCGGGTGATTTCCGGTCATCCGCGAGATGTAGGAAGGAGTCACGAGTGACTTTATGGCTATCGTGGATGGAACCATGCTTAAAAATGAAATTGAGACCGGGCGGGAGTTCGATAGTACAGCCGCAAGACACTTCACGTCTTGGGTGTGGAGCTATGCCCGTCTGAGTCGTTTAAGGACCGATTCGCTGTACGTCCTTGAGTCATGTTGAACGCAGTCTAACACTTAGTTGGCCGGATAAGTCGTTCCGACCGCGAAGTCGAGTAGTATGGTTCAGGCCGGGAATCGAATGGTAGGTTGCATCTTGGAGGAGAGAAAGGATGTGCTTGGGGACATTGGCGTGAGACCAAGGGGGGGTTAGAGTCCCTATCACCTGGCAGAGTGTCGCCCTTGGGGACGCGACATTATTCGGGCCCGCGATTCCTGAACTGTACAAAAGATGACCTGAGCAGCCTTCGCCAGGCGTGACTCGGTGAGTGTTAGAAATACCCCTCCAGCTGGATAGGAATTCGATTCGAATCGCCGTCGCTCCCGGTTAGTGAGCACTTGACTTGAGCAGCGGCAACGTAGAACTCATTAAATGAACTGGTGGTTAAGGGAATGATACAATGTTGCCATAATGATATACCTGCTATGGATATAATAATCATGTTGTTTGATTATAATCAAGTGTATGTTTAGTACAGGTGCTAAGATAGATGACAGGTAAATGCTAAAAATAACTGCTAGTACAGGTTATAAGAGTTTCAATTACTTATGCCTTTATGCAAAATGTTATGTCAGCTAGCCTCTTGTGTAAGCCTTGCATAATCCTTGGTGTCATCTTATTTCTGGTTTCCGACGGGTAAGTCTAGCTGAGTACATTCCAGTACTCAGGGTTTATTCCCTCCTGTTGCAGATGACATGCTTTATCAGGGCTTCTGCAAGACGTGTCTCCACCCTGCGGGTGATGATGACTAGATCACTTGGGCGTGATCATCTTTATGTACTTTCCTCATGCTTTTGCGGGTTGTCGATCATCCAGGCTGGCAGTACTTAATTAACTAGTGTGTGTTATGCTTCCGCTACTTTCAAACTTGGTTTGTAATAACTGCTACTCCGTTTGTGTAAACTTATTTCAGCACTACTTGTGAAATGTAACGTATGATGTTGTATGTTGAATGATGCGATCCTGGTTGTAAGCAGTTTGGTTTGAAATCCTTCGTGATTTCGATTGACTACCGGGATTATATGGGCTCAAGTTCGAAAATTTGAGCGCTTCGGTGCTTGTTTTTGTACTTGTGCTCTTATAATTTGGTCGGTTCTGTTACAGCTGGTATCGGAGCATAATTCAACATTAAACACATCTTACGGGTAATTAAAAACAAAAAGTATTTGTTTGCGAAAAGGGTTAAACTCTAAAAATTATTTTATAGGTATGCCAGTGATCACAACCCTTAGCCCAAATAAGGACTCTTAGGTGGCTTATTATAAAGACTAACTTGGGGGCCTTGTTTGTTTCTGTTTCGTTGTCCATACGGCGTGAAATTGTATGGATGCCATCCACTTGGGTGGTAATGTATGGATCAATTACCTCGACGCTCTGGTAAGTGTGAGTTGTGAGAGCATGATCGTCCAACCGGCGGTCTAGGGGAGAGTAGTTTTGGTGACTTGCATACTTACGTGTTTAAACCATGTAATTATGTAAGCACTTAATTGTGGGAACATTATTATCGGGTAGATTTGATACTAAAGTATATACATCCGGGGATGTGTATATGGAAAGTATTTAATTTACTGCTTTCTTGTGTGCATATATTGGGAATTGTTGGGCTGCAATGAAATTTTCTGCAGGTACACTAACAGCGTAACGAGTAGACCGATAGTTTCGCTTATATGAGAGAACGTATGGATGCCACCGCCTAGCGTTAAAACTTTAGGTTTCTACTAAGGTGAGAGGGCGTACGGAACGTGCATGCATCATGTTTAAATATATCATACATATCATTTACTCCCTCCTTAAAAATTTCTGTACCCCCGACTAAAGTAAATTTCGTATCCCCTAAATGATCCTCACTTTAAGTCATATCTTATCTTGTCGATACAGATGGCCCGTACCAAGAGGACCGCTCGTAAGTCCACCGGGGGTAGGGCACCGCATCACCAGCTCGCTCCACGTGAGCCCCGCCCTGAGCCTACTGAGGTGGAAAGGCTGAGGGCAGAGCTGGCAGAGGTGACTGCTGCTAGGGATGCAGCACGGCAACAACTGGAACAAGTGATTCATGATCGTGATCAAGAAACGCTTGCAGTCTAGAGGTTGACAGTGGCAAACCGCAACTGTCAACGCATGTTGGTCCGTGTGATGGAACAGAGGGATGAAGCCTGGCACGAGGAGAATGTTCTGAGAGCTCGTCAGTTTGAGCTCGAGCAACAGTTGGAGAACGCTGAAGAATACAATGATAATCTTCAAGTACACTATCACCCAGGCAAGGCAAATGTGGTTGCGGACGCTTTAAGCCGTAAGTCTCATTGCCATTCCTTAATTGAAACTGATTTTTACCAATCTCGCCTGTTACATCCGGCAGTCCTGTACAACATCACCGTCAGTGGCACTCTCAGAAATAGAATCATTGAGCTCCAAAACACTGATCCGGGTATCTTTCACATGAAACGGAAGATGAATGAAGGAGAGACTAAGCATTTCAGGTTAGATGACGAAGGTGTGCTGTGGTTTAAGGATAGGTTAGTGGTACCTAAGGACCGAGAGCTTAGAGATCAGATCCTGTCTGAAGCACATTCGTCCAAGTTGTCCATCCATCCGGGTAGTAATAAGATGTATTATGATTTGAAACCCCTTTATTGGTGGACCAAGATGCGGAAAGAGATAGCTGCATATGTCGCTAGATGTGACACCTGTTGCAGAGTTAAAGCTGTGCACATGAAAGCTGGGCTACTTCAGCCACTCTCCATTCCAGGCTGGAAATGGGAAGAGATAAGTATGGATTTCATTGTCGGTCTTCCTCCTACTGTCAAAAATCATAATTCCATCTGGGTAATTGTGGATCGTTTGACCAAATCAGCTCACTTCATTCCAGTGAGAGTGGACTATCGTCCCACTGACTATGCTGAGTTGTACTTCAATCAGATAGTCCGGCTTCATGGGATACCTCGTACTATCATATCTGACCGTGGTCCCCAGTTCACTGCTCGCTTTTGGGAGCATTTGCATCACCTTCTGGGAACCAAGTTAGTGAGAAGCTCGGCTTATCACCCCCAGACATCGGGTCAGACAGAACGAGTTAACCAAATCTTGGAAGATCTGTTGCGAGCATGCGTCATTTCATCCAAGGGTTCTTGGGAAAAATGGTTACCTCTAGCCGAGTTTTCGTACAATAATAGTTATCAAGAGAGTATTAAGATGGCCCCATTCGAAGCTTTGTACGGTCGAAAGTGTCGAACTCCACTAAACTGGGTAGAAGCTGGGGAAAGAAGGTATTATGGCATTGATTTTGTCCAGGAAGCCGAGGAACAAGTCCGTACCATTCAGAAACACATGGCTGCAGCACAAGCGAGACAGAAAAGCTATGCTGATCGTCGTAGAAAACCACTCGAGTTTGAAGTTGGAGACTTCGTGTATTTGAAAGTTTCTCCAATGAAAAGTGTCCAACGTTTTGGTGTTAAGCGGAAACTTGCACCAAGATACGTGGGTCCTTTCCAGATCATAGGCAAGAGTGGAGCTGTTGCGTACAAAATCCAGTTGCCTCCTGAGATGAGAGCCATATTCAACGTTTTCCATGTATCTCAGCTTAAAAAGTGTCTTCGAGTTCCTGAGGAACAAGTTCCTTTAGGTGATATCAGGCTGGAATCCGACCTAACCTATGAAGAAAAGCCAGTCCGAGTGATCGATACTCAGGAACGAGTAACTAGAAGTAAAGTGGTTAAGTGGTACAAAGTGATGTGGAGTAATCAGGGAAGTGAGAGTGATGCTACGTGGGAACGGGAGGATTATTTGCGGGATGGTTATAAAGAATTCTATGAAAAATGGTACGCTTTCCAAATCTCGGGACGAGATTTTTATAAGGGGGGAGGGCTGTAACACCTCAAGTGTTTAGCTCCATAATTGTATTGCATAAGCATAAGCATAAGCATGCATTATTCATGTTGTTATTTTATGTGATGCAACACATGTAATTTTATAGGGTTTGTTTGATTTATTTCATGAAGTATTTGATAGTTGGTGTAACAAAAAGGTAAGGTAGCCAATCATGACCTACAACACCTTAGTTATACTTAGGGTAACATTTGGAACAAGGTTCATGTTGACCAAAATTACAAAATTGCCCTCCAAGAAAAGTTTGACCACCATTTGACCCTAGAAGGCTCTAGTTTGACCAATTAAAAAGTCTAATTTAGAGACCTTGCATGGAAGAGCACCCTTAAGTAAAGTTGTAGAGAATTTCATGAGGAACAAAAGTTCTAATATGGCCACCTCATGAAAATGACCAGAGCATGCTCAAAAATGGCCCACAAGTCAGCTTGAGTGGGAATCAACACTTAGAAAAATTCTAAGTCTGGAAATTTGATTTTTCAGTTTCCCTGTACCTCACTTTAGCAACTTGTAACTCACAAACTAGGCCAAACCAGCCTTTGAGCCAATTGACAAAGTTGTTGTCCACACATAGCTCTACAACATTGTCAATATCACCATCACCTGGTTCTCAATAGTTTAGGAGATATAATGTCTTGAAGTTAGGGTTTCAGTCGGCATAGTGACTGAAACTAAGTTTCAGTTTTCGGGTGACCCACTTTGGAGCCTTGTAGTTTCAAATCTAGGCCGAACCAGCCCAAACCCAAATTGACAAATTTGTAGACCTCATGTAGCTCTACAAAATTGGTGTAATCATCTTCGACTAATTCGAACCGGTTTGGGAGATAATCATCGTGGAAATCGCTCTGTCAGTCGGTCATTGATGTCGCCGATTCAGTTCGTCAGCGTCAGAGTGGCCGACCGGCCGCAGGCCGTCGTCGACGCGTGGAGGCGCGGTGGCGCCCGTACGCCGGCCCTGGCCCCACCAGTCAGCCCACGGCGCCTTCAAGACCGCCACAACGCGTCAAGGCTGCCTCCATTCCCTCTCCCTCCCTCGTTCGGTTGCAAAGCGGAGACACCGAGCCGCCATTGTCGCCCCCACTCCGGCGAGCTCGCGCGCACTCCCCACCGCATCACCGGCCGCCCGACCTCGCCAATCCCTCCGCCTCACCACCCTCCATCTCCTTGACCCACCGAAGCCCGTGATTTGACTCGAGGTGAGCCGCATTTCCTTCTTCCCCATCTCCGAGAGGTCGCCGGAGCCCGCCATGGGACCTCACCGTGGTCGGGGTGCTTCGGGTCTCTCTCCGTCCTCCCTTCCTAGCAAAATGGATCCGCCTAGCTTCGGTGAAGCTCGTACCGAGCCTAGACCGCACCGTGCATCTTCACCGGCGACGGCGCGCCGCCACCGGACACCACCGGCCGCCGCTCGCGGTGACAAGCCCCTTCCATCCCATCCCCATCCATTCCACGAGCACCAATCGACGCACCGGGTGACGGAGAACACGAGGTGGTGCTCACTTGGCCGAGCGAGCTCTTCTCCGGCGAGCTCGAGCTCGTCGGAGCTCGCGGGTCTCCGCCTCCCCTGTCCCTCTGTCCCTGACTGCGGGGGCCCGCCTGTCAGTTGCCAAGCGCGGGCGGGAGCGCTGAGCGGGCCGCGCGCGCGCGAGTGTGGGCCGAGTTCTTCCGGGCCGGCCCAGTTCATCCGAAATGAAATTCGTTTTTATTATTTTGTCACTGATTTTTGTACAAGTTGGAAAAATATAGATCTAGGGTTTTAATGATCCAAAAATCATGAGATAAATTTTGTTGGGGTCTACATGATGTGTAGTATTTTAGAAAATTATGGATCTGGCATGAGATGTTTAAATTCTGTAAGAATTTAATAGATCCTTTAAATGTGTTTTGGAATGCATGCAAATTTGTTAAATTTATAACTTGAGCTGTAGTGTTCCATAAATCATGAAATTTGGTGGGTAGGTTACTCTATGCTAGCCCTAGCTCTGGTAAAAATTTGGGCATCAGTGCTTAATTACTTTTCAAGTTATTATGCTATCTTGTTATTCTAGGAAAGATTTAAATGAATTTTTGTAATTTTTCTACATGTGCAATGTTCATATAACTTTTTGGAGAATGTCTTGGTGCCCTAGACTGTCTAAGAAAAATATGAAATCTGTTGTTTGACGCTTTTCAATAGGGTTTCCTATTTATGCAAAAATCAGTCTTATTAGCTTGTGAATTTTGTGTAGGGAGTTTCTGTGAATAAAACTTGTTCAGATTTTTACTGTGGTCTCTTTTTGGGTCAGAGAGTCCCCTGTAATTTTTGTAGAATTTTAGGAGCAGTTTACACATATGTTTGAAATTCCACTTAATTACTTAAGTAAATTGAGAAATGGGTTTAAATAAATGTTCTAGGTGGGCACACCTTACTCCCTGGTGTCTTTGTGATATTTGTGAACTTGTAGTAGTATTGGTTTGGTCTTAGAGAATGTTGGTCACATCAATAAATATTTAACCTTGGTAATTTAGGTTTTCTGGACAGCTAGTAGTAATTCTAAATTTTGCTTTGATAAAATTGGTTGCTGGAAAACTTGTAAATACCAAAGTTGGAGTAAACTTGATGAACTAGCTTGTGTCAAATTTTGGAAGCATTTGGCTTAGTAGTTTGAGAGTTACTATTGTTTAAAGTGGCAGTTCAAAATCTGCTATTCTCTGTGTTGGAGAATACAGATTCTGGAACTTGTGAAGTTTGACATGGAAAACTTAGGAGTTTGGAGTTGAGGTCTAAAAATGAATTGTAGTGCATTTCTTAGGCTTTCCAGATTGTCTTAGATCATATCTTTTGGAATTGTAAATCTTCAGTTGTGATAAAAACAAGTAGCTGCTGTCCAGAATGCTTTCTGTGGTGTTTTGCTGTTTGATATGGTGTAATATCCTAAGACATGCTACTTTTGTATTTGTTAGGTGTTAGGGCCTTAACTGAGGATGAGCAGCTTTATCTTAGGTTAAGTAGATTAGGTGAGTACTTCTCTACTGGAGAAGAGATTTGCACGTACTAATAAAATAACTTGAATAGGGTATTTTATTCTGAAATGCATTTCATTCCGAGCATGTTGCACCCATTTATGCATCCATGGTATTTATTGTGCATTCATGCAATAGGTGCACCGGAGGGGGTGACACTCCTCGAATTCGAGCCTGTGATTCCGGAGGAGAACCAGGAGCAGCAGGAGCCCGAGGATCCAGCAGGCGTAGGAGACGCCGTTGAAGACTTGCCGGAGTGCCCTGACCACCGGCCTTCAACTTTTCTGAAAGGCAAGCCCCGGTGCATGCTGAACCTACTGTTTTATAAATTAATCTTGAGTACTGTTAATTGTTTACTGCATTAAGTTGTAGGAGTTATATGAAAACACTTGTTGCATTATACCTGTCCTTGTCCAGATATCGTACTGAATCCTATATTAGGTGTAGGCACGTGTCAATGCTTAGCCCTGCTTAGTACGGTAGAAGTCGGGTGATTTCCGGTCATCCGCGAGATGTAGGAAGGAGTCACGAGTGGCTTTATGGCTATCGTGGATGGAACCATGCTTAAAAATAAAATTGAGACCGGGCGGGAGTTCGATAGTACAGCCGCAAGACACTTCACGTCTTGGGTGTGGAGCTATGCCCGTCTGAGTCGTTTAAGGACCGATTCGCTGTACGTCCTTGAGTCATGTTGAACGCAGTCTAACACTTAGTTGGCCGGATAAGTCGTTCCGACCGCGAAGTCGAGTAGTATGGTTCAGGCCGGGAATCGAATGGTAGGTTGCATCTTGGAGGAGAGAAAGGATGTGCTTGGGGACATTGGCGTGAGACCAAGGGGGGGTTAGAGTCCCTATCACCTGGCAGAGTGTCGCCCTTGGGGACGCGACATTATTCGGGCCCGTGATTCCTGAACTGTACAAAAGATGACCTGAGCAGCCTTCGCCAGGCGTGACTCGGTGAGTGTTAGAAATACCCCTCCAGCTGGATAGGAATTCGATTCGAATCGCCGTCGCTCCCGGTTAGTGAGCACTTGACTTGAGCAGCGGCAACGTAGAACTCATTAAATGAACTGGTGGTTAAGGGAATGATACAATGTTGCCATAATGATATACCTGCTATGGATATAATAATCATGTTGTTTGATTATAATCAAGTGTATGTTTAGTACAGGTGCTAAGATAGATGACAGGTAAATGCTAAAAATAACTGCTAGTACAGGTTATAAGAGTTTCAATTACTTATGCCTTTATGCAAAATGTTATGTCAGCTAGCCTCTTGTGTAAGCCTTGCATAATCCTTGGTGTCATCTTATTTCTGGTTTCCGACGGGTAAGTCTAGCTGAGTACATTCCAGTACTCAGGGTTTATTCCCTCCTGTTGCAGATGACATGCTTTATCAGGGCTTCTGCAAGACGTGTCTCCACCCTGCGGGTGATGATGACTAGATCACTTGGGCGTGATCATCTTTATGTACTTTCCTCATGCTTTTGCGGGTTGTCGATCATCTAGGCTGGCAGTACTTAATTAACTAGTGTGTGTTATGCTTCCGCTACTTTCAAACTTGGTTTGTAATAACTGCTACTCCGTTTGTGTAAACTTATTTCAGCACTACTTGTGAAATGTAACGTATGATGTTGTATGTTGAATGATGCGATCCTGGTTGTAAGCAGTTTGGTTTGAAATCCTTCGTGATTTCGATTGACTACCGAGATTATATGGGCTCAAGTTCGAAAATTTGAGCGCTTCGGTGCTTGTTTTTGTACTTGTGCTCTTATAATTTGGTCGGTTCTGTTACAGATGCCATGATGGACATAATCAACGATGGCAATGAAGTACAATATGACGGAGCCGATGAGAACCCTGACGGCATCGATGACGGTAGTCAGTACCTTAACCCTGACTTGTATGAAGAGGAAGAAAATATCATGCAAGACAATGCTGGCGAGGTATATATACAATCTCTTATGTATATATACATGGAATTCAAAATGATTTCCTTTTTTGTATAAGTAGATTTATTTAAATATTTGTGTTTATACATATGTAGCCCTCTGGCTCGACGACAACCACGGGGAAGAGCAGAAATGTACGAGGCCCGAAGAAGCCGTTGGAGGGTCGGTTCCTTATCTCGGATTTCGAGAAGAATACAGGCAAGCCACTTGGACCACATGCAAGGAAGTTTGTGGCCCACTTAGGGTACCTTGTAAGAGATAGGATCCCGATCAATGCTCGTGAATGTAAGGAAAAGAAAGGGGCACCTCATATTAGTTTTGTCTCCGATCGTGACAAGGACCTAGTCTGGCGTGATGTGTTGCTGCATTTCGGGCTCGACACAAATGATGAAGAGTTGAAGAAGAGAGTTCAGGACTGGTCTATGAAGAAGATGGCTACACAATTCCAGTGCTAGAAGAAGAATCTATATAATAAGTTTATCAAGAAGAACCTCACTCCAGATTTCAGCACTCAGGCCTACGTCAAGTTGCGGTCGTTTTGGGGTGAGTTTGTACAGTTCAAGACATCGGAAGAGGGTGAGGAACAGGTGAGAAAGAACCAAGAGAATGCCCGACATAAGAAATATCACCATCGCTTGGGATCAGGTGGCTACCCTAGTGCTATTCCTAAGTGGGAAAGATTGGAACAGGAGATAGTCGACAAGGGGATGGAACCAGAACCAATCGACTGGCCTGAGCGTGCCAAGTATTGGTTTTTCGGTCATGGGGGCACCCTGGACCCAGAGACCGAAAAGGTAGTGTTTGGGCAAAAACTCCAAAGAGCAGCAGAAAGATTTGCTTACGCTCGATCCACCACCCAAAGTGGACAATGGCAGCCGAAGAGAGAAGGATGAGCTGACATTTGCCCTGGAGAATCCTGAACACGGTGGGCGAACGAGAGGCTATGGGGAGTTGTCATGGGAGCATGCCTTCCCTCTAGACAGAGACACCTATAGAAGCCGACAGAGAAAGAAGGAAGAGGAGGCAGAGCGGCTGCGCAGTCTGGAGGAGCAAGTTCTTCAGCAACGTGAAGAGGTTCGTCAGGCAAAAGAGCGAGAAAAAACACTTGAAGCCAGAATGAATGAGGAAATCAAAAGGCAAGTGCAGATAGCAGTAAGTTCCCTCCAAAGGTCGTTATCGGAGCTGGTCGCAGTCAACATCAGCCCCCCTGGTCAGTTGAAAAGCAATTGCACTTCCACGGAGGTGCCAGTACCTCAAGATGACGCAGGGCTGCGCTTCCCGGTGGATGACATCACCGCTCCTTTCACAACATGTGAGTTGCATATTCAGGAGGGGAATGCCACAGTCATGGTGCCTACTGGTGTTGTATCTCCTATCGACCCTACGAAGACACCAAGAATCCACACGACAGTAATACCACTTGGATATGCTAGCGTCTCGGTGGATAGAGTTGTCAAAGGCTATAGCAATGTGCCTCTTGACATTGAAGGTGGTGATGGAGAGAAGACCTTAGGAGAAGCGGAGAAGGCATTCATATGTTGGCACAAGCGCTACATCATTATTCCTAGGGCGTCAACTCCTCTCCCTCAACAACAACCGAACCCTAGGTGCGGATGAAAGTGAACGAAATTTTTTTTCACTAATTATGTATTGGATTAAATTATGGTTTACTCATATATACCTCGATAATTGTTTTCACAGCAGGACCTCCCCCAACCTAAGTCCAATTATCAATTCACCACTTGGTCACAGTGCTGCAGACGATGACAATGCAGTGGAAGACACGGCTGCATCCCCACCGGCTCAATCTCCTCCACAACCGGCTCCAGCGCCACCACCATAGCCTCCAACACCGCCACCGGCCAAGTCTCCTCCACAATCGGCTCCAGCGCCGCCACCACAGCCTCCAACGCCGACACCGGCCGCCTCATCGGCACTGGCCGACCCACCGGGAAAGAAGAGGACCGCCCCACAAACAAAGGGGTCGGCCCCACCTCCGCTGAAGAAGAAAGGCTCTGCGAGGACACCAGCTATCCCACAGATGACGAAGCTTTCATATGAGAAGACTACGGAGGAACTGGATGCTTCTGTGAAAATGGATGTGGACAAATTCTTCTCTCATTGTCAGGCTACAAGTCGAGTGAAGCGAAACCCGGAGAAGCCATACTTATGCATCCCTCCAGAGAAGCTAAGGCGAACAATAGACGCTCACCAGACAAAGCAACGTGCTGATCATAAGAAGCATTCGCCACTGTCCGACTATGACCGTACGATCTCTAAATCAATTCAGGCAAAGAAGAAGAAAGAGAAGATGGCACAGATGGGTGTTGCATAGCTCAGGGAACA
Source organism: Saccharum hybrid cultivar R570 (assembly GCA_038087645.1). Classification (NCBI taxonomy): domain Eukaryota; kingdom Viridiplantae; phylum Streptophyta; class Magnoliopsida; order Poales; family Poaceae; genus Saccharum; species Saccharum hybrid cultivar. The sequence continues at coordinate 1,624,124 of JAQSUU010000365.1, read as the reverse complement.
AGCACAGCAATCAGTGCCACCACTGCTAGTTGGGAATCAATATGGTTCAAACATGAGCATGCTAGATCAAATACCCGATGATGTGCAAATGGATCAGTTCGAAACATCCATTCATGAGAGCGGTCTATCCTGGGATGAAGTGCTCGGCATCAGAAATGTGCCATCTTTAGAGGAAGTTGATGAGTGAAAGAAGGAATATAAATATGGCAAGAGTCTATACAACCCTGCAAAGCTATATGAACTTGGTACGCAAATGTACAAGTTACACGAGTGGTATAGGGGCGCGTGTGCTGGAGGAGAACATGACTGGATTGGTGTCAAAGTAAGAAACCATCACTACTTTCGTGGCAGTGATGTCATGTGGATCCAGTTTAATGAGTTACACCAGCTATGCCACATGGACAGTCTAGACAAATCTCTCTTGAGCTGCTACTGTCTGTAAGTGATTCTTTCTTTTAATAATCTCACTCTAGCATATGTATATGTATAAGTAATAATTATGCTCACACTAGCTAGCGTGTCTATACATATGCAGAATCATGATGCGAGACCTCAGAGACAGAAACGACAAGCGGATTGGTTTTATTGATCCGTATGTCGTATACAAGGACACAGTGACCCCTAATCCTAACAATCAGAGGCCGACTGAAATAGAAAGGAACCTCCGGCGATTCTTGTATAACAAAAGGGACAGAGGATCAATACTCTTCCCCTATAACATGGGTAAAATGTTGTTATCGTGTGCACATTTTATTTTACTTAGTCAATCCAGCATAAAGATATATATATTGACTGATCTATAAACAAATGCAGGGGTCACTGGATACTAATTGTCATTGAACTTGATAGTCAACATCTATATGTCTGGGACTCGTTGAGAAAACCACAAACAGATTACCAAGATATGATAGACATGATCCAGAGGTAAATACTTCAATTCGATCTTTTAAATATTGATGTCTGCTCTTTTACTCTGCAATAGTTAATTAATGATCCAATTATTGGGCAGGGCTTGGGCTTGGTTGGTCGAAAAACATCGTCCGAATCTGAAAGCGCCACTTTCTGGTCCTATTTTACTGAGGATAAGTTGTACTAAGCTCCCCGTATCTTTAACTTATCATGATTCGGCTCACACGTAGCATGAGACAAGACTAATCTTTTTATATCTTACAGTGGGTGGCCGTACAGCCAAAAGGTATCAATTTATGTGGATACTATGTTTGAGAGTACATGAGGGTGTACCTCAAAAGAACTCGTAAAGAGACGGAGAAAGTAAGTACCATGCATGTATATATAATAAATCCATATCTTGTTTATTTGTTGCTACTAAATAAATCTTATATATATTAATACCTTTTTCTTTAATTAATGCAAATTGAAGGAGAATTATGTAAAGAATCAGGTGTTGGAGATGGTCCTGCTCAATGGAATCCAAGAGACAATCGCCGGATTCATCAACGACCACGTCCTCCCGAAAGACGCCGAGTTCTACTACAACCCTGCGTCGCCATTGAGACCAAACCAGGACGAAAGCTTGTATGACATTAGTTAAGTGGTGGAAAAACATGCACATATGACCTTTAAGTGGCGGACAAACACTTAACTGTACAATGTTGTAAATTTTATGTGCATGTACATATATTATACATAAGTATAGCTCTATAATATATATAGTTTCGTAGTATATTTATGTGTAATAACGCTCGAAACTAAATTATAGGTCTAGCGTATACGTATATTAGCAGCGAAGAATACATTTGAAAACCTATTGTAATTGAAAAACCAAAATCAATAATGATTTGAATTGGAAACAAAAAACGAAAAAATAACCTTTAGTCCCGGTTGGTAATACTAACCGGGACTAAAAAGGCCTGCGACGTGGCTCAGACTGGCGAGCCTTTTAGTCCCGGTTGGTAATACCAACCGGGACTAAAGGCCCTTTAGTCCCGGGCCGCGGAGCCAGGAATAAAGGTGGGACATTTAGTCTCGAACCCTTAGTACCGGCTCCGGAGCCGAGACGAAATGTTGTTTAGACCCGAGACAAAAGGTCAACTCTGTAGTAGTGTGATGTGTTTGTTACTCATGAAGAACAAACATGCGACGAAGCCACAACATGTGTGTTGAAGCAGAAGCTGGGGATCGCTGACATGCCGCAGGGTCCGGACCCTATAGCCTTAGACAGTATCAAGGCCTTCTTCGCTGAGCCATTGTCGTCCTCCAAACCAGAGGCTCTCCAGGCGCTCTTCGCTCCAGACTTCGATCCGGTTGCCATGGAGTTAAACCTCACTGGCTTCGAGCACGACGCTTTTTAGCCGTTGAGTTCAGGGCCTGTTGTGTTTGCCCTTTGTGCTGCGTAGTTTCTTTTCCTGTGTAATCACAACTTTGTAAGCTCTGTTAGTCGTTTTGGTTCGATAATCACAAATTATCGTCTCAATCTTAATTTGTAAAACTCACCTTCTACTTAATGAATACCGTGCCTATGGCACGTTGGAGAAAAGAAGCCACAGCATGTTGCGTCTAGCAAGCCTCCTCAAAGGCCTCGTCGGTAGGGCGGTGTTCGCTTTAATCTGCTTCAAATATGTGGAAAATCCCAATTAAACTCGCTACTTCTCATGGTGTATTGGTGTGTGAGTGTGTGTGAGAGAAAGTTGCGAATAATGAATCTTTTCCCTACTTTCTTTTATACGCCACGAGCACTACTTTGTTGTGGCAATACGACACTCCTGCTCCTGATTGCAGATTGATGGGTCCTGGCCGATAAATGATTCAGGTCTCTGTTGTGACTACTGACTAACTAATTTTGGCTGCCATGCCAGAGTGCCTGCTTATACTAGGTCCACGGTCCACCACAGTCCACCGGACGACAAGCAACAGTGTACATACTGACATACATGTATTAAGCTGCAAATCTATCATGTGATAAACAAGCTACCCCTCTTAATTATTCAGGAAAAAACTTCAGCATGAAGATGGCCTATACACAGTCGACTCATCATGACTAGGACACTTCCAAACATGTCCTGAAATCCAGAGTATCACAGGGCAATTCCTAGCCACTACGAAATATGTACTTTATCTTAGAGTTATCTTGAAGTTAATATAAGTGCCATCTACTCGACTACTTTTGTTCTCTTCTGAGGGGACGTTTGGTTTCTAATGAATGCTACTCTAATCAGTTTGATGGAGAGAATAATATTATCCCGTTTCTGTCTTTTGTGTGCAGACTTATAATTGGTCGTGGAGCCCGCCCAGCCTGAATTTAAGGGCACTGGGGCACCCTTTAGCAACACATATTATTGTTCATTAGGAACCAAGAAATTGAACTGTACTAAGTTCTCTCTAGCTGCATCCTGACATTTCAACCTACAACCAGGCTTCGTCTCTATTAGCGTATTCTATTAAGGCGCGACAGCGGCAATATTATTATTACAGAATCACTTGGGGTTTTTAAACTTCTTCGTCCAATCGTCCATGCATGTCTATAGGAACAATGGAGCTTGAAGTGGATTTATCTAGAAAGTCTTGCTACTCGTGTGCTGCAACAATTGGTATATACTAATATACATCCACGCTCAAATTGAATCGATGGAGTGATGAGCACTTGTGCTTGAGCCCTGTTCGCTTGGCTTATCAGCCGTACTTTTTTAGCGAAAAAACAGTGTTTTCTCTTACGACAAATTAACTGACAGTACTTTTCAGCCTACCTTTTCAGCAAAGCGAACATGTCCCTGGTATCCAGTAGAACCATTAGCACGTTTAGGATCAGGCCCCGTCCGGTGTGGTCAAGGCTAAGACCGCGTTTGGTGGTCGCTGTTTATTATCCCCCTGATGATGAGCCGAACCCTTGTTTGTTCCGTTGCTGAAACAATTATTGCGCCAAACAAACAGGGTGTCGATCGTGGAATAATGCGGTTAAGCGTGGCGTGTTTGTGCGTGTCACGCAGCTGCAGCTTGAGGACTAGACTACAGGAACAGGATCCCCCTGTGGTACTTCGGCATTCGGCATGCTGAGTTCTCTCGCTCACTGTACGTGTTGAGTACGAGTAGCAATAGCTAGTGCTGGTCATTAACAAATGGCAAGTGGAAGATTACACTGAGGTCGTAAAGCCGGATAGCGAGTTGCCAACAATGCTAGCCCACCACCAGCATTGTGCAAACGGCAAAGGGGCTGCTGGAGGAGGAATCGAAGAGGGACTCCTCGCCCTTTTTCTATTGCCGCCCTGGTCGGCCATTGCGCTGCAACTGCCGGCGTTCTAGATTAACGCTTTGAGCATGGTTTGTTTGAGTAACTGCGAAGTAGTTCCTGGCCGTGCAAAGCGGGGACAGCCACAGTTCACAGGCCGCCTGTTCGGTAGTGGGTACAGGGGTACGTGCGTGACGAGAAAGGCTTTGGGGGCACTTCAGTGTGTGCCCTTGTCTTCTCTTGGCCTAATCAGAATCATGAGCATAAGCCGATGATTGATTAATTAAATGATTAGGAGACATAATCAGTGACCAGAGGTATCTAGCTAGCTCCTTTGACCTTTTTGGCACCGCATGCAGGAGCGGTTAGGGGCGACCGAATTGGATTATCTCAGTCTCCTCCTTTTGTGAGTTACTAGTACTGATCAATCTTGAGGTGCAGTCCGAAAGAGTAGCCAGGAGAAGTCATGTCGTGTAGGTAAAGTAGGGTTGCTGACTTGCTGTTTGGTAAAGCAGCTCGAAAACGCAGTCAAAGCCGATGCTGTTCAGGCTTCAGAATGCCGCAAACTCATTAACATCACCAACCATGACTGTTCCTTTTGACACTGATGTGCTACTATTCCTCGTGTCGGCTACCAGCCCGTCGGGCCACACACAGCCCATGGAGGTCCACGCCTACGTTTCTGTGGAACAGTGGCCTCTGTGGAATCCGGTTCGTTGGGCCACAGTGCCACCCGTCCTCCCCAGGAAAGGAAGGCCCACTGCGTGGCCTGGCCTGCCGCCAGGGGCGACTAAGGTCCGACCGCGCAGCCGTCCCAGGAAAAAAAATATTTTGGTCCTGCGCGTGGTTCTGGCAATCGGGCCGATTTCAGTTTTATTATTATTGGGCCTTCCACTCCGCGCATGGTCCCGTACGCCCTCATGCCGCCTGTTGTTGCGCTACCTGTACGGGCCTCCTTTTTTCTCGATAGAAAGAAAATAGAATGAGCAAGCAAAAAATAGTGTGAATTCAGGGGTTCTAAGAATGTAAACCTCCTACCACTACAACACATGGACGTTTGTGTTAGATATAAAGTATTATTTTATTATTAATTCTACCGAACCATTTAAATCTAAGAAAAACCTTCCATGTCACAAGAATAATATTAAGTTTCAAAAAGCAAACAAAAATAATATTCTAAACTAAAAATATACCACAAGGAATTCCATGAAATAAGGAAAAATATATGTAATAGGAAACTAAACAAGGAAGAATGAGAAAGCAAAGTAAAAAAAATGGCATGTACGACCAAAAACGAAAAAAGAAAATAATAATCAAATGCAGATGAGTGGAAGAAAAAATGAAATATAATAGGAAAGAACATAATAAAAAAATACATAGAATATCACATGAATACTACTAAAATAACCTAAAATCTACCATATAACATTGCACGAGTACTATGTTAATACCATACTCAAAGATTATCGTAGAACATCCCATCCATACTGCACGAACATCACAAAATACATCATACAATATCACATGTATACTATGAGTGCAACAAGACATATGGAGAACTAGAAATAATAAAAAGAAAAAACTTGTAACAAAAGAAAATAAAAAAAGAATATCACATGGATATTACTTAATGAACAACCTAATAATATATCATAGAGCATCTGACAAGTGACATCTCGCAAGCACCATTGTGAATACTCAAAAATAATCATAGAACATCTTATCTATAATATGTGAACATCCGAAGACACATCGTAGAACGTCACATGTATACTATGCGAACACTATAGATGTAGCTTATGGAAATATATGAATTAAAAGACTAAAAGATGCATAATAGGAAAAACAAAAAGAAACAAAAGAAAAAAAAACTATACAACAGTGGAAATAAAATGAAATTACGAAATAAAGAATGAAAAAAAAGAAAATAATAATCAAATCTAAATAAGTGGAAGGAAGAATATATATAATGTGGAACAATAATGTAATAAAAACACTTAAAATATCACATGGATACTACTAGAACGACCTAAAATATACATAGAACATGTCACGAGTACTATATGAATACTTAAACATAATCGTGGAACATGACATTTATACCAAGTCACAAAAATAATGAAAAGAAAAAAATATAATAGAGAAAAATTAAAAGAACATTACACTTGTATAATCTAAAAATATATCACAAAACATCTCATAGGCGCTATATGAATGTTCACAAATAATCACTTATACTATGACAACATTCAAAAATTTATCATTAAACATTACATGTGTACTTCAGAAACATCATATGTAAAATAATTATTTATAATAAAAAATAAGTAAAAATAAAATAAAAAGATAAAAAGGAAATAAGAATAAAATTTAACATAGAAAATAAAAAAATGAAAAGGATAAGAACAACAACTTAAATAGAACTTTAGAAAATAATGAAGAGAGTAAGACAACAATAAGTAAAAAGGCAAATTAGAAAAAAAAAATAAAGGAAAAATAAAAGTTAAACAACGACTTAAATAGAAAAGAAAAGTGAAATAAAGAGGAAGCACAATATTAAGAATAAGGAAAATAGAAAAGGATAAGAAAAAGTAAAATAAAAATGAGAGTAGAAAATAATTTAAATAGAAAAGGGAATGAAATAAAAAGAGAAGTAAATATTAAGAAAAGAGAAAGGAAAAAAAGAAAAAGGTAAAAAAAAAAAGAAAAAAGAAGAAAGAAAAAGGAAAAGAAAAAATAAAATAAAGATGGTGTAAATAGAAAAGTAAAATCAAATAAAAATAAAAGAATGAGTAAAAATAAAAGAAAAGAAAAAAAAGAAGTAACGGACAAAAGAAAGGTCAACCTGACCCCAAATCTAACTAGTATAGACACGAAGTCATAGTGAGACGCACTCCCTCCAGTTTCTTAGAAATGTCGTTTTGAGGTTGTCTTAAGTCAAACATTTTAAATTTTTATTATAAATAATTTTTTTTGGTTGAGTTTGAAAATATAAAAGTGATGTAAGTAGATTTATCTCGAAATGTAGTTTCATAAAAATATATATTGACTATATTTTATAATATTTTATAGCAAAAAGTAATGGTCAAAATTGTTTTTGGAGACTGTATCACTGTCCAAAACGATATCCCTTAGGAAACCAGTGGGAGTAAATAATTTTTAGGGCCCCTTTAGATCGTAGGATTAGCATAGGAATTCTGTAGGATTTGGAATCTTTTAGAATTTTTCCTATAGCTGCCTTTGGTTCACAGAAAAAGGAAATATTCCATAGGATTGGATTCCTACTATTCAGTTTCAAAGGAAAGTAAACAAAGCTTAGACCTAATGGAAACTTTCAAGGCACGAAAGGAAACGACTCAGCGCGCTCGCACATCTGTTCGCCCGTCCATCCATTGCCTCGCCACTGAGCCCAAGCCTAGCTGCAAGTCCGGCCCCTCCGCTCCAATCCTTCCCTATGTTGCGTCGCCGCCGCCCTCATACCAAATGGCTAGAGGGGGTGAATAGCCTATTTAAATTTTTTACAAGCTTCACTAAACAATAAAGTTAGTATATAAGATGGCGAAGCTAATTCGCTAATTCTAGCACTAGCTCAACTACTTTTATGCAAGCCACAAATATAATTCTAGAGCAAGGCTAAGATCTCTAGTTCATACCAACAAAGCTAAGTTTCTAAACTAATTACTCCTAAGTGATACAAACTACTCTAAACACACTAGACAAAACATAGTGCATGAATGTAAAAGGGAGGTGAATTGATTCTTATACCGACGGTGTAGAGATGCGATGTATCCAAAGAATCAATCACACACAATCACAATGAGAATCATCGGCAAGAGATGACACAAGAATTTTTACCGAGGTTCACTTGCTTCCCGGTAAGCTACTCCTCGTTGTGGCGATACACCCACTTGATGGATCGCGAGCTAATCAACTATCAAGAGTTGAACCCTCAGCGAGTGCCGCGCATCCACTCACAAGATGGGGATCTTCCAAGCCACGAGCTCCACTAGAGTAGCCAATTCGCGAACTCCCGCGGGGAAGGCTCAAGAACCCCTCACAATCACTTGGCGATGCTCGAAATAATATCCAATCACGAGCTCAACACCACCGCTGCTCCAAACCGTCTAGAATGTCAGGAAACACCCAAGAGTAACAAGCAATCCGCAGCAAACTCAAGAATCAAGTGTCATTAGATGCAACTCTCAACGCAATGCACTTGAATCTCACTCAATTTCTCTCGAGTATGCAATCAAGCAAGGAGATAAGTGGAAGAGAAGTTCTCTAGCTCAAAGTATGTCTTAAGTGTTCAAAGAGTCAAGAGGCCACAACCCAAACCCGGCCATCATCTATTTATAGCGAAGGAGTAAGCAACTAGCCGCTACAAGACAACGCAGTGAAAATCGTGATGACCGGACGCACCGGTCAGGGTGGCCGGACACATCCGATCACTACAGGACAAACAGCAACAGTGCGCGTCAGAGAGAGCCATTGTCGTGACCGGACGCGCTACACCGTTTGACCGGACGCACTGCACCCCGCGTTCGATTGGAGTCTAGAGAGCTCCTCGCACGATCGGACGCGTTCGATCGCACGTGACTGGACGCACCACCGCGTCCGATCGGCACTGAGACACGCGTTGCCTACTAGGAGTGTGACCAGACGCTCTGGATCCGTAAGGGACCGGATGCGCCAGTCCGCGACCTTCACGCGTGCGTCTCTGCCTGTGGTTTGAACTGACCGGACGCGCAGGTCCACCCTGGACCGTGTCCGGTTGGAGTTTTTCAGAGATAAATAATCCAGACTTTCGCCACCTTTTCTCACCTCCAGTGCAATAGAAAATAGGCATTTTATTTCCTCGAAAACGTCTGAATGTGCTAATACCACCAAGTGTACGCCTGAATGTGCTAACCCCAAACCCCTCTCTACCGTTCAAACTCCGTCGCCTTCGCAAATGTGCTAACACCACCAAGTGTACACTATCATGTGCATGCGTGTTAGCATTTTCACCATCATTTTTTAAGGCGTTATGTTAGCCTTCTACTAGATCCTAATGCATATGCTCAAGATGATGACCTAGTAGCACTTGATTTACGAGCTAACCCTGATTGCCCCTCTTGATAGTCGGCTATCAATCCTAAACCCGGTCAATCACTTCTCTACTCATCTTAGACCGGCAAAAGTAAACCCTATGATTATACCTTTGCCTTAATCACTTAGTTCCATGTCCATCTCCATATACTTGATCACCTTGATCATCCTTTTATGTGCATCTCCACATCTTGTGATCTTATGGCCATCACTTCATGCAACATGCTCCTTCATCACGTGTGTTTCTTATGCCTTACTCATTCCACTTGATACAATAGCATTAGCAACTTGGTGTCATTAATTACCAAAACCAAATTTGGGCTTTCACGCCCGTGGCCCAGTCCCACCCTACTCTGCTCCACTGCGGAAGAAGATGATAGTAGCCCGCAACGTGACCTAGGATGCATATCTAGCGTGGAGGTTGCTCGGGGTCGGGGTGATCATTGGCTGCTCGGATCTGGGCAGAGCTAACTTACAGCCTGTTCGCTTAAGATTATCAGTCAGATCAGTCAGTCATTCAACAGTGGTTTTCGCTCAAAAAAACCAATCACATCAACCAGATTTTAGTCCAAGGAGTGATTGACTCGGTTTAATTAGCTGGCTTGTCGATATCTGTTGTAAATCTATATCTAATAATAAAGAGGCAATGCAAATAATGTTTTTCAATTCTAAACTAAGAAGAGTGATGTTGAGCAGTGTTTTTTCAATTTCAAACTAAAAAAGTGATGTCGAGTAGTTAGAGGAGGTTGGACAAAAAATGGGGGTGAAAAATTTTACCTCTTTATTATTAGGTATAGATTTTTGTTTTCTTTATCTTTTTATAGTTTTTTTATTTCTTTTCTCTTACTCTAATTAATTTCTTTTATTTATTTCATTTTCGTTTTCATGGTTTTTTTTTCTTTTCTACTATTTACTTTCTTCTTTGTTTTGTAGTTTTTTCACTTTATTTTTCATTTTATATTTTTATTAAACTCTAATTTTTATTTAATCATTTTCATGTTCTATGTTTTTAAGTTTTTTTTATTTCATATGCTATATGAGGTACATATCATCTTCATGTAGTATGGGCGTGGAATTTTTCTATTTTTCTTTTTCTCTTTCTTATTTAAGTTATTCAATTTTTCTATATACTTAGCATTTATTATTCATGTTTTTTTATTGTCTTCTTTGTTATTTTAATTTAGTTCATTAGTTTAATAATTTATTTTTTTACTTTGTTATTTCCTAAATTTCATGTGGTATATGTAATGTCCACATAGTGTACATGTGATGTTTGATATTTTTTGTGATGTTCCTGTGGTATATATATAATGAGTATATAATATGTGATGTTCACGTAGTATACATGTGATGTTCTATAATGTATTTTATGTATTCAATAATTATGGATGTGATGTTCTTTTAAATTTATGCTATTTCGTGTCTTTTATTTTTATTCCTTATGCTTTGTTATATCTTTTATTACTTTTTGCTTCTATTTATGTTATGTTATTTGTCTATTTCTATATATGTTATAACTCTTGTTATTTATGTTTTTAATCCTAAACTTGCAAAATATGACGGGAGCAAACAAACGTTCGTAGAAAATGATAACTTTGTTTTATATATATATATATATATATATATATATATATATATATATATATATATATATATATATATTTGTGTTTTATTCTTTCTATAAAATTTAAAAGCTATAATTTAATTTATGCACATACACAAACGCGCACGTAGCTGCTCTCACGCCGATGTATAGAAAGAAGCATCTAGGCATGGTGATTGTGTTGGCGAGCGAGATGAACATCATGCTCACCAACGCACACGTCAGCTGGTGCACCGCCATGCCTAGGCCGGCGCCCTGTGCGTGTAGGCGCAACGCCATGATCTTGGCGCTATACATGCCCGCAGAGGCCCAAACCCGATGGAGAGCGCTACCATGAAGGCTAGAGCCAACAAGACGCTGGTCGCCATGCTTGCGGCTGACGCCACACCAACACAACCATGGACGCAGCCACGCTAGCCGTGCTAGCGTGGAGGAGCGGCCGCCGACTGAGGTGGTCCGAGAAGAGGGGTGGCCACTAGGACGAAGCACATCTTGATGACGTCGACGTTGACGGTGGCACCGAGGACGGCCTTGTTAGACGACATGTCGGCCTTGCGGAACACCAGTGGACTGTAGAGCACGATAGCATCGGATGCTTGTTGGAAGAAGTTCATGCCGACCATGCAGATGAGGATGATCCAGTGCACGCTCGCATGTTGCGTCCGTCACTATCACTAACTTGTGGCTCCTTGATGGCCTGCTTGATATCCTCGAGGTGCAGGTTGGCCTCAGATCGGGGTCTCCGAGGTGCGCACAAGCACCGCACGCATTGGCATGGCGTCCGCGCATCACGAGCCACCGTGGCGACTCTAGCATGGTGAGCTCCACCGGCGTAAGCACGCCCACAGCGTACATGATATCCCAGCCAAGGTGCACTGGGGCAAGCTGGTAAAAGACATGTACTTGGACACGTAGCTATAAGAAGTAAATATAAGACAAACTTAGTTTGATCCGTGTCGAGAATTCGCAAATGAATCGTTGTCCTACTAGGACACCTTTCTTAGTATAATCGTGTTCTTTAAATTTTTAATATATAGATTTGTTTAGTAGAACACATATTCAAGTTTTATTTAACTTATTTTAGGGAGTTAAAAATTTAAGGGACATGCTATACATCAGGCGCCTGAAAACGGCGTGACTCTGGCGATGATGCTGAGTCGTCCGAGCATTCAGCGTCGCCTGAAGTGTGCCGCTCTTTCAGTCGACTGAACGATGGGAAACGTGAAAATTTAAATATCCTTTGTTCAATAGAGCACATATCCTATTTGTATTCATGCTAAAGAGTTAGAAATTAAAATATCCTTTTTTTTTAATAAAACACATATTTGAGTTGTATTCATGCTAGGGATTCGTTGCTTGGCTCTCTTTCGTTAGCGAGACTATGTGAATTGTGTCCGTGTGTGTGAGCACGACTTATGAGTCCGGGTAAATACACAACTTAATACATTTTGGAATGAGGTATTCTAACTCGTATGAGCACGTGTTATATATTATCGAGTAATTAGAGAGATGGACCCAAAAAATAGACGGACAAACAAAATAGGATAATCTCTTTATTATTAGATATAGATATGAAACTTTGTTTTTCTAAACTTAGAACGTCTGTTTTAGGAAGGTAGAACATCTTATCTTGAGATCCAGAACAGCGCATTTTCTCAATAAAATAAAAATATTCTATTTTTATAAGATAAATATTTGTTAATAAAATTTTATATATTTATGTGGGTCTTGTTTTGAAGGATTTATTGTAACAAATACAATGGTAAATTCAAATTTTAATTTCGATTCTTAGTTTAGCGACTAAAGCTTTTAAAACTTTATAGAAAACTTTGGCACACTTTCTAGGCACTGTGCGTATATGTAGAAACACCGTTCAGCAGCCTGCATGCAGCTCTCGATGCTGGGCAGGCCATGCTTGGACGCGTGGAATTGGGCCATACACGGACTTGCGGGCGTGGGCCGGCGTGGGCGCGAAAAGCCGAAAAGCTGGTCGGCGCGATGCTCGGTGCCGTCGGTGCAAGGCATGAGATCGTTGCCGACTGGTCGGCGCGCCGATCACCGCCCGCGAGCGCAGCTGCAACCATACGAGATTTCGGCCCATGCGTGCAAGCGCAGCCCACAGTCCACCCAGGTTTTGCGCCAGCGACGCATTCCGCGCGGGTGGCTCGTGTGGTTCCGTGGACGCATTTCTGGTACGTACATGTTTCTCTCTCTTTTTTGCTTTCGTATTATTATGTTTCTTTTTTCTATGGGTTTTTATTCTTATTTTTATTTCTTTATTTTTTATAATATTTATTTGTATCTCTAAATTTTAATTATTTGTTTTATGCTTTTTAATTTTTCTTTTTCCTTTCTTTCATTCCTTTTCTTTTTCTTTTTCTTTTTTCCTTTTCCTTTTTTCTTTTATGTGGTATTTTATTCTTCTTATCATTTTATTTATTTTTTATTGTTTAATTTTATTCATTTTTTACTCTAATTATTTTTTATTTCATTTTTATTTGCAAGTTTTAAATTATATTTTATGTAGATTTTTTTCATTTTCTATTTGCATTTTACTATAGTTTTTTATTTTAACCATTTTCATATCTTACTTTTTTATTTTCAAGTTTTTTTATTTCATATGTTAGATGGGATATCTATCATGCTTGCATGGTATATATGTGATTTCATCAATTTTTCTTTTCCTTTTCTTATTAAAGGTATGCATTTTTTCTATATATTTAGCATTTGTTATTCATGTTTTTATTTGCATTTTTGTTCTTTGTTATTTGGCTCTAATTAATTACTTTACTAATTTTATTTTTTAATTTTCTAATTTTTACATTTAACGATATATGTGATGTTCAATGAGTATACATATGATGTTCTATGCTATATTTTGTAATGTCCGCATAATATAAATGTGATGTATTTATGTTGTTTAGTAGTACACATGTGATGTTTTATGCTATGTTTATTTTTATTTTAAAATTTTCAATGTTTCATGAGATATATGTGGTGTTTGCATAGTATATATGTGATGTTCACATTGTATACATATGACGTTCTATGATGTATTTTGTGGTGTTCACGTAATACACATGTGATGTTCTACAATATATTTATTCTGGCATGTTTAGGTAATACAAATGGGATGTTCTACGGTACATATTAGTTTACTAGGATCATGCCCGTGCGTTGCAACGAGAATAAAAAAACAAAAGACCAAAGACCATGATTTTTGAAATTTCAATGTGTTGTGTACCATTACCAAAAATGATATACAAGTCATCAATTCCAGATGTTCAATAATGTTTCTTTAAATCGTTATTGAGTGTCAGATGCTCAAAAGTCAAATGGGAATGGGGAAAAAGGTCATCAACCCCTCTGATGTGTCTTTCAAACAAAAAGTGGCTGTTGCACATATAGAAACTGAGAGCACACATGGCAAAATACAGTAGTAGAAGGCTTGTCTTGCAAGCATCACTCACTCTATATTTGCTTACATAGTCTATAATGTCAAAATCAAACACAAAGGCTTAATTTGCTTACATGGTTACTTTATATGCAAGCTCAATACTGTACACAATCATACACACGCAAACCCATTTAGGCACTCACTCAGTTAGGAGAGAAATGATCAACAGTCAAAGAAGAATAAACCAAAATTGTACATGCAATCAAAAGTTGAAAACTCAAGTCTCAAAAATGTTGTATATATCATAATATATCACACACTATGTAGATCACCAATGACAACTAAATGTACATACATAAGAATTATTTGCTAAGATTAGCGTCCCACTGTCCCTGAAACTAATAAAAACTACGAATACATGTGGCACTGTAATTAACAATAGAAAACCCTACCACCCTGTTTGTCCAATGGGATTCACACATGTGCAGCATCTGTGGCAAAAAGAAACATAATGGATGGATGCATTGCATGCAAATATTAGTGCTTGAGAAAGATTTAGGATAACATAATACAATAAGAGGACAACACATGAGAGAAACTACTGTAGATAGGCATCAACCTATGAAAAAACAAGAGCAAATCCCCTAAGAGCCATTAAAAAAGATGGTGTTTCCCTAGTAGCCACTAGAAAATTTCATGTTCCCTCCATGCCACCAGTTTATTTTCATCGAGTCCTATAAACCACTGTTGTGACGTTCGTATGTGGCTTGAGTTGTTTCAGTGTACCTAGGTGGCCATTTTTTTAGGATAATGGCCATCTTACCCCTACGTGGTGAATAGACCGTGGCTACTCGGACTTCTCCTCCCTCACTCGCTCGACTTTCCCAGGAGCGCGCTCGTTTCCCGGTTTTGTGTCCACTGAAACCCTAGCACTAGCAGCACGGCGGCGGCGGCGCGTAGGCTGTAGCGTGCGAGGGTGGCGGCATACACATAACCTGAACTGGTGTTGCTCGAGGCCCTCCGATCCTCGGTGTCCACGGTCGTGGCCGTGCCGTCGCGCCGTGCCAGCTCCAGGCAAGGGACCCGCGATTCGCTAGACCTTGCAGCCTCTTCCTGCCGAGCGCACCATGTGCTTGCTGACATGCAGGTGATACTGTCACCGGAGGCTGACGCTTTTTGTGGTGGTTGCAGGAAGTGGAGAGCGTCGTGCAGGCTCTCGAGGCCCTGGGAGGCGTTCCTGATCTGGTGAGATAATAATCTCATCAGCTTACCCGTGATACTTAGTGAGTTAGTTGTTAATTAGTGAAGTGAACTATCGAAGATTAATGCTTCAGATGCCAATTAACAAATGTGTTAACTTAAGTCTTCTATATTTAAATTGAAGCCGACTGAATACAGAAATTCTGCTGAAGTTTGAACTAGTGGCTTTACTGCCTTAAGCGATAATATGCTAGAGCCGAAGCTTCCTCTACTTATGAGATTATTTAGAGCTTCGTATGATATATCCTTGCACAGAATAAATCAGATCATGTAATTAAGATTATAGACTCCACAAGCTTAACTGAATGACACCATTGTTCCTTTTGGTAGAATTGGTTTGATTTGACAATGAACATCTGGAGCAGCTAAGCTCTAATTCTGGTAAGGCATTGCATTGATTTAGAATTCAAGATAAGTGACTCAGGGAGTTTTTAGTTTAGGAAACAATAAACTCAAAATATGTTACCATATGTGCACCCAACAAAGCTCAAAATGTTCTACTTGAAACTAGAGGAAAGCTTGCCTTCTTAGCCTATTGTTTCTCTGTAGACAAGTTCAAGTTTAATCGAAGGTAGCTGGCAGCTCATCTTCACTATGAGACCAGGGACAACATCACCCATTCAGGTGGAATTCAAAATGCTTGTGTTTGAAACTACATGTTCCACTTACTATTTGTATCTGTATTCTTTCATCTTTGGATTGTGAAAGCTCTAGACGGATGGCTAAATCTACTGTCGGTTCACATTTCATGCTGAGGAAATTTGTTGGAGTTGACTCCTTCCATATCTTCCAGGAAGTTTATCTTCGAATAGATGATCCAAGGGTGGTCAATGTTGTCAGGTTTTCAGAATCAGTTGGTGATCTGAAAGTAGAGGTAATTTCCGTGTCAATGTCACCTGAGTTTCAATTGGCATGGGGCTTTAGGGATCTGCATCTTTCCTAGTCCGCCTTTCATCTGTTTGTGCTTCTTGCATCCCTGATCCTGCCATTTCATTTACTATTACCTTTCATGTCAAACTATTTTTAGAGTTCAGTTCTCTGAATTAATAATGTATCTACATTCCATAAAGAGCTTTATTGGTTCACGTGCATTTTAACTACAGTGAAGTGTTGGTGTTACGGTACAATGTGTGTGTGCACACCTTAATTTTACTCCCAACATAATTGATGAAATGTTAAATTACAGGGAATTACTGGTGTCGCGCGGAGGGCTGCGGTGTGTGGGAGGCGTCGCGCGGGCTGCAGCGCGCGGGAGGCAGCGGCGGCGCCAGGAAATCCCCACCTCTGCTATGATTTATTATGCATTTCTTAAGAAAATAGCAATTACAAGAATTAAATAAAACCATATACAAAAGTATCACAAATTTGACATGCAATATTTTTAAGTTGTAGATCTAGTGCTAAGAAACACAGCAAGATTTGTTTCAATAATTTTGGAGCTAATTTGATCGAGATATGCATTTTTACATGCATTTTTCATATTTTCTTGAAATCATTTCAAAAATCTCTTTAGAACTGGATCTGCAAAATACTACGTGCACCCGGTGTAGTGCACAAATAGGCGCCGACAGCTGGGCCCCGAGGTCAGCTCGGTCCCACCGGTCAGTGGCACAGAGGCAGGTGAAGGGTCGAGATGGCGGACTAGAGGAGGGTGAATAGTCCTTTCTAAAACTTAAACGCGTAGGCTAACCAAAACAAATGCGGAATTAAACTTATCGGTCCAGCCAAGACTACACCCCTCTATCTAAGTTCTCTAGCACCTTGCAAAGATCCTAATTAAGCAACTAAGGTGCTAAGCTTACCAAGAGCTCACCTAATCAATTTTAGAGCAAGGTCACACAAACCTATGCACTAGTACTTTGCCAAACGAGGGAGCTCCTACACAACTAGTGAAGCAAAAGCACAAAGCTTAAGCTCGCTAGCAAAGCTCAATAACAAGGCAACTAATGCCAAATTAGAGAGCGCAAAATACTTAGCTACACAAACTAAGCAATGTGACTAACAAGGTTACACAAACCAAATTAGTCACGCAAAGAGAAGCTTCTAGCTACACAAGCAAGAAGACAACTAGCAAACTATACAAGCAAACAAGAACAAGAGCAACTACACAAGCAAGATATATATATATATATATATATATATATATATATATATATATATATATATATATATATATATATATATATATATATATATATATATATATATGAAAGTAAATACAAGCTTGTGTTGCACGAAGGCAAACCACCGAGAAGAGTAGATAATGTTGACACGGTGATTTTCTCCTGAGGTTCAGTTGGTTGCCACCAAGCTACATCCCCGTTGTGTCGACCAACACTTCGTGGTTCGGCGGCTAATCGGTCACACACCGAGCCTCTCAAAAGGCACCGCAAGAACCCACCATAAAGTGTGGTAGCTCAATGACACGCTCAACTAGAGTTGCTCTTCGTGATCCCCGCGGGGTGAGCACAATCCCCCTCACAAAGCTTCTCCGGAGCCTCACACAATCTTCTTACGAGCTTCGACGGAGACACAAGCCACCAAGCCGTCTAGGAGGTGGCAACCTCCAAGAGTAACAAGCACCACCGGCTTGCAACACGATCACCTAGTGCCACACGATGCAATCTCTCAAAGCAACGCACTAGAATCGCTCTCTCACTCAATCCGATGAACACTATCAAGCATGAGTGAGTTAGAGGGCTCCCAAGCACTACCACATAAGTCACAAAGACTATAGTGTGCTCAGCTACCGGCCACAGCCGGCCAAGACATCTATTTATAACCCCACGGTCAAATAGAGCCGTTACCCCTTCACTGGGTCCTTTTCGGGACGACCGGACGCGGTGGTCAAAACTGACCGGATGCGGAGGTCAGTAGCATGCTCCAACGGTTAGTTTTAGCACGTACAAACTTGTTTTGACTGGACGCGGGACCGGACGCGGTGGTCACAGCGAAACAGCGAACAGAGAGGTTCCAGCAAGCTCCCGAAGTGACCGGATGTGTCCGGTCATCACTGACCGAACTCGCTGCAGCGTCCGGTCATTTTCGCCCACGAAAAACACTGACTGAACGCGGTGGTCGTAGTTGACCGGACGCGGTGGTCGAAACTGATCGGACGCGGTGGTCACGAGTCCAGTCACAGACCACCCTTCGGTAAAACGGCGATATCTCTTAGATCCGAACTCCAATTTCGATGATCTTGGACATTTTGGAAAGCTTACTCAGAGGGCTACACAACCCACTAAAGCACTTGATCCAATTCACAATGGATCAAAGCAGTATTCCACTCTAAGAGCCATCCTAGTGTCCAGAGAACACCGAAAAACATTTCTCTCTTCTTCAAGTTGATCAACACCAACTCCAACACCTTCTCCTTTGCAAATATGCCAACACCACCATGTGTACACCACCATGTGCATGTGTGTTAGCTTTTCACAAACATTTTCAAAGGGTTAGGCACTCAACTTGCCTCGCCACTTGATCCTAACACGTATACAAAGTTAGATCGCTCAAGTGGCACTAGATGACCGATATGCAAACAAGTTTGCCCCTCTTGATAGTACGGCCATCTATCCTAAACCCGGTCATAAACTTCTCTACACACCTATGACCGGTGAAATGGAAATGTCCTAGGTTATACCTTTGCCTTGCGCATTCCACTCCATCACCTCCGACGTTGATGCAACATATGCACCAACCATATTATAAATGATATGATCCACATCATATCATCATGTGACCTTTGTAACATCCCGACCCAAGGCTTAACAGGATTAATAGGATACTCATACCAACAAGTTGCAACTTCTTTTCCGGAAGCCCATCTCAAAAGAACTCCAAAGTTAAGCGTGCTTGGCCTAGAGCGATGGGTGACCGACCGGGAAGTTCTTTCCGGGTGCGCACGAGTGAGGATAAAGTGCGTAGAAAAGACTTGTGCTGGTCTGTGAGGGCAGTCTATGTCCTAGAAAGCGGCCAGATGTAAGCGGGCTCGGCCTCGGAGAGGCAGGACATTACAGAATGGTATCAGAGCCGACTCTCGCGGTTTCAAAGGCACGTGTGTCGCAGTTGCGCAGGCATGGTGCGCATGGCTGGTGTGGATCCGTCGTGGTCACACAGCATGGCACATGCGCTGGCTCTGGACATACGGATGTGGCCAAGAGAGGACGCTCCTGGCTTGGGATTGATCGATGAGGACGTCGATCTCTTAAGGGGGTGAGGATGTAACATCCCGACCCAAGGCTTAACAGGATTAATAGGATACTCATACTAACAAGTTGCAACTTCTTTTCCGGAAGCCCATCTCGAAAGAACTCCAAAGTTAAGCGTGCTTGGCCTGGAGCGATGGGTGACCGACCAGGAAGTTCTTTCCGGGTGCGCACGAGTGAGGACAAAGTACGTAGAAAAGACTTGTGCTAGTCTGTGAGGGCAGTCTATGTCCTAGAAAGCGGCCAGATGTAAGCGGGCTCGGCCTCGGAGAGGCAGGACGTTACAACCTTGGTCCATGGATCTTGACCTCACTTGCTCTTCATCGTTGCGTCGGTCCATCGGCACCAAGTCATGCTCAAGCTTCACCGTCACACGCGGTCCCTCACTTCAAAGCCTCTAACTTGCCCTTCACACTTACAACCGGTCCGTCGAGCCAAGCCTCATCTTGATCTTCTCCACCTTGGTCACATGACTCCATGTCATGTCTCATATGCAATGAGGTCCTTCATGACACCATCACATGTGGACTAATCTCCTGTGTATCTCACATAACCACATATTAGTCCACCTACGTTGTCACTCAATTACCAAAACCAAACAAGGACCTTTCAATCTCCCCCTTTTTGGTAATTGATGACAACTCTACAAAGATATGGAAATTAAGCTTTTTCAAGCTAGCACTTCACACAAAGTGTAAATTGCTAACTTGTTTTGGATTTAATGTTACTTAGCCAACTTTAAGCTCTATGTCAAGATTTGGATAAGCACCATAAAATCCGACTTGGTAGTGATAGCTCCCCCTACATATGTACTCAAATGGTTTGGTTTCAAGCTCACACATATGCATGAATATGAAATTTGTGGGAGGGTTAGCACTACTAAGTGATGCTAAGGTGTACAGAATAAACCTTTGTAGCTCGCTACCAATTAGTAGCTTGATACCATTTGAAAATCACAAGTTTGCCATCATCCTTAGCATCATGAGTAGCTAGACATCAAAAACACTAGAAACCCCGTGAGATTAACATTATAAGCAAGGTTCTAGTTTTTGCATGATAAACATAAGTCTAGCTAACATCCTATGCATGCTAGTTATCAAATCATCATTCAAGTTCTATAACTAGCATACACCACACAAGCATGCATATTGAATTTAAGAACTTTATGCAATGCAAGCAAGCACATGAATTATGCACATATCAAATGTAATCAATCAAAGTTCATGAGCTTGCTCCCCCTACTTGTGTACTTTCTTTGTCCAAGAATTTTAATTGCTCCCTCTGTGTCCATGTCCAATATCATCTATCTCTCCCCAAGTCAATCTCTCCCGGTGCATTGGCATATCTTTGTTCTAACTTCTCCCCCTTTGTCATCAATTTCCATAAAGGGTGTGCTTCTCATTGATGCAAAGACTAGCATTGGGGTAGATGGTTGAGACTTGAATCTTGCATTTTTTATGGACATTACCACATATGTTGGAATGACAAACTTTATGGTTGCTCTTGAGATACCACATAGGATCTTTGACCTTGATACCAATCGGTGGGGCTCCTCCCCCTATGTCATAGCATGTGTCATTCACTTGAGATACCACTTGAAGATGAGGGTAGCATTTCTTAATTTGATCACTTAAAGTTGAGTATCACTTGTGAAACTATCGTCTTGCATGAATGATACCACGTGAAGATACCATGAGTAGGAATGTGATACCATTTGAAAGAATTTTCTAGTGTGTATCCACTTTGAAGGATTTGGCAATAATATTCACTTCTTAAACATTTGCTATCTTCATGAGTACCATTTGTAAGATATCACTTGTAAGTTGATCTAGACACCACTTGTGAATACCATGTGAGAAATCAAATGAGTCTAGATAACACTTGAAGCAAACTAGATATCCATTTTCATTATTGTCTTGTGCTTGTACTCTTATCATTGTCATGAGCTTCTAATGTGTCTTGAACTATTTTTCCTTGCATAAGCTTACAAGTACGGTTTGATCCAATGATAAGCTTCTTCACACCTCATACTAAGGGTTATCTTGCCAATGTTGTACTTGTCACTTGTTAGCAATCCAAACTAGATCAAGTACTTGGGTTCACTAGCTCATGAATAAATTCATAAAAATACCACTAGATCATTTAAACAATTTAAGCAATAGTGGTAGGCTATGAATTTAAACATTTCATTTGTTATGCATGATCCTAGTAAGCATGTACTATATGCACTAATCGCATACTAGTAAGAGATGAAATGATTATGCACATTGCAATGATACCTTTGTTATGTTGGAGTAGAGGATAGTCACATAGATTCCAATTCATTACTCCAGTAGCAATGTGAAGTCCAATTTATAAGCTTGGTGAAGACCAATCATCATAGATAAATCCATTCTTCACCCATATGAAATGAAAACCACTTATGATCAAGTGTACTATCTCTTGAGTTGTGGTTGGCTTGCTTCATCTTTTTGATCAATGCTTGCATGAGAGAACTACTTAGAATACCACTTGAAATATATGACTAGCTCTCTTTTTGGGTGTTGCTTGCTTTTCTGGATCAACCCTTTTGATTGATTCAACTAAGCATCACAAGTTCCTCGGATCACCACTTCCATGTTAGCCTTCCAAGTCCCAAACTTGGTTTCACCTACACACGGCGGGAAGCCCCTCACTAGGGAGAAGTGACCTTTCTCCAAAGAACCACTCTTGATACTCACTTGAAATGATATAGTTTAATTGATCCAAATGATGAACTCAATCTTGATGAATAATCCTTGAATCTACATTTGAGTCCAACTCTTCCTACATGTTTAAGTTCTTTTCTTTCTACCAAATGATCTCCAATCATCACTAGAACTTAAACTTTATCTTCATCTTAAGTTTGATCTTGATCTTCAAATTGAGTACCAAATAAGTACACCAAGTACATTTCACAATACAAAAGTCTTGTACTCATTGCTCATCATGCTTCTAGATCAATCCAAAACCAAACTTAGGTACCTCAACCACTTGTAAACATGTTTCCAACTTGAGGACCTTTCAATTAAAGTGACTCTAGATTAATCCAATGATTGTCACTTTTCTGCAAGATTCTGTACCCTTCAAAGAATAATTCATATCTCCCAATGTATAGATCCAAATGCCATAAAATTTTGTGGAGATGTGGTTCACTAAGTCATCTAGCATCTGTAAAAATTTGAGATTTATTTGACATCTAGATTGCTATCAGATTTCAAATCTTCCACCACTGCTACATGCTGAAAACTGCTGCACTATAGCTGACAAGATGTACTCCAAAGCCGAAGCATCTCTTATCCAATTCTCATGAAATTTGTACAGCATCTTATAACATAAGTCTAGAGCATGCATACCAAAATTCATGCCAATCCAAGTAGATTTGATCATCCAAACTTAGACTTGATCACTGCTAGCTCAGATTTTCAACTTTGGACATATTTCAATACATTGAGCAATACTTCATCAAATATGAATCAAACTTAAAACTAACTTGTTTGAATACTTTCACAAGACATATATCCATCCAATCCACTTACTAAATGTCATCTCATGAATTTATCCAATACAAATCAATTCAAACTTGATTACTTAAGCATTTAATCCATTCAAACATCTCATAGCAAGCAACATTGCATATATATATCCAATTCAATCAACTCATATGCACCTAAGTAAAATGATCAACAAGAAATATACCTTGGTTAGCTCATGATCATCCAATAGCAAGCTTTCAACTTGAATATTTGCAAGCCATTAAATATATCCAATAAATCACCACAATCTTTAACATTGCACTTGTATGTTGTAGCACTTGGACTTCACTTATTTTGACTTGGCATTTGAATTGGATATGCATTGAGCTTCATAACTTGACTCAATATATAATGAACAAGATGAAACCAATTGAATCAAGCCTCCAATGCCGATGGTACCTACAAACAATCATCCATTCTTTGACGGTACCCAATCAAGTTTGGGTCCTCTCAAGTTAGGTGCAACATACTTAGGCATTGCCTTAGTATGAATAGCAGGATGTTTTGCAATATCAACAATAGAGGTATCATTTACATCCTTTCTAAGCACATTAGTATCATCAATTGAAATATGCTTAGAAGTGTTACCTAGGGGACATGAATGTGCCATGTGTCCCCTTTCCCGGCATGAGTAGCAACTTCTCTTAGATTGAGTCTTTTTCTTCCTTGCTCATATGTTGCTTCTCATTGCCTTGCCTCTCACGAGTTGCTTGAATCTTCTTTTCAAGCTTGGTAGGACACCCCGAGGCAAAGTGTCTCATATCTCCACACTTGAAGCACTCAATGTGAGCATGTACTTTCTTCTCATCTTGATTCTTGCTCATCATCTTGGCATCTTGAATTTGCATTGGATGCCTTGCTTTTCCACCCCTTCGTGTTTTCTTCTTCTTCTTCATCAAGTCATCATCATCTTCATGGTTGATCTTAACTTGAGCTTGGGGCTTTGCTTTTGGCTTAACTTGAGACTTCTTAGTAGGGCAACACTTGGCAATATGTTCCACTTCATGGCATCGGTAGCACATGAGTTGGGATAGCTTCTTTGCATCTTGCTTCTTCATAATCTTGTCCTTGCTCTTGTTGTAGCCAATACCACTCTTATCACCATATCTTCTTTGATTGGTCATGATATGCTCAATGGCGATTTTAGAGTTGTAGCACCTCTCCAACTTGTTACTCAAATTCTTCACTTTACTTTTGAGCTCATTGTTCTCCTTCAAAAGGTTAGTCTCACAAGACATAGAAGTAGAACAAGCATCTAATTGTGAAGAACATGGCATATATAATAAATCATCACAAGAGGTGGATACATGCTTCTTGCCTACATCACAAGGGTTAGTAATATGTGATTGATCATTTGACCCAAATGATGAGCTCTCACTAGATTTGGTTTCTTCATTAGAAGACTTCTTAGTGAGTAAAGCATGTTCTTGTGCCAAATTATCATGAGCAACACTAAGTTCCTCATGAGCCAATTTTAGCTCCTCATGTGAACAAGTAGTAACATAAAGTAGATGCTTTTGTTGTTCACATGTGGTTTTTAGAAATGAGTTTTCATTTTTCAATTTACTTGTTTTTGCCATCTTATTTCTTAGGGCCTTTGAGAGTTTATATAGAAGCTCAAAATTTGGACCATCACAATCAACAACAAAACCACCAATATATACCTTAGTGTCACAATGTGATGATATTGATGAGCTTGTTGAGGCATCACTCTCATAGTCATCATCTTCACCATCAAGTGTGCATGTAGTAGAATCGTTGCTTGCATCACTTGTGGCATTATCATCATTCTTGTCAAGTGATCTTGTGGCATGATCATCATCATCACTTGACATTGAGGTGGAGCAATCCTACACAACCACCTCGTTGTGGTCATGCTCAACATCCTCATGTACCTCCATCACTATGTGATCATCCTTCTTGAATTTTCCATCATCCCAAATTGAGGAGCCACAATAGTGATGCTTGAGCGCCGTCCACATGCTATATGCACTTGAGAGACCCCTCACCTTGTCAAAAATCTCATCATTCAAATATTTGATTAGATAAAACTTAGCTTGTGCATCAAGTGTTCGACAATCCTTTTGAGCTTGGATACGGTTACCACACCCATCCAAGTCATGAGAAAAGCCAACAACTATGATCCACCAAAACTTAGGGCCAAGAGCACGAAAATGATCAAGCATGTGATTTTTCCACCGTGCATAGTGAGTGCCATCAAAAATGTGTTCCACACAATCATCTAGCCCATAAGCCGCCATCCTCTCGGGTCGGTGAAGACCACAAATGAGAGACCCGGCTCTGATACCACTTGAAGGGTCGAGATAACGGACTAGAGGGGGGGTGAATAGTCCTTTCTAAAACTTAAACGCGTAGGCTAACCAAAACAAATACGGAATTAAACTTATCGGTCTAGCCAAGACTACACCCCTCTATCTAAGTTCTCTAGCACCTTGCAAAGATCCTAATTAAGCAACTAAGGTGCTAAGCTTACCAAGAGCTCACCTAATCAATTCTAGAGCAAGGTCACATAAACCTATGCACTAGTACTTTGCCAAACGAGGAAGCTCCTACACAACTAGTGAAGCAAAAGCACAAAGCTTAAGCTCGCTAGCAAAGCTCAATAACAAGGCAACTAATGCCAAATTAGAGAGCGCAAAATACTTAGCTACACAAACTAAGCAATGTGACTAACAAGGTTACACAAACCAAATTAGTCACGCAAAGGAAAGCTTCTAGCTACACAAGCAAGAAGACAACTAGCAAACTATACAAGCAAACTAGAACAAGAGCAACTACACAAGCAATATATATATATATATATATATATATATATATATATATATATATATATATATATATATATATATATATATATATATATATATATATATATATATATATATATATATATATATATATGAAAGTAAATACAAGCTTGTGTTGCACGAAGGCAAACCACCGAGAAGAGTAGACAATGTTGACACGGTGATTTTTTCCCGAGGTTCACTTGGTTGCCACCAAGCTACGTCCCCGTTGTGTCGACCAACACTTCGTGGTTCGGCGGCTAATCGGTCACACACCGAGCCTCTCAAAAGGCACCGCAAGAACCCACCATAAAGTGTGGTAGCTCAATGACACGCTCAACTAGAATTGCTCTTCGCGATCCCCGTGGGGTGAGCACAATCCCCCTCACAAAGCTTCTCTGGAACCTCGCACAATCTTCTTGCGAGCTTCGACGGAGACACAAGCTACCAAGCCGTCTAGGAGGTGGCAACCTCCAAGAGTAACAAGCACCACCGGCTTACAACACGATCACCTAGTGCCACACGATGCAATCTCTCAAAGCAACGCACTAGAATCGCTCTCTCACTCGATCCGATGAACACTATCAAGCATGAGTGAGTTAGAGGGCTCCCAAGCACTACCACACAAGTCACAAAGACTATAGTGTGCTCAGCTACCGGCCACGGCCGGCCAAGACATCTATTTATAACCCCACAGTCAAATAGAGTCGTTACCCCTTCACTGGGTCCTTTTCGGGATGACCGGACGCGGTGGTCAAAACTGACCGGACGCGGTGGTCAGTAGCATGCTCCAACGGCTAGTTTTCACGCGTACAAACTTGTTTTGACCGTACGCGGTGGTCACTAACAGGACCGGACGCAGTGGTCGCAGCGAAACAGCGAACAGAGAGGTTCCAGCAAGCTCCCGAAGTGACCGGACGCGTCCGGTCATCACTGATCGGACTCGCTGCAGCATCTGGTCATTTTCGCCCATGAAAAATACTGACCGGACGCGGTGGTCGCAGCTGACCGGACGCGGTGGTCGAAACTGATCGGACGCGGTGGTCACGAGTCCGGTCACAGACCACCCTTCGGTAAAACGGCGATATCTCTTAGCTCCAAACTCTGATTTCGATGATCTTAGACATTTTGGAAAGCTTACTCAGAGGGCTACACAACTCGCTAAAGAACTTGATCCAATTCACAATGGATCAAAGCAGTATTCCACTCTAAGAGTCATCCTAGTGTCCGGAGAACACCGAAAAACATTTCTCTCTTCTCCAAGTTGATCAACACCAACTCCAACACCTTCTCCTTTGCAAATATGCCAACACCACTATGTGTACACCACCATGTGCATGTGTGTTAGCTTTTCACAAACATTTTCAAAGGGTTAGGCACTCAACTTGCCTCGCCACTCGATCCTAACACGTATGCAAAGTTAGATCACTCAAGTGGCACTAGATGACCGATATGCAAACAAGTTTGCCCCTCTTGATAGTACAGCCATCTATCCTAAACCCGGTCATAAACTTCTCTACACACCTATGACCGGTGAAATAGAAATGCCCTAGGTTATACCTTTGCCTTGCGCATTTCACTCCATCTCCTCTGACGTTGATGTAACATATGCACCAACCATATCACAAATGATATGATCCACATCATATCATCATGTGACCTTGGTCCATCGATCTTGACCTCACTTGCTCTTCACCGTTGCGTCGGTCCATCGGCGCCAAGTCATGCTCAAGCTTCACCGTCACACGCGGTCCCTCACTTCAAAGCCTCTAACTTACCCTTCACACTTGCAACCGGTCCGTCGAGCCAAGCCTCATCTTGATCTTCTCCACCTTGGTCACATGACTCCATGTCATGTCTCATATGCAATGAGCTCCTTCATGACACCATCACATGTGGACTAATCTCCTGTGTATCTCACATAACCATATATTAGTCCACCTACGTTGTCACTCAATTACCAAAACCAAACAAGGACCTTTCAGCAGGGTGGCCGCTGACCGGTCGAGAGCTTGCCGGCGGTGAGCTCCCCGGTGGCTAGGGCGGCACCCTGAGCATTCTCTTGACGACGCAAACCCAGTGGAGCGGCCAACGTGAGCAGAGACGGCCAATGGTGGCGGCGCCACGTACACCGGCGAGCGGCGGCGCATGCCGACTGCGTGCATGTCGTTTTCGGCCATGACACGGTACGACGAGGCGCACACGGGGTTTGCGAGGCCACAGAGAGCGTGTTGTGCTACTCAAAGGGAAGAAAGGAAGAGTGGAGGAGCTCCGGCCAGGCACGCCGGCCAACGTCGGCCATGGCTGGCAGCGGAGGAGACATGCCCAAATTGGGCTCTACCTTGGTTCGACCGAAGGCGAAAACGGGTGCGCGAGGTAGTTCAAGCCGAAGCGGAGCTGCGCTCACGAGTGAGGCGGCTGCGGTGGAGCACCGGTGGTGGATTTTTGCCGGCGAAGCGGACGGTGGCGATGGCAGCGAGCCCGTCCACTCGATGCTGGGCGAGAGAGGAGAAGGCGGGGCGGAGAAATGGAGTAGATGGGGAGGAGCGGAGCGCCTGGCGGCTTTGAAGGCGGGCGCCGACTTGCTAGGGCCCACGGGATGCCACCCGGCCGGCGTCGTCGGAGAACGGGCGCCACGGGGCGGCCAGCGCCTGAGCGCGGTCGGGACAGCCGCGTCCGCGCACGGGAGAGAGGCGCGGCGCGGGCGTGGGCGTGGGCCTAGGCCGGGGAAGCCACGCTGGGCCAAAAGGAGGAGCGTGGGCGCGAGCGCGGCGCACGGGAGAAAGGCTGGGCCGACTGAGCTGATGGGCCGAAAGGGAGGCGACGGCCCAGTAAGCAAAGAAAACATTTTTTCTATTTCCAAATCCATTTTTTTCTAAACAGTCCCAAATTCGAATTTTGAAGTAGAAAAAGGCATTTTTAAAACTTGGCCCCAAAACAAAAGGTGTTCAAAAATTAATTCTTTACAACATTGGTTTAGGGCACCTTTTGAAATTCCAAACATATTTTGAAATGGAAATTCAAAGCCTATTTTAAATCAAAATTCTATTTTTCTAGATTATTTTTAAAAGCAAAATTTGAGAAAATTTTAAATACCAAACTTGCTCCAAAATTTATGCTAGACATTTCTAAATGGTTTGCACTAATAATCACACATGTATTAATAGCCTATCAAGCATAATCATGGCATAGTTATATTTAAGCAAGCAATTGCAACATTCATATTTCAATGTTTTGTTTCATATGTTTCATTTCAACGTTACACTTACATTACATGCAATAATGAATGCAATATGATGCTCATGCGCATGATTTGCAAGGCTTAATGCATGCTTAACACCCGAGGTGTTACACCTATGAAATGGTTGTTTGATCAAAACTCTACTATGGTCCAACTTCTTTTGGCCTAAAATGACAGTGACTAAACCTATGTGGTTAATGGGTGACCAGAACTATGTTGTCTTTATTTTCTGTGATAATAGCTACTTCTGTTGTCTTATTATTGTCTTCTTCAAATCTGTGAGCATAATTCTATGATATTGTCTTGCTGAAATCTGTGACCATATTTTTGTGATAATTTGTGTGATAATGGCTAAAATCTGTGAGCTTACTGTCTTATTTATTGACTGTGCTGGACGTGCTGCAGCCTGCAGTTGCTGCTGGACAGGTGTCGAGGCACTACAGCAGCGAGCCCAAGGGCTGCGCACAGCCACAACATCCAGCCCAGGAGCTGTCGGTGGTGGCACTGAAGAAATCAACAAAATTTTCCAATCCATGTTCAATAAGGGGTACTTTGGACATTGAGAGATCCTGTTAGGAGCTGTTACAGGCAAAGTTCACGGCGGTGGCTAGGAGGGGATGAAATTTGTTAACGGATGGTTGCCAAGGAAGATAAAAATTTTCAGTATCATGCAAGGAACTTGCAACTTTTATAATGGCTCCCAGGGAATTCTCTAAAAAAAACAACTTATACTGTTATTTAAGAATATACAGCCTCCCGCTACTTTCTCCAACAACCAATGACTGAAATTTAGTTCTGCTACAATATGGCAGATCAGTAATAAATTATTTTTAATCAGCAAGGATAGATATAGTTGTGGGCAAGAATGTCATTACTGTCAAAAACAAAATCCTCCTATTTCTCGTCTCCTACCTTTGCGACTTATCTTTACAACCTCTCCTAAAGATCATATAAATTTAAAATAATATACAACAAAGGATTTGACATCAATTAATTAAGCTGCTAGATGACAGTATAAAGCACATACACCTGGGATAGGGAGTCGTCGTGAACCGTCGCACCTGGTTGATTAAGAACCAGCTTACAGCCGGTGATGGCCAAGGCTGGCAGGAGGCCACGTTCATGAAGATTAGCAATATGCAAGTAGTAGTTGTTGACATGTTATTCCACAAGTATGTAATGAGAGGACTTGAGAATTCTTATAAGAAAAGATTCAAATGTAATTGTCTTTTGCAGGTTAGTATCTATCATTCAATTATGCCATTAGCAAGTAATTACATAGTCAGATATACAGTGTCTTTTTAAAAAAAATGCACCTTCCTTTCCAAACAAATCCTTAGGTTGAAATATTTTTTCTAGGCTATATTCATCAACTTCTCGTATGTACATAAACTTCATGCTGATTCAAATTCTCTGTTTTTGGAGCTTCCTGGAATTTTCTTTGATGGATCCCTGATATGCATTTTTGCAAATTTTCTACACACGATCAAAACCTGGCAGCTCTACTCAGCAAATATGGTCTTTATTTTTATAAATCAATTAGTTAAAATAATTGGCAAACTCAAGTGGGTGGGTTATACCAAAAGCTTTTATTTTATATTTTTTTTACTATTTAGTTTTGATAAAAATTGTTACACAAAAGGTGAATACAGATAAGCGAAAATGAATGTCTAAGTCTGAGACAGCGAATAGGGCATCAGTATAAGTATCTGTAACTTCTACCGGTGGAGCAGCATCCCAGAAATCTCATAGCTATCTTATGAAAAATTCAAGGAATTGTGTCTTGTGTAAATATCAGAGACACAAGCAGAAAAGAAAATATTAAAATAGTTATTCTGAAACAATGATAAAATTGCACAGGATACACAGGCTAACAAGCATTATTGGGAGCAGTAACGAGACAGGGAAAGTACCTTCTAGATGAAAAATGGCCTTTGATCCAGGGCACATCTTGTGCTCCTGCAAACATAAGGCGTTCCAAGTTAGAACTATGACATGGCAAGAATAGCACCACGTTAATAAATCATCTTAAATATGGCATGCACCAGTGATTTTCTGGTTTTTGACAATCCGAGGGTGTAATGAACTAAATTTACAGAGAAATATTGTTTTGAATTGTTTACTAACATAGCATGCGGCCCAGTGACAGATTTTCATGTTTCAGAACAGCATCTAACTTCCTCAGTAATTCTGGCAACAATTTCTGCAGTAGTCAAGAGAGAAAGTTCAGCACGCATGGTATGAATGGGAAACGATTGATCAGAAAATTATTGTTTACCTCAGCTAAGCAAATGATCAGAAAACGATTAATTAGCACTTAGCTTCAGTCATTTTGAGAAATTATGAAGAAAACAAATAAAGTTAGATTTTCGTCAAAAACAAAGAAAGTTAGATCCCAGAATGACTTGGACAAAGGAAACTACAATTCTTTTCAGCTGGCCTATCAGTATACCCATACTCATGAGAATGACAGAACAGAGAAAACGCAGAGATCAGCTCAGTCAGGGCACTCCTTTAAGTGAGAGAATAAAATGTGGCATGAAAAGCTCATATCACTCAAACACAATACCACTAATTTTTATGATAGTTTCTTCCATGCATCTAGTAGCAGAATAACACATGAATGTATACCATAGATAAACCAGTCAACAGCTTCTTCCAACCATCAAGCAAAGTACACATCAATGTGAGTACTGGTTTCTTTTTTCCTGCACATGTTTACACAACAATGAAAGGAACAAAAAAAAAATCATACCAAGAACTCTCTTGCAGCTGCAACTATATATAAAGCATGCCTGGATGGTGTACTGAAAGCAAGATGTTTCGAAAATGCAGTTGAAGTGTATCAAAGGATGAAGAAGGAACGCTGCAGAACTAACACTGAGACGTACACCCTAATGATCAACGCATCATTTTTCCTTGGTCAGGTGATCTCAAGTGTCTGTCAGTGTCATTCTGAGACACCAGTTTATAGAAGCTTGATATTTTTTTTGGCTTCATAGAAAATGGAGATGCCAGGGCAGGTTTACTGATTATACCTTGATGGCCGGCGCGGGCGATCACGGGGTGAGGACGACAGAGCGGGCGCAAACGGCGAGGTCAAGCGATGATGTCTGCGACGAAGGCCTTCTCGGCGTCCGTGTCAGACGGTGGTCGCTGCAGGCTCCGGCCGGTGCAGTTGGGGTCGAGGTGGAGTGGTGGACAGCGGGGTTCGACACCGTCTCACGACGCATTGGAAACAAGGATGTGGTGGTGCAGGCCATCACCATGGCGAGACGACGAGGGACTGAGGGAGAGCTGCGATTGGCGACGTACGAAGGACCTAGGCTCGTCGAGGGCACGGGTCAAGGTGCGACCGCGTAATTGGCGGGGGTGATCGCGGGATTAATTTTTGCCGAGAACTGCTCCTCCTTTTGTTAGGGTGATTTTTTTTTTGTCGTGGAACTCCTCCTCCGATTGTTACGTGATTGATGATTTGAGTTGCCTTGCTAGCCGTGGATTTCCTTGCATGTCGCCCGGGGGAGGGGGAGGGGAAAAGCGCGCCGGGCGAGCGTGCGATTAGCCGGTGAACGATTCCCTTATCAATGATTTAGTTGTAGAGATTCAAACAGTATCATGTGATGTTCTTTTTAATTTTTCTTTAGATTTTTATTTTTTTCTTCTTCATTATTTTACTTTAATTAAGTAGTTTTTTTATTTTACTTGTATATCACTCTTTCTTGTATTCATAATTATACTTTATTTATTTTTTATTTATATGCATAGTGTGTTTGTGAGATGTTCCATGGTGTAATATATGTTGTTCAAGTAGTATCTATAGTATGTTCCATGATTTATTTTTTTGTTCCAATAATACACATAAAATGTTTTGTGATATATTTTTTCTTGTTCACGTAGTATCTTTGGAATATTCCACGATGTTTTTTGCATTGTTCATATAGTACATGAAACCTAATTATTAAAGTTTAGTTTTCTTCTTTCTTTATTTATTTTGTTCAATTTAAGTATTATTTATTTTTTCATAACGGTGTATTTTTCATAACCTTTTTATTAGACTTTATATGGTTTGATTATTTAATTATAATACTATTTTACAAGTATCACAAACATTTATATGGTATAGTAGAGGGGAGTGACATCTTTGAGTCAAAACAGGTCTTGAGTTTGAATCTTGCCATGGACTATTTTTGCTTTTTATTTCTCCTTTACATTTTTTTAGGGGGATTATTTCTCCTTTACATGCATACATGCCTCTGTCATCTGGATGGATTCGAAGGGCAACGGGCCAGGTCGCCTGAGCTGGGCCCGAAGCCCGCGGGTGGGAACGTGAGATGGGCCGGGCAGGAAACGCTGCTGGACTCCACACCGCCCGTGTCGGTAGGTACCGCTCTCTGGCATGACCCATAGCCGCCCGCCGAGAGGAGTGGGCTAAAAATTCAGGTGAGCCACTTGGAGACATGGGCTGCGGCCTCCACTCCCGACTCACGACAGAAGTGGGCTAAAACTGCTTCGCTCCGGCCCGACAAAGTTTCTGGTTTCAGCCTTGCGAACTTTGACTTCGCCGTGGCCCGTAGCTGGTGCCTCTTGAAGCTCTGGTTCGGCTGTTTCGTCACCTGCCGCCAGCTGGAAAAGGTCAACACAGTTAATATGAGCAGTTGACTCGGGTCGAAACTTCTAGAAAAGGCTGCGCGTTTTCTTTTTTTTAATACTACCTCCTTTTCGTTTACTTATCATCAAACTTTTACTGTAGTAATTTTGATCATATGTTTTTTTTTCCAAAAGATTTTTAGATACATCAAGTTTTCACGTATATGATTCTTCATCGAACATACTTCATTAGTGTTATATACTTTTGAAGTATCTAAGATTTTTTAGAAGAAAAAAACAGATAGTCAAATTTGCTATAGTAAAAGATTGATGATAAGTAAACGAAAATGGAGGGAAGTACGACATATTCATCCTGTGCTCGGCTCTGCTTTGCAAAGGTGGACACTTCACCATATGGAGACGCTTCCACGTCAAACCCGGAAGTAGAATGATCCATCATCTTGGCGGTACCTGAAAAATTGGCAATTATTATTATGATGCACCCGCCTTATCAGTGTGAACCCTCGAAAACATTTTACCAAAATACTAGCCAACAATTTTACACATAGATAAAACAACTCAGGTAAAAGTTTACGGTATGTATGGACTGTAAACAGTTGGTTTCACCACCTAAAGTTTTAGGCCCTGTTCAGTCGGCTTATAAGCTGTTTTTTCGGGTTGTCTTTTCAGTCGGAACAGTGTTTTTCTCTCACAAAAAATCAGCCGGAACCGTGTTTCAGCTTGTTTTTTCAGCGAAGCGAACGGGGCCTTAGTGGCCTTAAAGTTGAGCGATCCCTCTAATGTTTAGTGACTCATTGTTTGGTTATAGTGACTAAAGATCACTAAAACAGTTATCCCATGTACACTTTATTTACTTTTAGCTACCACTTGTAACTAAAAACCACTCAACTTTAGTGGAGATGTTTAGTATTTTAGTGACAAGTGACTAAAATTTAATCACTAAACTTTAGGTGAGTGAACCGAACATATCGTTAGTCGCTGCTGCCACGCGCCAGTTGAATAAAAAACTGCAGCACCCAGCGAAAACAAGAAGCAACAAGCTACCAGTTCAACGAATGCGCTGCGCTGAACGCTGCCGTGCAGCGCATCGAGCAGCCGAATCAGCAAGCCTCTCGACGCATCGTCATCGACGAGGAACAGCAGTACAGCACAACTCGCCAACCATCAGCAATAGTCTATCAGCGTGCTAATACTTAATTAACGGCGGGCGACCACGGATCAGGGGAGACCAAGTCAGCGGCCAGTAGCCGGCGCCGGTCAGGGCTGCGACTGCGATGGCAACCGCGCGGAAGAAGACGAGCGGTTGGCCGGCCGACCAATGGCGCGCCTCGAGCGGAGGGAGAGGAGAGGAGGAAGGCGGGTGGCATGCGTCTCCACTGCGGCCGGTCCATGTGGCGTCCGCGACAGCGACCCGGGGGAACGCGTGACACGGTGACGGGCCCAGCCCAGCCGGCCCGGGAGATGACTATGTGCCGACCGCGGCGCGATAATGCGGTTCCATTATGGGAGCAGGTGGGCCACACGGGGGCATAATTCTTCTGCGGAAAAGAAGAGGAGTTGGGGTGTGTTTAAATAAAAAGTTACTGTAGCATATTTCGTTGTTATTTGGTAAAATTTATCTAATTATGGACTAACTAGGCTTAAAAGATTCGTCCCGACATTTACAGACAAACTATACAATTAATGCGTCGAAAGATTCGATGTAATGGGTGGAAGAGAAAATATTTTGGGTTGTCATGGGTAAGTGAACAAGGCCTTGATTGCTTCTCAATTCTCATTCTTGGTCTGAAAAAGTATAAGCGGAGGAAATACGGGATCGGCAGAGATGATTACGAGCCTGAATGATTGACCCAATCATCGCTCGTGCTGGTGTTTTCTGGAGGAAAATCGGATCGACGAGTATGTAGTATAATAGTTTTGCACAAAGTTGCGTGTGACAGATACATACACCCAACCCCAACCCATTTGTTCGTCGTTTTGGGCCCTCAACCACCACCGCCGCCGCCACCATTTTGTTACACTATTCTTCGTCCACCTCTTTTCCTCCCATTTCCGTAGGAAAATTATAAAAAAAGGAGATTAAAAATCAAACACGTTCAAGAACAGCATAATAACACCGAAGACCTTTCTTTCTTTCATGTGCATGCCTGCCTTTCCCCTTCCGCCCTTCGAATCTTGCAATTTCTTCCCCCGCCGCCGTCGATCAGAACCTAACGATCTTGGCCGCGCGCACCACCGGGTTCTCCCGGGCGATGGCGTCCCTGGCGGCGCCCTTGTAGTCGTAGCTGCAGCCGTGCCGGTCCGAGTACCGGTGCGCGCCGCAGAACAGCTCGCCGCACCGGCACCGGAACCCCGTCAGCCCCACCCGCTTCCGGCAGCTGGAGCACCGGTTCACGGACGTCCTCGCCGCGGCCGCCGGAGCGGCGGCGGCGACGACCTCCATAGACCAGCCCACGGCCGCAGCAGCCGGAGATGCCTGCAGCTCCACCGCTGCTGCGTCTACGAGCGCCGGCCTCGGCTGCGACACCGCGGCCGCCACCGGCGCTGAAGCTGAGGAAGAGGAGGTAGGGGACGGCGGCGACGGCGACGACGACGACGACCTCGACGCCGTGGCCGCCGAGAAGCAGCTCTGGCAAAGGTTCTGCGTGGCCGGGTTCCCCGGGAAGCCGCAGTTGTTGGCGCAGAGCGTGATCTCCGGCGCCCGGAGCTCCGTGGGCTCCTCCTTCTTGTCGCGCTGCGCCATGCTCGTCGTGGACCTGGCAAAAGGAACCCGAACAACCGTGCCTGTGTCTGTGTCTGTGTGTGCGCGCGCGCGGGGACGGTGGGCCGAGCGGCCCGGCCGGAGCAGCTTGCTTTTCGGAGGGTGGGAGAGGCAGGGAGAGAGAGAGACGGAGGAGGGGGAGCTTGCGAATTGGCAGGCCGGCTGTGAGCCTGTGATCCGCGGGGAGCGAGCGAGGAATGAACGAGAGAGGCACCCGGGTTTTTATCGGGGGGCAAGTGGGGAGACGGGGACGCGTCCCCTTCCGCGGACGCGCAAGCGCAGCGGCAAAGGCAACAGCGACGCGCGCGCCCTGGCGGTAACGGCGAAGGAACGTGAACAACATGGCGCGCTGCGGGCCACGGGTTGGGTGCGTCCGCAGCGGTAAGGCTGGATCCAGAGAGCCGGCGCAGGGCTGGGTGCCCATGGGTAGGATGGTCCCGTTTGGTGCGCTAGGATTTCTATCTAGGACGCGGTCGCACGGACGGGTCGTGTGCCGGTTGTTCCGTCCCGGCCGTGCGCGGGCGGGCGGGCGGGGTGGGGTGGGTTGCGTTTGGATTGTGACCGGGGGCAAGTAGCCGCCCGGGCTGACCGAGGCCGACGCGGACGCGCAGCCGAGGGATACATACGATCTGAGCAGGAAACGAAGCGAAACCGCCCAAAACCAACCGTCGGCGCTCGCACGGGCACCGCCGACTGCAGCCAGCCGGGATTGGCGTACGATGGACGGCCGCAGGGGCTTGGAACTTGGAAACCGTCGTCGCCGTCTCCCGTCTACCCCACGAACGTTCAGCTTGATCCTCCCCGTCGGTCAATCAGTAAAACTGAAGCCGATCTCGCCGCGCATGGCGTCGCTTTCGGACGCTGAGCTGTCTGGATTAGCATGGCCATTTCTTTTTTTTTTTCCGTCTCTCCCTGGCCTGTCCATGTCACCCGTCTACATACCCCCTCTGACAGGCTGATGCTAGCAACAAGTAGCTGAATTGCTGAAAGACGAGAGGGAGAATACTAAATCGAGTGAGCGACCTCTTCTCTGGCCAGATTTGCATGTCGACATGGGGAACTCGTGGCCGTGCCCCGGCCCGCGCCATTTTCATTTTGGCTGCCGTGCATGAGGCCACGACGGACACCTCGCAGCCGCGTCTGTTACCAATTCGCTAGACCGGAAAATTCCATCAGCGCGAACAAGGCGGGGGTTACGTTCTCCATCATATCGACGTTAACAAGGTGGCCAACCGGGGACGTACGCGATCCCTTCATCGGGATAAGCTGCAGATAGCTCTCTCTCTTGCCGGGGAAAGGACTCCACGCCACGACAAGCAGCTTGCTTTCCCCAGCTGGCTGGCGTCGCTGCAGCGGCACCCGAAACTGGCAACTCGCCAGCCATGTCTCAGGCTATCAGCACTCATGAACCTCTATATTTATCCTCTATATCCTAGTCAGCAAAATTCTCTCCTCTATACTCAATTCTTCTGCACCCATCCATCTTCTATATCATCCTCTATCAACTGTGGGACCCACTTATCATTTTATCTAAATATATCCATGTGCGATCTAGTTTTGAAGGATTTATTGAGACGAATTTAATGGTGCAATCGAAATTTAATTTGGATTTTTGGTTTGTGAGTTATAATATTTTTTTCCTTTAGTTAGCTAGTGAGGTCCGCCACTGCCCACTATAGAGTAAGCACTGTACCACTCTAAATATAGAGTGAGTGAAAGAATAGAGTATCGTTTTAGAGTACCCAGTGCAGCAGTTTTTACTCTATATTTATACTCTAAAGCTTTAGTGTATCCCTTTATAGTACCCACTGCGGGTAGTCTTAGACTGCCTGCACTGCGGCCCTGCATGCGATCTGGTACACCACCATGTCAGCAGACAGAGGATCCAAATGTCTGCAGCGGATACGCAACGCCATCCGCTAAGCGCGCACGGTCCGGCATATTTAGCGCGGTAGCAGTCGTCCTTTAGCGGACGAAGTGTGCGCCAGCGCATGCGCGGTACTGATGTAGCGGCGGGCCCCACCGTTTTATGCAACTAAAAAAAATATTATAAGTCATAAACCAAAAATCCAAATTAAATTCTGATTACACCATTGAATTCGTTTCAATAAATTCTTCAAAACCAGTCACATGGATATATTTAGACAATTTATTTACAAACATGTAGGGCCCACCGTGGATAGAGGATGGATGAGTGCGAAAGAATTGGATATAGAGGAGAGAATTTTGACGACTAAGATGTATAGAGGATGAATAAAGAGGTCCATGAGTGCGGATGCTCTAGCTCGTGAAGTGAACACACGGTGCCCCGATTATTACGCGAGGGAAGCGTGGCTGTAATCGGATCACGCGCGAGGCACCCTAGCTGTAGCCACACGAAGATTGGAGGACGGCTGGTCGTGATCACGATCGCACTGTGAACAGCGGCGCGCTGCCGACATCGGATCCGTCGGCCGGCCTGTGCCGCTGCAGGATCCAGCTGCGGAGCGCACCAGAAAACGCATGCCCGCCGGCGCCGGTCCGTCGATCGGAAGGGTGGAGATCGAGCACTGCAGCTTCAGTGATCTTAGCTCAAGAGCAGCAGCTAGATAGCTAGCTAGTTGGATAGAGTGCTTTTCTCTCTTGGAGTCGTCTCTATCGGCAAACGGCAAACGATCCTCAGCTTTGGAGGATGAGAACGAAGGCCAAATCCGGCGAGATATTATCTCGATTGGTAGCACTATGTTACACATCGCCAAGTTGTGCATGTGCAAGCCACCAGCAGATGAGGGAGATGGTTTTGCCACACAGGATAGCAGATCTCTATTCTGGATACCTGGAATCACGAACTGAACCCCTCACGGCGACAGCTACTTTCTGCTTTCTGGCGCACAGGATGCTCGATGTGTACATGCTGTTTTTAGATAACAAAGTGTAGGGTACAGTGGTCAGGCTGAGAGACACTGACAAAAGAAATGGCTTAAGGTCAGGGCATCAGTTCAGATTTTTCGGGCCCATTGGAATGTGAGGAAATTCCCTGAATTGCGTTTTTCGATGAAATTGATCTGATTACTGTGAAACCTTTACGATACCTGTAAAATTACCGCATTTCAAACGGGACCTTCCGGTTTTGATGCTGCTGCCTTTGCTTTCGTTTTCTCTTCAATTTCGTCTGAGTCATGCGGATTGTGAAGTGGATCCATACCTAAAGTTCAGTACTTGATTTTCAGCCTTCTGCTTTGTCTGTCCTGCGCAGGGCTTGCGGCAACACGTAGATAGATTCCTTTTTTCTGGTCCAAAAAATCAGAATTCGATTCAGAATTGTGCATTTTTGCTTCATAACTTTGCACAAAATCTCGTGCTAGAAACATTCGAAAGGGCACCTTGCCACATGTGCTTGCACTATCCACATACTACACGGCAGTAGGACACGAGCCTTTGGTTTAAACAGGGAAAATTCGGACTCTTTTCACCTTTTATTCACACACACATCACCAAAGCCTCTGCACACAGCAAAGCACTGTCAAGCATCAGCATTGGCAAAAACACCACGCTTGGTCACCGTTCCGCTTGTACCTCAGTGGGTGTCTGGGTGAGCGAGTCCTGCTCCGCTGCAAGGTCCTCGCAGATCCTCTCCACGACCTCCTTCCCTCTGTCCGCGTTCTGCGTGAACCTCTCCGCGCAGCGGCGCTCCACGAGCTCAGCCACCTTGGTCGCCACGGCCGCCAGCGGCGCGCACCGGATGGTGGTCTCCTGCCGGAACAGCGTCCACTCGTCGGGCCGCGCCGGGTGGGGCACGTAGCTACACCGCTCCTGCACGTCCACAAGCCCCCGGAGCGTGGCGTTGCGGGAGGCCACCAGCATGTCGCGCGCGGGCGCGTCCACGTCCGTGCGCTCGACGCAGAGCACCACCACGTCACCGGCCGCTCCCCCCGCTACGCCGCGGAGCAGGAACGGGAGCGGCGGCGTCCGCCCTGCGATGGCGCGCACGGCGCGGAGCCGGCCCGACCCCGCGTCGACGTCGCGGGACAGCGTGTGGACGTCGAGGATGTGGGAGAGCGCCCCGGAGGCGGCGCGCGCCGCCGGGTCCGTGAACTTGCGCCACGCCGACCCGGTGCCAAGGGTGGTGGTACACGTGCTCCTGCGTGTAGGAGACCACCATGGTAGCGTGCGTGCTCGCGCGCGGCGAGCAAGGTCGGAGGGGGAGCGCTCGGTTCTCTGTCAGCCAGCGAAGCGGTGGAGCGGGATGGACGCGAGGACCTTGGAGCCACGTAGCGTCAGGCGTCAGCGTGGGGTGTCGAGAGACGGAGAAGAGGAGAGGAATATTCGTGTGGCGCGGGGAATTAAACCCTCGTTATTATATATTTTTTTCAACCGTGCTTTGCTGTCGAACCTGGGCCTTGGGCCTAGGACATGCTTTCATTGGGCCATGGCGAGAAAAGCAGAAATCGCAGCCCGGCGTCGAGGCAACCAACATCATCAGTTCGGCTAGATGCTTGTCTTTTGTACTACTATACTCCAAGTGATAGACATCAAAGAAGTTTGTAATCTTATTGGTACAAGATTTTATTGGCACAGCTCCAAGAGCAATATTGTGCTCCCCACGGGTCTGTAGAGACCTAGAAGAGGGTGTAGCCGTCGTCGTAGGAGACGTGCCACCCGCGCTGGCACGGCGGCGCGTCCTCCTCGCGCTCCTGGCAGCAGCTCCAGCGCTTCTTCCAGTTGGCGCGGCCGGTGTTGGGCCGGCTCCCCTCGTCGTTCCAGCGGTACACGATGATCCCGCTCTTGTCGCTCCACTCGCCGTCGATGCCCTGGTGCGGCGGCGACATGGAGAAGAGCCCCTTCTCGCCTGCGGTGCACACGGCAAGGTTTACACACAAGCTCAGATAACGGGCCTCAACACTGTGGCCCATATATGGGTTTCTATGGGCCTCCAGCTACATTAGTCGTGGGTAGACATGTGGGCCTATAAGATAATAAGTATAAATAAAGCCCAAACAAATAGCTAGGATGGGTAAATCTAGATATTTAGCAAAAAGAAAAAGTTCACGTTACCTACTCAATTTTCGCGAAAGTCCGTTTTTCATCTCTAAACTTCAAAACCGGGCAAAACACCTCTCTCAACTTAGTATATAGTTTTTACTACAGTTCAATTATACAATAATTAGTCTACCATAAAAATTTCATCACAATTGAACCTTAGAAACTGCAACTATGAATTATTCCAATTAATTACAGAAAAACATAGACCTAAAGTTACAACAAAAACTTTGTACTAAAGCGTACCATATTATATATACGATGTGTAGATTCATGTGGAGTCCAAC
Source organism: Saccharum hybrid cultivar R570 (assembly GCA_038087645.1). NCBI lineage: Eukaryota > Viridiplantae > Streptophyta > Magnoliopsida > Poales > Poaceae > Saccharum > Saccharum hybrid cultivar. The sequence goes on along the minus strand of JAQSUU010000365.1, from coordinate 1,582,111 downwards.
AAAATTAAATTTTCTATTTTATTAGTTTTCTATGATTTACTATGATTTTGTAAAGATTTAGCCAAAATAAATAAAAAAATAAAAAATAAACTGCTTTCAAAACTGCTTATAACAGAGCTAGGACGGTTTTAAAAGTTGAGGGAGGTGTTTTGCCTAATTTTAAAGTTAAAAATTAAGAGAGGTGTTTTGTTCAATTTTAAAGTTTAAAGAGGAAAAACGAATACTTTTTCGTTAGCAAAACGTGGACGGACAGCCCACCGTAGGCTGGAGCACAGAAGATGAGAGGATAATACCTGTGACGTGGCCATGGAAGGCGCAGGCGGTCGGGTGTAGAGATGGCAACGGGTATGTACCCGACGGGTAGTGCCCACCCGTACCCGTACTCGCAAAATTTTATCTGTCGGGTTACCCGTACCCGCATACGGGTAAAAAAATCGTTCCGTATCCGTACCCGCCAGGTAATTCTCACCCGACGAGTAACCCGTACCCGATAGCATACCCGAAAATTACCTAAAAATATCAAATAGTCATATGCAAAAATAAATCATTCTAAGCTTCCAACAAGTTACAAACATACTAACAAACATTATTAGCATCATTACAACAAAGGCAGTCTACTAGGCAGTGGATGTCTCAATAGACCAAATTCATAACTTATATGTGCTAAAATAACTGAGGTTGGCTAGTTATTTTTGCAGGTATGTCTTACCCGCGGGTATACGGGTATGGGCAGTATACATCCGCACCCGTACCCGCATACCGATAGGTATAGAATTTTACCCAATAATATACCCACGAGTAAAAAATTTATTTCATACCCGTCTCTTTATCGGGTACTCGGGTTTCGGGTACCGTGGCCATCTCTAGTCGGGTGGTTCTCCTCGTCTCGGTAAACACCGCCGCATCTGAGGCACCTCTTCCGCTCGTTCTGCTCCTCCGTCGCCGCCGCGGTCGAGCTGCTGCCCGGAGTCGCTCTGGCTCGCGCCAAGCGCGGCCACCGTGCACTGCGACGAGGAGAGCTACACGGGGATGGGGGCGACGGAAGGGGCAGCTTGGGCACTAGGGGCGAGAAGGTCCGGGTGGGTGCGAGAGGAGAGAACGCCATTGCGTGGGGGATGTGTGTGACACAGACGGAATGGTGCCCGGCCGCGGCATCCCGATGATATGGAAACGTCATCTGGGCTTTTGGGTCTGTTAGCCTCGGTTGGGCCGAAAGCAAAGCCTGAATGAGAGCCCAACAAGGTCAAAAAATGGTGAAGCTGAATGTGGTACTGGTACCTGCGTTGACTGCCGGCGATTAGCCACAAAATAATTTAGAGTTGTTTGGTACTATATTATCTGAATATCGCCTAGCCAGAATTAAGGTAAAACGGGTTGATATCCATGTGTTGGTGGTCTTTTCAAATTACTTCTAAGCAAACAAAGTCACTCGTCATTAATTTCTCATTGTATAATACTATTTAGTTCAGTAATGCTTTAATATGTCCGGAAAGTCCGAGGCCTCGCTCCACTCACTGCCGCATGAGCCACTCATCTAAAAAAACATGTCTCGCCTAACAAAATCAACTCCCGCACGCCTCGCTCACCTCAGCTCCGGTCACGCCCTTACCCCTTTTGCGCTCCTTATCCCCTGCCGCAGCGCACCAACGCCCGGCGCCCTTCCCCACTGGGGGCCCATTTCGCCCGCAGATCCGCGGCCCTCTCCTCCACCCTGACGAGATCCATAGAGTAGGAGCGAGATCCACTCGTCTCCGGTGAGATCCATGGAGCTGGCGCGGCGATGTTGCAGGGGAGTAGGCGGCTCTCCTCCACCTCGGTACGGTGTCCTCCCCACCCCCGGCGGCACCCTCTCTCACCCCGGCGATCAAGCTCCTCCCCATCATGTCGACAAAACCTGATAGGCAGTCTACCGAGGGGTATGCCCAAGGTAGTAGATTGTCGACAGACAGGTGTGCAAGCCACGAACGAGATGGTAATGCAGAACAACACGCGGGTTTACCTAGGTTCAGGCCATCGTGTGGGCGTAATACCTTACGTCCTGCCCTGCTTTGTTATTGCTATCTCGCACAATGTATTACAAGCTAGATTGCCCTACAGTATGTTTCAATGTTTTTAAGGGGGGGTCCCCTGCCCTCCTTATATAGTCCAGGAGGCAGGGTTACAGATATGAAAACTAATCTTAGCCGGTTACAATTGCCATATGGAGCCGGATATGGATTTCTAACCTAACCGACCAAGACCTTGCTTGATCTTCAAGTCTGGTTTGATGCCTTGCGCGAGACTCCATCTCGATGATCTGGATCGCGCGTCATCATGTAATGGGACAGACCGTCTGGTCTGGGCTTGCCCATGTCTAGCCATTAGGGTATAGGGGTTTATACCCCCACACATCCCGGCAGTCATGGCGCTCCTCGCCCCTATCCTCCACCGTTGTCGCTGAGCCAAGCCCGGTACTTGTGGCGCTGGTGGCGGCGGTGCTCGCGTGCCACCGCCGGCTCCGACCCCGACGGCTGGAGTCGACCGGCCCAGGCTTTCCCTCCCTATGATGCAAATGTATCTTTCAGGTGTTTCAGTCATTTCAAAGGTATGTTGCAGTTGTTTCTTATGGATGTTGCAAAAGTAGATCAGAGGATATTGTACATGTTGGATATGTTGCAAGTGTTTTAGAAGCATGTTGCAAGTGTTTGTTCAAAAATTTTCATCTATTTCCAGACGTATATTGCAATCGTTTTTTATCTGGATATTGCATATGTTTTCACACATATGTTGCAACACTATGTTCCAAATGTTTCATCTATTCCTGTCTTATGTTGCAGTAAGTGTTTTTAATGTTGCAATTATTTTATCTGGATGTTGCATATGTTTCACACATATGTTGCAAACGTATGTCCCAAATGTTTCATCTGTTTCAATGTATGTTGCATTCGAGTATTTCATGTTGCAAGAGCAGACCGCCGACGTTGGTGTCCATGAGCGTGGGCAGGGCCAAGCCGCGCCCGTCGATGCGTGGAGGAGGTGTAGGCCGCCGCCGGCGGTGTCGGAAGGAGGCACAGGCTGCGCGGTGCAGTTGTGGAAGAGACGGGGGCAAGTCTTCCGGGTGGCCTAAAAGAAACGGGCACCGCGCCGGTGTGGAAGAGGCGGGCGCGAGTCATCCGAGCAACGTGGGAAACGGACCTGAAGCGGATGGTTCGAATGTGAGCATGGGAAACGGAGCTAGTGCGTGTGGTGCGTAAATTCAAGCGGACGGGGTGGAGCAGCTGCGGGCGTTCAGACGGACGCAGGCGTCCAGGCGTCCGGGCACTAGTGCTGCCGTATTTAGTTTCTCCGAAGCATACCAGTTTACAATACTTTTTAAAATTATACAGTACACATACATAGACGTTTATAAAGACACACGTACATTCATCCTATGTGACAGATATACCGCCTACCCCTAAAATATCGCCCCCACTAAATTTTAAAATAAATTTAAAAAATATAAGCACCTATGTCAAGTCTAGAATTTAAACCTAGGCGAACAAATTCCACCACAACGAAGCTAGTGAGTTGAGCTCAGCTCAGTTTGCAATTAAATGGTGGAATTTAAGAGCCTGTTTGGCTTGTCACCGCAACCTGCGGCCGCGCCAAAAGTCAGGCGGAGATTTTGCTTGCCAAACAATTGGTGAACTGCGGACGCAAAAATGAACTGGGCGCATGCATGCAATTCTGGCGGCGCCGCAAATGGAGGAACCAACCAAACCATTACGTACTAACTTATTCTGGCGTGAAACCTAGGGCGTGGTGTCGCGAGGTCAACCAAACAGACTTTCTTGGTTTACTCTAGTTCGCTACTGTGGGCAATAAAATATGAGTTAAATGCATGAGCATCCTCTGGATTTGTCAAGAGATGTTACTTAGGTTTACAAACTTTGAAAACACATTCTTATGTCCCTAAAGTTGTTAAGTGGTGCATCACATGTGGTCAATTTGGTTAAGAACGGTCATGTGGTGCACCAATTAACAAGTTTAGACACCCAGAAATGTGTTTTCGTGCAATGCAGAGCTTTAATACACAGTTACCAATAATGCTACGTTAACTTTTACAAGTCAATGAAATAGTCCTCAATCAATACACAGTTTCACGGGCTAGCCACGTCACTTATTAATTGTTATATGGTGCTATAATTAAATGTGGCATATGAAATATATAGTCTTGCAACTGCATACAATTCTGTACTTATCTCGCAGAGAAGATAATTGAGAGCATGTGAGAATAAAACAAATCGGTATCGGTGGAGGTCTCATTGTGTTGGTAAATGTGATGGTGGGTTTCATCTTAATGATGAAACTATTTCTCTCTTTCCTCATAAATACCATGCCAATTAAGCAAATCTGTTGATCTGTCATAGTTTTAAATGAGAATGAAACTCTTGTGAAACCACTACTGAGACTAGTCTAAGTGTCACCCCTTGACAAGTTCAAAAACTGCTCATGCATTTAACTCAAAATAAATCTATTACAAACAAGTATGTTTTCACAAGAATTGTATAGCCTCTCATGATATGTAACACGATAAAACTCATAACTTCAAAACAAATTTGTGATTGCATATCTCAAACAATATAAAGTTTTTAAAACGAAGGCCGTACTTAAAAGGTATTTTGGATCTAGGCAGCTAATAGTTAGGATCTCGAATTAACTATAGTGTACCAAACAATTAGCTAATACTAGCTCAAGTAAAAATTTACAATGCTATTAGCTACCTTTCCCTAACTAAATGCAGCTACGCATAGTAGGAGAATCCACACAAGGCTTACATAAAACATGCTGACTTTCCGTATCTAGTGGCTAACTATTATGTACTCCATTTGTCCTATAATATAGTGCATTCTAGGAATTTTAAGACAAATTAAGAGAGAACATAAAAGATGCATGTACCTTCATTTTATTTTCTAATCAGACGCTATCATCAACGTGATTAATTGTGATTGGTTGATAAATAAAAAGTATTTAATGTAAACTTGGTTTTTGTCCTCTAGAATGTATTATATTTGAGGACAAATTTTGAATGCTAGAATGCACTATATTAAAGGATGGAGGGAGTAGTTGATTGGATGCAAATATTCTTACTCACTTTTTTTGAAGAGAATATTCTTACTCACTTTGTCAAAAAAGAATATTAATATCGTTTTTGAGGAGTCAATCATTATCAACATTCTGATTAGGTTTATAGAAAACAAAATCAACATTCTACATATAGGTTTATTGTGAAAATATATTCCATGATTAAATAAAATAATAATATCAGTATTATTAATATAAATGATTAAACTTGGGATTGATTGACGGGTTGAAACGTGAGTCTTACTATTTTTTTATATGTAGGGAGTATTTTACTTTTTTTTATCGAAAATGCAGTGTTGCTGAGTTTTTATTTGAGGGGAAAAAAAAGGAGATGCACTGAGCTGCAGTTCGAATGTACTTTGGCGCACCAGCGTGTCAAACTTTTCACGACAAAGGCTGAAGTTGGCAGGGCAGCAAGTGACGAGACGTTACATTGCATGGCAAAGGCTGTCTTTAGTTGCACATGGAAATATTTTGGAAGCATAGCAACGCTTTCGTCTGTATTTAGTAATTAGTGTCAAATCATAAGCTAATTAGGTTTGAAAGATTTGTCTCGTAATTTATAACCAAACTGTGTAATTAGTTATTTTTTACCTATATTTAATGATTAATGCATGTGTCCAAAAATTCAATGTGACGGGAAATCTTGTAAAATTTTTGAAAATTTGAAGGAACTAAACAGGACCAAAGTAAAAACCTGCATTCAGGTAGATATATCTGACAATCTGAAAAGATGGAAGGCTGCTAAGACTACCCGCACTCATGGACCTCTATATTCATCCTCTATACGTCATAGTCAGCAAGATTCTCTCATCTATACTCAATTCTCCCGCACCCATCCATCCTCTATATCATCCTCTATCCACTCTATTCACTGTGGGGCTCACTTGTCACTTTATTTAAATATATCCATGTGTGATCTAGTTTTGAAGGATTTATTGAGACGAATTTAATGATGCAATCAAAATTTAATTTGAATTTAGTTTGTGAGTTATAATATTTTTTTCCTTTGTTTAGCTAGTCAGGCCCGACACTATAGAGTATAGAGTAAACACTATACCACTCTAAATATAGAGTGAGAGAAAAGATATAGTATCGTTTTAGAGTACCCAATGCAACAATTTTTACTCTATATTCATATTTTAAAGTTTTAGACTATCGTTTCAGAGTACAGCTAGTCTAAAGAAAGAGTGCAGTCTCCGGCACGCTGCTTCCCTCCGTCCTCCCCTTGCTTTGGACGCCGCGTCAATGCAACCCCGGGGGCCGGGGGCCGTGTTCAGTGTTCGCAGATGAAGAACTCGCTTCGTCTCGATCGATTCGCGGATGCACAGCTCCTGAGTGCACGCAACACCAACACGCCAACACGCGCGCGCGCCCAACGCCCAGTCGCCGGCAACAACGGCAACACACGCATACGCGTCCTCGGGGGAAAACAGCACAGCCCTGCAACAACGCCAATGTCCCAATGGGCCGGCCATGGCCCTTGCACCGGCACGATGAGAGGTCGGGGGGGTGGGGGGGCGTTTGATTCCCTCCAGTGCAAATGCAGGTGCAGCTTTCCCTTTCGGCCCAGGAGACGCGACGAGAGCTCATCATTTGACACACATAACATCACATGGTATGGTATGTGCGCGCGCATCCGAATCTGACGTTCCATCCATCAGGACTGCCTACACATATTTTTTTGTCGGCCATTCCGCGAGCCTCACACAGGTGAGCCAAAAAGTTGATCCTCCGTCGATCCGTCTCCTGCTCGATCTCGATCTCGTGAAAAGAAGATCCATCTGATTTTTGATCCGGCGTCTCCAAACTCGACAGCAAGCTGTGTATGCGTGTCTCGGTGTCTGCGTGTTAAGCTTGTGTCTCCGCCGGCTCCAGGGTCTGATGCGGTTGCGCCCTTTTCCTTTTTCTGGGGTATGCAAACACGGCTCACAGTCACAGCCCTTCCGCGAGCAGGCTGGGATGGTTGCAGCACTCAGAAGTCGGAACGTGACTCCATAACTGCTACAACCCCCATACCATACAAGACCTGAAACATAATAGTGAGGTATTTTGAGCCATATATCAATGCAAATTGTCATGTCAGATATAGCCCGATCTATATTCAGGGCAGAGTGCCATGTTAGGATCTAGGAAGCATGCATAGTGAATTTTTCCATTTGCATGGCTCAAAAATTCCTCTACTGTCGTCCAAGGAGAAACTGGAGAAGTAATCGCTAGGCAATGATATTATAAAAATTTGTTCTACTGCCCTTAATAAGTCACGTGGTTGCCTCAGTTACAAAATCTCAACTTGTTTTACTTCCCCAAAATACTAAATTGGGTCAGTTTGCCCCTCATAAAAATGAGGTTTTATTTCTTTTGGGTTCAACTTCACATTATGGGAGGGGTAGATAATACACTAATGTGTTTATAAAAAGAATATAAAGAACTTTTTTTATATATAATTATGTTGATGCATTTCGACACCTTCATTATTAAACCTGTACTAACTATTGGCTGCATTTTCAATATCATATCTTGATTGTTAAACCTCTATTGTGAGCTCTTCGTATGAGCGATGTGGATCACTCACTAACTCAGTGCACCAATCCCCAAGTCTCTCCCCTTTTCATTTGAGGTGGCAACTGGGGTGGGCCAGGGGGGGATCAACCCCCCCCCCCAACTTTCATAGTAAAATGCCACCTAAGCTGATACATGAAGTCAGGGGATAAGAAACCTACATTGCAGCAACAAAGTTCAAACACCACAAGACAAGAGGTGAGGGGTCGACACACCTCTAGACATGATAGGCGCCCAACATGTTTAAGGGAAATAACCACCAAGGGGGGAGGGGGTCTGGTTGAGAGCATTGAAGATCTGGTTGTGGCACTTCCAGATGACCTAAAGGACAAGGAGGATGCTGGTGTGTTACAGGCAGCCAAAGGGAAGGGCTAGATGAGAGTTGAGGGTGTGAAGGTCCAAAGTCGCTCTGTCTAGGCAAACTTTGCAATAGAACACCGTACTTCGTAGGCTGGTGAAGAAGAGGTGTTTGATGCTCTTGGTTGCATGATAGAAGGGGCATGCCCTCGTGCTAAGAGTGACATGACGGTGAAGGAATTCTCACATCTTGGTGCTCCCTCGTCAGACTGAGAAGAAGACAAGAACCTTGATGGGGGCATAGCTGTCCCAGTTGATCTCAGAAAAGGGTATGCTAGAGCTAGCGCCATGAGCATAGTGTAGACTACCCCGACCCTGAAGACTAATTTGGGACCCAGAACAGGCGACAGGAGTTGGGCCAGTCCCCAAACTGCATAGAGTTGAGGTGCTTGCAGAGGTAGCTTGACAAGCTCCACATAGGCATAGTGACTAAGGCAAGGTTGTAGAGGCAGGTACGGAATGCCTTTGGTGAACTCAGTGACCATTAAGATGCTTGGACTAGTGTATTGGGAGTAGAGGGTTTGTAAGGCTAGCACCCACGACTGAGGTTGGTCCAATTGTGCTAGAAGAGGACAAATTCACCACGATTGACCACCATGCTAGTGGGACCCGTTAGAAGGGTAGGAGGGCCTAGAACATCTTTGAGGTGGAAGTTGTTATGATGGGTCATGCTGTCATTCATCTGTGTATTAGAAACACACGCAGTCCACCCAAGGGTTGCGGACCTAGAAGAGGTGTTTTGCTGACTTGAGGGGGAGACATGTGCATCCAACAATGCATGCACATGGGATATATGTCCTTAGGGGAAAAAACAACGTTAACCTCCCGTTAGCTAAAGAGACATATTTATCCAATACTTTCCCATTAGCCAAAGCATAATCTTGCACACATGCAACATGCTATGCACCATTAGAAGATCTGAATCTGTCAATACATGTATCAATTATTCATCACATATATAGAATAGACCAAAGCATTCATGATCAACTTGATTTCTCAAGGCACCGTTGGTCACCACACGTGCTTGCCACAAAGGTTGCGTTTGGACAAAATTCATGCATATTAAGGGCCTGTTTGGATCCACCAACTAAACTTTAGCTGGTTAAATTTAGCGGCTAAGGATCAAATGGCCCAACTAAAAGACCAGCTAAAGTTTAGCTGAGTTTAGCTGTTTCAACCTAGCTAAACTCAGTTAAAGTTTAGATGAGTCTATTAGCTGGAGAATCCAAACACTCCAGCTAAAGTTTAGCTGGGAGTAGCCCTGGGCATAATTAACCGAAGACTGAACCAAACTAACCGAGACCGAGACCGAAGTGACCGAGACCGAAAATTTTGGTCACAAGTTCGGTCTTCAGTTTGAAGTAACCGAACTAACCGGACTTAATTCGGTCATTACCCTCGGGTAACCGAACTAACCGAATTAACCGAACATTTGAATTTTGTTGATATAATATGTAATTTAGACTATTATTAGTGATATAATATTTATTCTAGTGGGTTTATATCAACCATCACTCTTATCACTATGTTTAATCTATATTTTGTATTGTATTTTTGCCTTGAAATAGAAAAAAATATTGGTAAAATTTGCTACAAATTACAATATTTAGTAGTTGTTTTGTGTAGTTCGGTTAGTTCGGTCATGACCGAGACCGAACCGAACTAACCGAGACCGAACTTGCTCGGTCCTGAGTTTTGAAACTAACCGATCGGTCTCCGTTTTTAGATGACCGAAGTTTCGAAATGACCGAAGACCGAGACCGATCGGTTCGGTCAGACCGAACGCCCAGGGCTAGCTGGGAGAACTTTTAGCTGGCTAAAGTTTAGTTTTGAAATTTTAGCTAGATAAACTTTAGCTGGGTGGATCCAAACAGGGCTAATTACTCATCGTCTCTTGCTCGTTTACGTTACAATATCTAGCTAACACAAAAAGATGCAGCTCTTGTACTGAATGAAATATGGACGCAAGACGACAACAGGATAAGTGGTACCCTCTGGCCGTGAATCGATGACTCAAGTTTCTGAACAGTGCATCGATCGATCACGTATTCACAAGGTAGCTGTTGACACATTCATGCCCGTGATTGATTTCTCGTCATCTCGTGCCAGAGATGAGCCGTGTGCAGTACTTATTAGCTAGGACGGAGCAGATAAAGAGAACATAACAGCAGCGCTGCAGCAGCTGCGAAATGAAAGAAAAGCTCGATAATCTCTTATACTATATAGAACAACAGATTTTCTATTGCACTTGCTGCGGTCGGCCGGCCTATCGACCATATACGGTCTTTGTAGTATGTATATAAGATCGACCTGCCGGCCGGCCGGCTAGTAGTAGAGAGCTCGATCGATCGATCCATATAGGTAGATGCCTCCATGGATCGGTCACATCGACCTGCTGGCCGCCGTGGCCCCGTCGTGCTCGACGTCGGACACCGCGCCGTCATCGTCGTCGTCGAGTCCCCCGCCGCCACACCCGGAGCCAGCAGCGCCGGCGCCGCCGACGAAGCCGTGGCCATGGCCGAAGGCGCGGGCGTGGTCCTTGAGAGAGCGCTTGTGCTTGAACTCGGAGCCGCAGAGGCAGTACCAGAGCCTGCCGCAGTTCTTCTCGTGCGTGCGCCAGTCGCCCTTGACGGCGAAGGCCTTGCCGCAGCGGCGGCAGAGGAAGGGCTTGAGCCCGTGCTTGCGCTTGTAGTGCGTCTGCAGCGTGCGGAAGTCCTTGAGCGGCTTGGCGCGCGCGTGGTCGATGTTGTTGCGGCACCCCGGCGAGCAGCAGTAGCACGGCAGCCGCAGCATGGCCGTCGGCTGGATGCCCCGCAGCGACTCCGGGCCCTTGCGGTACTGGGACCCGTGACCCCACATGTGCATCTGCATCCCACCCATCCAGTTAGTTCAATCAATCACCCACGCAATGCAACAGAAGTACATATACGTAGTACTACGTACGATCAAAAGCACAAAGAAACAGCGCGCATGAATACTTGTACAATGTGCAGTGTACTAATAATGTCCGTACATGAGTATACTTGCTACCTATAGCTACTGGGGCTTAGCGTACAGAACTTTTTTTTTAACGAACATACTCCAGCGTTCATGATCATATGCTGCAATATAAGGGCCTCGTTCGGCTGGTGGGCAGCCAGCCAGCAGTGTTTTTCTCTCACATCATTTCAGCACTAGCCACCAGTCAGTCAACAGTATTTTTCTCTCATAACAAATCAGCACCAGCCACCCGCCAGCCGAACGAGGCCAAGGTAGGGCAGTGTTCATGTGATCATGCATTCATGCATGCATAAGAAGGTAACATTAATTATAACTACTGTTACTACAGTTGAGTTCAGTTCATTGATCTATTACTTCCTCGAAAAGAATACAATTTTAGCCTAGTACCATATATCAAACCGCGTATGGAGTTTAACCAAATTTATTTATAAAATAAATGTCAGTATTTGTAATATCACATAAGCAGTATTAGATTCATTAAAGATTGATACTCCTTTTTTTTATAATCTTAGCCGAACTTTAGATAGCTTGACCGAAGATAAAACTAGAATTATATGTTTTTAGGACGGGGTACTAGATTCATATACATAGAGCCATCGAGGAACTAGTAGTAAACTTTGAACGCGTTGTTTATTTCAAGAGAGGCAGACACCTATGCATTATGCATATGCATGCGCATCTCTTTGACATTGGTTGCTTATGATCAGAGAAGACTGGCTCCCGTAAACAGTGTTCTCCTACTATGCCACATACTTTTTTTTACTTTTGCACCATGTCAGTCAGTGGTGAAACCGGATCAGAAGCCGCATGAGAGCAGAGGCCGGCCTCGCAGACGCAGCATGCAAGCTTTTGAAAGCGAGGGCTGTCTAGCTAGCTTCCAGAGACTAGCTTGCTATAGAGTACGGAGTACGTACTGTATAGACCATCGCTCTATGTGTTTGTGTTGTTTCTTTCGGAGGGGGAGAGAGAGAATGCGTGTGTGTGTGTTTGAATTGTACCGTGTACGTGCGCGATTGCGTCCGCGCACAGTGAGCGTGGCAGGACGGCATAGCTAAGCTACAGCAACAACACTGCACATCTCTTGCAGTTCTCGGGAGTCGTGAAGGAGGCAGGTACCACAGCCAGCGACTCCCAAGTCAATGGTCAATCATCAGAGATAATAATATAGCTGCAGCCAGAGGAAATCAGGTTTTTGTTGTCCTCAAGCGCTCGTGATGGACCATTATCTATTCATATCTGGGGGTGAGGGAAGTTTATATTCACATGGACATGAATACATGACCAAAGATATAGATCAGTGGTAATGTTCTGGGAGATCGATCGATCATGCCAACAGGCCAGTGGTGTGGCTCAGTGTCTGTGTAGACAAAAGAAAGTAGCGGCCATGGCCTACACGCAGAGGCTCTCAGGCTGCCGTAGCGATTTCCACAGATCGACCAGACACGCACTACCTGATGACCAATGCAAGCTGCATTCATGCATAATGGCATATGCAATATGCATGCTCATCTCTTTCCATGGCCAGGCAGGCAGGCAGGGCAGGCAGGCAGACACACCATGCATCTGAATCTGATGACCAAGCTACATCCATGCCATGCCCAAGTGAAATTAAACATAGAGACTGCAGAGAGATATGCAAAGACGGAGAGAGACAGATCTTCGCATGGATCTCCACAGCGCCACCCAGCCTGCTGCGGCCTCCATCTCCATGCACGCATGCATTCCCAAAGGAAAGACGAACTCCCGGAAAAGCTCAAAAGTTGCATGCATGCTTGCATGGCTTCTCCTGGCCTGGCCATGACTGGTCTTGTTCAATCACACGAAAAGGCGGCAACTGCATGCGACCGGCCTGCTGGCCTTCTTTCTGAGCTTAATCGCCGGTCAGGGGGCGCCCGCCCAGAACAGACAGCAGCACGTGTATGTAATCGAGCAGCTAGCTACCCAAAGGACAATGACCATTGGAGAAGAACTGTTTTCTGTTTCAGAATTGTTTTCATTTCTCCAAACCGTAACCAAAACACGATGTGCATCCATGCTACCTCAATCAATAAATAAAAACAAATAAAGAAAGAGAGGAGATTTGCGTAGCCACACCTTTGGAGGATCTACATAGATCTTGGTATGTTAGTTACCTACGACTATGTGTCTATGTCTACTATATATCGTACAATTGCAACAAGATCAGATCATTTTTACACTAGCACGAATCTACACGAATAACATGTATTTCAGCATATATCACTTGAGATTTGCCATGTGCTACTTACGACTATGTCTATCTATATCTATCTCATAATTCCAAGATAATCAGATCGTATATACACGGAAAACATATGTTTGTACTCACTGCAATAGTTTCAGAGTTTCATTGGTAGAGTGAATGTAGCTGTAGCCTTTATTCAATAGCATACGTTAAAGGGAATCGACAATTAGAACATAACAGCAGATGACACAGAGAGACGTATTGTTCCGCTCTGTGCCGACAAAAGAACCGTGGCTATTTACAGCAACAAGCTGTCTTTGTGGGTTCGTCGTCCGTGTTCATTTCATTTCACACACAACAGGCCGGCTTGGCGACTGTAGAAACTTTATTTAACCTAGCTAGCTACTGCCACATCATTCCATGTTAGGTAACTAGTTCCAATTATTGGGAGGGAGCTAGGGGATCGACATCGATCTACGACGTTCGCGCTAGTGGGTTGCCGAAGAAACTAGCAACCCCAAAATTATTTCGTTCGTCTTCAACAGACGAGAAATCAAAAGAAAAGTCTCCGAGTAAATAAAGAAGGCAATCAAACACAGGTTACGGAACGAGTTAATGATTCAAGAGAAAAATTCAGTTTGGGAATCCCAGCTTTTTGACACAAAACCACTACGATTTATTAGTTCAATTTTTTTTAAAAAAATGAGGAGAAAGAAATGCATGCATGGTGCAAGCGGTAAGAAGAACGACAGCTAAGCTAGCAGTGAAACGAAGTGAATAATTAATGGCCGGACGTGGCTCGACTGATCGGCTCACCTGCATGTTGTTGTATCGGTTGAAGGTCTTGAAGCAGACGGGGCAGGAGAACTGCGTGGGGCCGATGAGGATCTGCGACGGCGTCGGGATCCAGTACTGCCCCTTGTTGAGCCGCCCGATCGCCGTGGACGGGAACCCTAGCAGCGCCGCCACTGCGATAGTCTCCTCCTCTTCCTCCTCCTTGCCGCCACCGTTCTCCCTACTGTCATCCTCCTCCTCGCCGCCGTCGTGGTTGTGCTGCTGCTGCCTGCGGGCGCCGGCGGAGAGGTCCGAGACCAGGTCGGCCGCGCCGGTGCTAGGTGCCGGCAGCGGCAGGCCGATGCGCAGCGCCACGGTCACGTCGCCCACCGCGGAGCCGGGGCCGGAGCCGTTGGCAGCCTCCTCCACGTCCATCGGGTCACCCATCGCCTTGGCGTTCAGGTCGGCGAAGAGCCCTCCCCGTCCCAGGCGCTGCTGCTGGCCGTGGTTGCAGCTCGCGGTGGGGCCCTCCTCCTCCTCGTCCTCCACTCCCTCGTCCCTTTCCTCTTCAGAAACCGCCGCCGGTGCTCGGCGGCGTTGGTCCTCTTGTCGCGTGATACCGCGCGGGGCGGGGGCCAGAGAGAGCAGCGGCAGGGCTTCCCGGAGCGGGGGCGAGGGCGGCGTCGGAGCAGGTGCCTGATGATGATGCGCAGCGAAGAAAGGCAGGGACGGGTAGGCGGCGGCCGCCGGTGGCGTTGCGGGGTGGTAGTAGTAGCGGTGGTGCTGGGGATGGCTGTTGATGAAGCTCGTGTAGGGATTCTCCATGGCAGCACAGGATCGGAGGTAGCTGCTACCTACTAGGAGTACCTTGCAGCGCGGCTTTGCTGCACTAGCGCTAGCTCCTGGCCGGGTTACAACTTACAACTACAACTAGCTTGTGTGGTACGGTGGTGTTGTGTGCGGCGAGGTGGTTGGTTGGCGTTGGCGACGGGTTATTATAGGGGTGGCTGCGGGTGCGAGCATGTTTGGAGTATTCGCAGTGGCGCTTGCTTCCGTCCAGCATGTCTAGCGCCTGCCTGCTGCTTGGCTGCTTGTTGGGTTGGAAGAGGAACTGTGAGGGTGAGGGTGTGACTGTGTTTCTTTGAGAGAGGAAAGCCATCTGCTATTTTGACGGCGCTATGTATGTGCAGTACAATTCATTCATTGTGCATTTGTGTTTATGAGAATCTAACGTCGATGAATAATGTTGCTGGGCTGTTTCTGGTCTAGTCAAAACTAAAAACGGGGGTCAAAATTCCTTTTCAAATACAGAAGCTGCCTTTACTGCAGGACTTCTTCTCGCCGGCTCCTACAGGAATTTAGCTGCTCGACGGCCACCTTATTGTGATTGGAGGACACACTTAAGTGTTGCACCTGTCATACACCAGACAACATATATATATTGAACATCTAGAGAGTTTGGACTTAAGAAACATCAGGTTTCTTCTTTAACAAAAAAAAGACTCCAAATTGGTGATCTGTAATCAAGATTCATCCAAAATTTTGATCACCTTATCATTATACCCTCCGTCCAGAAATGATAGACGTATTATATTAGAGGAAAAGTCAAATCTTACAAAGTTTGACCAATAATTAGTCAAATTATGTGCAAGTTTAGTTCAAAAGATCTGTATCCAAAGTAGCTCTTAGATAATATTGATTCTTTGATAATTGACTACCTATAAGAAAAATTGCGGGTCAAAATATATTTTATATGACTTATGCTATGGTCAAATACGCCTATTATTTCTGGATGGAGGTATCCATAGAGCCAAAAACTAGTTAGTATTAACTTATTTCCCCACTGATTATTGTCTGGACTAGTTGTCATTGTTTATTTTATTTTATTCTATTACAACTTTTTTTGTTCTTGCATTGGGTCCTTTTGCATAACCTTTGTTTCACTTAAATGCAACCTTTTGGGACATCTTTATAGTTCCCGGGAATTTCCTAGCATGCAAACTTGCCAAACAAGGGTGATTGAAGGCCCGTGTTGTGTGAGATATATATAGTCAATATAGTACTCTAAGAAACACGCAATTTTTAAGGAAAATTAATTAAGTACCTATTTGAGATGAAAATTCGTCTCTGTGTCCAGGTTCAATATGCGGTACATGGATACTCTTGTGAGTCCTAATATTTCGTCAATAAGCTGGTTTCTCTCTCTCTCTTTTTTGGTGCAGAATGTTGGTGTAGTGGTCATTGTAGTCCTAGGTCTATTCGCTTGAGCTGATTTGACTGGCTGAAAGTACTGCTGACTGGTTTTTTATAAGAGAAAAATACTGTTGGCTGATTAACTGATTTGGCTGATAATCTCAAGCAAAAAGACATTATGTGCAATATATGAGCGACAGCCAGGTGTCTGCACAGTCGATCCATACACATCAGCGTGTTGTGCTACTTGCGATCTCGTTTTCTCTCAGGTCAGGGTCTACCAGTCACGGATTAATGGCGACGAGCCGATCACGATGCTATTTGCCGTGTTGTAATCAGGACACCGACACCTAAAGCGCTCCATCCAATGGCCAATACGGATGAAAATATTGCAGATAATAAGCTAGGAGCCAAGAGAAGCTTGCGATTCACACATGTTGTATATGTGGCCATCAGCTTGTACTACAGCCAGCGCTAATGATGATTGGACCTTGCTGGGTATATCGAAACCCTGTAGCGCTAGTTTGTTTTGACAAAATGTTTGTATGAGATTCGAGATGTGTGTTAGCTTTGTGTGAATAAGAACTTCTAAAGTTCGTAACCCGTGATAGCTTGGAGCGTAATAAGCACCTCTGGATATTTGCCATGCGCTTGCCGATTTTTCCCATGGTCGTAAATTAATATCGGTAATGCTTCTTCGCGTGGGGGCGTCTTTCTTCTCCGTGCGGGGGCGGGGCGGGGTCGCATTTCTTTCTCCGTGCGGGGTGATGCGGGGGTCGCGTTCTTCATTTCTTCTTCTTTTCCGTGGGGGGCGGGCTGGTGCTACTCGTTGCGGCGTCCGGCGCTAACGCCCGGATCCGGACATCCGGGCGCTAACAGGACCCAATTAATATTTGACTAGCAAACATGCTTTTGCGTTGCACCGAAGCTAAAACATCTTAGAATTGGATTTTGTATCATCGCTGCATGTGAATTGTTCTAACTCATATGAGGATGTTGAGGCCGATTCGGGTCACACACTGGTAGAGGCTATAGATCTTAGGGCTTAAGAAACATGATCACTAGTTCGTAATTAAGATACTTAATCTTAGATTAGTCTTGGGTTTACCTTCATTAGCAGAAGACGAAGCCACTAGGCCTTGTAGCGATGACCTGTGCCCTGCTTGGTGGAGGCACTAGTGAAGAATGTTGGTGTACTGGTCACTGTAATTGTACCCGGCACCGAATAATCATCCTTGCAACAGCGATGATGGCCTTCCTGTTACTCTAGCGCGAGAGAGATTGGACTCTGCTTAGCGGTGGCATGCCTAAAACCCTATAGAAAAACTTTGGTCTTTCGGTAAGCATTAGGGAGCCTTTAATATAATTCATCCTAGAGTCCTACGGTGCTCTAATTCATCCTAAGCAAGATCACTAAAAAGCTCTCTGGCCTAACACTCGAACTCCTTGGCAAAATCTCCATTAAGAACTACAGGTGGGTTAACGAAGGCTATCTATGGTCCCGCAAAATGATGTGCAGCTCCACTCAACGATTTAAGGTGGACGCCAATTTGTAGAGGCGGACTGTATTTACAGCCGTCCCTAGAAGTTCTTATTTAGAGACGACTGTTGTTCTAACGTCTCTAAAAATTGAGGTCATTTGAAACGGTTGGTAAAACCAGACACTAAAAATTGTTGGCAAGAGCCGAGCTTCTATTTAGAGGCTCAAGGTATATTTTTAGAGATGAATTTTGATTGAGCTGTCTCTAAAGGGAATAGAGACATCTCTGCGCATAATTTGTTTTTGTAGTTGTGTAACCAGGATGGTCACCAATCTGGCCAACACTGACGGCCGCACCAAACAAGACACGGAGTGTTGCTCGCTGGTTGCATAATCGAACCCGTTCACCGGCTGCCCCGGCCGCTCACTGGTTGTATATAATCCACTCGACTGATCGTATGCACGACGATCATTTGGCAGTGGACAGAACGACATGGCGAACGAGCCGAACCCGTCGTTCTGCATCAATGCCACCTCGGACATCAGTGTGTCGCTCAGGTAATGCACAGTCTGCACGAACTAGCGTATGCAGGGCCTTGCGTCGGGCAAGGCGTGTGTGCACATAAGTGTTATGTTTTGATCTCCCATCATTAGGCCCAACGGCCTTTTGGGCCTTGTTCTCGCGCCCTGATCGGGGGCACCCAACCCTACATGGTTGGTGGGCCCCCGTCACACTGCGCTATATATAGAGGTGGGGGCCGGCCGGCTCTAGGTACGAGGTTGACCCTCAGCCGCCACTCCCCACCGATATTCCCCGATTTTGATCTGAGAAGGGGCGCAGCCAGTGACGGGAAGCCGCCACCGTCTCCACTGCGCCACCGTCTTCACTGCACCGACTCCCATCTCCACCGAACGTCACTGCTGGAGCGCAGATGGCGTCCACGAACGAGACTCCGACTGCTCCAACCACTACAGCCTTTGATGGTTTGCAATACTACTCCATTCCAACCTTTTCCCCTCTCTAACTCGTGGTAGAAGGTGTATTAGGGTTTTGTTGCATATGCTGTGAATCAAGATCTCGCATTTCTACTGTCTAGTACCCGATCTAATGAACCCTAAGAACTATGAAACACAACAATGGTACCAGAGCCACGGTTTATTGAGAAGAAACCTAGATCGGGTAAACCGATTCCAAATCGAGGAAAGAAATAAAGAAATGAACAACTCGATTTCAGATCGGGCAAAGAAAAGTTCATCTAAACCCTAACCCTAACCGGGTAACAAGAAAAGAGCAACCGAAGGATAGGTCTTACCCGGACCCGTCGTCCTCACCGCCGGCGGCCTCTGCTTGCCGCGCGGGAACATGAACTGGACCACTGCCCAAACCGCTCGACAGCGGCGAGCTCAGCCTAGGGCGAGCTCGCACACCGGCGAGGGGTTAGGCAGTGGCACCGTCGTCTCCCTCTGCCACCCGCCATGGAAAGAAACTGATGCCGGCTAGCCACTACTCTGTGCGGCGGCTGGCTAAGAGAAAGAAAGGGGAAGCCGGATCTGCTCCGACTATTCCCTTGACGGTGCGGACGACCGCCATGGGCGTAGCCGCTGAGGACCACCGGTTGCCGCTGAGGACCGCCGGTTGCGACGAGAGAATGGAGGGAGGAAGAATGGAAATCGTGTTAGGGTTTGAGGAGTGCAGCCGTTGGGTTTTTGTTCCACCGTAGAGAGCGGACAACCGTCCATCTCAGACCGATGGCCAAGATTAACCGGCGTCATGCTGGGCTAAATACGGCCCAGGCGGGTTTTGGAAATCCCGGCCTAGGCCCAGGTTGTGGCCTGGGCGCGGGGGGCGAGCCTGCGCACCGCTGGGCTGGGCCGAATTGGCCGCGGGCCGCGGTTTTGCTGGGCGCGGGAGGGCGCAAGGCGCGCGGCTGGGCCGAAGCAGGCCGAGTGAGATGGGCCTTCGGGCCGAATTTCAAGAAGATGATTTTTTCAGAAGCAATTCCTTTGACATGTATTCGATGAATATTTGAATGAATTTAAATAGAATTTTGATATGAATTTTCCATGCAATTTTGTCCAACGACATTTTACTCAGAAAATAGTGAATTTTTTAGTGCTTTTGGAAAATAATAATATGAAAGATCGTTAATGTTTCCGCCGTGCATGATAATTATTGTTCTCTTTGATTAAATTTGAACCAACGGGATAATTTAATTTTAAAAGAAATAATGAATTTTTGATAATTTTTATGAGATTATGATGTTGTTATTTTCTGACTAACGTTGTTAATAACAATATTATAATTTTGATCCATCAGAAATTATGCATTAATTTTACTTCTGCCCAACGGTGATGTAAAATGATTGTATGGATGAATTATATGTTTTAATTTGACCAACGTTGAGTTAAAGCATGTGATTTTATGTATAAACTTTTCTCACTAACTCTGGTGTGGTTTCAGGAGGCAAATGTATTGTGAACATAGCAAATATCCCGACGCTCAATGGGAGCAATTATCGTGTGTGACGGGAGAAATATGAACTAGAACTTGCGTTGGGAGAGGTCGATTTTGCCATCACCTCACCGTGTCCTATTGAACCAGAGGACCCGGTAAGAGATGAAAATGAATCTAACGCAGATTTCGCTGCTCGAAAAGCGTGATCATGCTGAGATAAGAATGAGATATGATGTTGAACATAGGCAATGAACTCTCTCCAACCGCAAGTGTCTGTTGGTAGCCAAGGCCACCATAGAAGAACGGATAAGGGGCTCAATCCCTGAATGTGCTACTGCCACAGAATATCTTGATAAAATCAAGAGTCAGTAGCTTGTGAATGAGAAATACACTGGTGGTAGCATAAGAGAGCACATTTTGAAGATGAACACTATGACATCTAAGCTAAAGGAAATGAATTTGAAGGAAGATGATTTCCTGATTCATTTGATTTTTGCTTCTTTGCGAAAAGAATATGACACTTTTATTGTGAACTATAATATGCAGCCTGAAAGATAGGGCATAGAAAGACTTATTTCAATGTGTGCTCAAGAAGAGGAGAGGATAAAGTCCTCACAGGGTGAATCCGCTCACTTTGTGAAGGATAACAAAAGAAAGAACTTTAGTGGCAAGAATTTTAAACCACAAGAAAAACCCAAGTGGGATAAGGCCTCTTCCTCAAATTCACAGGGAAAGAAACCCTAGGACTCTGAAAATCAGCAGAACAACTCCTATGGTGGAGCTAAGAAAGATCAATGTAAGCACTGCTTCAAGAAGGGACACTACAAGAGGGACTGTCCAGACTTCCTGAAATCTCTACTAAAGAGAGGTGATGAATTTATTACATTTATAGATGAATCCCTGTATTTATGTTATGCTAAATTCACTTGGTGGGTTGATTCAGGAGCAACTACTCATGTTGCAAATTCTTTACAGGGGTTAAGTGGGACGAGAACCTTGCAAAGAGGAGAAAGAACGATTAAAGTTGCAAATGGAGTGCAAGCCAATGTTGAAGCCATTGGAGATTTATCTTTAGAATTGAATAATGGCTTTGTACTTAGACTTAAAGAAGTACTTTATGTTCCCTCTTTGCGTAGAAATTTAATAAGTGTTTCGAACTTGCTGATGATGGAATTGATTGTCATTTTGGTAATGGCAAATGTAAGATACTTGTTAATAATGAATATGTTGGTCTTGCTTTCCGACAAGACAAGCTTTATTTATTATCTCTTAATGAGAATGTGAATAATATATGCGATGAGAATATGAATGATTCCTCATCTGCGAATGTAACTAAGAAGCGAAAGCGAATTGATGATGCCTCTTCGAAATTATGGCATTATCGCTTGGGCCATATTTCGAGGGGGAGAATAGAACGACTGATTAAAGAATCAATTTTTCCGCACTTAGAATTTTCAGATTTAGAACAATGCGTTGATTGCATCAAAGGAAAGTATGTCAAGAAAATTAAGAAAAATGTCAAACAAAGCGCAAGAACTTTAGAAATAATCCACACTGATATATGTGGTACATTTCCTGTGAAAAGCGTGGATGGTTATGATTCGTTTATAACATTCACAGACGACTACTCTCGTTATGGCTATATTTATCCAATTAAAGAAAGATCGGAAGCATAGGATAAATTCAAAATATTTAAAACTGAGGTTGAAAATCAGCACAATAAGAAAATAAAGATAGTACGATCAGACCGAGGTGGTGAGTACTATGAGCGACATACCCCATATGACCAAATTTCTGGACCGTTTGCAAAGTTTATACAGGAAAATAGCATAGTCGCTCAGTACTCCATACCGGAGGAGCCTCAGCAGAATGGAGTGGCTGAAAGACGTAACCGTACCTTAATAGATATGGTAAGAAGCATGATAAGTTACTCCACATTACCGATTAGTTTATGGATGGAGGCACTGAAAACCGCCATTCACATACTTAATTGAGTACCAAGCAAATCGGTGCCTAAAACACTGTATGAATTATGGACAGGAAGGGAACCCTCACTTAACCACTTGCGTGTGTGGGGCTGTCCAGCTGAGGCAAAAGTGTTTAACCCAAACATAGGAAAGTTAGACTCCAAGACAGTCAGCTGCCATTTTATTGGCTATCCAGAAAGATCAAAAGGATATCGCTTTTATTGTCCTGACAGATATACAAAGATTATAGAAACAAGACACGCTGTGTTCTTAGAGGATAACATGATCAGGAGGAGCATGGTAGCACGAGAAATAAGCCTACAGGAGAAGCGGGTACATGTACCCACTCCAATGGTTGAAGAACCATTCTTTACGCTACCTGTTGCTGTTGCACCGACAGTGCAAGACACTATAGTGCCAACACCTGTTGCAAGTTCTCCCGTGGCGACAATGAATGAACATGAGGAACTTATCCTTGAGGAGCTTGTCCTTGAGGAACCTATAAAACCAAATGTCGCACATGAGGAAGAATAGCAACAGCCCAATGAGGAACAAGTGTCAGAGACCCCTAGAAGGTCTCAAAAAACGAGAAGGTCAGCTATTTATAATGACTATGAAGTTTATGAAACAGAAGAATTTCAGATGGGGGATGATCCCACCTCATTTGAAGAAGCCATGAGAAGCGACCACTCATCAAAGTGGCTTAAGGCCATAGAAGATGAAATGAAATCAATGAGTACCAACAAAGTTTGGGACTTGGAAATTATTCCTAAGGGAGCCAAAACAGTAGATTGTAAATGGATCTATAAAACAAAATATGACTCCCAAGGGAATGTAGAAAGATTTAAAGCGCGACTTGTGGCGAAAGGCTTTACGCAAAGAGAAGGGATTGATTACAATAAGACGTTTTCCCCAGTCTCATGTAAAGATTCCTTCAGAATTATAATGGCACTTGTAGCTCACTATAATTTGGAGTTACATCAAATGGATGTAAGGACGGCATTCCTTAACGGGGATTTAGAAGAAAATGTTTATATGGCACAACTGAAAGGTTTTGTTGTAAAAGAAAAGGAAAATATGGGATGCCGCCTAAAGAAATCAATTTACGGATTGAAGCAAGCCTCAAGACAGTGGTATTTGAAATTTGATAGAACAATAAAAGGTTTTGGGTT
Organism: Saccharum hybrid cultivar R570; assembly: GCA_038087645.1. NCBI lineage: Eukaryota > Viridiplantae > Streptophyta > Magnoliopsida > Poales > Poaceae > Saccharum > Saccharum hybrid cultivar. The sequence goes on along the minus strand of JAQSUU010000365.1, from coordinate 1,558,845 downwards.
TAAGAAAAATGTTGAGGACAATTGCGTTTACGCAAAATTCAAGAATGGAAAGTACATATTCCTGATTTTGTATGTGGATGATATTCTGCTTGCTAGTAGTGATGTCAATCTACTAATGGAAACGGAGAAATTCTTGTCCTCAAACTTCGATATGAAAGATCTCGGTGAGGCCTCGTTCATTTTGGGAATAGAGATTCACCGAGACAGAAGAAAGAGGTTCTAGGATTATCGCAAAAGGCATACATAGAAAAGGTTCTGAAGAAATTTAGTATGCATGCGTGCAGTCCTTCACCTGCTCCTATTGTCAAGGGCGATAGATTTGGGGAACATCAATGTCCCAAGAATGAATATGAGATTAATCGAATGAAAGCGGTATCGTATGCTTTAGCAGTTGGAAGTTTGCAATATGCTCAAGTGTGTATACGCCCTGATTTAGCTTTTGTTACCGGGTTACTTGGCAGATATCAAAAGAATCCAGGAATAGAACATTGGAAATTAGTGAAGAAAGTCCTGCGTTATTTGCAGGGTACGAAAGGTCTCATGCTAACGTATAGAAGATATGATTCCCTGTAGATAGAGGGGTATTCAGATTCTGATTATGCGGGAGAAGAAAGAAAATCCACGTCATGATATATATTTACTCTCGCAGGAGGGGCTATATCGTGGAAAAGCTCCAAACAAACCGTAACTACATCCTCGACAATATATGCCGAGTTTGTAGCATGCTATGAGGCAATAGGACAGGTGAATTGGCTAAAGAAATTCATACCCGGATTGAAAGTGATTGATAATATCAATGAACCACTGAGGTTGTATTGTGATAACAACCCAGCGGTACAGTATGCTCACAACAATAGATCAAGCGGTGCTGCCAAACACATTGACATAAAGTACTATGTTGTGAAAGATAACGTTTGGGATCATATAATAAATCTTGAGCATATAAGTACAGAGAAAATGCTCGCGGATCCGCTCACAAAGGGCTTACCACCCAACGTGTTCAGAGAACACGTAGCCGGCATGGGTTTAAGAGAAACCTATGATTCCCGAACATATGAAGGACACAGAAGAAAGTTTCATTCCAAAACGGAGAAATGTGTTGTGGCTGTTAGTCTAACGGCACTAATTGCTATGACGATAAGATAGTTCGATGCAGTAACCTGTAATGGAATAGGATAGAAGCAAGAAAAATATGAATCGAAAGTTTTGAGTATAAAATTAAAGAACGAAGAAAATGATGAGAGATCAAGAGGGAGAATGTTAGGTTTTGATCTCCCACCATTAGGCCCAACGACCTTTTGGGCCTTGTTTTCGCGCCCTGATCGGGGGCGCCCAACCCTACATGGTTGGTGGGCCCCGTCACACTGCGCTATATATAGAGGTGGGGGCCGGCCGGCTCTAGGTACGAGGTTGACCCTCAGCCGCCACTCCCCACCGATATTCCCCGATTCCGATCTGAGAAGGGGCGCAGCCAGTGACAGGAAGCCGCCACCGTCTCCACTGCGTCACCGTCTTCACTGCACCGACTCCCATCTCCACCGAACGTCGCTGCCGGAGCGCAGATGGCGTCCACGAACGAGACTCCGACTGCTCCAACCACTACGACCTTTGATGGTTTGCAATACTACTCTATTCCAATCTTTTTCCCTCTCTGACTCGTGGTAGAAGGTGTATTAGGGTTTTGTTGCATGTGCTGTGAATCAAGATCTCGCATTTCTACTGTCTAGTACCCGATCTAATGAACCTTAAGAACTATGAAACACAACAATAAGCTCCAGCTTGATCACCAGCCAGAGGCCTCGTCGGCAATTCGGCATCATACTTGCCGCACACCCACGAGTCCACCTTGTCGTACGTGGGAGCCCCCTTACGCCCGAGCTCCTCCTGCACCCATTTCAGCAGCACGTTCTAGTCGGGCACGATGCACCCGAGCGAGCGGCGGCTGCAGCCCACAGATCACACCTCCAGCGCGAACACGCCGAAGGCGCGCGAACACGTTACACGTCCATCTCCCGGAGTCGCCTCCACGTGCGCACCAGCTCCGGTGCGAGGTAGCCCAAGGAAGCCGTGACGGCGGCTTCACATCAGAAAAATAACGAACGTTCTTACTGGGAAATCGTGTGGTGTGGTTCGTAGTAGAGAGCAAACAAACAATTACCAATATATCCTCAAGAATGAAATTAAATTTCATAAATAATCTTCTTTAATTAAGTGGCTAGTAAATGAAAACACCAATGTTACTTGTCCGACCATTATAAAAGAGCTCCTAATAATATACTTTGGTTAAAAAAAAGTACGCTTTGTTATGCTTTATAAGTATTTTTAACAAAAGATGCTAGTCAAAGTCAGTGTTTTGGAGAGCATGTTTTTGTTCAAAAGTTCAGCATTTAGGGGCCGGAGAGAGTGTAGATATGTTTGTCACTCTTCTTTTCTTCATCCAAAAATTATGCATGCCCTACATTTTCCTAGTAGAACAAAAAAGGAGAGAGAGCGATGGCCAATAATTGTGTATTAATTCAAACCCGCATTCAAAGCGCGCACAGTACCTATAGCGGCGGCCTTTACCAGCTGCAAATCAGCCACTGTTCTGATTTATTTAGATGGTCCTTGCAATTCCTGTAGATTGTTGGAGATTAAGCCTGGGGAATCTTGGAATATAAAAAATCCACCATTTGATCTACAGGTAGTAGTACAATTTTGTTCTTTAAACAGTTCTACATTCATGACTCCCAATTAGAAGTGCCTTAATTATGCTTCTGAATATTTAAGCATTACGCTGTAGTTATTCATGCATGCTGCTGCTGCTTTCTGGCTAGGGGTGTGTTCACTTCGCGAAAAGTAGGTGAAAAGTTACTGTAACATCTTTCGTTGTTATTTGACAAAATTTATCCAATCATGAATTAACTAGGCTCAAAAGATTTGTCCCGACATTTACAGACAAACTATGTAATTAGTTATCTTTTTTACCTACATTTAATGCTCCATGCATGTGTCGAAAGATTTGATGTGATGGGTGGAAAAGGAAATATTTTGAGTTTGCATGCCAACTAAACAGGGCCTAGGAAATGAAGTGTTGAACATTCAGATTTAGAGGTACTCTTAACAGTAGTACACGCTTACACCTTAACTGTTCTTGTAAGGAAGCAGCAGCTAGCGTACTGTTTCAATTAAGTACTTCGTCTAACCATCAATATGAGAACTTCAATCATGTAGATTCATATAGGCCACCTAGTTTCTTCTAGGCTACTCTAGTTATCTATTTGAAATACTATATTTCAATATATTTTTTAGCCAGTTTGCAAACCGTATGGATGTCATGTCAGATATTTAAATAAAATTTAGGCATGATTTAGTTTAGAAAAATAGAAAAAAAAAATGATCATATATGTGACTGCACGGTCTATTTGTGACAATAAACATGATGAAGAACACCATACTGAACATTGCAAACATAGTGAATATAATGAATCCAGTAAGGTCAGAGATATATCTAGAGGCGGGACTAGTGCCCTGGACGCCGATGATGCTATTCGTACTGGTTGACATAGTGCATTGTTCAAAGTCATGGACTTCAATCCATACAGATAGTATGGTTCACTATGCAGACCCGTGAACGGTCACCGCATGGCTGCTGGGTAGTGCTATAGTGTTGGCACTAATTAAGTTGTCGTGTTGCTTCGGTCCGGTACACATGGAACCAAGTAAACTCACCAGACAGTTGGCTACGACGTCTCCTTCAAATGCCGCCTCGACAACTTCACCAAGGCAGCGGTGTGTAAGCGGGACTCTCCGCTGATTCGTGAACCTCCCAAGCAGTCGCCTGCTAAGCCAGTGCTGCCGTGGCAGAGCAGGCGTTTGGCGGCTCAGAGCCTATCCCGAGTACCTGCTTCCAAGCGAGGTGAGGTGTTGATCATGCAGCGCATGGGCTATATCGAGGGTCCATCAACGCTATCAGCGTCGGAGGTGGAGACCTTTGACAGGCTCTTCGATGGCAACCTGACCGCGTCGGAGGTCGAGGCGATGGACGCGCTCTTCCCGGCCGTTGGAAAAAGCCCGTCCAGGCAGCTGTGAGGATGCAAGGGCACCTCCAAGGTCGCACCACACCGTCGGTTTTGGTTGTTTCCTTTTATGCAATATCGCAATAGATAGTATTTTGCTAAGATGGTCCAGTTATGACTGTGTTAGGTCGACCTTCTTTGACACTCGATGAAGCACGTCGTATGTCTATTTATGCTTTTCTACTTAATACAATGATATGCAAATCTTTTACGTATTCGAGAAAAAAAATTATGGTGTTGTGGAATTTACTTAACGCCGAGCCGCCGATGCAATCGACCTTACCTATGTGTATTTTTCACGGCCTGTAATGAGAGGATTCTATTTGTCCTGATTCTTAGGCTCAAAATATACCGAGATTGATTAATGGCGTTGCTCAAATACTACATCACACTACTAGCTAATTTTTTCGTAGCACAGTATGAAGCAAGTCGAGCGAGTTCCTACGCATGCTTTCAGATAAGCTTTATTAGACACTAGTGGAAGGCGCGCGCCTTCGCGCGCGTCGGTGGGCACACGAAAGTTTTTGAAGGCGGCCAAAATGTGTTGGGACACAGATTGAGATGAGTAATTATAGAGGTAAATATATGCTAAAATTGTATATTTATATATACACGATGGTGCATAGGTATATATTACATCCGGTTTTTGACACGAGGCTACTAATTTTCATCTTTTGGAACAAAGCTTGAGCAGCGAAGAGAACAAAAATAGACACACGCTAACAGCATATCAAATTGAGGATGCAAAGAATAATAGAATACTAAGCAGGTGGAACATACAGGCGTTTATCGGACAACCAGAATCTTATCAAGATAGAGCAGCCAGCTAGCAATAGAACCCCCTTACTCGAATCCGTAGCAGAAACCTGTAAATGTTTTGAAATATCAGAAACCATGTTGTCCTAAAGTGCTTTGTAAGCCGTCAATGGCAACCGAAGAATAATCGAGTAGAAACACAATGAAGGTGGCTATAAATAGAGAAAACAACACAATGCCATTCATACGTAGGGAGATAGAAATTGAGTAAATCGTAGAAACGAAATTTGTAACTTGTCCACTTATATGACCATTTATAACCTGTCGACATATATGAATTTCTAAGAATCCATGGTAGGTGCTAAAAATCATCAAACTGAAACAATATATTCCTGACGGTTCCAAGTATTTGTAGGAATTTATCCATATATGTTTTAGGATTTGCTTTATCTGTGAATTAACCAAGAACATGAAATGGGCAGATTCCTTTTTGAGCTGTTTAATTTTCTCAGCAATGATCTGAACTCTAAGATGTAGATTAGCATAGTCATAAGAAGGGGAGGTCACGTGTCACCCATACAATTCCTCTATTTTTACACTACAACTAATAGCTTGTAAAGAACATTTAGGTGATGTTGTGGCTTCCTACACATTACCTTACATGTTAATAATTTTTTTTACTCATGCTCAGCCCATGTTCCAGGCCTACAGTTATATGCACCATCAATATATGAAGTACTATTCCATCAAGTTGAAAGAACTCTAAACATGTATAACTGTAAAAAAGAAATTTTCAGAACAAGGTTATGGCAGAGCGTACCAAAAAAAACATGCGCTTTCTCTAGCATTTAGATAATTTAGATCTCGATATTTGTTCTCCTCGTGCTTTTCTTCGTCCAAAGATTATTCCGTAGATGATCTCTGTTCAAATAAACAATGCAGCCATCTTCAGCAATGTATTGACCATTTATAACTTGTCAATTTATATGAATTTATAAGAACCCATGGTAGGTGCTAAAAATCATAAAACTAGGATAATATGTTCCTGGCAGTTCCAAATATTTCTAGAAATTTACACATAATATGTTCCTGACAGTTCCAAAAGAATTGTAGAAATTTTCACATAATATTCAGAAAATATTGAAATCACCAAGAAAAATCTAAAATTAAGTAGGAAATGAAGAGACACAATGTAGCATTATGGAGAGGTTCTTAAGTTTTTTTCTAAGATCATGGGAACAGAGTCCATTACCTTCTATTCGTTACCACTGGCCATGAACTGTGAAAATGGATAGGAATCGAAGCTATCGCGCATTTCCACAAAAATATTTTCACGCGCACATGTAAATAATGGCAAGAAGTTTCATGACAAGCTCCAGCACCGCAGACCTACAGCACATTCAGAGATGAGGTCGTACCTAGAGACAATTTAAAATAGGTTGAGAGACCAATATGATGTAGCTGACACTGGAACACCATTCCAGTTTACTTCCTGTACATAGCAGTGTGCTACTAATTTCCAAAATATTATGTTAGCAAATTACATGACAAACATATTAAAATAGGGTGAACGGTATACCATTTACAACATAATAGTCCTTACAGCCATCAATGTTCAAATTGAGACTATTGAGTTAGGGACCTATTTTATACAGTTTTTAGCAAACACGTTAAAGCCTGAAAATGCAATCTATTAGATTAAATAGAAGCAAATTGAAATGCACTGGCAGACTAAAGAAAAAATTGTGCAAAGAGGGATTCTTAGGTACAACCTGCTTGGAAATTGCATACAATAGTTAAGATCCTGCATTATTACCTGTAAAGAATATGATAAAATATTAAAATGCAGTTCCCAGAGGTAAAATTTAGAAGGCAGCTAAGATAGCTACAATCTACAATGTAAATTGGGAACTGGCAAGATTAATTCATAGGAACTGTGACCGAACTACCTTTCCTTCCATGCTTGCCTCGTTATACATCTGCTGCTTGTCATGCACATTGGACGTTCTACCGCAGGTGGCTATCCTTGCCATCTACAAATTGTAGATTGATCAGACAACACATTACCTCAATCAAGAATCTAAAAAACAATGTCCATCATCAAATTAGTTGCTGCTAGGTGAAGAGTATCATACCGTACCTTGCTTGTACTTCAGGAATTGATTGGTAGAGGTAAAAAATAGAACAAAAAATTCAAGGTTATCATGGCCTGAGCTGTGATGGTTAATTTTATCTAATGTATGAGTGCCATGCTCGCAAAAAAAGTATGAGTTCCATGTAAAAAAAAAATCTCATTTTCCCTATGGGAATGAGGTAAAAATTTTAAACAACAACGTGAAACTCGGTGGCCTGCCATCCCGTCTGAGTTTCATGCGATACTTTGGGGGACAGGAGAGGCTAAACTATTAGCTCCAAGCAAGCGATTTTTACATAACTTTCAAGGACAGAACTACAGCAAAACGAAATAACTAATGTGGTCCACATGTGGCCTTCATGTATTTGGTGAATATTAATGTTGGCTGCTTTGTGTGTATGCTTACTTGTAGATGGGAAAAATACTACCAAGAAGTGAAAGAAGAGAGAAAGATCTGTGAACACCCATGGCACTTGGCAGGTTTAGAGAGGAGCAAGTATGAGACTGGTCCAACAAGCACTGGGAATGTATCACTGCGAAGCTGCATGAGTGGCAAAAAAAGAAGGTCTGCAGACATTATTTTTCATAAAATAAATTAGCGTGCCCCTTCCTTTACAGGTTGAAAATCACCAACATATAAGAAAAAAAGACTACTGCAGGGGATCCTATCATATTGCTATTAAACTTACATACACAGTAGAATGTGTGAAGCTGCAATCGAACAGAGTGTGGGCGCTGCACAGACCCAAAGGGCGGCCCTATAAATGTTAGACATGATCCATTATAGAAGGAAATGCAACTATGAGACTCTAAACCCTGGAGTACTCCAGAAAGCACATGATGGAGTACCCAAAGGGGAAAGAAAAGAAAACACCTTCAACTGAATGGGATGGAAGGAACATGCGCAACACAGTAGAGGTAGATAGCCGATGTAAACCACCCTATCAATTACTATGAAAGAAACGGACTATCAATTAGCTTGAAACAAACAGACACACGATTTGGGGGAATTTTTCCACAGGAAACCAAGAAAAAATTAGAGTGAAAGTTTTTTTTATCAAAGGAATCTTGTTGGGGTTGTTTATTTTGTCCCTGTAATTTCTGGTAAACAAGCATGTGTTCAAAAAGAGAGAGCAGAGGCCAGCTTTAGCCACACTTGCAATGGAGATCAATCATCGACTATAAACAGGACAGGACCAAGGATACATACACTTTCGTTTGAGATCAATCATCAACCACAAATGATAGCTATTGAGATCAATCATCAATTGTAAACAGTGCATGACAAAGGAAATAACCATAGCTGGGAGGTAGGCTACAAAACAAGCAAACTTACCTAAGCAGCAGAATATGTGAAGCGGCAATGGAACGGAGTCTCGGCGCTGAACCCATGCAGAAGATGACCCTATAAATTTGGAATCAATAGATTAAATAGCACATATGAACACATCTTAGTTGCTAAGATGCAAACAGAGAGTCAATAAGGTGACTCATAGAACACTCCCCATCAGTTGAATCATATATTCATATACTGGCAAAGGATGAAGAGCGTGCAATTTCGCAGGCATTAGTTGAAAGCGGCATTAGTTGACAGACAAATAATTTCGCAGGCAACCAAAGCAGCATTAGTATGCACAAAAAAATAGCAGCCATGTAACAAAGATTCTGAACATAGCTGAATCTTATCCCAGAAGGATGCATGAATACACGAACCTCTTGTGGACTGGCCATGCTTGACAGAGCGTACCAAATCAGGAACCTGCAATAAACAAATCGAGGTACGTCTAAAAAATACGAAGGCACAAAATTGAAATATAGCCATAGGAGCACCTCATCTGGCTGTACATGCCAGAGGGAGAGAGAGAAAGGAGCCGGGGGCGGGTTCGGCGTGCCAGAGAGAGAGAGAGGAGTCGGGGGCGGGTTCGGCGCTGGGCGCTCCCGACCTAGGGTTTGCTGTAGCACAAGAACGGACGCGGGCTAGAGAAGGATGCGGCGCCGGGGGGCAGCCACGCTGGCGGCCGGCCACCGGCAGGGCCCGGTGAAGCTGTGCCATGACCGGGGACAGCCACCGCCGGCGGTGACACGCGGTGCAGCGGTAGAGGCCGGGGAGCGGTGGCACAGCCCGGCAGCGCGGTGAGGCGGCGGCGCCTGGCAGGCCGGCACGTGGGGAGGTGGAGGAGGAGGACGAGGGCTGCCGCAGCCGCGCCGTGCCGCTGGCGCCGGTGGCCGCCCTGGCCGCGTGTCGGGAGAGATGAGGAGAGGGAGGGAGCGGACGAGAGAGAGAGAGAGCGAGGAAGGGGAAGGAGAAGCAGAAGTTTAGGTAAGGGAAATCAGAAGCTGGGTATTATATTCGTTTCGCTGGATTCTGAGAAGAAGCCGTAGAAGGTAAATAAGAGCGTGAAAAATTCGAAGAAGCCGGAGAGGACGACGGGAAGCTGATCTGAACGATAATCGGCTTCAAGAGATTTGGGCCATCGATTCGAAGATCCGACGGACGAAAAAAAATTAGAGTGACGTGGCGGCTGCTTCCTTTGGAGAAGCTGTCGCTCCTTTTACAATTTAAATTATCACGCGCAAAACAGCAAGCATGGACCAGAAAACCCAAAAACATCTTAAAAAGTGTGTAAAGTCATCCTATAGTAGCAGTCCCTTTTCACATGCTGGCACCACACATAAAGCCGGTAATGGGACAGTAGTTTTTATCGCGGTAACGCTCGTATCCGTGCGTCCGTCCCGTGACTCCCGTCCGGACGAGCCTCGTCCACTCATTTATGGACCCATCCTCATACAATTATTCACAGACCCAGCCCATGTCGCACTCCCACTCTGCACTGCGCCCCCCCTCCTCACCTACTCGGACAGACTGTGCCTACACCGCTCGTCGGTGCAACCCCCGCCCGCGCCGCCAACCATCACTAGGCGGACTCCGTTCGCCCGTGCCACCCCCACTCGTGGGACGGACTCTGCCAGCGCCGCTCGCTGCGCAGCCCTCGCCCGCGTCGCCTACCCGCCACCTGGACTTGCATCTCCCGTCGCGATCGCGCTCCATCCGCCTGCCATGGCCACTGCCATGGTCTGTGCCACCGTTGAGCTCCGCATCGGCGACCTCCGAGCACTCTATGGCATTGAGCTCTGCGCCAGCGTCGAGCTCCACAAGGACGAGCTCCATTCGTCCAAGCAACAAGGTGACATTGCGCTGAAAGCACGTGTTGCAAACGTATGTTTTGAGTGTTTCAGTTATTTTAGAGGTACGTTGCAAATGTTTGGTTTGGATGTTGCAAAAGTAGATTGGAATATTGCATATGTTGCAAACGTCTGTCCTCAATACTTTATGTTGTTTAGACGTATGTTGCCACTGTATTTATTTGGAAGTTGCATATGTTGCAAATATTTTATCTGGATGTTGCGTACGTGTTGCAAAGGTTTTCAAGTGTTTCATGTGTTTTTTTGCGAGTGTGTTCAAACGTATCTTTTTAAGTGTTTCATCTGTTTTCAGATATATGTTGCAAATGTTTCATATGGATATATCAAGAGTAGATCGGGTGTTGCACATGTTATAATGGCGTTGGTGGCTGGCGAACAGCGGCATGCCGCAGGGCTTCGGCTCCTACCTCGCGCGACGTGCCTTGCCTTCTTCTCTCCCTCCCCTCTCTTTCCTTCCCTCCGTCTCACCGCGGTAGTTCGAGCTATGTTAGAAACCCTATCTGACGAGCACACAAACGCCCGCGGGAGATGGTGGTCCCGGGTGGGCCGGCAGCGGCGCGATGCTTGCATAGTAGTTCCGGAGCATCCGCGCCGTTTGCTCGCTACGCGTGGGAAACAAGCAGCCACATACGTTCGAACATGGGCATTCGTCCGGACGCTAGCTTTTGACCCTAGAAGGTAGGGATACAGGAGGTGCTCCGGTACATACTACGGCATCGGGTGTAGCTAGGTGGCCCAGGCGGGCCGGCATCCAATCGTCCGCGGTTCCAATTAATTAAAGCAAGTCGTTGGTGGCCCGATCACCGTGCTTAGCCGGTGGGGATTTAAAGGGTAATTGGTCCGGGTGGAGGCAGAAGCAGAACGACACGGATCGATCCCGACGGTACTCTTAAGTCCGGGGGGGGGGGGGGGGGGGGGGGGGGGGGGGGGGGGCGCCGCTCCCACCAAAAGGGTGTCGCGTGAATCGAGCATTCATGCATGGCTCGACTCACCGGGGAGCGTCACCGTACCTGCGTGAGCGATCGCGCCTTCCGGCCGGCGTCTGCAGGAACGAACTGGCGTAACTAGTTTGTTCAAAAGCTCACCGTCTAGCCATGTGGTTGACGGCAGCGTCTGGCCGGCAACTACGCAGCACTCTAGCCTCGGCGCCGACGAGAGTCGTCGTAGTGGAGTGCCTGTGGTCTCTTCCTTGTTTTTAATGCCGATCGGTCGCAATCATGCATGCAATACACACAGATGTTTTAGCTTTTGTAGTTTTTTTTGTGGAAGCATTTTAGCTTTTGTAGTGCTAGGATTTCTTTCTTGCATCGGGATGGATGGATGGGAATGTGTATACGCATGGATTCGATGCGTGTACAGATGAGCTGGGGGTAGAGGATCCGAGGCAGACAGAGTAGGTTCGAGGTATAAGCAATAACTCCCCAGCAGTGCGGGCATTGAATGCGAAATAGTGGCCAGAGAACAAGGCGTGGTGGTGTGATGCCTACAACAGTGATGTGGTTGGCTTTGGCCGGCCCAGCTCGGTTCGCAATCGCAGTCGCACGCGGTAGGAGCCCGGGACGGGAGGGGGGGCAGACTGGATGCATTTTAATTGCGGACACATGGAAAAGTGGTGCTGTCCCTCCCCGTCCACGCTCCAGCGGTCCCATCCCATCCACCTCCCGTCCCGAGTAGAGGACAGGGCGCCGCTCTCTGTCCCTCTAGATCTCTCTCTCGAGCCGCAATCCAGCCACGTTTCCTCTCAGGCGGGCCAGCGAGACAAGTACAGTACAAATCGGTTGCTCATGTGCATCGAATCAATTTGCAGCCGTGCTGTGTTTGATCAATTTGCAGCGAGACAGACAGGTGCTGTGTTTAATTTCATATGGGTAGGACATGCCCTTTCTCCGATTTGATCCGAGTACATACAGAGTATACTTACTCCTGGTAAGGCCTTATTTAGATACCGTTGATGTAAAAGTGGATCTGCAAACACAAAGGGCTAATACTCAATTCAATATCCAAAGCGTTCTAGTCGATTTGACCTGTTAATCGACAAGGATGAAAATTCGAGAAATTTGGTCCTAACAACAGCGATACACCCGGAAGCCACGGCCAAGAGGTACTCACACGAAACTCGAGGATCGTCGAAGGTCGCACTGAAGCGATGCAGCTCGTCAAATCGATGAGAACTCGTAAAAGGAAAAATATGCAAATTGACGAAGTCGCCGAAAAGTAAGTAGATGCAAATAGGAGTAAAATTGGTTTGATATTGATTCATTCTTTACATTGTCCCTCGGTCTATATTTATACCCTGACTTGAAGAAACATAACCAGACACGACTAGGACACCGAGTCCATATCTAAGGAAAAAAACGTGACTCTTACATGAATCATACTCTAACAAATATAGAAAAGGAAATCAACATCTATCTATTCTCTTGTCCGCCTTAATTACAATGAAATTTTCATCGACCTCCTCTCCATCGGCATGCTTTCCATCATCACAAGTTTCATCGGCAGTAGTCTTCAGATCTTCCTTCATCGGCATCGGCAATAACATCTCCGATCTTGCAAGCAACGCCTATGAGTCTAAGTCAAACGACGACCTTTCCATCGGTCACCACCATTCATCGGCAACAATCCTCACAAGCTGATCTTCATCGGCACCCTTCTACCATCGTAATATAATAACTTTCCTTCTGCCGATTAGCCCACTCTGATCATTTTGACACGTGCCAAAAACGGTGCCAACAAATACGCACGTATATCTCAATTCATATGTACTAAAATGAATTATAGTGGAATTATACCAAGTTCCACTCCAATCCACTCCAACACATGTGAAAAACCACGTTGATCTCTGTCTGAGAGTCCGCGTCGCCCGAATACCAAATATTATTCGCTTCACCCCAGCTTAATGGTGAGTCCGGAACGTGAACCCCACACACTCCCGCATCGCCCCGTATGCATGGGTCCATGTCGAGCCCCACCACCCCGCAAACAAATCACGCCCAAGCGCGCGCCCTAGCTCTGGCCTGTGTCGGCGGCGGCGGGCAACTGTGACCTGTTGCCGTGTGTAGTCCCGACAGCCGTGGGAGCACGCGTCTCGCCATGGACGCGGGCGACGCAATGCCAGTATATGTTGGCGTCGGCCGCGGCGCTCGCCGCGCTCTGCGATGTGATCGTCGTGTGCTGTGCTTCGCCCACGCGTGCACGCCCTAGCTCCAGCTGTGCCGGCGCCGGCGGGCACTGCAAACGCTTGCCCCGCTCGCCCGTCGGCGCATGCCCGTGCGCGTGTGCCCGCACGTCTGCGTCTTGCTCGCCTCGTGCGTGTGTGGCCGCACGTCTGCACCCCAGTTGCCCTCCTGCGAGAGCAGGAACGAAGGTACGTCGTGCCATGGGACGAACGGACCGACCTTCTAGCCCCACGTAACAGAAGAGTTCGTTGCGTGCTGATTCGTTTGATGCCCGCACGTAACAAAGTGGCCCATTAGTCTATCACGACCACATTGAAGAAGGAAAACCTAGAGCATTTAGAAATAGTTTACGGGTCCAAAGGCAAAAGTATTTATTAGATTTTTATTAAATTTTGAAAATGTAAAATAATAAAACACACAAATAATAATTAAAAAACGAAACCAATTTTATTAGGTTTCTATAAACCAAATCTACACGATATAGGTTATAAAGATCATAAAATATGCTTTATGCAATTAAATTTGTATATTTCTTAATATGTTCGTCGAAAACACAAGCCATGTGCATCGTCTTAGACATGGATAAAAATTTGTTAATATGTTCGTCTAAACTATAAGACACGTACATCATTGTACATATGGATTAACCTGTGCAACGCAAAGGGCATATTTGGATTTGAACTCGGCAACCTCTGGCCTCGCTCAACCCTCCTTTCCTACTACATCACATTGTCAGTGATAACTAAATATATGGTGTTTTCTTTTTTATATTAACTTTACGAATCATGTATGGAATGTTTCGACAGGACTGCAAAGTTTTATACGCTGTAGAGCACTATAGCATTGTTATTCGACGTAAATTCATCTGAGGTTGTTACAAAATTAAGAAAAAGTATTTCAAAATTTAAAAATCTAATACGTAATTTTGAAACACTAAAAAGCCATCTTAAATAAAAATGTCAACTATACAGTTGTCTGTCTCTTCCAACCCTACCACTTTTATACAAAATTTTTCTTCATCCAATTTCATTTGAAAAAGTTATAGATCTTTTATTTTGCATCTATTTTTAGAAATCCAATTTTATTTGAAAAAGTTATGAATCTTTTATTTTGCATCTATTTTTACAGATGGGCCAAATTTTCAACACCTTCTAGAAATTGACTTCTAGAGACAACTGGTTTTTTCAACTACCGGGAAAATATAGGGTATTTCTAAGGATGGCTGGAAACACCAATTAACACTGGAAAATCATTTTCGAATGATGAACTGTCTCTGAAAAGAAGGGTGTCCGCCGCCTACGAGTGTTTGTTTTCCTCCTGCAAAAGTTTAGCCTTGTCACATTAAATCTGTGATACCAATTATGAGTATTAAACATAAACTAATTATAAAACTAATTATACAGATTGAGGCTAATTTATGAGATAAATCTATTAAGTCTAATTAGTTCATGATTTAACAATGTGGTGCTACAGTAACCATTTGCTAATTATGGATTAATTAAGGTTTAATAGATTCGTCTCGCTAATTAGTCTACTCCTATGCAATTAGTTTTTATAATTATCTCATGTTTAGTCCTCCTAGTTAGCATTCGAACGTTCGATGTGACACGACTAAACTTTAGCCTCTGGATCCAAACATAAGTATCGCCTAACCATACGAATGGCTACTTGGCTTTGGCTAGGCACACGTTTAGGTGGTATAGCAAACAAGATGGACGGTACGAAAACCGTGTTGGACTCACATGTGCGCCGTAGATTTCCAAGACGCGCAAAAGATAGATACTCCGTCTGTTCCTAAAAGCATGCAATTCTCATATTTCGAGGAGTCAATGACTTTAAACTTTGATCAAAATTATATAAAATAGTACTAACACTTATGAGATAAAATAAATATCATTAGATTAGTCATAGAATATATTTTCATATTAAATTTATTTAGAGATGTAAATGTTAATAATATTTTATTATAAACTTGATCAAACTTAAGATAGTTTAATTGGCACGGTTCTCGTAATTACATTCTTTTCCCCGACGAACAGAGTATATACAGCCGCCTCATCATAGTCAGGCTTTTTCTCCCTGTTTCGATTCCACAGACATCTAGCAGTGCGAGTGGTCATGAAGACAGTACTAGTAACTGCTACCCGACTTGTATTATGTGGCTTTATTCTTTGCTTACGCCTGACGCCAGGCCCGTAGATTGACAAGAGCAAAGTGGCCAACTGTTCAGGGCCTCCATAATTCAAGGGCCTCCAACTTTGCACTTTACTAATTATCAATAGCTAATCCTTAAAATAAAAAATAAAATGGTGGCATATCCAAACAGGCTTGCAATTCCTGCATCGTTAATTTGATCAACTCAACCTAAGGCCCAAATGGTCATGTCACCCGCCTGCTTCCTTAGCTTCCCTGGCAAGTCAGCGACGGTTCATTTTTCCTCTTTGATGCTTTGCTTCGCAGATGCTACCTACATGCTAATGTGTTACTTGAGTAGTACTTATACTGTTTTAGGATTAAGATTTGATCTGTTCTTAGTATTGTAAGATCCCTATATATTTTGAAGCTTTATAGTTAAGTGAAAGGATGCTTTTATTTTCTTTTAGGTCCCAGTATCATGTATTTTGTTCAGGGGCCTCCAAATTATAGGTACGGCCTTGCTGACGCTGACAAAGATCTTTAATTTGGCACAGATTTACTTGCGCAACGCACCGTAGCCGCCGCTAGGGTCTCGCGACTCAGTGCTGCCGCCGCCGCCCACCTCCACCGCTAGTCCTTCTTCCTTTCCCTCTGGCATTGACGGAGACCGGAGGGCGTGATGATCCATCGTTTTTAATAAGTTTTTGCAGTGAATCGAGTCTTTAAGGTTATGGTCTCTCCACACCAAGTTTCTTGGTAACTCCTCCTCTCCGGGAACGGCGAGAGGGCAAAATGGAATCGTTTTCTCCATGGCGGCTCTGCTGAAGATGTGGGCAACAACTATGGCGTCAGCATCCTCACCGATTTAACGACATGGAGACTTTTATTTTCGAACGGCGACATCAAGGCGGAGATGGTGCCGCTACTATGGAATAATTTTCTTCGGTTTCTTCTCCATTTTATTATGGTTAGATCTAACCACAATGAAGGGTTCGGGAGAATAAGTTTCAGATCAGTCTCCCTCGTTCTTCGGTGGTAGAAAGAAGAAGAAGGAAGACACAAGAAAGAAGAAGTTTCTCAACTCAACATGCCTTTTGTTGAGTGTTTATCTGTGCAGTCATCCATACTGCAAAGCGTCATACATGTTTGGTTTTGAGATCTGGAGCTATTTACAGCGTGGATACAATTTAGATAAAAATCAGTTTCTAGATATTTGTGTAATCCAGAGTGTTGATAACATGTTCAGATAGCCAGCTATTATCTAAGATCCTTCTTTCGTTGAAAAAAAGACAGTGCTAGTACACACTGCAGCCTGGATTATCGGGAGAAGGTGATGAAACGTCAAACGGCCAAAAAATACTGCCAACAGGAGCACACGGGCGGCAGACATCCGCGCTCTGATGTGTGGCTTTTAGTAGGAAGAGGTCGACGAGTAACGCAGCAGAGCGTGCAAATTTTCAAGATTCTCCGTCACATTTAATGATACGTGTATGAAGCATTAAACGTAGACAGAAAAAAAACTAATTATACAGTTTGGTAGAAAATCACGAGACGAATCTTTTGAGCCAAATTAATCTATAATTAAACACTAATTGATAAATACAAACGAAAGTACTACAGTAATCAAAGCAAAAAAAATTTCACGAGTAAACACACCCTAAATTGAAAAAGGTACTGTACTCTCCTGGATTTCTATCCGATCGAAACAACTGTTCCGAGCCATAACGGCATCCGCGGCAGCATGGCATGCAAGTCCGTCCATCGTCAGGCAGGCATCAATGCATGCATGTCCGTCCATCGTCTCTCCCGGCGGCCTTTATTTTTCCTCATCGCTTCCCTCCCCTATTCCCCTTGTATCTCTGTTGACACGGCGAGTAGTGGAGTAGATGCAGACGTGACACAGGATGTGCCATCGATGCGAGCTAGGTAGGACTAGCCTCGACGACGACGACCAAGTGAGTACAGAGTACGCCGCCGGCGCCCGACGGCCAGGAGGTCGCACCGCGCGTACGGCGTACCGAGAGCCCGGCCGCATGCATAGCATATGCATACCAGCATATGCACGCAAGGGGCAAACGCGCGCCCGCCACCCCCGGCCCTACACGCGCCTCAATCAAATGATGCATGGGCGATCTACAGTGTAATCGGCAGACACAAGGAACAAAACCACGGACGCCTGTAGGCTGTGGGCGGGTTCGGCGGGTGGAAAAGCCGGCTGATTTCAGCTGATTCAATAATATTATGTAAGAGAGAATAAGCTGAAATAAGTTAAACAAGTCGAAACATGACCTGCAGAACAGGGCCAGAAGCAGCTGTCGCCGGTACGGTGTATATACTGGAAGTCACGCACGCGCATACACAAGCATCAATTTTTTTTTGAACATTCAAGGGGGGGGGGGGGGGGGGGGGATTCCCCACCTGAAATTTATTTGTAAAAAGACTTTGGCGCCAGTCCAAGATTTACATATTACAAGTAGTAGGAAGGATTTACAAAAAACTTTTTGAGAATTACACGCATCAATTATGGATGTATGTCTTCCTGCTTGTCCCAGACCCTCCTCCTGTGATACGTACTGCGCTGTGAACCCCTACCAGGGCCACGACGACACGGCAGAGCTACGCAGTACTTACGTACGTACGTGTACGCGTGCTGGACTACACTGTGGGAGAACAGTTCGTGGCGGCAAAGTGCGCCGGATCTGCGTAAGGAAACCGTCAGCTCGAGAAATTCCAGTGCCCCATGCGACTAGAAACTACAGTACTGCATTACGGAGTATAGAAAATAATCCCGGTCTTCTGGTAGTAGTCTCGTTCGCGTGTTTTCAGTTGAGTTCGATCATCAAGTCGGTTTCATGTATCAGGTGCGGTTGACCTGACCTGATCGATTACTACCGAAACCACGCACGCACAGGACCCGATCGGCCGATCTGGACCGCCACCACAGCCGATGACGGACGTCATGCATCACTCATGCATGCATGCATGCTCTGACACTGTCCGTACTCATGAACCTCTATATTCATCATCTAAAAAGTCTAGTCATTAAGATTCTCTCCTCTATACTTAATTCTTCTGCATCCATCCATCATCTATATCATCCTCTATCCACTGTGAGACCCACTTGTTAATTTGTCTAAATATATTCATGTGATATCTTGTTTTAAAGTATTTATTGCAACGAATTTAATGGTGTAATCGGAATTTAATTTGGTTTTATTGTTTGTGAGTTATAATATTTTTTAGCTAGTTAAACAAGTGGGGCCTACCACTGCATACTCTCTCTAACGCGATGTTGCCTCTCGAGCGTCCGATAGATTTTACTGTAGCCACGGAATTTGACGGACCGATCACTTTTAGCGGACTAGGTAGCGAATCCGGTGCAGCAGTATTTTACGGTACACCACCGGAGACTTCAGCGTACAGCAGTGCCGTCGGTCCGAGTCGCCGGGAATATCGATCGTGCACCGTGTGCGCCAGCGCCAAGTCGCCAACGCACTGAGGCAGCGTGCTTCAATTCCACCGTCGGCGCTGTGCAGGTGCAGGGATGAATCGGAACGGAAACCGCACCGCAGCGCCCCCACCAGCGTGATAACTCCGTTCGCGCGATCGGTGGCCCGGGGATTGTTGTGCGCGATCGAGCGAATGGCACGAGACAGAAGCGTCGATCGATCGGCATGGGCGGCCGGGGGCTCTGGCAACTGGTGTGAGTGTGTGACCACAGCCCACCACACCTTCACTCTCCATGATGATGCTCGCTCCATCGAGCTGCTGCGTACGTACTGTTCGATACTACTGTTCAGGCGGCATCCTATCGGTCGACGGCTGCTCATCGCGGTCGCCGCCTCGCAGGAGAGAGAGATCGAGCCACGCAGGAGCGTAGAACGCGGCCAACGGCCCAAAGGAACAAATGGTGCTACAACATCCGTCCGTGACACAAACTCTGTTTTTTTCTTTTTTCGACGTGACAAAATCTAAAGACTTCTATTAACGAAGAAGCAAAATCTTTTACTCGAATGGGCCGGCATTCTTATATCAAACGGTGTGGATCGGACTTTCCGAGTACTCTCTCGTCCAGTCGAGCCTAGCTGGGCCGGCCTTCGATTTTGGGCCATTTCTTCAGGTCTCTTCATCCCGAATTCTTGTGTGTCGAGGACGAACTGCTAGAGTCCGGACTTTGGATCCGGGCGCTAGCGCTCGCATCAGCTGCGCCTGCCCGTGCGCCCGCCTGCCGCTCGCGGCCCTCTGCTCCTACACGCACGCGGGCCTAGTAGTTAAAAGCAAGTGACTATGGTAGACGGTCCCACTACAACATTCAAAAAAACAGATCTACTTTTATAAAGTTCAGATAAAACTTTGTAACGTACGTCCAAAACAGATAAAGCATTTGAGACATATTGTCATCCCTAAATAACTGTCGTTTTCGCTTCCCGAGAAACAACTTTGACTAAATATATAAAAAATATGAATATTTATGGTACAAAGTTAATATCATTCAATAGATCATTGAATCTATTTTTATAATAAATTTATTTGGAGATACAAATATTACACACATTTTCTACAAAATCCAGTCAAACTTACGGCACGAAACCAAAAGCGACAATTATTTAGGAACGGAGGGAGTACGGTTGAAACACCATTGCAACATCTCGATCTACTTTTGAAACATCCAGATGCAACACTTGCAGCATACAAAAGAAGACAGACAAAACACTTGTACTATACGTGTACAAAAAATGGATGAAACATTGGGGATAGATGCTTGCAATATACGTGTACAATCATTGCAACATATGCAACATCTCAATATATTTTTGCAACATCCGCACGAAATAATTGAAACATACATCTGAAACATCTGAAATACTTGAAAAATAGACATGCAACATATCTGAAAAACGTCTAGAAACACTAAACACAGCATCACCACGTGGCCGATACCTACCTAGTGGTGAACTGCGGTGGCGCAACCCTCCCCTTTCTGCCGACGACACGAGGTGGATGAGGGTGCAGGCTTAGGCCTCCCCTGTTTCCCCTTCCGCGACAAGCGGGGTGGATCGGCGCGGCGCTGGATGGTGGCACTCCCAATCTCGTCCTGCGCGTGAGCTGTCACCGCTCCGGTGGAGAAGGTTGTGGTGGGTCCGGCGCAAGCTGTCGCTGCTCCGGTGGAGAAGGCGACCGGCGAGCTAGAGAAGGCTGCGGCGGGCCAGAGGCGCGGTGGAGAGGGAGGAAGGCGGGCAGCCAGGAGACGCGATGGAGAGGGATCAAAGCGGGCGGCCGCACTCAGGCACGGTGGAGATGCTGGCCGTCGGGCCCTCGGTCGCCGCGGAGAACATCGGGGCGGCACGACGGAGCGCGTCCACTCAAGATGCGGTGATTTTTTTTTTATGGAGAATGGAAACAATAGGGCTACGGTTAGGGAGTTGCGGACGAGAGGCTACGACTATTTATTGGGCTGGTGTTGCAGCCCATGAACGAAAGTATTCGAAGGATCGGACGTCCTCGCTGTAGCATTTCCGTTCGTGGACTCCCCTTTCCACATAATATATTCACGCCACGCTGGAATTTTTGTATCCAACAAATAAACAAAACCTCAGTCAGCTAACATGTTTTGAGTTTTGACATGCGGAGCGGATAAGATTAGTTTGACGATGCTCACTGCCAAACATGATAAGCTTCATGCCATTTCTGGCATTGATGGTGGGCTCACACGGAAAGGTTCCAATTGAAAAGGCACGTTTGGATCAACTTGCAATTCGATACAGTACCCATCTTTTTAACTTATTTTGATTTGATCTAGTGACAGAGCGCAATCATCAGAGATCAATAATTTGGTTTGGCAAGCACCACCTCTATCCCTCGTTTTGCCTTGTGGTTCCGGTTATTCTTCAGATGGTTCAGGAAACGAAAAACAATCTTCAGAGACAAAGGTTCAGAAAAACTGCAACGAATTGAAATTACATGACGCATATTGAATCCTTTACTAAAAATATCTATCCAGACTCGTAGCTGAACAATTAATATGACCCCGTATCCTTCATGGGACAATGCATCTGTACAGCTTGAACATATTACTACACTCTAGATTGTTTGATTGTATCCTGTGCAAGTTCCTAAAACTTCTATGCCATGCCAAAAACCAGAGAACCTGCATCACACCAACAAAGACAAGGAATGAGTTCATTTTCTGTTCCACCATCTGAAACCTGCAACCAATGTACTACCATGATGTAAGAGTTCAGTTCATCATTACCCAATGTTGGGAGCAGGATCGTCAGAGCTGCGACACCGACGATTTTCAGCGGCATTCCGGTGACCACCATGTCCCTGATGGTGATGTAGCCGGTGCTGAACCCGACGACGTTGCCAGGGGACCCCGTGGGCAGCAGGTACGACAGCTGCGCACCGACAGCGCCGGGGACCATGAGCAGCAGCGGGTGCACGCCGATGGACTTGCCCAGCTCGGCGAGCAGCGGCAGCACCAGCGTGGCGGTGGCGTCGTCGGAGGTGAACTCCGTGATGACGCCGCTGAAGACGCAGGCCACGGGCGCGATCGCCAGCGCCGGCGCGCCGCGCAGGAAGCCCAGCCCCTCGGAGAGGATGTCCGTCAGGCCGCTCGCCTTGAACCCGTCGGCGATGGCGAAGCCCGCGCCGAGGAGCTTCCGGCACTTGCCCCAGTCCATGAGCTTCTCGCCGTCGTTCTTGCCGCTCGGGATGATGAACAGTAGTGTCGCCATCATGATCTACACACATGCATTGTTTGCAAGTTGCTGCCCGATGAGCTCACGTAGCAAAATGACTCTGAAATAACTAGTGAAAAGTTGTGGATTCTTTGGGCTACTCACAGTGACCGTTCCATCCCCAACTTTGTCATCGAAGAGGACTGCCCACCCAGGGATGTCGTCTGTTAGACTCCTGGTCATCCATAGCACGATGAGACCCTGCATGAATTAGCCACTGAATCCTTTAAGATTTGAGATTTGCAGATACAATAATAACCCTAAAATCTAAATTGGCACAGGAAGTTACCCCAAAGACGGCCAAAACCATCTTCTCTGCAAATGCCATTGGACCTGTCATAAATCAAGATGGAGACCCATCAGAAAACTGAAGGCAATGATCAGCTCTATTTTAATGCTTCAGTAACTGTCAAAGAAAATAAACAATCAATAGTAAATCGTGGCTAAATCAGAATATTCCATCCTTCACAGGGAACCTGACTAATACTGTCAGGAACGCTGCGCATAGGGACCATTAGCGAACATGCCAGATCATTGCTCCTGTGAGTCAAGCAGAGCAGGCAAGAGTCAGAAGGACCTACCAAGCAAGCTGAGCTCCCTTCTGAGGTGGCTCCTGTCGAGGTAAGCGGAGATCGCTCTCCCAGTGTTCTTGGAGCAGTACATGAGGCAGAGCGTGGCCCAGAGCGCCACGAACAGGATGAGCGCCATGGGGAGCCCGAAGGACATCCAGCTGCTGAAGGTGATGGGGTCCTGCTCAGGGAAGTAGGTGGACCACATCCCCACCAGGATGATGTTCACGCCGGTGCCCGTCAGCGTGGCCATCCCTCCGATCGCGGACGCGTACACGACGCCGAGCACCACCGCCTTGGAGAACCGCTGGACCACGCGGGCATCCGAGCCCGAGCCGCCGTCCAGCTCGTCGCGCGGCAGCCGCTGCAGGATCCCCGTCGCCACCGGCATCATCATGACGGTGCACGGCGTGTTGTGGATCCACATGCTGATGAACGCGGTCGTGCCGCAGATGCCCAGCAGCAGCAGGTGCGGCTTCACCGGGTCCCCGCAGAACAGCGCCGTGATCTGCGCGTCGGGACGAGCAACAGCGCAACAATGTTACACACGGATCGAGAACTCTGGTCGTTGATTTGATCGGCAAAAGGCGCGAGCGCGCGCACAGCGCCACAGCGCACGTACGTTGAGGGCAAGGCGACGGTGGATGCTGTAGTGCTCGATGGCGAGCGCGAGGATGAAGCTTCCGAGGACGAGGGAGATGACGTCGTCCATGTAGGCCTTGGCGACGGCGTCGGAGGAGGAGATGCCTAACGCAGGGAAGAGGAACAGCGGAGCCATGGACGCGACGGCGAGCGGCACGGCGTCCG
This sequence comes from Saccharum hybrid cultivar R570, assembly GCA_038087645.1. Taxonomy (NCBI): domain Eukaryota; kingdom Viridiplantae; phylum Streptophyta; class Magnoliopsida; order Poales; family Poaceae; genus Saccharum; species Saccharum hybrid cultivar. The sequence continues at coordinate 1,535,262 of JAQSUU010000365.1, read as the reverse complement.
TGATCCACCACAGGAACACCCAGGCCAGCACGCCGAGCATGTTGCGCGCCGCGGGGTGCCCGCCGAGGTCCACCAGCGCGCAGATCAGCGCGCACGCAGCCGGCCCCGACGCCACCGCCAGGTACTTGCTGGCGAGCAGCGTCCGGAGCCCTGACCAGGAGGAGAGCTCCCCCGTCGTCGCCGGCCTGTCCTCGTCGTGCGTCGGCAACAGCGGCCTCGTCACGTCCTCCGAGGAGCTTTCCCAGTAGCCGCGCCGCGGATCCATGGGCGAGGAAAATCGCGGTAACAAAACCGTGCCGGTGCTCTGCAGCCGTCACAGGTTTGCTTGGCTTTTGTTGTTGAAATGTGGTGTCCAAAAAGTTTGGCTGCTTTTATAGGCGCGGGAACACAAAACCATTAAGAAAACGAAAGTAAGGCTTCGTTTAGTTTTCAACCTTAGGGTCAAATTCTACTATGCAAAAAGAAGATTCATCGTCATATCAAAATGCCGGCAAATGCATGGAGTACTAAGACCTTGTTTACTTCCCCTTCAAATTCTAAATTTTTACACTCTCTTCATCACATCAATCTTTAGACGCATGCACGGAGCACTTAATGTAAAAAAAATAACTAATTACATAGTTTTGTTGTAAATCACGAGACGAATCTTTTGAGTCTAATTAGTCCATGATTGGACACTAATTGCCAAATACAAACGAAAGTGCTACAGTAGCAAAATTCCAAATTTTTTACATCTAAACACCCCCTAAATGTAGATGAAATCAAAAACTAATTGCACAGTTTTATTGTACTTTGCGAGACGAATATTTTGAGCCTAATTAATCAATGTTCGGACAATTATTACTAAATAAAAACAAAATGCTACGGTGCACTACAATGGTTTTGTCATCCCTAAATTGGGGAACTAAATAAGGCCTAATAAGTATTGGTGTGAGTTCTTCTGGCTTCTTTTTTTCTTTTGAGAATTACACAGTAGAGGGTACAAAACAGTCTCTTTTTTTAGAAACAAGTAATGGTTTGAGTCAAGCGAGAAAATGTCAAAGACGATGCCACGACACGCCACGTCAGATAATGCTTAGTAGATGAGGGCATGGGGCAGTAGTTAATACAAGATCTGCACTTTCTCCTCTGGCTCCAACGCCACCCCCAACAAGCGATGCCGATGATTTAAACAGTGTGGCGCCGATTTGGCGTCCAGATCAGCACGGGCCCACCTTGAAACCGGATAAGACTCCTGCCGCTGCCGGCGACGCCGCCGTGTCCGGTGGCCTCACGCCTCAGCAATGCTCCCATGCCCAGCCCTTGACAGGCCGAAGAGGTGGCCATGGTTGGTGCACGCGGCGACCTGCGCGCGCACCAGCCGCCGGGCCATGTCGACATTCCCTGGACATTTCCACGCACCTGCCGATATCTCCACCTCCACGGCTCCACTCACGACGTGCGGTCAGGGTTTTTTTTACCGACCGATCACCCCAAACCGCCGGCCTTCGGTTCCGGTTTATCGGTCCGGTTTACCGGTAACCGGTCGGTAACCGGTCGAATTTGAATTTGAATTCAAACGCGCCTTCGGTTCGGTTTGTCACCGGTTTACCGGGCGGTTTGGAGCGGTAACCGCTCGGTTTAAGTTTGAAATTTTCTTTTTTCTTTTTTTTTCAAACTTCTATACGTATAAATAAATACTAAACGAACTTGAATTTGAAAAAATTTTACACCATTGGCTTCTATAAATCATGAACTATTTTTAGGAATTTTTTCAGCATTTTTTGTTTTTTTTTTCAAATTTTAAATTTGAATTTGGGGCCTTAATGGGCCGGGACCGGGATTTTTTTTTTCCTTTTTTTCAAACTTCTATACGTATAAATAAATATTAAACGAACTCGAATTTGAAAAAATTTTACATCATTGGCTTTTATAAATCATGAACTATTTTTAGGAATTTTTTCACCATTTTTTCTTCAAATTTTAAATTTGAATTTGGGGAATACCTAACCGGACCGGACCGGAACCGGTCCGGCCCGGTTAGGCCGGTAACCGTGGTAAACCGCGGTTTGCACGTGATATTTTCACAACTCGCAGGGCCAGCCCGGGACGGCGACGGGCGACCGGGCGGCCGTAAGGACCAGCGGGGCGCCGCGTGTCCGATCGATTGAGCAGCCGGCGTGAGGGCGTTGATTGGTTTGGTTAAGGTTCATCAATTCGGCGCGATGCAAGCTTCCGACTGACCCCAGCCGAACTACTGACCTCCGGACTGCTTCCCAGTCTCCATGCGAGCCTTTTTCTCCGACCGGTGTGGCAACACGTAACAGTTTGTTACGGGATGAATTGGTCTTGCCGTCTTGTAGTATCCCAGGACGTTATGTTTCCTGTCGTGGCAGGCGTGTGCCGCGTAACCCTGGTCGAGTTGTTCCGAACTTCCGATGATAGTATTTGTGCACGTGTCAGGCAGGGCATGCGAACTGTGTTGCGTAATGAATGGTTCACGTGTGCTGAAGCGGAAAATAAAATGCCAGGGCGGATGTGGATCCGTATCGACGGCGGTGTCGTAGTCGCATGATTGCTCCGGCAGTCCGGCACGTTACATTACATTGTACTCCCTCCGTCCAACAAAACAAGCAATTATGGGAAGCGTGCCAGTCAAACTGACTCAAGTTTGACCAAGTTTATAGTAAATAGTATTAAAATTTATGTCTCCAAATAAATTTATTAAAAAAATATATTCTATAACTAATCTAATGATACTTATTTTGTATTATAAATATTAGTATTTTTTTATATAAATTTAGTCAAAGTTCAAACTGTTTGACTTCTCGAAAAGCGAGAATTGCATGTTTTTATGGACGGAGGGAGTACATTACAAAGCTTGACTTTGTTCAGTCAATCAGTCCTTATTTGGCGATGCATTGCACTTGCACACCGCAGGAAGTTGTTGGATGCAGCCAGCAGCCGTGCTTGCCTACGGGATGACGTCAAATGGAAGCAGCCGTCTGCAGTTTCTTTGTGTATTCCTGACTCAGTCTGAATCATTCAGGGGATTGATCCTTTGTGTTTCCGAGGTCAGAACAGTATGCAGTGAACGTAGAAAGTTCCAAATTCTTTTGCGACATTAATCCGCCCGAACGATTGGTGTCGTGGTCTGCCCTCTCTCTGTCCTCCCTCGTCGCCACAAGATCAGGGTCGCCGTCGCTGGGCAGTGGCTGCCTCTGCCTGGGCCCTGTCCTTTGTGGCTTTGTCACGACGTGGGAGAAGAAGCGCAGGCGTTCCGTCCACTCCAGACTTCTGCCGTGTGGCCTGATCTCCGACTCTCCGTGTCGATTAGAACGTTCCGTGCTTCCTCCACTCCGTTCCAGTGCTACGATCTTCTTCCACCAGCATTTGTGCAGTGCAAGGCTGCAATTGCCACGTAGATTTATCCGAGTCTTTGATCTGCACTACTTTGCCATGCCTCCCGTAGAAATTGAACGGTGCATACATGGGGCCATGGGGCCGAGCTATGCATGAGAGCCTAGAGACAGCACAGATGTCTGTCTATACAATAAGTAACGTCAAACAATTTGGTGGACGGTGTACGCTGAGGGGCTGAAGGCTACGCACGGCACAGCGCACAGCGACGGGACGTCCCGGTCCTCAGGTCGTGGTCGGTTGCCGTCGACATCGGCCCATACAATCATTCAGGCGGCGAGAGAGATCCCAACTCGCGCGTCTGGTCCGGGGCGCCCGATGCCGCCTGCCCAAGGCTCCACCGCGATAGGGAGACGGTGAGCAAATTGGCTAGCAAGAGTAGCAGCAGAAGGGTCTGCTGCCAGCTATGGTGCCGGCGACCAGGCGTGGCGCGCACGGGAACTGCTCGCGGCGGCCGCGGCCAAGGCCCGTGTGTGGTCGGTCGCCAGGCCGCGGGAAACGAAGCCGCGCGCTGTGTCCTGGCAGGCGCCTTATCCATTTGGATTCTGTACGACCCGAAAAGATTTGGGCTGGGCCCTAGGCCCCTAGTCGTAGTCGGTGTGCATCGCTGGGCCAAAAATTTGGGGGCATTGAGTTAAGATTCGCCGCTATAATTCCCAAAAACGACGAGCCAAATTATACTAGACAATTTTATTTATATTACAACAAAAAGAAAGCTTTATCTATCTACACTAAATTCCCTCAAAAAATCTATTCTACACTAAAAGAAAGGGAGTCTTTCTACAAAGGCGTTCCCAGTTTGTAGCCTCACAAACAGCGCTGGGCAACCATACTTCACAGTGATACAGGTGGAGAACTCCCCGCCATAGAGTGAAAACGCCACCGAGGGTGTCCCCACTTTACAGACTCACCGCCAAGCAGGGGGCTTCACGCCACCGAATGGAAACAGGTATGGTTTGTACATTATCTTAGGCCTTGTTTAGTTCCCTAATTTGGGGTGACCAAATCACTGTGTAATATTTTGTTTTTATTTGGTAATAATTGTCCAAACATTGATTAATTAGGCTCAAAATGTTCGTCTCGCAAAGTACAACAAAACTGTGCAATTAGTTTTTGATTTCATCTACATTTAGTACTCCATGCATGTGCCGACATTTTGATGTGACTGGAAATCTTCTTTTTGCATAGTGGAATTTGGCCCCAAAGTTGGGGGAACTAAACAAGACCTTATAAGAATTGGAAGGGCATCAAAGAGGCATTTGCCTGATGAAAACCTAATCGAATGGGACTTTAAAGATTTTAGTAAAAGAGGTCAAAGCAATTCTGAAGATGATTCTATTGATTGACTAATTGATTAAGTCTTTCAGATCTCCAGGCCAATGGTACTTCATCAACCTACGTGTGTGAGCATGTAATTCTATGAGCACGTTGGCGTCATTAACACACCGATTATTTATAGAGAACGAAAAATCGTATTATAGTTTTAACACAGTGCATGATGACACCTGAAATAATTACCCACTTAATTTACTTAATACATTACTCCAAATGATGGTCTGCCTCCACACTGTGCATGATGACACCTGAAATAATTATCCACTTAATTTACTTAATACAATTACTCCAAATGATGGTTTGCCTCCACACAGCGCATGATGACACCCAAAATAATTACGCACTCAATTTACTTAATACAAGCCTCCACATGAGCTCAAGGTCAAGAAGAACATCATATTATTGTGTGACACAATCTTGGTGCATACAATAGTCTCTGCAACGGAACTTGACTCGTGGTTAGGGGACTAAAATAATTAAATCGATGTAGAAATTGTTAATGGGTTGCATTTAGGAAATAAAGTACTTACACTAATGATACATATGTCCCATTCTGAGGATCTTTCACAACCTTTCAAATATAAAAGTGTAACAACATGAGGACTGCATACTTGATAATCATCATCATCATCATTGCATCCATCAGAAATTTAGTAGAGAAATTTATATGTAAAAAACTACTAAATCTAACACTGTTGTGCAGTGGTGGACAATCTGAAGTGGCCCTAGACAATCTGGCATTAGTGATGCCAAGTTAATTAGAGTGTAAGTTGTGTCATGACAAACAATTTGATGGTACCACGAAATACTCCGCCAGGACACGCATCAACCAAAGTTGAGCTATCACGTTGCTCTCAGCCTTGGCCCCACCTACCAGGTGAGGTGGCATCACCGGCGCGCCCAACACAACACCAGGAACAACCCACACTCCCTACTTCTCTCCCACTCTCCCCCACACTCTTTGTAGTTCATCACTCAAACAAACACTTAGAACCTAAGAAGGGAAGGAGGAGAAACAATAGGGTGAATATTTGCAAGGAGTGCTCTCATCCCCTTGCATTTGTGGCGGAGCAAGGAAAGAGGACAAGCAAGAAGAAGGAGCCAATCCATCCATCAAGGTTGATTTCCACAACCACATCTTGCCCTAAGGTTGGTGAATCTCACCTTAAATCAGACATGCAACCCTTTGCATCCACTTAGTTAGCTCCACACCTAGAAATTACCATGGATAACCTAGAGCTACACCAAGGCATAGACTACACCACCTTGCTAGATGAACTCCAAAGGACCCTAGAAACACCCTAGCACAAACAACTCGATCTACACTTAGCCCCTCTAGATTTGTATTTTAAAGTGCCAAATGTACACTAACGAATAGTCCACCGGAACCAATGGACGATCCACCATAGCAAAACCTTGCAACATAGCCAGCTTGTCTTTGCATGGTTTCCACGGGAGAACAACACTTATCTATTTTTGCTCTAAGAATACTGCCAGGTCCAATAGACAATCCATCGCTGCCATGGACGGTTTGAGTATACCTTCTCTCTCCATTCTAGAGAAAGTCTTTTTGTGACATGTACACAATGACGGTCTGCATGTCTCATCGGATAGTCCGCCGACCACGACACTTAGCCAAATGAAACATAGGATCACTATGTCACAAACACACAGTACATCGGCACTAACAGATGTTTCGGGAGGATTTCACTTAGTAACATAACCCCTAGGATCAATTGAGCAAGCACGGATGGCCCGTCGGTACCCACGAATAATCCGTAAGGGCACCCACAACACAGGGTGCTAGCAAAAATAAAAAAATCAGAGCCATGTAGACATCAACTAACGAGGCCTCCTATTCGCTCGTCGCAAGCCTCTCTTCCTGATGTATTCCTAGGCCCGCCTATCTTGTACTCCGTTCCAAGTGACATGGGGAGCCAGAGCATTTGTGGAGCCTGACGATGTCGTGTTGGGGCTAGCGGCCAGCCTAGGCAACAGCAACGCAAACCAACACCGGTGTTAGCCCCAGAGTACAGTTCAGCTCCACGTTTGCAAGAAAAAAATTAGGCTGGGTTTAGTTGTCCTGAAAAGGATGAAAAGCGTACTGTAGCACGTTTTGATTTTATTTGACAAATAGTATCCAACCATTAACTAATCAGGTTAAAAATAATTAGACTGTGTTTAGTTGCACTGAAAAGCTTTACGTCAGCTCAACCCCTACCCCCCACCACCCAACGCGCTCTCTACCATTTGCTTCAGCAATGTGTCAGGTGAGGATAATGGTGCCTCTATAGGCCACTACGGACCTCTGCAAGACCACTACTTTTGTTGATCTGGAATTGGATGCAGAGGTGGACGTCGGGGATTTTTTTTTATTTTTAGCCCAAATTTGAAACATATTTTGGATTTAACCAGGATTTGAATTTTTTTAAAAACTAGCCCGTTTAGCCCCGTTACCATGCATGGCGGGGCAATTGAACTGAACCCCGCCATGCATGGTGGCGGGGTGCAGGTGCCACGTGGCATGCAGCGGGTACTGAATGCTGACGTGACTGGGAAACGTGGAAAGGCGTACCCCGCCACGCATCATGGCGGGGTACGCCTAACCCGCCACAGGTGATGGCGGGGTGTGTACATGCCCTCTCTCACCGCGTAGTGTGTACAGTAGTGCCCTGCTGCTGCACAGACCCCCTCTCTCTCATCGCGTGGTGTGTACAGTAGTGCACAGGCCTCTCTCTCATCGCGTGGTGTATACAGTAGTGCCCTGCTGCTGCTGTCCCGCAGCCGCAGGGAGCTCACAGCTACTGTTGGAGCTCAAGCACCAAGGAGGAGTCCAGCCTCCTTTTTGAAAGTGTTTCTGTACGATACATTCATTGCCTGCAGGTGGTTTAATTTTCGTGTAACCAGTGGTGACAAGTTTAGGGTGTGTTTAGTTCCTGAAATTTTTTGACTTTGGCTATGATAGCACTTTCGTTTGTATTTATCAATTAGTGTCCAAACATTTGTTTAGTTCGCGTAATTAGTTTTTTTTGTCTACATTTAATGCTCTATGCATGTGTTCAAATATTCGATGTGACGGAGGAATCTTGAAAATTTTTGGGAACTAAACAGGGCCTTAGTGGAAGTAACCTGCTACTGTGCATGGGTGACTAAAGGAGGGGGTGCCTAAGCTCGCTGCAGGCAGCAGCTATATGCCCACCGCTTTTATATACAACCGGTTCCAAATTATAGGATGTTTTAGCTCTTTTTAGATACATTGCTTTTGTTATGTATCTAGACATAATATGTATTTAGGTGCGTAACAAAAGCTAGCTACGTATTTAGAAAAATCAAAATATCTTATAATTTAGAACGGAGAGCGCAGAAATGAACATGGAACAGTGTTTCTGACTTTCTTTGGAAAGTAATTATTTGAGAGATGTGGATGAAAGTGTTTCTGTACGATACGATAAATTTCATGTAGGATATATATGTATAATTTTGTGAAAGAAGTAACTCAAAAGAAGCTACTAGTTTTTTCAGCTTCTAAACCTCTGGAACGTAGACTAGCTCATCACATTTATTTTTTTTCTTGCCAACCATGGTCGGCGAAGGGGGAAAAATACTGCAGATTGGCACTGATCTTGGATCGAGATTGAGACACCGGGAAGGGAGAGACAGAGACCCACCCAGGGTTTTTTTTTACCGACCGGTCACCCCAAACCGCCGGCCTCAGGTTCCGGTTTACCGGTAACCGGTCGGTAACCGGTCAAATTTGAATTTGAATTCAAACGCGCCTTCGGTTCGGTTTGTCACCGGTTTACCGGGCGGTTTGGAGCGGTAACCGCTCGGTTTGAGCGGTTTACCGCTCGGTTTGAGTTTGAAATTTTCTTTTTTCTTTTTTTTTCAAACTTCTATACGTATAAATAAATACTAAACGAACTCGAATTTGAAAAATTTTTACACCATTGGCTTCTATAAATCATGAACTATTTTTAGGATTTTTTTCAGCATTTTTTGTTTTTTTTTTCAAATTTTAAATTTGAATTTGGGGGCCTTAACGGGGCAGGACCGGGATTTTTTTTCTTTTTTTTTTCAAACTTCTATACGTATAAATAAATACTAAACAAACTCAAATTTGAAAAATTTTTACACCATTGGCTTCTATAAATCATGAACTATTTTAGGACTTTTTTTAGCATTTTTTTTTTCAAATTTTAAATTTGAATTTGGGGAATACCTAACCGGACCGGACCGGAACCGGTCCGGCCCGGTTAGGCCGGTAACCGCGGTAAACCGCGGTTTACCGAGCGGTTTTTTTAACTCTGGACCCACCACATATCAAGAAGAAGCCATGGGCCAAGGTTGGTTCTGTTTGGGGAAAGCTGGAAGATTCTTGAATGAGGCTAGCAGTGCAGTGATGTTGTGTGGCCTGTGGGACAGCAGCTGGACTCCTCCTTGGTGCTTGAGCTCCAACAGTAGCTGTGAGCTCCCTGCGGCTGCGGGACAGCAGCAGCAGGGCACTACTGTACACACCACGCGATAAGAGAGAGGGCCTGTGCAGTTGTGCTTGCTTGCTGAAGGGCCTGTTTAGTTGCCCATGCAACCCAAAAAAGTTTGCACCGTACCTGTCACATCGAATCTTGCGGCACATGCATGAAGTACTAAATGTAGACGAAAGAAAAAACTAATTATAGAGTTTAGTTGTAAATCATGAGAACCTGCATAACAGAGAAGATAAGAAATAAGCACAAAACTTAACGTTTCTACCGATTGAGTCTACAATCGTGCAGTGCAGGAGTTGGCAGTTTTTTATACTTTACCTAACATTGGCAGTAGTATCGTGAGAGCTGCAATGCCGACGAGTTTTATTGGCATGCCAGTGACCACCATGTCCTTGATGGTGATGTACCCGGTGCCGAACCCGACGACGTTCCCTGGCGTTGCGGTGGGCAGCAGGTACGACAGCTGCGCGCCGACGGTGCCGGGGACCATGAGCAGCAGCGGGTGCACGCCGATGGACTTGCCCAGCTCGGCGAGCAGCGGCAGCACCAGCGTGGTGGTGGCGTCGTCGGAGGTGAACTCCGTGATAAGGCCGCTGAAGATGCAGGCCACGGGCGCGATGACCAGCGCCGGCGCACCCTTCAGGAAACCCAGCCCCGAGGAGAGGACATCTGTGAGGCCGCTCGACTTGAACCCGTCGGCGATGGCGAAGCCCGCGCCGAGGAGCAGGATGATGTGCCACTGCAGCTTCCGGCACTTGCCCCAGTCCATGAGCTTCTCGCCGTCGTTCTTGCCGCTTGGGATGATGAACAGCAGCGTTGTCATCATGATCTAGGTAGAATCAGTGGCGGACCTAGAATTATTTCATTGAGTAGACATACAGTATAGGAACAGTGCTCCACAGTACGCTACAGTTCTCACTACAGTGCTCCGTTACCTTGGTCGTCGGGAATCTGGAGTAGTCCTGGGCCTACCTGAAACATGGCTGGGTCCGCCACTGGGTAGAATTGTTGCAAGTTGCTGTCAGGTGCGCCCACGCGGCAAATCGTCACTGAGGAATGGTCAAGAGGGTGCGGATCTTGTGCACTTACAGTGACTGTTCCATCCCCAACTCTGCCGTCGAAAAGGACTGCCCACCCAGGGATGTCGTCCGTCAGGCTCCTGGTCATCCATAGGACAATGAGAGCCTGCAAGAATTGGCCATTGATCGTTTGAGTGAGACTCATGCTATCCGAAACCTGAACTGGCACAGAAACCACAAATGCATGCGACTTACCCCAAAGACGGCCAAAACCATCTTCTCTGCAAATGCCATCGGACCTGTCACAGTTCAAGATCGAGACCCCATCAGAAAACAGAAATAACTGTCAAACGAAGCAATTCAAGCCATTGTGAAGTTCATTTTCAGAATATTCCAGAGACCGTCAGAAGGAAAAACCTACCCATCAAGCTGAGCTCTCTTCTGAGGTGATTCCTATCGAGGTAAGCGGAGAGCACCCTCCCCGTGTTCTTGGTGCAGTACTTGAGGCAGAGCGTGACCCAGAGCGCCACGAACAGGACGAGCGCCATGGGGAGCCCGAAGGACATCCAGGAGCTGAAGGTGATGGGCCGCTGCTCCGGGAAGTAGGTGGACCACATCCCCACCAGGATGATGTTGGCACCCGTGCCCGTCAGCGTGGCCATCCCGCCGATGGTGGACGCGTACATGATGCCGAGCACCAGCGCCTTGGAGAACCGCTGGAGCTCCCGGGCGTCGGCGCCGCCGCCCTCCAGCTGGTCGCGCGGGAACCGCTGCAGGATCCCCGTCGCCACCTGGATCATCATCACGGTGCACGGCGTGTTGTGGATCCACATGCTGATGAACACGGTCGTGCCGCAGATGCCGAGGAGCAGCAGGTGCGGCTTCACCGGGTCGCCGCAGAACAGAGACGTGATCTGCGCGTCGGGACGAGCTACACAGCGTTAGTCTTTTTGTTTTTTTTTGGCCGCGTTCGAAACTTCAGTCGCGCGCGCGGCGCGCGGGCACGTACGTTGAGGGCAAGGCGGCGGTGGATGCCGTAGTGCTCGATGGCGAGCGCGAGGATGAAGCTTCCGAGGACGAGCGAGATGACGTCGTCCATGTAGGCCTTCGCGACGGCGTCGGCGGAGGAGATGCCGAACGCCGGGAAGAGGAAGAGCGGCGCCATGGACGCGACGCCGAGCGGCACGGCGTCCGTGATCCACCACAGGAACACCCACGCCAGCACCCCGAGCATGTTGCGCGCCGCGGGGTGCCCGCCGAGGTCTCCTCCCAGCACGCAGAGCAGCGCGCACGCCAGCGGGCCCGACGCGACGGCCAGGTACTTGTTGGCGAGAACGGACCAGAGCGCGGAGCACGAGCGTCCCGCACCCGCAGGCCGCCTGTCATCGTCGTGCACGGGCAGCAGTGGCCTCGTCACGTCCTCCGTCGAGCTCTCCCAGCAGGCGCGTCGCGGATCCATGGCGGCAGAAAATTCGTCGGAAACCAACCGTGCTTACGCTTTGCTGCCGGTGCCGTTCGATCGCTTGCTTTCTTGAAGAGTGAGGTTGGCTGCTTTTATAGGCGCGGGAAACCGGGGGAACACACAAACACAACTGTTACAAAAACGAAAAGTACTACGGCAGTGAGTTCATCCCGACCATATACACGTAGGCACAACGACCATATATATATATATATATATATATATATATATATATATATATATATATATATATATATATATATATATATATATATATATATATATATATATATATAAAATAAGAAGTTCCTAAAAAAACTCACAGGCAGGTCCAAGTGTCCTAGTGGAACGTTCCAGCCGTGACGCGTCACATCGACGTGCCATGTCAGATTGCAATACCCAACTAGGGCAGGCTCCATTTGCATGATCTGATCTCTCTGTTTTTCCCGTAGCAGCGCGGTGCCAACTTGGCATCCAGATAAGCATTGTCCTTGGCCCTGAAAGCGGACAAGACATGCGGCCGGCTTGTCAATGCCGATGCATCCGCTCGTCTCTCGCCTCGCGCTTCTAGGGCATGTTTGGATCCCTATCTCCAAACTTTAGAGCACTTTAACTCATTTTTGATATCTAAAGCTCTAATGTAAGGTGAGAGCTAAAGTTTAGAGCTAATTTTAGACCACCTGTTTAGAATTTTAGCTCTAAAGTTTAGAGCTCCAAGGTTTAGAGGGGACGAGACAAACATGCCATGATCGGTCGCGCCCCCGCCTGAATCCAGCCTTTGCCGGACTGAAGAGGCGGCAGCGGTTGGTGCATGGGGCGACCTGCCCGCGCGCGGCCTCACAGCGACAAGCGTTCACCTGCAGCAGGCCTTATCCGGACAAGTCGGCCGGCATTTGCCCGGCCCCTACACGGACTTTTCCACGGACGAGACGCCGCCGCCATATATCCAAGTATTCAACGCACGCATGTGGCTGGCGTTGTGCTCCTCGTGGCCCGACGGGCGCGGCGGGGCCGATCAGAATCGGGCGAGCGGCGGGGAGGAGAGGAAGCCGCTCGACCGGTCCATCAATGCGCTGCAGCGACCGCGACCAATCAGTCCGTTCGGCGCTACGGTTGCAGGCGGCGCCTTCCCGAGATGCAACCGCTCGCGGCGGGGCGGTGGAGCATGGTTCGTTTTGATGTGATGCGTCATGCACTTGCGGCACGACCCAGTCCCCAGAGCCGGCGCGGTCGAACAGGTGCATTCAGCGAGCACCGTCTGTGTCTGACCGATATCAAGACCCATGCAGGTTTCAAAAAAAGATATGAAGACCCATGCCCATAACGGGGCGCGAACTCGTCGTGTCGTGGCCCGGGACGTGTATGTTTCATGGTCGTTGCATTGCAAGTCTTGCGTTGCCCTGGTTTGCTTGTGTGGCTCAAATATTTTTGTTGCACATGCATGCCGTTAGGCGCCACCGAGAACAGAAAGGCTAGCACTCGGACGGGGCTAGTGTCCAGACGCCCCCGCGCGCACGCCTATGCCTGCTTCAAGCAGGGGCAGAGGACCCGGTAGGGCGAGGTAGGGCCCTTGACTCTGCTGCGGATCCCCACCCCTGAGCGCTTCCTGGTGCTGGTTAGTAGCCATGGACGCAGTTTGGCAGTTCCAAAGTCTGAATACGAACGCACGAACGCATCGTCGCGGCCGAAGGTAGAAGACGCAGTTGAGCACAATGAAACGTTACTTGGGCTGTGGCTTTGGGTTGGCCATATGGTCTTTCGTTAGAAGTTTAGGACCTTATTGGCCTGCTGCCAGCCCCATGTTTGCAGACTTGCAGTCCGATGCAGCTGAATAGCTCATCTGAATTCGTGATCTTGCCTTTTTCGTCTTCTCAATCGTGAACTCATTTGCGGCTGATCTGGTGACTGGCGATGTGGTGAGGGCACCGCCCACCAGGGAGGCGTCAGGCGCTAGTGCCATCTCGTCTTCACTCTTGCTGATCGTCAATCACCCTTCAGTCCCTTCTTCGTTCTTCCTCCTCCAGCAAGGCTGTAAGCCTGCAACAGGGCAACACCTGTATCACGGCCACAAGGCAAGGCTTGAAAACTTAAACTCTTTTTTTCAATTGTTTACTTGTTTGTTCAATGAACCAATTTGTTAGTTATCAATTAATTTCGTTGCTAATTTTTGAAGCACAATGAAATTGTGAAGATCATTAAACAAAGATGGAACCAAAAGGAAAGGGCAATGCCAAAAGGCTTGAAACTGGAGGTACATGTTGCAAACCTGTAATTAGAAAAAATTTAACATTTTACACTTGTGCTATTATACATATACCAATTGGTGTCGGTCGAATACAGATGTGAGGAAATTTTGGTCTGGTGGTGGCACCACAAATGTTATGGATTTCGCCATACCTTAAATTTTTTCCATCCTCCGCCACTGGCTTCAAGTGGGGGGCCGCGCCCGTACCGTGTCCCGCGGAGCTCCGTGTCCCATGCCCGCTCCATGTCCCACGTCGCTCCGTCTCGATCTGCGCCCACATGGTTTCCGCTCGTGCCCCCTCCTCACCCACGCGCATGCAGGCGCTAGCAGCTATAGCAGGCCTGTTGCTACAGATGGGTCCTACTGCAACATGTGTAACACCAGATACTTTTGCAACATATAGAGAAAAACATTTGCAACATACATCCAAAATAGTTAAAACACTTGCAACATACGTCTGAAATACTTGTGAAATGCCAGAAAAAACTTGAAAACCACGTGTGTAGCCATTGCAAACATTAAGATGAAACCACTTTGCAACATACGTAATAAAACATTTGAAACACTTGCATATATATGCAACATCTAAATCTACTTTTACAACATCCACATAAAACACTGCAACATATATCTAAAACAGATGAAACATTTGGAACCTACACTTGAAACATTCGTGTATAGCTATTGCAACATGTGCAATATTCCGATCTACTTTTGCAACAGCGATGTGATACACTGGCAACAAAGACCTCTGAAACGCTTGAAACATACGCTTGCAACATGCGCTTTCCAGCGCAATATCATCTTGCTGCTTGAAGGAATGTAGGCTCATCGTTGTGGAGCTCGGCGTCGGTACTGAGGTCAGTAGCGACGCATGGAGGTCGCCCGTGCCCCAGCGGAGGCAGCGTCACCGGTGCCCTAGCGGAGGCAATGTGCTAGGCGAGCACCTGCGCGAGGCCACGAGAGCAACGCTGGGCGAGCACCTGCGCGAGGAGCAATTGGCGAGCACGGCAACCTGCTCTGTGAGCGCCCCCTAGCGTTACCACCTTGGCCGGCGGCAGTCCGGGTGTGCCGGGGCGAAGGCCGCCCCAGTACCCGCACAACACGTGCCACACGTACACCTGCTCCATGGTCGGGAACACTGCCTTCATCTCCCGCACGAACACACCCATCCCGCCCTGCTTGTAGTCCCTGAACTTTTAGTACCCCTGGCGAGCGGCCAGCAGCCGATGAGTACCCCCTGCCTCGCCAGCACGAGCACCACTTGCTACGCCAATAGCTGGCAATCACGCGAGTTCGAGATAGGGAGGAGAGTCACAGGCTCCACGATGGAGAGACATCAGAGAGAGGGGAGATGAAACCAAAGAGAATAAGTTTGGCCATCTGATAGAGCAAATATTTAATAAGTGGTGAAAAAATATATAAACCACGTGACGGGAGGCCACGTAGCGTCCGTTTATCCGGGTATGGGAAGGACGGCCCGGTGAAGCATTTCCGCACCGAGAATTGTGTTGCGTCACGGCGCATGGATACTGACTTGGAAATATCAAATGCTCGTATCGTATCGACGCTTCAGCGGCGTATGATTGCTCGTACACGTTACAGGCCTGACTTTGTCCGGTAATCCGTAAATTGGCAGGCGCATGCACGCGCCGCGAGCAAGTTGTTGAATCGGGCCAGCCAAGATGGTTGCTTGCCTACTGCATGACGTCAAGTGGTGAAGGAGGCTTCCGCAGGTTCTTTCTACCTTCGTCCTCCTGATCCTTCCGTGCAAGCTGCAAGTGGCACGTAGACTTGGCTCGAGATCTCCCCTAGCAGCTGGAGGCCCGCGGCGAAGCGCGGCCGTGCAGGCGTGTTCTGGCCGCGCTCCAGAATCCAGACTTGGTCCCAGCCTCCACGGAGGATTACACGTCTGCCGTCTGGACTCTGGAGTTTGCTGTTTGTTGGACTGGTACGCGCGCGTTTCGCTTTGCTTGCCAGGAAAAACAAACGACAAAAACAGGACACTGAGAGTCTAAAAGCCCCCAACCCCGAGCGCTCCCTAACGGGCGACTCGGGCCCCCTCGCCGGCGCCGCTGGTTCCACCACTCCGCCTCTCCTCCGACCGCCGCCGCTGTCTCTCTCCGGCGTGCGGTGGCAGCGGCGCTAAAAAACGGGTCTCCTACTGCAGTACCTCCCTACTCTCCTCTCCTCTAGCAAATCCGGCGGTCTACGGCGTCGTCGGAGCGGATCTGGCTTTTCCATGACTGGATCTTGTGAGCTCTGCTCCGGATCTGGTGGTTTCGTGGTGTCAGCGACCTGCTGGGGGCAGACGCACCGGCGGCGTTCTTCTTCAAGGACACCGGTGTGGGTGGCCAACGGGGCAGATCCAGGTTCTCCGGGTTCGGTTCTTGCGCTGGGGCCACCGGATCGATCTTCATCACGTCCTCCCTCGTGGTCCTGGCAGGGGCCCGGGTGTCGCTCCTGCTGCCGACGCGGACGGCTATGTAGGCTGGTGGCCCGCTCCGCGGCTGGTGGGGCCTTCGCGCTGGCCACAGCCAGGCTGGCGGCGCGGCTTGGTCGCTCGGGCTTCAATGTCCGCTGTGCTATGGTCGTCGTTCTGCGTGGGGCGTGGTGTGGAGTGCTTGTTGGCCTGGCTGCTTTGCTGCCGAACTCCCCAGACGCCCTTGGCACGGCAGCGGCCCTCTTAGACCCACGGTGTTGTATATGTGCTTGGGTGCTACCCTACCCGTCTTGCTTGAGACCGGCAGCGGTGGCGCAGTCTGCGTCATGTTCCTTCCTGAAGGTGTCATCGAAGCTTATCTTCACTGAAAGCATCTAGGCCCCGGTGTTGGTTTCGGCAATTAATGACAACACATAATTACCATGACTAACGTGTGTTTTGCAGAAACATCGGTAAGTTAGGTCATGGAGATGATAACTGTTTTGAGCAATATGGCAGTCATGTCCCTTGATGGAAATCGTTTCGGTTTTCAAAGGATCAGCGATAAGATTAAGGACGGTTAGTTCCGGATGTCAAGGTGTTGAGATACATCTGGAATAGTCATTAGGATCTTTATTTCTTCCTTTGACCGTACTATGAAGAGGGGCATGAGCGAGTAGCTTGACCTAGGTGAGTCTTATGTTTAAGTGTGGTGCACACTTGTCAAACTTAGCACTAGGTAGCTCGAGAAAAGCTCAGAGTACAGTTAGAAGCAACTTGGTTCAAGTTGCATTGCGTTTAGAAGACGTTTAAGCCGTTTACCTTTGACCGGACGCGGTCCTGGTCATGACCGGACGCGTCCGGTCAGTACAAAAGACTTAACTGCGTTTTCGGCTGACTGACCGGACGCGGTCCTTGAGAGGACCGGACGCGGTGGTCAGGCTGACACGTGTTCCAGAGGGTAAACAGCAAAGATCGGACGCGACTGTGAAAAAGACTGGTGCGTCCGGTCATGTTCCAGTAAGGTCCAGCGGAGACCTGACGCGTCCGGTCACCTTTGAACGGACGCGGTCGTGCGTCCGGTCTTGTTCCAGTAAGGTCCCATGGTGACCTGACGCGTCCGGTCACCTATGATCGGACGCGGTGTTGCGTCAGGTCACATTTCCAGAGAGCTCTTGCATGATCGGACGCGTCCGATCATCCCTGATCGGCGCGTCCGGTCATCTCAGACCGGCGCGTCCGGTCAGCACAGATCGGCGCGTCCGGTCTCTCAGTACAGGTTTCCGTTTTCGACCGTTACAACTGACCGGCGCGTCCGGTCATATCGACAGGCGCGTCCGGTCAGTGCGCGTCTGGCTGTTTCGAAAGGTAACGGTTGGATTTGTCTGAGGGGTCTATAAATACAACCCCTCCACCTCTTTTAGAGGTCTCTTGCTCATTTGTTTAGCTGAGAAACATCTTTGAAGTGCAAGGGAGTGCAAGAGCCATAGTGAGGATTGAGATTTGCGAATCAAAGTTTGAGAATCTTCTCTAGTGACAAGAGTCTAGCAAGTGTGCATCCATCTTCTCATTAGACTTGTTGTGGTCAAGTGAGAGTTCTAGCTTGTTACTCTTGGTGATCGCCATCACCTAGACGGTTTGGTGGTGATTGGGAGTTCGGTGATCATCCGACGAGATTGTGGGTGACCCAACTTAAGTTGTGAGCTGTTTTGGGTGATTCGCCGCGACGGAGTGTCGAAGAATCAACCCGTAGAGAGCACTTGATCCTTGCGCGGATCAAGGGGGAGCTACACCCTTGCGCGGGTGCTCCAACGAGGACTAGTGGGGAGTGGCGACTCTTCGATACCTCGGCAAAACATCGCCGTGTTCCTATCCCTTACTTTCAAGCATTTACTTTCTTGCATTACTTTCATTGCTTGATTACTTTCCTAGAATTGCCTTGCTAGTCTAGGATTGGAACTTAGGGTGCTTAACTTTTATCGGTAGAAACACAAGGAACACAAGTAGGCACTAGGGGTGAAGTTTGGCTTGTAGGATTTAATTCTTGCAATTAATTTTTAGAAAAGCCCAATTCACCCCTCCTCTTGGGCATCTTGATCCTTTCAATTGGTATCGAAGCCAGGTTGCTCTAATTTTAGGCTTTACCGCCTAGAGCAAGATGTCTAATGGGGAAGGACCACCTCCCACCTTTGAGGGAGACGATTTTCCATATTGGAAAATTCGTATGGAGGCGTATCTCGAAGCCATAGATGTTGGGTGCCTTAGAGCCGCAACCGAAGGGCTTCCCCCCATAAGGGATCCCGCTAACCCAAGTGATGACGAGGAGAAATACGACCGGTGGAATGCAAAAGCAAAAAATGCAATCTACCGGGCTCTAGGCAAAGATATCTTCAATCGTGTGCGTAATGCCAAAAACGCTCATGAATTGTGGGAGAATCTTTGTGCTCTCCATGAGGGAACTAAGAGTGAACGTGAGGAACGCTATCATATTGCTTTTAAAAAAAATTAATTCTTTTGAGATGCTTCCTAAAGAAAGTGCTAATAAAATGTACACTCGCTTGAATGTTCTTGTAGAAGATCTCAATGCTCTTGGACTCACTAAAATGAGTCAATCGGATGTTGCAAGGAGGATCTTGAGTGTTCTTCCCGTTGAGAAGTATGGACATATTGTCACCGTACTTCACCAAAGTGATCTCTTCGCCGCAACACCGACGCAAGTATTGGGAAAGATCAATGCACATGAGATGTACATGCACATCACTCCGGAAGAGGGTTCATCATCTTCCAAGAAGAAGGACTTGGCCTTCAAAGCTAGCTATGAAAAGAAAAAGAAGAAGGGTCAAGCCATGATAGTGCAAGAGAGCACAAGTGAGAGTGATATTGATGATGAATCACTTGCACTTATGGTGAGAAGAACCACCAAGATGCTAAAGAAGCTCAATAAGAGTGGCATCAAGTTCGATGGCAAGAAGAAGAAATTCTTCACTAGTATCAAAAGGAAGCCAATCTCCGAAATGGATTGCTTCAATTGTGGAGAACTTGGCCATCTAGCTCATCAATGCCCAAAGCCTCCAAAAGACAAGAACAAGAATAAGTACAAGGGCAAGAAAGATGATTCAGGTGAAGAAGAAGATGATAAAAGAAAGAACAAACCATACAAGAAGAAAGATGGTAAGAAAAGAGAGTTCTACAAGAAGAAGAAGGGAGGCAAGACTTATATTGTTGGTGATTGGCTCACCGATATTGAATCATCATGTGAGTCCTCCGGCGATGAAAGTGATGATGGAAAAGAGAAGATCGCCGCACTTGTGGTTGGGCCATCATCATCGTCATCAACGTCTTCATCACCATCTTCACCGCCATCCTCACCGTCATCATCCACTTCCCACCTATGCCTCATGGCTAAAGGTGATCGAAAGGTACAAAATAGTGATAGTGATGATAGTGATAGTGATGATGAATATGATGCACCTTCTTATGATGAATTGTTAAAATTGTTAAACAAATATTCTAAAATCATAAGGAGGACTAGAAATGAAAATGAAGAGCTTCAACATAAAAATGAAACACTCTCATCTAAGCTTGAAAGTGCACATGAGACTAGGGATGAGCTCATAGATCAAAATGAAACTATGTCTTCTTCTCTCAAAGAGCTCAAAACCTCTAACAAGGAGCTTAGAGATAAACATGATAAAATTGAGAAGAAGCATGGTGAACTTATGACTAGACTCAACTCTCTAAAAGAAGAATATACTACATTGAAAATCAACTATGATACTCTTATTGTTGCTAATGAGCTAGCTCTTGAGACACATGATGCTACTAACCAAATTGTTAAGATTGATATAGCCACATCATGTGATGATTTGATTATTGAGAACCTTGAGCAAGGCTCTAGCGGCAAAGGCAAGAGTGTGGTTGAGGCCAATGACTATGATGAGTATGTCAAGCTCAAGAATGAAAATGAGATGCTTAAAGTTGAGAACAAGAAGTTGTTGGCTCTTGAAAAGCAAGCTTCAAATGAGTCACTTATTGAAGAAAACAAGAAGCTCAAGCAAGAGAAAGAGCATCTCAAGACCGGCCTAAGCAAGTTTACAAGAGGCCAACATTTGCAAAGTGAGCTACTCATGAACACCGTCATGAAGTTGGATAGGAGTGGCATTGGCTATTTGGCAAATCAAGAGAAGAAGATCAAAACTCAACAACAACAAAGCAAGTCAAAGCCCAAGCCAAAGAGATGTGTTGAGTGTGGACAAGAAGGTCATTTTGCTCATGAGTGCAAAACCCCACCACCACAACCCTTGCCCAAGCATGCTAGACCCTTTGCTTTCAATGCTCACTACATGTTTAGAAAGGACTCTAGTGGAAAGATGAAAGTTATGTTTTTGGGTCCTCCTAACAAGAATAGGCCAAAGAAAATTTGGGTTGCCAAGTCACTAGTTGAAAAAGTTAAGGGTCCCTCTCAAGTTTGGGTCCCTAAACAAAAGGCTTGATCTCTTGTGTGTAGGTGAACTACAAGACCGGTGGATCTCATTGGGTGATTGATAGTGGTTGCACACAACACATGACCGGTGATCCTCGTATGTTCACCTCACTTGAAGAGGATGGGGTATGTCAAGACAAGATCACATTTGGGGATAATTCAAAGAGCAAAGTCAAGGATATAGGCAAGGTTGCAATATCAAATGATCATTCTCTCTCCAATGTGCTCTATGTTGCTTCATTGAGTTTTAATTTACTATCCGTTGGGCAACTTTGTGATCTTGGCTATCAATGCTTGTTTGGTCCAAATGAAGTGGTTGTTACCAAGATAGATGACAAGCAAGTGATTTTCAAGGGTTTTAGATACAACAATCTTTATCTTATTGACTTCACCTCCGAAGATGCAAACTTGATGACATGTTTGTTCACCAAAACCACACTTGGATGGCTTTGGCATAGGAGGCTTGCTCATGTTGGAATGAACACTCTCAACAAACTATTGAAGAAAGAACTAGTAAGAGGCTTAAAGGATGTAAAGTTTGAAAAGGACAAACCTTGTAGTGCATGTCAAGCCGGCAAACAAGTTGCAAACACTCATCCAACCAAAGCCTACATGTCAACATCAAGAGTACTAGAACTTCTTCACATGGATTTGTTTGGTCCTACAACTTACAAGAGTTTGGGTGGAAATCTTTATTGTCTTGTGATTGTGGATGACTTCTCAAGATACACTTGGACTTTCTTTCTTCATGACAAATCCAAAGTGGCAAGTTGCTTCAAGAAGTTTGCAAAGAGAGCTCAAAATGAATTTGAAGTCAAAATAAAGAAGATTAGAAGTGACAATGGAAAAGAGTTTGACAACACCAATATTGAAGCCTATTGTGATGAAATTGGAATTAAGCATGAAGTGTCATCAACCTACACTCCTCAACAAAATGGTGTAGTTGAGAGGAAGAACCGGACCTTGATCACTCTTGCAAGAACAATGCTAGATGAGTACAATACACCAGAAAAATTGTGGGCCGAGGCAATCAACATCGCATGCTATGCTTCAAATCGCCTCTTCCTACAAAAGTTCCTTTGCAAGACCCCTTATGAGTTGATAAATGGGAAGAAGCCGGACGTCTCATTCTTCCGGGTGTTTGGTTGCAAATGCTACATCTACAAGAAGCGTCAACACCTAGGGAAGTTCCAAAGACGTTGTGATATTGGTTTTCTTGTTGGCTACTCATCAAAGTCCAAAGCATATAGAGTATTTAACCACGCCACCGGTTTGGTTGAAGAAACATATGATATAGAATTTGATGAATCTAACGGCTCCCAAGGAGCAATTGAGAATTATGATGATGTAGGTGATGAACCATTGAGGGAGGCCATGAAGAACATGCCGGTGGGTGACATCAAGCCTAAAGATGATGAAGTCGATGTACAAATTGTCAATCCACCATCATCATCATATATGCCTCAAGATGATGACAAGAATGAGAGAGTTGAAAATGAAGACACCCATGTCTCTCATCATCAAGCCAAGGCACAAGCACAAGACGTTGATGCTCCTCATCCTACCCCTCAAATGGTTGATCGAAGAAACTCACCTCTACTTCAAGCACATCCACAAGATCTCATCATAGGGAGTCCTACAAAGGGTGTAATGACTCGATCTCAAAAATTTAATTCTTTTGTTGAACATCACTCTTTTGTCTCTTGTCTTGAACCTAAGAATGTAGAAGAAGCCCTTCAAGATCCGGATTGGGTGAATGCCATGCATGAAGAATTGAACAACTTCGCTCGAAATCAAGTATGGACACTTGAAGAGTATCCAAAAGGTGCAAGAGTCATTGGAACCAAGTGGGTGTTCCGCAATAAGCAATATGATCAAGGGGTAGTGGTAAGAAACAAGGCAAGACTAGTGGCAAAAGGGTTCTCTCAAGTTGAAGGTCTTGATTTTGGAGAGACTTTTGCACCTGTTGCAAGACTTGAAGCCATCCGTATCCTACTTGCATATGCATCACATCATGATATGAAACTATATTAAATAGATGTGAAAAGTGCATTCTTAAATGACTTTATAAATGAACTAGTCTTTGTTGAACAACCTCCCGGGTTTGAAGACCCTAGATATCCTAATCATGTTTATAGGTTGTCCAAGGCGCTATATGGGCTCAAGCAAGCCCCTAGAGCGTGGTACGAGCGCCTTCGGGACTTCCTCATTGAGAAGGGCTTCACCATTGGGAAGGTTGACACCACACTATTCACCAAGAAATTCAAAGAAGAGATCTTCATTTGTCAAATATATGTTGATGATATCATCTTCGGGTCAACAAATGAAGACTATTGCAAAGAATTTGGTGAATTGATGTCAAAAGAGTTCGAGATGTCAATGATTGGTGAGCTAACATTCTTCCTTGGGTTTCAAGTCAAGCAAATGAGAGAAGAGATCTTTATCTCTCAAGAGAAGTATACCAAGGATCTTCTCAAAAGATTCAAGATGGAAGAATGCAAGCCAATCAAGACCCCAATGCCAACTAATGGACATCTCGACCTAGATGAGGGAGGTAAACCAATCGATCAAACTCTTTACCATTTTATGATTGGTAGCTTATTATACCTTACCGCATCTAGGCCCGACATCATGTTTAGTGTGTGCATGTGTGCTCGCTTTCAAGCGTGCCCTAAAGAACCTCACTTAAGTGCCGTAAAAAGAATCCTAAGATATCTTAAGTATACTCCAAGCATCGGTCTATGGTACCCCAAAGGAGCTAGATTCCAACTAGTTGGCTACTCCGATTCGGATTATGCCAGTTGCAAAATTGATAGAAAAAGCATATCCGGAGGGTGCCATTTGCTTGGGAGATCCTTAGTATCATGGTCATCTAAAACGCAAAATAGTGTGGCTTTGTCCACCGCTGAGGCGGAATACATTGCCGCGGGGGCTTGTTGTGCACAAATCCTATACATGAAACAAACCCTCCTAGACTATGGAGTTGTTCTTAAAAAGGTGCCGCTTTTGTGCGACAATGAAAGTGCGGTTAAAATTGCTAATAATCTGGTACAACACTCTCGCACCAAGCACATTGATATCCGCCACCACTTTCTAAGAGATCACGTTGCTAAAAATGACATATCACTAGAAGGTGTAAGAAGTGAGAATAAATTAGCGGATATCTTCACTAAACCTTTGGATGAAGCTACTTTTTGTAGATTGAGAAGTGAACTAAATGTGCTTGATTCTAGTAACTTTAAAAGATGAGCTTGTGTTGTCCCTTGCATTGCATTTGTATTATATGTCATGTTTAATTACCCGCAATGCATCTAGGGCTTGACTAACATGGTTACGATAACCCTCCTTTGGAGGAGTGAAGAAGCCTAACCGTAGATCAAACTTGACAAGCAACCTAGCTTTACTTACTTGTTTTGCATTGCATATGCATGGTTGTTGTTTTGTCGTTCCTTTTCGGTTAAGTTTTGAGCAACCTCTGTGTTCGTCCATGGGTAGAGAGAGCATTTTGACGCTCCCAAGGGATCAAAAGCTATATTGCATGGCCATACGTTGCTCCTCAGGTGTTTGTTGCCTATTTTCCTAAAAATAATATTAGCCTAAGGCAAACTATTTTAAAAACTTGAGGGTTTGAGTGAGGTCACTCATATCTTGTTCCAATTGGTGTTTATTTGTGTCTCTTTGAATTGGAACTTGATTGGGAGAAGTCGCGTCAAAGTTCGAAAAGGAAAAGGGTGAAAAACAGTGCACCGGACGCTGGACCGGACGCTGCACCGGACACAGTGTTGCTTCACCACCGCGTCCGGTCCCGGCTACCACCAGCGCGTCCGGTCATCCTGAAGACCGTCTCCTGATCTAGTGATCGGACGCTGCACCGGACGCGCCCCTGTTGACCACCGCGTCCGGTCCCGGTAACCACCACCGCGTCCGGTCATCCGTCTCAGTTTTCCGGGCAAATCAACCGGACGCTGTCAGCGTCCGATCGCGGATAATCGGACGCGTCCGGTCATTCCAGGAGCTTACTGGAATGTGACCGGACGCTGCCTCCACCGCGTCCGGTCACATCGACCACCGCGTCTGGTCATCACGCATAAAGCGGATCTCGCCCCTTTAACCGTACGATTGGATCTCTTTTTTCTTTTTCATCTCACCTTGCCTCTGCCGCCGCCGTGACCTCGCCTTCTTCGCCGCCGCGCCCTCACCTCCGCCGCAGCTGCGCCCTGCGCCCTGCGCCCGCGCCACCGCCGCCACCGCTGCTCCCTGCGCACGCGCCACCGCCACCACAGCCGTGCCTTGCGCCCGCAGTCGAGCCTAGCGCCTGAAGTCACGCCCTGCGCTCGCCACCGCACCCCCACTCGCGCGCCGCCGTTGATTCACCGCCGGCGACCTCCCCTGCGCCCTAGCCTCACGTCGGGATCTTCTTTGCCGTGCTTGATCTTCGAAGCCCTTGCAAAGACCCCAAAACCCTAACCCTAGGTTGCTAGGTTTTCATCTTCGAATCCTCGCCATTGTCTCCGTCTCCGCAAGGTGACATCTTCTCCTTGGATTAGGGTTTACCGTTGATTTTCCGGTAATTTCTAATTCAATTGTTGTTCGATCGTCGATTGTATTCCAGGGTTTCGGTCGCCGTCTTCGGGTAACCCTAATACGTCGAGATCGTCTTCCGGTCGTCGGATCATCGCTCTTCAAGGTAGCTATCGCGGTCATCTCATATCTTACCTCATATGCTTGCTACCTCTAGGGTTTCGTACCTTTTAGATCATATATGTTGCTTATAGTAGATCCATCTATTCCGTCTTTTCAGCGAGTTTGTCGGTGTGTCGGGGTGACTGCTATCCTGTTGATTGGATCCGAGGCCAAGCCTGCGGATACGGACTGAGGCCAAGCCTCTCGAGTATCAGTACATCATCTTTCAGAGGTTTTTCGACAGGGTGACAGCATGGTTCGTTGCAAAAATGCCGGTGGTGCTCCTAATGACGGGGACGGCAGTCCTCCTCGTCTGTCTGAGGTTGCGCGTGGTAAGCGCATAAAGATCATGGCCAGAAAGAAGAAGAAGACTCTCACTGATGCAGAGATAGCTCAGGCAGTGGCAGATGCAGCAGATGCAGTAGAGAGGGGTAGCAGAAGCAGTGGTATATGCATTGGAGACAGTCGTTTTTATCTTGAAGGATGACAGCTTGGTACAGAGACCACTGAGACCACTGAGAGCACAGAAGTGCCAATGGATGCAGATACTATGCTAGTGGATCCACCTACAGCACCTTTAGAGGGGACAGCGGAACAAGCAGCTCAGACTCCATCACATCGCCGCTCCACACGCACACGGACTCCGGTGACTCCTAGGCCAGAGGGCCAGCGTCGTGGAGGACGTCCACCTCCGAGAGCTAGAGGTACACCCCCAGTTGAGCACTTTGACCTGAGAGGTGCTACTGCACGTCAGGTGCAAAGTTTGAGATTTGTTGAGGTCAGCCGGTGGTTCCCACCTCAGAGAGACTCCAGAGCTTCAGAGGGATTCTATACTCCTCTCCAGGAGGATTTTTACAGAGCTCTTGTTGACAGTGGCATTACTTTCCGACCACAGAGGGTCTGTCGCATTGAGTCACTTATTGAGGTAGTGGGTGAGCAGCTACGTCCGCACCTGTCCTATCTACCAGGCCTGTCAGATTTTCTTGGACGGACAGGTGCATACTGCGGCACTTGGGTTAGGTAGTTCTATGCTTCATTATGGATTGATCCAGCCCATGAGTTCATACACTTTGCATTCAGAGGCCGCGACCGCAAACTGTACAGCTCCAGAGTACGGGAGATTCTCAGACTCCTAGCTTCAGACACGAAGATCCACCAGCTCTGCTTCGGTCAGACAGCTCCACCTAGACGCCCTCATGGCGGTTCTGTGCCACCTACAGACCTGATCCGACCCTGCTTTCGTGAGCCTTTTGGCGAAGGGTCTCGTCGTACACCTGCCAGTCTGACACCGCTTGCCCGAGTCTTGGATGCTATTGTCAGACGCACTCTTCTTCCCAGATTTGGTTACAGAGAGGGACTGACCAGGATGCAGCTTTGGGTTGTTCACCATCTTCTTTCATAGACACCTTTTGACATTTGGGATCTTATGGTCAGTAAAATGGAGGACACCCTGGCAGAAGGCTTCAAGGGACACCGTCAGCTGCCCTATGCTCATTGGATCTGTTTCATCATCAGATCTGCACTGGAGCTGCCTTCAGAAATAAGTGCTGAGTTAACTAAAACCACTACTATTTTTCCTGAGTATGATATTCGTCAGCTGTGGGCTTCAGTTACTAGAGAGCAGACCCCGGCACCAGGACAGAGAGAGAGACCTGAGGTGCCTGAGACAGCGGCTGAGCAGGATGCGACCATACAGGGTCTTGCTGAGGCAGAACTTACAGATCTAGATGCTTAGCCCGCTGATATAGCTGAGGATGAGGTCTCTGACAGCACTGATGAGGACTATCAGCCCATCCCTAGGTATCGGTCTCCTCGGCCTCACGACCACGAGGCCGGTGGCTCTGGTTCAGCCTCCCGCTCAGACCCAACCATGGTGGCTATACTTGAGAGGCTGACCCAGGCACAGGAGCGACAGGAACAACAGCTACAGAGACAGGCTCAGGACACAGCTGCTGCGTTTGCACAAATACAGGCTCGACAGGATGAGTTCCAAAGACAGCAGCTTGAGATACAGCGCCAATAGGCCGAGATGCAGCGTCAGCAGTATGAGATGCAGCGATAGAGTGCAGCCAGCCAGCAGCAGTACTTGGAGCTTCTGCGTCACCTTGTCACAGTTGGGGCTCCTCCACCTGCATCTATCCTGACTTCAGCTTTACCATTCAGTGGACCTTCAAGTCAGGATCAGCCGAGCTTTCAGTTCACATCTCCACAGCTGCATGTTCCTCAGTCATTCCAGTCCCCGAGCTACACGCCCATTCAGACGGGGTTTACTCCTTCAGACCAGCCTCGCCCTCACATGTTGACCGGCACACCGTTCTTTGATCTGAGTGCCACATATAGCGAGTTGACTGGTCAGCCAACGCCCTCGCACACCACAGTTGCTACTTCATCAGGGTTGTCAGTTTTAGAGGCAGTTCTCCTTCCAGTGATAGGGACAAGCACTACAGAGACTGTTCCGTCATCAGTTGCCTCTACAGATCCCCCAGCTTTTGGCTCACTTCAGGCTCAGGTCACAGAGACTGCTCCACTTATCACTACTTCGGCAGCTCCTGTTCCTATTGATCAGACCCAGACCGCTTCACAACCGCGTGCTCCTTCAGAGGGTCAGCCAGATAGCTCCGAGTCCGAGGGAGACATCTCATAGTTTGTGATCACTCCGCGCTCCTCGGCACCCGACTCGACTCCGTCTGTTCCTCCGTCAGATCCTTAGATTAGTTTTTGGCGGTTGATGCCAAAGGGAGAGAGAGAGAGTAGATTCAGGGAGAGCTTAGGGAGAGTTTTTGTTAGGGTTTTTGTTCTTTTCTTGTGTGCTACTCTCATGCATCATGTTTACTTTACAGTAATTGCATTCGTGTGACATGTGATCTTATGAGATATCTTAAGTCTATATGGTTTAACTAATCACTGCTTTAAATCATGTCACTTGTTTGTTTATAGCTCATAAGGTTGTGCTTCCGTGCCTTTCTCCGATTTCATATGAGCTATTTTCTATATGTACTAACCTTTCATGTCTTATCTTATAAGTACACTCAGTTGGCTTGGAACACATAAGCATTGTCTAACCCCTTGTGCTTACAGCTGTATGCTTATGTGAACCAAGCATGATCGAAAACCTCAACTCATATCTTCTGAATCTAAGTGTTGTCATCAATCACCAAAAAGGGGGAGATTGAAAGCATCTAGGCCCCGGTGTTGGTTTCGGCAATTAATGACAACACATAATTACCATGACTAACGTGTGTTTTGCAGAAACATCGGTAAGTTAGGTCATGGAGATGATAACTGTTTTGAGCAATATGGCAGTCATGTCCCTTGATGGAAATCGTTTCGGTTTTCAAAGGATCAACAATAAGATTAAGGACGATTAGTTCCGGATGTCAAGGTGTTGAGATACATCTGGAATAGTCGTTAGGATCTTTGTTTCTTCCTTTGACCGTACTATGAAGAGGGACATGAGCGAGTAGCTTGACCTAGGTGAGTCTTATGTTTAGGTGTGGTGCACACTTGTCAAACTTAGCACTAGGTAGCTCGAGAAAAGCTCAGAGTACAGTTAGAAGCAACTTGGTTCAAGTTGCATTGCGTTTAGAAGACGTTTGAGCCGTTTACCTTTCACCGGACGCGGTCCTGGTCATGACCGGACGCGTCCGGTCAGTACAAAAGACTTAACTGTGTTTTCGGCTGACTGACCGGACGTGGTCCTTGAGAGGACCGGACGCGGTGGTCAGGCTGACACGTGTTCCAGAGGGTAAACAGCAAAGATCGGACGCGACTGTGAAAAAGACCGGTGCGTCCGGTCATGTTCCAGTAAGGTCCAGCGGAGACCTGACGCGTCCGGTCACCTTTGAACGGACGCGGTCGTGCGTCCGGTCTTGTTCCAGTAAGGTCCCGTGGTGACCTGACGCGTCCGGTCACCTATGATCGGACGCGGTGTTGCGTCAGGTCATATTTCCAGAGAGCTCTTGCATGATCGGACGCGTCCGATCATCCCTGATCGGCGCGTCCGGTCATCTCAGACCGGCGCGTCCGGTCAGCGCAGATCGACGCGTCCGGTCTCTCAGTACAGGTTTCCGTTTTCGACCGTTACAACTGACCGGCGCGTCCGGTCATATCGACAGGCGCGTTCGGTCAGTGCGCGTCTGGCTGTTTCAAAAGGTAACGGTTGGATTTGTCTGAGGGGTCTATAAATACAACCCCTCCACCTCTTTTAGAGGTCTCTTACTCATTTGTTTAGCTGAGAAACATCTTTGAAGTGCAAGGGAGTGCAAGAGTCATAGTGAGGATTGAGATTTGTGAATCAAAGTTTGAGAATCCTCTCTAGTGACAAGAGTCTAGCAAGTGTGCATCCATCTTCTCATTAGACTTGTTGTGGTCAAGTGAGAGTTCTAGCTTGTTACTCTTGGTGATCGCCATCACCTAGACGGTTTGGTGGTGATTGGGAGTTCGGTGATCATCCGACGAGATTGTGGGTGACCCAACTCAAGTTGTGAGCTGTTTTGGGTGATTCGCCGCGACGGAGTGTCGAAGAATCAACCCGTAGAGAGCACTTGATCCTTGCGCGGATCAAGGGGGAGCTACACCCTTGTGCGGGTGCTCCAACGAGGACTAGTGGGGAGTGGCGACTCTTCGATACCTCAGCAAAACATCGCCGTGTTCCTATCCCTTACTTTCAAGCATTTACTTTCTTGCATTACTTTCATTGCTTGATTACTTTCCTAGAATTGCCTTGCTAGTCTAGGATTGGAACTTAGGGTGCTTAACTTTTATCGGTAGAAACACAAGGAACACAAGTAGGCACCAGGGGTGAAGTTTGGCTTGTAGGATTTAATTCTTGCAATTAATTTTTAGAAAAGCCCAATTCACCCCCCCTCTTGGGCATCTTGATCCTTTCATTCACCATGCGTGACACTGGGGTGAGTTCTAGGATGAAAGTCCCGTGTGCTTCTGTCAACGAAGATGGCGTCTGCGAATGTCAGTTCCCTTCATGAAGGCTTCGTTGGAGTGCTTTTGCGGCCGTGCCTCGGCTCCTTCTGCTTCTCTGCCTAGAGTTGCTTCTTGTTGTGCGGCCGTGCCTCGGCTCCTTCCGCTTTTCTGCCTGGAGTTGGTCCTTGTTGTGTTGTGCCTGATTGTGCTTCATGCCATTGTTCACTTTGGTCTGTCCAGTAGTTGGTTGGTGTTGCCGCAGTCGCTCTTCTCTGTAGCAGATGCTTTACCGCTATCGCTCTTCTTGGACGGATGCTTTGCCATCACTGTTGCTCGGGCGGATGCTTTGCCTCCGGTGTCGCTTGGGTCTCCCCTCTGTGGCAGATGCTTTGCTGCCGAGGGCGTGATGGCCCCTATTCGCGGATGCTTTGCCGCTATCGCTCTTCTTGGACGGATGTTTTGTCGTCACTGTTGCTCGAGCGGATGCTTTGCCGCCGGTATCGCTTCAGTCTCCCCTCTCTGGCAGATGCTTTGTTGCCGAGGGTGTGATGGCCCCATTCGCGGATGCTTTGCCGCGTCTTCTCTGGCGGATGCTTTGCCGCCGCGCTGATGGATCGTCATCTTTGGCGGATGGTTACTGTTGGAAGCTCACCTCGTCGTCATTGCGGTTTTACCACACTGTTGGCTACCAATGTGTTCTCTTCTTGTATCAGGCTCAGTCAGTTAGGTTATGAGGTGGAGGCCCTCCTACCATTTTCTTACTATTTGTTTATGTTTGTGGGCTTGTGCTAGTAATGTTGGCTCCTCACCGGCATCGATCGGCACCTCTGTAACCATTTAAAATTTCTTTTCTCTTAATGAAAAAACGGGTCTAAACTACAGGTGTACTAGTCCATCCACGCGCTCACTTTCTTGTTTACGGTTATGGCTACTTCGTCAGTCAATGACACCATATTCAATGATAGCATGTTCGTCAGTCAATGCATAAGCTTTGATGTTAGTGGTTTGTTGTACAAGTTGAATGTCAGCATATTTATTTCGTACTTTTCATTTTTGACAATTTGCATTTTTGAGCAACCTTTTGACAATTTGCTTCCAACGGGTCCTATCAAGAGTAGTAGCAAGTTGTGTCCCTCAGACGATAGATAGACTTAATTGGGATTCGAGAAAGGCCTACATGGAAGCGTTTCTTGAGGGCCCAAGGAGACGGACCAAACAAAGCCCATCTGAACTCATCTAGAGTTGAGAGTTGAACATGGGGTGTGTTTGAACATGGGGTGTGTTTAGTTGAGAAAAATTGGGTGAAAAGTTACTGTAGCACTTTTCGTTATTATTTGGTAAAATTTGTCCAACCATGGATTAATTAGACTCAAAAGATTCGTCTCGAACTTTACAGACAAACTATGTAATTAGTTATTTTTTTACCTACATTTAATGCTCTATGCATGTGTTCAAAGATTCGATGTGATGGGTGGAAGAGAAAATATTTTGGGTTCGCATGCCAAGTGAACACAGCCATGGTTTCTTTGAGCCCAACAGCGCAAAGGTTTCAGCCCAAATTAGATATCAGAACGGAAGAAATATAAGTTTTCTTTTAGAAAAAACAGTTTTTTTTACTAATCACAGTACACATACTCATACGAAGTTACCAAAGCCCTATAAAACGCACACGCACTCACCTCTTATGTGCATTTCTGAAAAATTAAAACTAAGCCGATAGATCCTGAGATTAACGAAGTCATGACACATATTTACGGATAATCTTTTTTTTTTCTATAGTAAGCATAAGATATATAATTATTGATAGCGAGGCACCTGCGATATTGACTTAATGTCTCGGAAATGCTGGTAAGGTGGTTCGGAAAAAGAAAAGAAGGTGCTCCATCGTAAGATATAATGTCTCACATCATGACACATATTTACGGATGTGCTTTTGTAAGGTTGAGACAGTATTTGTGCATCATTATTTACATGTCTGGACTTTCGAAATAAAAAAACAGTGGTCTCTTCACGGTCAAGGTGCTCTGAACCACGAGTGACCTGGCCTTCACTTTCGTCCATCCATCAGCCAGGCAACACATAAACCTGTTTTTTAAGGTCAAGGAGGGGTGGGGGTAGGCAGAGGATCCCCACCTAATTTTTTGATCAGAACCAGCCTTTAAGGCGCTGGATTTTACAAATTACACCGTTTTCTTTGTATAGTAGAGATAGATTGATAACATTACACTTCAAAAAGACACCAAGCCAAATTTGGGCAATTGCTACATCCTTCTTTGGTAATCGTGCTTTCCAAATTAAGCTCTACGTCTCGCATGCAGGCCACCATTATCTGTCTGTTTTATAGGAAGGATGACAAAAGCTTTGCCGTATATTTTATTAGACGATAGAAAAGAAAAAAAAGAGAGATTTACAAGTATTTACAAACCGTAAACAACTTCTAAAAAGCTACCACAACTTATCAAAAAAAAAAGCTACCACAAGTCCACAACCCAGAGCTAATCTACTGAAACACAAAACGAAAGGAAACCTACTGAAAACTGGTACGCAGCACGGCCAAGAGAGAAAAGCAGAAAACTGAAACACAGCGACTCTAAAGATCTTAAGCTTCAGCAGCAGCTGTCCTTGTGCCATGGCAAGCCTATGTTGCGAAATATCATCTTTGCAAAGGATAGCTACTTGAGTTGGGTTAAGAGATTTGCGTTGGAATTGCCTCCTATATCTCTCCTTCCAAATATTCCACCAAAAATAGATGAAGATCCCATCCACGTTTCTTCTCTCCTTATCAAACTTGCGTCTGCATCTCCACCAGAAAGAGTGCAGAGAGCCTGCTGTGTTTGCCGTCTGAATCACGGTTAGTTGAAGCCATTGCTTTAGGTTCTCCCATACTTCCTCAGCGAAAGGGCAATCTTTGCATCAGCGCACAGGTGTTTCAAGATCATTTCCACATAGTCTGCGGTTCGTCTCATCGGTCCATCCTTTTGACCGGACTAGGTAGCGTGCCCGTGCGTTGCTACAGGACAATAAAACTTTTATACTAAAAACACAGATCGCACGATAAGATAACACGGAATCGCTCGACATCGCCAGGAACGGCGCCGACAATTAATTGGCTACACCGGCGCTACTGCTCTGCCTACACTGCACCGACTCGCCACAACCACACCTCGCTTCCGCACCGCCATCCTAGCCAACCCGAGCTCACGGTGACTTTTCAGTTGTGTTCAAATTAAAACCAGAACTCCCTGACATCGAGACCACCAACTTAATTAGTGGAAGATTAGTTGATCACTCAGAACATTGCCTATATTTTCAGCTTTGTTATTCCAGTCCACATGAAACTGCACTAACTTCACCACATAAGTTTCCATGTACATGTTAATGCTAGGTAAAATAAATTGTCACGATCACATGTAGGGAGTAAAATATGTTGTCACGGTCACATGTACTGTCATTAGTGTCATAATCTTAATGTAATAGGTAAATAGCCGTGCATTGTAACAGAAGAAAAAAATCACTGAAGCTAAGGCTTAAAACCATCTTGCCTCAACTCGGTCGTACACCATGTTCACATTTTACAAATTCCCATGACTTCGACAGAATGCTGCATTGCTTCCGCGTCGACTACAACTGTGCAAATATTTAGCCTGTAACAAATGAAACAAATCATCACTGCAACAGCTAAAACAAACATAATTATTTTCTCTCGGACACATCATAACACTAATTAACCAGAAAAGAGGGATGTTTATTTGGCCGCACAATGGCAAGGATCAGAACACCAGCCAGAAAAACCTTACAAGAAAAAAATGCTTAAAACTGAATAATTATGCATGTACCTATTAATTCGAAATAGGTTCTACAGGGAGACATTTAGTTACCGAAAATTAATTTAGAGATGCAATTATATCAAATAATAACTCTAGTCAATAATCAGGAGGAAAAATAAAATAATGATTTCCATGTATCTTTAGGAACAAGATCAAAACGAATAATCGGTGGGCATGTACCAGAGTAGGCTTGCTTCAAAAAAGTCCTTTCATATCCACACACCAACCACGTCCAAGAAATCCTTAGAAATCAAATAGTTGCAAATCAATCGTGATACACAATCAAGAATTTCTTAAATAGCTAAATCCTCAACTATTATACCTTTCGTCGGTAGATCCAGAACCGATCAAAAGGTGCCATTGGAGTCTTGTGCTTCCCAGTAACCGTTGAAATAGATTTCCGTGCAACTATGTGTAAGTCCTTGCTGAACTGGTCAACACAAAAAGGATACTAACTCCTGATCTGGTTATCTAGAGTTGCATCTCTGAGAGCCAAGGGTTAGTAGCGGCATGCTTATTTTTTCATCAGAAGCTAGCATGCTTATACTGGGATTGAACAACATTTTTTTTTCATCACTGGGTCTCTCACTCAATGAAACAATGTACACGAATCCACAGAAATTGTATGAATTCTTAGAGAATGAAAAACTATCTACAACCTAGCATAAAGAACAAGTCAACTTGGAGCTCCTTGTTGCTTGCAAATAAATTGGCCACATATTGTTCTGCTAACTTCAGCTTTAATTTTAGTTCAGTTTTGACACATTGTCAACACACAGTGACGCAGTGTCACATGGATGCTTATTAATTACTTTTTAATGATAACCAAAACATGTATGCTAGGGAAGGAGAGTGTAAAGCATAGTAGAGCTGAGCTGAGCTCAACTGTGAGCTGCATCCCTCAAACTGTAACAATTGTGCTAGTAAAAATGGAAACTCGTGGAGTAAACTTTGAACAAAGGCATCAGGACTTCATGAAAAGATAAATTATTGGAGCAAAAGATTTATTTTAGAGATCTAGCAGCAACAAATAGTTTTATTCATGACAATTGCAAAGGCATATTTCAAATCAACTATCCCTTTAGATTACAGGAATATAGGTACGCATTGAATCTGTGTTGAGAAAAAATGAATCCAAGAACGTTCATCTAAATTTCAACATCAGTACTTGCATCCAAGCCAGAAAACCACATATCCTGATTTCAACATCAGTACTTGCATCATAAGCAAAGTTGAATAACGTCACCACAAGGCAAGGAGACAAATGTCAAACTGATGAACTCCTATTTTTTTTTCTTGTGTGTTCCCCAATCCCTAGAAAGAAAGAAAAAGACAAGGCAGGATCGCATCAACGGAGCCGCCAAATTTCCGAGCAAAACCGAAAAGGGAGTCTTTGTCCAGACCCCGCGATCACAACTCGGATTTGTAGCAGTTCAAACTCAACATGATCAGGCCACGTCTACAACAACACCTAACAGCAAGAGGGCACCACTATAATCGTTACCTGCACGTCGTCGTCACGGTCAGTGCGCACGAGGCAGCGGCAAGGCTGTACTGGTCGTCCCCGGCCTTGCAGTAGATCATGTACGTCTGTTGCCTCACCGGCGCGGCGCGGCCCCGCCCCCGTGGTGCGGGTATGTCTCGTGGCCGTACACGGATCTGCCGTACCCGCCGCCGCCGTGGTGGTGCGGGCAACCCTCATGGCCGTACTCTGATCCGCCGCCCCCGTAGGCGCCACCAAGGCTGCCGCCGCAGCCGTAGCACCGGCCTCGTGCGCGACATGGACGACGTTGCCGTACCTGCCCCCGCCGTCACCGGCATGAGCGACCAAGAGATCGAGGTGAGGGGCAGTCGCGGCGCGTCGGATCGAGGGGATTCGAGTGAGCTCCTTGCGAGGGCGGTGCCTGCTGGTGGCGCCGATGGTGGTGGCGAGAGGGCAAGGGCTGAGGGATAGGGAGTGTGATTGACGTCGCGGTTTCCTTCTGGGAAGGATCGCGAGCTGCGAGGCGAGGGCAGGCACGACGTTTGGGTGTAGGAAGACAATTTTACATCATGAATCCTTTCCTATTCTTTATTTTCTTTTACACCCTTCCACCTCCACGTTTATATATTATTTCTCTCTTTTACATTTGCATCTGGAATCCTTTCTTATTCTTTATTTTCATTCGCACCCTTGCACCTCCTACTATTACTATGCACGTGGTATCGCAGGAGAGAGGTAGATGGAAGTACCAAACGTTTGTCGCACCAAAAAGTGTCCATCTTTTATTCTTTTTAGTTGTAAGGAGATGTTCTAGTCTTGTAGATTTCATGAAAAAACTAATGACCCTGGTGCAACAAAGGGAAATACAAAGATGTGATCCTCCTGAATGCGCGGAACCAACGCCACTACGATTGTGCCATCCCACGACCACTGGTATGATGTTGTTTAGCACTATTGTTCATTATTACCACTAACTTGCTTTGTTGGTTTTATTCAATTAATTTATGTTTGTAGTTACGCAGGTGCTAACTCGGTTGATTCCACATTGGCATATGAGAAAAGAGGGGAAAGTTGACAAAACTCACGGTTTTAAGAACATACACGTGTAATAGTTATGGACAAAACACTCAATGTCATTTTTGTAACAATAATATAACACATGTTTAATTTTCATTATGCCATCACGCAAGGGTATATACAACATCTCCGTGTAGAGTCTGATAAACCATTTAGCAATACCTAGGAACGGCAATAAATATGGCATTAGTGAGATATTATTTGTGCAATATAAATTGAATGAAAAAAATGCATTGTATGCGTTAGTAATGTTCTATTACCTCGCTATGGCGTTAGAACCTCCTTAAATACAATATTCTTCGTGAACGTTCCATTTACTATTGGGGTCTTCTTATCATTATTTTTTTTATTTGATACACTCTTCCTTTTTCCGTCGCCATTCTTTTTAGCATTTTTCTTCTCCATCTTTTTGGCCTCCTCCTCTTGTGCATCCGCATCAGGCGGGAGGACAAGGATTTGAATATTGGTTCTTGACGTGGCTCTAGACATCGCAACGTACAACTGACCATGAGAGAACACTGGTGATCTGTGCTCACTTTAGCGGGTGAGTGTGGTTTATGTGAGGAATAAATCACGAGCTCGTTAGGTGAAAGGATCAAGATGCCCAAGAGGGGGGGTGAATTGGGCTTTTCTAAAAATAAAAGCAAGGAATAAATCCTACAAGCTGGAATTCACCCCTAGTGTCTATTTGTGTTCCTAGAGAGTCTACCGATACAAAGTTTTGCACCCTAGTTTCCAATCCTAGTCTAGCATGGCAAGTATAGGAATGTAAACAAGCAATGTAAGTAAATACGAGAAAGTAAATGCTTGAATGTAAAGGGGCAAGGAACACGGCGATGTTTTTCCGAGGTATCGGAGAGTCGCCACTCCCCACTAGTCCTCGTTGGAGCACCCGCGCAAGGGTGTCGCTCCCCCTTGATCTGCGCAAGGATCAAGTGCTCTCTACGGGTTGATTCTTCGACACTCCGTCGCGGTGAATCACCCACAACCGCTCACAAGATGAGTTGGGTCATCCACAAGCTCCGCCGGATGAACACCAAACCCCAATCACCACCAAGCCGTCTAGGTGATGGCGATCACCAAGAGTAACAAGCTAGAACTCTCACTTGACCTCTACGAGCCTAAATGAGAAAGTGGATGCACACTTGTTACTCTCTAATCGCTAGTGAGGAACTCTCAAGCTTTGATTCTCAAATCTCTATCCTCACTAGTGCTCTTGCACTCCCTTGCACTTCAAAGGTGTTTAACAGCTGATCAAATGAGCAAGAGACCTCTAAAAGAGGTGGTGGGGATGTATTTATACACCCCACAGACGAAACGAACCGTTACCTGCTGACTCAGCAAAACTCGAGCTGACCGGACGCGCCGGTCGTACTGACCGGACGCGCCGGTCGCTCGTAACGGTCAAAAACCGAAAAACACCTAAATGACCGGACGCACCGGTCAGGGGTGACCGGACGCGTCCGATCGTGCGTGGAGCTTACTGTACTCGCACCGGACGTGCGACCGCGTCCGATCGGTGATGACCGGACGCGTCCGGTCGTCTCAGGACCTTACTGGACTATGACCGGACGCGCCGATCACACCCAGGTCGCGTCCAATCGGGTGTTTCCCTTAAGTGACACGTGTTGACTTCTGACCACCGCGTCCGGTCCTCGCGAGGACCGCGTCCGGTGCTCAGAGCTGAAACCCCAGCCGCGGAACTGAACTGACCGGACGCGTCCGGTCATGCCGAGGCCCGCGTCCGGTCACGTGAAAACTACCCGAAACTCTCCGAAAAGCGTTACAACTTCAACCAAGTTGCTCACAACTGAACTTTGAGCTATTCTAGAGCTGCCTAGCGCCAAGTTTAACAAGTGTGCACCACACCTAAATATAGGACTCGCCTAGGTCAAGCTACCCGCTCATGCCCCCCTTTATAGTACGGCCAAAAGAGAAAAACGAAGATCCTAACGACTATTCCAAATGTCTCTCAACACCTTGACATCCGGAACTAACCGTCCTTAATCTTGACGTCACTCTTTTGAAAACCGAAACGATTTCCATCAAGGGGCATGAATACCATGGTGCCCAAAGCAGTTAAAACCTCCATGACCTAACTTACCAAAGTTTCTGCAAAACACACGTTAGTCATGGTAACAAGGCGTTGTCATCAATTGCCGAAACCAAACCTCGGGGCCTAGATGCTTTCAATCTCCCCCTTTTTGGTGATTGATGACAACACTCAGATATGAAAAAATTGGAGTTGAGGTTTTTGAGCATGCATGGTTCACATAAGCAACAAGCAATAAGCTGAGAGGAGAAAGAAATTGCTTATGTGTCCCAAGCCAAAAGAGTGTACTCATAAGATAAGACAAAAAGCGTTAGTACACAAACGGATATAGCTCATAAGTTATCGGAGTAAGGCATGGAAGCACTACCATAGAGCTATAATAAACAACGGTGACAAGAGATAACACTAACAGGATGAAACATTAAGACTCAAAGTTTTATCTCACAACGACATGTCACACGAATGCAATGACTGAAAAGAAAACATGATGCATGAATGTAGCACACAAGAAAAAACGAAAACCTCTCTCAAAACTCCCCCTGAAACTACTCTCTCTCCCCCTTTGGCATCAAGCGCCAAAAAAAGAACTAATCTAAGGATCTGACGGGGGGACAGACGGAGTCGTGTCGGGTGCCGAGGTGCGTGGAGTGAACACGAAGTGTAGAGAATCGCCCTCGGAATCTGAGCTATCTGGCTGACCCTCTGATGAAGCATGTGGCTGTGTAACTGTCTGGGTCTGAAAGGCAGGAACAGGTACTGTCGTAATGATAGGATCCGTCTGAGTGACCTGAGCCTGTAGCGAGCCAGAAGCAGGAAGATCTGTGGAGGCAACTGACGAAGGTAGAGTCTCTGTAGTACCAGTCCCTGTTACTGGAGGGATAGCTGCCTCTGAAGCTGACAACCCTGAAGAAGTAGCAACTGTAGTATGCGAGGGCGTCGGCTGACCAGTCAACTCGCTGTAGGTAGCACTGAAATCACCGAAAGGTGTGCCTGTCAGGAGGTGAGGGCGAGGCTGGTCTGATGGTGTAAACCCCGTGTGAATAGGAGTGAAACTCGGGGACTGAAAAGACTGGGGAACCTGCTGCTGTGGAGATGTGAACTGGAAACCTGGCTGTCCCTGACTCGATGGATCAGAAGATGGTAAAGTAGAAGTCAGGACAGAAGTAGGCGGAGGAACCCCAACCGTGACTAGGTGGCGCAGGAGATCCAAGTATTGCTGCTGACTAGCTGCAGTCTGTCGCTGAATCTCATATTGCTGTCTCTGCATTTCGACTTGCTGCCTCTGGATCTCAAGCTGCTGTCGCTGAAACTCGTCCTGACGAGCCTGAATCTGTGCAAGTGCTGCAGCTGTGTCCTGAGCCTGTCGCTGTATTTGCTGTTGCTGTTGCTCCTGTGCCTGGGTCAACCTCTCAAGAATTGCCACCATGGCTGGGTCTGTGCGGGAGGCTGAACCAGAGCCACCGGCCTCGTGGTCGTGGGACCGAGGAGACCGGTACCTGGGGATGGGCTGGTAGTCCTCATCAGTGCTGTCAGATGTCCCATCCTCAGGAAGATCAGCAGGCTGAGCGTCAAGATCTGCAAGCTCTGCCTCTGCAAGCTCATCAACTGTGGCGTCCTGCTCAGCTGCTGTCTCAGGTACCTCAGGTCGCACACGCTGTCCTGGCACTGGGGCCTGATCTCTGGTAACTGACGTCCAGAGCTGACGGATATCATACTCAGGAAAAGCAGTGGTAGTATCTGATATCTCAGCTCGGATCTCTGCTGGCATCTGAATAGATGATCTGATAAGGAAGCAGATCCAGTGTGCGTAGGGCAGCTGACGATTACCCTTGAAGCCCTCAGCTATGGTGTCCTCCATCTCACTAAGTATGAGATCCCATATATCAAACTGTGTCTGAGAGAGGAGGTGGTGAACAACCCATAGCTGCATCCGAGTCAGTCCCTCTCTGTAGCCAAGTCTGGGAAGAAGTGTGCGTCTGACTATAGCATCCAAAACTCTGGCCAGTGGTGTCAAACTGGCGGGCGTGCGACGAGACCCTTGGCCAAAAGGCTCACGGAAGCAGGGTCGAACCAAGTCTGTAGGTGGCACTGTCCCGCCGTGAGGGCGTCTCGGAGGAGTCTGACCATAACACAGCTGATGTATCTTTGTGTCAAAAGCTGGAAGTCTGAGAATCTCCCGCACTCTGCTGCTGTATAGGCGGTGATCGCGGCCTCGGAATGCAAAGTGAATGAAATCATGGGCAGGATCAATCCATAGTGAAGCATAAAACTCTCTGACCCATGTGCCGCAGTATGCACCTGTCCGTCCAAGAAGATCTGACAAGCCTGGCAGAAAGGACAGGTGCGGACGTAGCTGCTCTCCCACAACCTCGACTAGTGACTCAAGTCGACAGACCCTCTGTGGTCGGAAAGCAATACCGCTGTCAACTAGAGCTCTGTAGAAATCCTCCTGAAGAGGGGTATAGAACCCTTCTGAAGCTCTGGGATCCCTCACAGGTGGAAACCACCGACTGACCTCCACGAACCTCAACCCCTGCACCTGACGTGCTGAAGCACCCCTCAAGTCAAAGTGCTCGACCGGGGGTGAACCTCTAGCTCTGGGAGGAGGACGTGCTCCACGTCGCTGACCCTCTGGCCTAGGAGACACCTGAGTACGGGCGCGTGTGGAGCGGCGACGTACTGGAGATTGAGCTGGCTGCTCCTCTGTATCTGCTGTAGCCTCTGGAGCCTCTGTGGTCTCTGTGGGTGGATCAACTGACATATCCTCTGCAGCTCTAGTATCCTCAGTGCCCTCAGTGGCCTCTGTGCCGAGCTGTCGACCTTCAAGATGAAAGCGACGTTCGCCTATGCGTATGCCACTGCTCCTGCCACCTCTCTCTGCCTGCTCTGCTGCATCTGCTACGGCCTGAGCAATCTCTGCATCTGTGAGTGTCTTCTTCTTCTTTCTGGCTAAGACTTTGACACGCTTCCCACGTGCAATCTCAGACCGACGAGGAGGACTGTCGTTCCCGTCACCAGAAGCACCACTGACGTTCTTGCAACGCACCATGCTGACTCAGTGACTGAGAACCTTTGTAAGATGATGAACTGTCACTCAAGAGGCTTGGCCTCAATCCGTATCCGCAGGCTTGGCCTCGGATTTAGCAAACAGATCTCACCCGACACACGGACTGACTCGCTGCAACGACGGAATAGAGAGATCTACTATAAGCACATATACGACTAAAAGGTACGAAACCCTAGAGAAAGCAAGCATATGTGATACGATGAGAATTGAGACGTGAAGCTACCTCGGATCGACGAGACGACGGTGACCTAGATTGCGAGAATTCCCGAATCCACCGGACGAGCTCTTTGCGAAGAAGATGACTCGCGACGAAACTCGTTGACGAACGAATGACCGACGAACCCTAGGGTTAGGGTTAGGGTTAGGGCAGATCGAGAAAAACGATCGGAGGCAAACACGAGTCGTACCAAAGTCGGAGACGAAGCTGGCTCGCAGGAGCGTGGTGCACCGGCGGTGGAGGCACGGTCGGGCGACGGCGGCGCGGCAGTGGCTCGGTCGGTGGCGGCGCAGCTGCGGGCGGCGCGGGAGCGGGCGGCGCGGAAGCGGCAGCGAGCCGTGCGCGAGCGATGAGCGCGTGCGGGCGAGGAAGGGGCGGCGCGTGCTCGACCGGAGGTCGCCGGCGGCAGGGAAGACGGTGAGGAGCCGGCGGAGACGGCGAGTCGGCGAATAGGGCAAGGCGGTGGCGGAAGCGCGTGCGGGTGAGGAAGATTGGTCGGGGACGAAACGGTTTTATAAGGAGTTAGATCCGCGCGACACGTGATGACCGGACGCGGTGGTCGATATGACCGGACGCGGTGGTGCAGCGTCCGGTCATACTCCAGTAAGCTCCTGGAGTGACCTGACGCGTCCGGTGCGGACTGACCGGATGCGGTCTGAGTCCGGTCGTTGGAAGTTCGGGAAAACATCGCGAATGACCGGACGCGGTGGTGGTAACCGGGACCGGACGCGGTGGTCAAACAGAGGCGCGTCCGGTGCAGCGTCCGATCATTAGATCTGGAGTTGGTCTTCTGGATGACCGGACGCGCTGCTGGACGCCGAGACCGGACGCGGTGGTGAAGCACTACTGCGTCCGGTGCAGCGTCCGGTGCAGCGTCCGGTGACTGTTCTTCGCCCTTCTTTGTTCCGAACTTCGACGCGACTTCTCCCAATCAGGTTCCAATTCAAAGAGACACAAATAAACACCAATTGGAACATGAAATGAGAGACCTCACTCAAACCCTCAAAAAAATTTTAAAATAGATTGCCTTAGGCTAGTATTATTTTTAAGAAAATAGGCAATAAACACCCAAGGAGCAACGTATGGCCATGCAATAGAGTTTTTGAACCTTTAGGAGCGTCAAAATGCTCTCTCTATCCATGGACGAACACAGAGGTTGCTCAAAGCTTAACCGAAAAGAAACGACAAGCAAACAACCATGCAAATGCAATGCAATACAAGAAGGTAAAGCTAGGATGCTTGTCAAGTTTGATCCACGGTTAGGCTTTTTCACTCCTCCAAAGGAGGGTTATCGTAACCGTGTTAGCCAAGCCCTAAATGCATTGCAATAAAATAAACATGGCATATTATACAATGCAATGCAGGAGACAACACACGCTCATTTTTTAAAGTTGCTAGAATCAAGCACATTGAGTTCACTTCTTAACCTACAAAAGGTTGCCTCATCCAAAGGTTTGGTGAAGATATCCGCTAATTGATTTTCACTTCTTACACCTTCTAGTGATATATCATTTTTAGCAACGTGATCTCTTAGAAAGTGATGGCGGATATCAATGTGCTTGGTGCGTGAGTGTTGTACCGGATTGTTAGCAATTTTAACGGCACTTTCGTTGTCACACAAAAGTGGCACCTTTTCAAGAACAATTCCATAGTCTAGGAGGGTTTGTTTCATATATAGGATTTGTGCACAACAAGCCCCCGCGGCAATGTATTCCGCCTCGGCGGTGGACAAAGCCACACTATTTTGCTTTTTAGATGACCAAGATACTAAAGATCTTCCAAGC
Organism: Saccharum hybrid cultivar R570; assembly: GCA_038087645.1. Taxonomy (NCBI): domain Eukaryota; kingdom Viridiplantae; phylum Streptophyta; class Magnoliopsida; order Poales; family Poaceae; genus Saccharum; species Saccharum hybrid cultivar. The sequence continues at coordinate 1,491,302 of JAQSUU010000365.1, read as the reverse complement.
AAATGGCACCCTCCGGATGTGCTTTTTCTATCAATCTTGCAACCGGCATAGTCCGAATCGGAATAGCCAACTAGTTGGAATCTAGCTCCTTTGGGATACCAAAGACCAATGCTTGGGGTGAGCTTAAGATATATTAGGATTCTTTTTACGGCACTTAGGTGAGGTTCTTTAGGGCATGCTTGAAAGCGAGCACACATGCACACACTAAACATGATATCGGGCCTAGATGCGGTAAGGTATAACAAGCTACCAATCATAGAACGGTAGAGAGTTTGATCAACCGGTTTACCTCCCTCATCTAGGTCGAGATGTCCATTTGATGGCATTGGGGTCTTGATTGGTTTGCATTCTTCCATCTTGAATCTTTTGAGAAGATCCTTGGTATACTTTTCTTGAGAGATGAAAATCCCTTCTCTCATTTGCTTTACTTGAAAGCCAAGGAAGAATGTGAGCTCACCAATCATTGACATCTCGAATTCCTTTGACATCAATTCACCAAATTCTTTGCAATAATCTTCATTTGTTGATCCAAAGATAATATCATCAACATATACTTGACAAATGAAGATCTCCCCATTAAACTTCTTGGTGAATAGTGTGGTGTCGACCTTCCCAATGGTGAAGCCCTTCTCAATGAGGAAGTCCCGAAGGCGTTCATACCACGCTCTAGGGGCTTGCTTGAGCCCATATAACGCCTTGGACAACCTATAAACATGATTAGGATATCTAGGGTCTTCAAACCCGGGAGGTTGATTAACATAGACTAGTTCATTTATAAAGCCATTTAAGAATGCACTTTTCACATCCATTTGATATAGTTTCATATCATGATGTGATGCATAAGCAAGGAGGATACGAATGGCTTCAAGTCTTGCAACGGGTGCAAAGGTTTCTCCAAAATCAAGACCTTCAACTTGAGAGAACCCCTTTGCAACTAGTCTTGCCTTGTTCCTCACCACTATGCCTTGGTCATCTTGCTTGTTTCGGAACACCCACTTGGTTCCAATGACTCTTGCACCTTTGGGATGCTCTTCAAGTGTCCATACTTGATTTCGGGTGAAGTTGTTCAACTCTTCATGCATTGCAATCACCCAATCCGGATCTTGAAGAGCTTCTTCTACATTCTTAGGTTCAACACAAGAGACAAAAGAGTGATGTTCAACAAAAGAAGCTAGCTTTTGGGATCGAGTCATTACTCCCTTTGTAGGACTCCCTATGATGAGATCTTGTGGATGTGCTTGAAGTAGTGGTGAATTTCTTTTATCAATCACTTGAGGAGGTGGATGAGGAGCATCAACATCTTGAGCTTGTGCCTCGGATTGTTCATGAGAGACATGAGTGTCTTCATTTTCAACTCTCTCATTCTTGTTATCATCTTGAGGCACACGTGATGAAGATGGTGGATCAACAATTTGTACATCGTCATCATCATCTTTTGGCTTGATGTCTCCCACGGGCATGTTCTTCATGGCCTCCCTCAAGGGTTCATCACCTACATCATCACAATTCTCAATTGCTCCTTGGGAGCCATTAGATTCATCAAATTCCACATCATATGTTTCTTCAACCAAACCGGTGGCATGGTTACATACTCTATATGCTTTGGACTTTGATGAGTAACCAACAAGAAAGCCAATATCACAACGTCTTTGAAACTTCCCTAGGTGTTGACGCTTCTTGTAGATGTAACATTTGCAACCAAACACCCGGAAGAAGGAAACGTCCGGCTTCTTGCCATTGAGCAACTCATAGGGGGTCTTGCCAAGAAACTTTTGTAGGAAGAGGCGATTTGAAGCATAGCATGCGGTGTTGATTGCCTCGGCCCACAACTTCTCCGGAGTGTTGTACTCATCTAGCATTGTTCTTGCAAGGGTGATCAAAGTTCGGTTCTTTCTCTCAACTACACCATTTTGTTGAGGAGTGTAGGTTGAAGACACCTCATGCTTGATTCCAATTTCATCACAATAAGCTTCAATGTTGGTGTTGTCAAATTCTTTCCCATTGTCACTTCTAATCTTCTTTATCTTGACTTCAAATTCATTTTGAGCTCTCTTTGCAAACTTCTTGAAGCAATTTGCCACTTCGGATTTATCATGAAGGAAGAAAGTCCATGTATACCTTGAGTAGTCATCCACTATCACAAGACAATAGAGATTACCACCCAAGCTCTTGTATGTTGTAGGCCCAAACAAATCCATGTGTAGAAGTTCTAACACTCTTGAAGTTGACATGAAAGCTTTGGTTGGATGAGTGTTTGCAACTTGTTTGCCCGCTTGACATGCACTACAAGGTTTGTCCTTTTCAAACTTCACATCCTTCAATCCTCTCACTAGTTCTTTCTTCAATAGCTTGTTGAGAGTGTTCATTCCAACATGAGTAAGCCTCCTATGCCAAAGCCAACCAAGTGAGGTCTTGGTGAACAAACATGTCATCAAATTTGCATCTTCGGAGGTGAAGTCAACAAGATAAAGATTATTGTATCTAAAGCCTTTGAATATCACTTGCTTGTCATCTATCTTTGAAACTTCCACTTTATTTGGTGTGAACAAGCATTGGAAGCCAAGGTCACAAAGTTGCCCAACGGACAACAAGCTGAAACTCAATGAAGCAACATAGAGCACATTTGAGAGTGAGTGATCATGTGATATTGCAATCTTGCCTATGCCCTTGACTTTGCTCTTTGAATTATCCCCAAATGTGATCTTCTCTTGACATATACTATTCTCTTCAATGGTAGTGAACATACGAGGATCACCGGTCATATGTTGAGTGCAACCACTATCAATAACCCAATGAGTTCCACCGGTCTTGTAGTTCACCTACACACAAGAGATCAAGCTTTTTGTTTAGGGACCCAAACTTGAGAGGGGCCCTTGACTTTATCCACTAGTGACTTGGCAACCCATATTTTCTTTGGCCTATTCTTGTTTGGGGGACCCAAAAACATGACTTTCATCTTTTCATTTGAATCTTTTCTTAGCATATAATGAGCATTGAAAGCGAAGGGTCTAGCATGCTTGGGCAAGGGTTGTGGTGGTGGAGTTTTGCATTCATGAGCAAAGTGACCTTCTTGACCACACTCAACACATCTCTTTGGCTTGGGCTTTGACTTGCTTTGTTGTTGTTGAGCTTTTGCTTTCTTCTCTTGATTTGCCAAGTACCCAATACCACTTCTATCCATCTTCATTACGGTGTTCATGAGGAGCTCACTTTGCAAATGTTGGCCTCTTGTGAACTTGCTTAGGCCGGTCTTGAGATGCTCTTTTTCTTGCTTGAGCTTTTTGTTTTCTTCAATGAGTGACTCATTTGTTGGTTGCTTCTCAAGAGCCATCAAACCTTTTAGCTTCTTGTTCTCACTTGCAAGCTTCTCATTTTCACTCTTAATCTTGACATAATCATCATGGTTGCTTGACTCAACCACACTCTTGCCTTTGCTACTAGAACCTCGCTCAATGCTTTCAATGATCAAGTCATCACATGATGTAGCTATATCACACTTAACAACATGGTTAGTAGCATCATGTGTCTCAAGTGCAAGTTCATTAGCAACCACAAGACTATCATAATCAATTTTTAATGTGGTATATTTGTCCTTTAGAGAATTGTGTCTAGTGATGAGCTCATCATGCTTCTTCTCAAGTTTATCATGTTGATCTTTAAGCTCTTTATAGGAGGTTTTGAGTTCCTTGAGAGTGGAAGACATCACTTCATTTTGAACTCTAAACTCACCACTAGTCTTTTGAATATTTTCAAGCTTTGATGAGAGTGATTCATTTTCATTTTGAAGATCATCATTTTCACTTCTAGTTCTTCTTATGATTTTAGTGTATTTGTTTAACAATTTTACAAGTTCATCATAAGAAGGTGAGTCATATTCATCATCACTATCACTATCGTCATCATCATCACTATCATGGTTTTGTACCTTTCGTTCACCCTTGGCCATAAGGCATAGGTGAGTAGTGGACGATGATGGTGAAGGAGGTGGTGAAGGTGGTGATGAAGATGTTGGTGAAGATGATGGCCCCATCACAAATGCGGCAACCTTCTCTTTCTCATCATTGCTTTCATCTTCGGAGGACTCACATGATGATTCAATGTCGGTGAGCCAATCACCAACAATGTATGCCTTTCCTCCCTTCTTTTTCTTGTGGAACTCCTTCTTTTTGCCATCCTTCTTCTTGTATGGCTTGTTCCTCTTCTTCTCTTCTTCTTCATCACTTGAATCATTTTTCTTGCCCTTGTTTTTGTTCTTGTACTTGTCTTTTGGTGGTCTAGGGCATTGATGAGCTAGATGACCAAGTTCACCACAATTGTAGCAATCCATCTCCGAGATTGGCTTTCTCTTGCTACTTGTGAAGAATTTCTTCTTCTTGCCATCGAACTTGATGCCACTCTTGTTAAGCTTCTTTAACATCTTGGTGGTCTTTCTCACCATGAGTGCAAGTGATTCATCATCAACATCACTATCGCTTGAGCTTTCTTGCACCATCATGACTTGGCCTTTCATCTTCTTCTTGTCATGACTAGCTTTGAAGGCCAAGTCTTTCTTCTTGGAAGATGATGAGCCCTCTTCCGGAGTGATATGCATGTACATCTCATGAGCATTGATTTTCCCCAAAACTTGCGTTGGTGTTGCGGTGGAAAGATCACTTTGGTGAAGCACGGTGACAATATGTCCATACTTCTCAACGGGAAGCACACTCAAGATCTTCCTTGCAACATCCGATTGACTCATTTTGGTGAGCCCAAGAGCATTGAGGTCCTCTACAAGAACATTCAAGCGAGTGTACATGTCATTAGCACTTTCCTTGGGAAGCATCTCAAAAGAATTAATTTTCTTTAAGGCTATGTGATAGCGTTCCTCACGCTCACTCTTAGTTCCCTCATGGAGAGCACAAAGATTTTCCCACAATTCATGAGCGTTCTTTGCATTACGCACGCGATTGAAGATATCTTTGCCTAAGCCCCGGTAGAGTGCATTTTTGGCCTTTGCATTCCACCGGTCGTACTTCTCCTCGTCACCACTTGGGTTAGCGGGATCCCTTATGGGGGGAAGCCCTTCGGTTGCGGCTCTAAGACACCCAACATCTATGGCTTCGAGGTACGCCTCCATACGAATTTTCTAATATGGAAAATCGTCTCCCTCAAAAGTGGGAGGTGGTCCTTCCCCATTAGACATCTTGCTCTAGGCGGTAAAGCCTAAAAGTAGAGCAACACGGCTCCGATACCAATTGAAAGGATCAAGATGCCCAAGAGGGGGGGTGAATTGGGCTTTTCTAAAAATAAAAGCAAGGAATAAATCCTACAAGCTGGAATTCACCCCTAGTGTCTACTTGTGTTCCTAGAGAGTCTACCGATACAAAGTTTTGCACCCTAGTTTCCAATCCTAGTCTAGCATGGCAAGTTTAGGAATGTAAACAAGCAATGTAAGTAAATACGAGAAAGTAAATGCTTGAATGTAAAGGGGCAAGGAACACGGCGATGTTTTTCCGAGGTATCGGAGAGTCGCCACTCCCCACTAGTCCTCGTTGGAGCACCCGCGCAAGGGTGTCGCTCCCCCTTGATCCGCGCAAGGATCAAGTGCTCTCTACGGGTTGATTCTTCGACACTCCGTCGCGGTGAATCACCCACAACCGCTCACAAGATGAGTTGGGTCATCCATAAGCTCCGCCGGATGAACACCAAACTCCCAATCACCACCAAGCCGTCTAGGTGATGGCGATCACCAAGAGTAACAAGCTAGAACTCTCACTTGACCTCTACGAGCCTAAATGAGAAAGTGGATGCACACTTGTTACTCTCTAATCGCTAGTGAGGAACTCTCAAGCTTTGATTCTCAAATCTCTATCCTCACTAGTGCTCTTGCACTCCCTTGCACTTCAAAGGTGTTTAACAGCTGATCAAATGAGCAAGAGACCTCTAAAAGAGGTGGTGGGGATGTATTTATACACCCCACAGACGAAACGAACCGTTACCTGCTGACTCAGCAAAACTCGAGCTGACCGGACGCGCCGGTCGTACTGACCGGACGCGCCGGTCGCCCGTAACGGTCAAAAACCGAAAAACACCTAAATGACCGGACGCACCGGTCAGGGGTGACCGGACGCGTCCGATCGTGCGTGGAGCTTACTGTACTCGCACCGGACGCGCGACCGCGTCCGATCGGTGATGACCGGACGCGTCCGGTCGTCTCAGGACCTTACTGGACTATGACCGGACGCGCCGATCACACCCAGGTCGCGTCCGATCGGGTGTTTCCCTTAAGTGACACGTGTTGACTTCTGACCACCGCGTCCGGTCCTCGCGAGGACCGCGTCCGGTGCTCAGAGCTGAAACCCCAGCCGCGGAACTGAACTGACCGGACGCGTCCGGTCATGCCGAGGCCCGCGTCCGGTCACGTGAAAACTACCCGAAACTCTCCGAAAAGCGTTACAACTTCAACCAAGTTGCTCACAACTGAACTTTGAGCTATTCTAGAGCTGCCTAGCGCCAAGTTTAACAAGTGTGCACCACACCTAAACATAGGACTCGCCTAGGTCAAGCTACCCGCTCATGCCCCCCTTTATAGTACGGCCAAAAGAGAAAAACGAAGATCCTAACGACTATTCCAAATGTCTCTCAACACCTTGACATCCGGAACTAACCGTCCTTAATCTTGACGTCACTCTTTTGAAAACCGAAACGATTTCCATCAAGGGGCATGAATACCATGGTGCCCAAAGCAGTTAAAACCTCCATGACCTAACTTACCAAAGTTTCTGCAAAACACACGTTAGTCATGGTAACAAGGCGTTGTCATCAATTGCCGAAACCAAACCTCGGGGCCTAGATGCTTTCATTAGGAATCGATTCGAATCGCCATCGCTCCTGAATAGTGAGCACTTGACTCGAGTTATGACATCGTAGTAATGATGATAGAACACTGATGGTTATACGAATTATGTTGGAATTGCTAAATCCAAGTTAGTAACTAGATGTTATTGGTTAATTAAGTGATTGCTATAGCATAGGTGCTTACCTAGAATAATAGTTATAATAAACATGATGCAAAATACTTAAAATGGTTTATTCAGGATAGCTTATGCTTTTCGCAAATGAGTCAACTAGTCCACTAAAAGAAAGTCTTGCATGCTCCTTGGTGTCACTTTATTTTAGTTTAAGACGGGTAAGTCTAGCTGAGTACTTCCACGTACTTAGGGCGTTGTTCCCATTGTTGTTGCAGATGGTCAGATGTACTACGGTTATTGCATCAACTGCCTGTACCCGGCGATGGGCGACAACTAGGACCAAGGGTAATGGTCACTCCATATTTCTTATCTGATGCTTTTGTTAGAAATGACTATCTCCTGGCACTTTATCTGAACTAAACGTGTGTGTGGCTTTAAAATTATTTGCTTCTGCTACTTCATTATGAACTTGGGTTGTAATAACTTTATGTTCTAAACTCTGATGTATTCAACTGATGCTGCGAACTTTATGTAATATGTGACTGTGGCTGCTAAACTTGTATGATCTTGGTTTGTATGTTGGTTGGTTTGAAATCCTTCGTGGTTTTACGGACTACCGGGTTATACGAGCTTAAGTTTGCTAAATTATCTGCTTCGGTGGGTGATTTTCTTACTTAATTTTGTATAATTGGTCGGTTCTATTACAAGAGTATTCAAAATTTATTCCGTAATAGCCACGATCCCATAATCACCCTCCGAAACACTAAATCACTCAACAGTCATGCCCTCAAGCCAACTGGTGGTTGCATGTTCTCGATGAAGACCAAAGAATACAGTGGGACACCACAACGCCGGAAAACCAACACGCAACATCGAAACCCGAACCGAAGCTCTCAACTTCAATCACAATGAAGCAAGGGTCCAACTCAAAGCTGTCAAAGCCAATGGGTGACTAGAGAGTTGAGAAACCTTCCTAGTCACACCTTGAGCCCATGGAACAAACGGGACACAAACGGATCAAAGAAACTCACAAAACGTGAAACGAGCCACTGCACAACGACTTAGTTAGCTTACCTTACTCCCCCAATCGTCTTAGCCTACTCCTGTATAGCCTACTGCTCAGAATCAGCACACAGCCCGCAAAATGAAAAATACCGAAACCCAACCAAATGACCTCCAAATGCTATGAAATTTTGTGGAGAGGTTCACAACATTATAAAGATTGCCTCCACCAAAAATCATCTCAAACGAAGGAAGTTGACAAAGTCGGCTACGCTGACTTCTTAAGTCGGCTTAGCTGGTTCTTGCGGTTTTCAGCACGGACCTACTCCTCCAAAAGCCAAACCTTGATCAAACGGAATCTAATTGATCTCAAACTTTGCGCAAGTGTTTCTAGGGATGCTGGTAGGATATCCTCAGAACACCAACTCCTAAAACAATTGCAAACTCTGCGGATCTAAAAATCCATCAAAGGAAATGAGGTTTTCTCAAATTTTGTCTTAAGAGTGCAGATTCATGCTCGTGGTGTTTCTGCTCAAACCACTTGGGAGATGGCTTCACTAGAAGTCCTTGCATGGATCTGAGCACTCAAAATAATCCCCAAATCCCTTAAACTCAAAAACCCACAAAAGGAGGAGAGAGGGGCGTGGGGGGAGAAAGGGAAGGGAAAACCAAATTCGAATTATCTCAGAACAAAGACCCAGATCTCAGAGAACATGATTGTTTTATTTCCAAGATCCACTAGGTTTGGTTCTTTATACACGAAAGATTATCGCGGACAAATGTTATTACGCACTTCATATGCAGATCTCAACAACAGGAAACTAAAAACAACTTAGGCCTTGTTTGGATGTAGTCAGATTCGTATCAATCCACATGTGTTGAGGTGGATTGGAGTGGAACTTGAATTAATTTGCACCTCAATCCACCCAACACATATAGATTGAGGTGAATCCGACAATATCCAAACAAGGCTTTAAACTACTACCAGTGTCTTAGGCTAGGAATGAAAGCCGGAGAGAAGGGCTGGAAAGGAGCAGCCATCCTCTTATTTGTAGAGCTATTACACAACCTCTAACATGCTCCTAGATATTTTAGATGAACTACTTGATCCCATGGCCAAAATGGTCAACTTGAGATCAAAGCATTTGATGGCCACATGCTCTTTCACGACTTTGCTTTCTCTTGACACAAGCTTCGCGATAACGCCACGTGTGTCCTCCTGTTCCCGCCGAAGCTCCAACTAGGTTTTGAGGCTCAAACCCGAAAACCGTCCGCCGATGGTTTTGAGGCCCAAACCACCGAATCGCCTAGAAAAGCGTATCCACTACGCCTCTTCCATAATTTCGACATGTGTCACTGTCGTCCTCGACTACCTAATCACCAAGTCCTTTAGCACCTTCGCTTGAATTGGTCAACCACCGTCTTGACTTCGTCAACACCGTCTACTTCTTTTTTTCTCGAATACGCAAGAGTGTTGCGTATCATTATACAAGAGTTTAAATTACAAGAGTTTGGCCTGAGGCCCGGGGATGGGAACTGTGGTTACATGGCTGATTATACAACTTTGAAAACCCGGTCTACTTCTCATGTACTCTTGCTTGTTGATGTTCCCAAGGATCAACATTTGACTGAGATTCTTTTTGTTTTCAAGACACTTTTATGAACATTTGGTAATCTCGTTATTATTCATAAAAATTAATTTATCGCAAATATGTACACAAAGCGGCCCATGTTGGACCGTTGAAATTGAATGCAACCAGCTAGAATAGAACGATAATAACGGAAAAAAAAAGAACGAAAATAATCTATTCATTTTCTTTCTTCATCCTGTGCTCTTTCTTGTTTCGCCCTACTCTACGCCTAGCGCTACCATCGCCTGCGATTTCCAGTGCCTGGCCTTCTCAAACCCATTGGCGTAGCACTCGAAGTCGTTGACGGTCATGTCGATCTCCTCCTCGGTGTTCATGACGAACGGGCCCAGCTGCGCGACGGGCTCCCCGATGGGCTCGCCGGCGATCAGCAGGAAGCGGAGCGGCCTGTCGTCGGACTTGTTCCACACTTCGATGCCGTCGCCCTGGCCCAGGAGCAGCAGGTGGTGGGCGCCGACGGGCGCGCACCGCTCGGCCCCGAACACGCCCTCGCCCTCCAGCACGTAGGCGAAGGCGTTCCACGACGCGAGCACGGGCTGCCGCACCACGCCGCGCGGCCGCACCGTGAAGTCCAGGTACATGGTCGGCGTCCGCGTGCACACCGGCGACCGCACGCCCATGGCGTGGCCGGCGATCACGCGCACGGTGACGCCGTCGGCGGACGTGCACGCGATGTCCTTGCTCTGGATCTCCTGGTACCCGGGCTTGATCCTGCACGCACGCACGTCGTTTTCCGATGTCAGTCACCACGTGTTGATCAGTGATCACGCTCTCCATCCCAGCTTGCGATGAGTTGACAAGATCACGATGGAATTGACAGTTGGCTAGTAGTACTAGTGGCTGCGAGCGTCGAGACAAAGAGGAAAGGGTCACGTACATTTTGTTGCCGGAGGAGAGGTTGACCCAGAGCTGCAGACCCTTGGACGTGCCGGGGCCGGCGGGCATCTCGGAGTGCACGATGCCGCGGCCAGCCGTCATCCACTGCACGTCGCCGGCCTTGATGGTGCCACGGTGGCCCTCGAAGTCCTCGTGCGTCACGGCGCCCTGAAACAGCGTTCCATGCCCACCCAAGGGGAGGAAATCAGAACTCAGAACTGGACTGTGACCCTGATTCTTTTTAGACAAGCTCGTTACTTTTCTTATCAGAAGTCAGAACTACCGGTACCAACTGATTATGATCCTTTCACAAGTTTTTTCAAAGACCAAACACACACAATTTGTTTAGGGGGACGATGATACTATAATCTTTGGGTAATGGGCTAATGGCTTTCTGGTGCCGTGTTCATCCCTTAAGCGCGGAAAAGTATCGCAGCGCGGGTGGTTGACGGGCGGCATTGAGGGGAAGGGGAGGAGGCTACCAAAACCGGGGCCCGTCGGGACAGATTCTGGAGTGCAGGGGAAGAAACTTTCAGAGCAACCCAACCGCTGAGACTGAGATGTCATCATTTGGCGTTGTTGACAAACGACACCACGCGGTTCGTTTCCTAACGCCCGCTTGGTTGCCAACGACGCTGCCGTCTTTACGGCTCATTGAGTCGTTGGGGATGAATCAAGCAAGGAACGCCTTTTGCGTTTGAATCCGCCAGAGAGGATGCAAGGAGACGTGCATGGCCGCTCGTTCATGCTTGCTCTGACTAAAACGGAAGAACAGACTAAAATGGCGGAGTTGAAGATGAGCATACCTCAAGCATGTAGGTGACGGTCTCGAAGCCTCGGTGTGGGTGGTCGGGGAACCCGGCCGGTGCAGAAACTGCGCGGAATTCGGGCAAGGAACTGGTTACTTCAACCGAAATGGGGGCATACAAAGATGATGAAGATCGATCGTTCAGAAACGGGAAGGGCCGAATGGAAGGGAGCTCACCGGAGAACTCGTCCAGGATTAGGAACGGATCGAAGTACCTCAGCTCGAACCTGCGCGGACCGAATTCCATCCATCCCAATCAGCAAACCAAGCCAAGAAATGCCGGCTCCTCTCCATGGCATGCAGCCTAACGGCTTATATCATCTGAACTCTGAAGATGAATGAAACCTACCTCCCGATGCTGCGGCGGACGACGGCGCCCGCGCCCTCGTGCTGCGGCCGGGCCAGGAACTTCCGCACCACCTGCCGGGGCTTCTCCATTGCCGCCGCCGCTCCAACCTCCTCTGCTCTGCTTCTCCAACCGCCAGCAGCCGGCCGACCCGTGTTCTTGTGCGCAAGTACGACGACGATGGCTTTGCCGTTGCCTTTGCGGTCCGTTATATAGGACTACCCGTAGCAGCTGCTGCTAGGGGGCGCGCGCGCGAATCCGCCTTGATTCCGTTACGCCCCCCTAAGTCAAAAGCGACAGCTGTTCTCGCCTTCCTCCCTCGTTTTCCTGGCCGCTCTCCTGTCCTCTCCTGTGCTTTGCGCGAGAATATATAAAACATGACGCCGTGAGGCGTGCGTGGGCGCATCTCCCCAAGTCCTCCGTCCTCTTGGACGTCTCGCTCCGGTGGTCACGCTGACGCCAGGCGCACGCAATGCCCCCGTCGCGACGCTGCATACGCGCGCCTTGTGACAGCGTCGCATCAGCAACCGGGCGTGTGGTGATCGGTCAAGGCTAACTCCTCGCTGTTAAAGCGCCACGTTGATGGTCTCACGTACTAACCCTTGTGCACTTTGGAGGATTATTACTGGAAGGTACTCCGATCCAGCTGTAGTAGGAAAAGCTTTTTTACTGGATCGGAAATTCTGGACCAGATTGATCGTGTATGTAGTGGAGCCGAACCGTAACTTGGACGGGCGCCCGCCGCGCCAGGGCAGGCAGGGAGCGCGATCATTGCCTGCCTGGGGATTTTTGTTCTTCCATTCCAAGCAACGCTTCCATGACCAGATCACCAGAGCGAGCGGCAGCCTCAACTCATGGCTCTGAAGAATCTTCTGATTCTGACTGACAGAGAGGGGTTTCACACGGCCGGCTTGACAGAACCGACCGGGCTGGTGATGCTAGCCTGACGTACAGATGAGATCACAATCACACGCGCCGGCAGCTAGCTTCCCAAGTCGAGGATCGCTAGGCCAGCTTCGTGGGGGTTTCCTGGATGGATGGATTCGCTTCGCCAATTGGCATGTGCCCAGCGGGCAGCAGCCCAGGCGCCGGCGGTGCCATCCTTTTCACATGGAACAGATGCTAATCGCCGGGTAATCCAGGGCATCGTTATCATAACTAAACAAAGCGCAGATTAGCCGCAGGTGAAGTATCTCACTCGAGTCCGCTTGGATTGGATCCCCTCCTTTGTCGCCACCCAACGAACGGCCCCGCCCATAGATTGATTAGTGTTGTCTGTGGACTGTGGGTCCTACCGAAAGCTTCTAATCAACTTATTCTACGCGCAGTTGGCCACACAAGGTAAAATATTTTGGGGGATTTTGGTGATCGAAATGCGTAAAATACCACCACATGGTCAGTGCACACAATCCCATTCCTTTATGTAGCAAGTCGTTTTTGACTGACTGAGTTTTTTTTTCTTGGTTGATCTGGAGTTCCAGACGCTATATATGTACTTACTATCTCCGTCTCATTGAAAGTGTTATTTTTTACTTTTAAACTTCTTGTTTAACCATTTATCTTATTCAAATTTTTTATATAAATATTATTTATTTTGTTTTGACTTATTTTATTATTAAAGATATTTTAATAATAACTTATTTATTTTATTATTTATATAAAAAAATTAAAAAAGATCAACGGTCAAACGAGGAGTCAAAAAGTCAATAAAAATAATATTTTTCATAGGACGGAGGGAGTATATAGTTAGCCAAGAAGAATTGAAGACGATGACATTGACAGGCATGCCTGGAGGTGGAGGTGATGCTGCCGTCAGGATCGAACGACCGTGACAAACAAATTCTAACAAGCAGTTGGCAAACTGCAGCGGGAAAGCTTTCTTTCATCGAGCGCGAAGATGAGACGGAATTCCGGATCAGTACGGGTATACGTGTTCTTATCAGCTAAAGCTCTCGCCTACTCCTAAGCTGGTTGGCGTCTCTCATCAGCCTGACGTCTGTGTGAGTCACGACGACGTTGTCATGATGGGCACGAGACACGTAGCAGTGACGGAGCTAGGATGTTTGTGAAGGGTATGCCGAACGAAAATTTATATATGCAAACCGGTAAAATCCATTTAGCAATTTGGTACAGTATCATAAAAATTGCTTCACAATTCGGTACACAATTACTAAATAGCATAATTCCAGTTCTCACTGCCTAATTCCAGTTCTGTATAAGTAGTAATCAATTAATTCGTCCCTATTCCCTAATTCCAGTTCTCATTGCCTACAACAGTACAATTACACAGCTACAGCTACATCAATTGAAGAATTGAACTAATTTGAGGAGAAATTGAACAACAACCAACAATTAGGGTTAGAGATTTGGGGGCAAATGCTTCAGCGTTTAGTAGACAGCAGTATCTTTGCTTCAGCAGGGAGAGGGAGCCAGGGAGAGGAAGCTGGTCGCCGGACACTGAGAGATGCGACGTAGCGAGAATGCAAGAGGGAGGGGACAGCTCGGACAGGGAACCACCGCGCCAGGCGCCTCCGGGCCCCGGCCAAGCGCGGGCGTTGCTGCGGTAGCCGGCAGCGGCGGGCGTTGGCAGCTGGCGACCGGGGAGGCTGGCCGACGGTGGCGGGGGCTACGCGTGCACGGCCTGCGCTCGGTTGCCCCTCTCCCGGTCGCGACGACGCGACGAGAGAACTCGCGCGGAGCCGTTGTCGGGGCTACGGGCGACGCGGAAGAAGAGCAGAGCCTCGTTTCGTTTTTTTTTACAGAGGGATATCCCCATTGTTGGGCTATGCTTAGGGTATGCCATGCCATACCCGGACAGCCCATTAGCTCCGTCCATGACACATAGGTATGTATCAGGAGTTTTGGACACAACATGGGGCCTGGGGGTGAGACGTCCGTGTCCCGCATTCGCATTTTCGCGTGTCCAGACCATCATTATAGGGACCCCTTAGCTTACTCCAACAGAGGTAAAAACCTACTACTTACTACTTTTATGTTGCTGCTTATAGGAGTAAACCATGTCTTAATTAAGACTATTAGTCACTTTATTAGGAGTGCTGCCTTGAACTCACAGTTAGCTTACCAGAAACATACTACTACGTTCTTGAGTTTTAAGCTTTTTTTTTCCTGCTCTCAGGCGAACCTAACTCTTGATCACAATTTGAAGAAGTACTAGACTATTAGTTCAGTATATTAACCCATACTCTAGCAAGAGTTAAAATCTTATGAAACATAATCACACAACCATTATATTAGATATTCATGAATCTATACTTTAGTTTTGAACTTTTCATCTTATTAGTTGTTGCAGTTATTTATTTTACGAGTTAAGTTGAAACTCCTGTGCTTATTATATCCTTTTTATCCATTACCTATTCATTGAAAAAAAAAAGATCCTAGGTCATAGGCTATACGTTTAGTAACTACGTCAGTATAAATAGTCGTCTCAGCCTGCATTGCAGCATTCAAGATATTGTATTTACTATACCAAAGAACTATATGTAAAACTTTATTGTTTTATGAAAACATAGACTACTTGAAGTTATTAAATTACCACTATTGATATGATATAATGTTTTAGTAAAAATATGTGACTTATTTAAAATAACAACTTTAAAAGATATTGTCATGGATTACTAACATAAATTAAAGTGAATTGTTAGTGGCATTGTTGTGTGGTTTGCTAAAGGAACATTTTCTAGGTTTGATGAACTATTAAAATAAATATTTATCCTAACTTATGCATGTTTATTTAGTCCATATGCTAGCACATAGCATTGTGCTTATTTTTAATTTAATAACAATGATAAAAGTGTGTAATTTAAATGCATATACATAGCATACTTTATGACTATAGAACAATTTTTCATAATAGTTTATATTAGTATTTGTACATAGACTCAAGGGATGATGTAGTTTATTTTTATAATAACAACATAGTAGATGGTTAATTTAGATACAAATTCAAGGTGACACTTTATATTATATTTCATAATGATAGAGTTTAGAAATTTAGATTCATACTCAAATACAAATTTAGGGGTTATTATAAATTATCTTTCATAATAACATATGTCAATAATTTAGATAAAAATTCAGGGGGTATCTCTTACAATGACATAGATGGGTAATTTAGATGCAAATTTAAGGAAGTTAATTTATGTTTTTTTTCACAATGAAATAGGTTAGAAGTTTCTTTTTTGTTATTGTGAAAATTATATAATTTCTTTTTAATAGTATGTCTTGTGTACTTTGGGTTCTAGAATTAATAATACTCCAGTAAGATACGATTAACATTGGCCTTGCTTATTTTAGAAGAATTTAGTCACAGTCCATACGGGTAAGTTAACTGATAGCTCGTTTTCATCACAAGAAGCTTATATTGTGCTCGCACGTGATTGTACCACCGTTAGTTGTGGCTTTGGAGCAGACACGCACCATGTCCAGACACCTCACCTCACTACCTCAGGGTTAACCGTTGAAGCGGTTAGCCCGTACATACGCCTGCTCATGTTTCTTCAGGCAAGGTCTCGTTTAGTTCACTATTTTTTTAAAAAAAGTGATATTGTAGTATTTTCGTTGTTATTTGGCAATTAATATCCGATCATGGTTTAATTAGACTTAAAAGATTCGTCTCGTGAATTTCGTCTAAACTGTGTAATTAGTTTTATTTTTTTTTATCTATATTTAATGCTTCATACATGCGTCTAAAGATTCAATAGAACGGGGAGTCTTGAAAAATTTTGCAAAATTTTGATAACTAAACAGACCCTGAGTTGCTCAAGTGCCGGCATCATGGGGTCTTGGCACTGTTAGGCTTGACCCATCCGTGGCACTGGAACAGGCGCACACGACAGCGCGCGTCCTAATCGTCGAGCCATCCGTTCTCGGTTACACTTCAAATCCGTGTTGGCCGTCACATGATCCTGTGTCTGCGTCATACTCACCTGGGCGTAACGCTCGCAGCTCGTTTGTCCCGGCGCAACAGTGGTCTCCTCCTGTACCCGGAATTCCAACTTTGTTCATTGTCCGCAGTCCGCACGGCGGCACCCAAGTCCCAACAGCCGAGCCTTGGCGACTCGCGGGCCGTTTGGTGGTTTGACAGAGCGCCAAACAAGGACCTAAAATGCTTTCGCGCTGGCTGGGCCCTCAGTGCAAACGGGTGCACCTACTGGCCTTGGGCTCTAGATTTCGATGGTTGAAAACCCCACAGAGGCCCAGAGACATTCACTCTACTCGCATCTGCCGGCCCACATCAGGAAATAGGCTCAGTTTTTTTTGTTCTCTATATATACTACTAAAGAAATTTTGGTTTTATTTATCGGTTGGTTGTTCGATGTTCAACGACATTTACACAGAAATTTCTTTCCACGTGCATACAAATTTGTAGATGTTGGGGGCACCTAACGCGGTGAACGAGGAAGGACGACCTTGATCCCCCAAATTGCACTAATATAATGTCGCAGCTAGTAAATCACGACATAGCCATAGCGACTAACAACGACCAATGGGCATCTTTTCCGTGTGACCTTTGCGACTTTGCGGCAAGACATACGTATATATACTCCTTTCCTTTTAAATGTATAAATTTAGAATAAGTTAATTTATAATAAACTAGCTAATTAAATTATCCTAAACACCGTATATTTAAAATAAAGAAATATGTATGTTCACAAAAAAATATGTACTAATTTGTACCCTCTTACTTTCAAATGATAAGTCGCTTTGATTTTTTGGTACATACAATTTGTTATGTACTAAAAAGTCAAAGCGACCTATAATTTAGAACCGAAGGAGTAATAAACTAGCTAATTAACTTATCCTCTTTGCAGGAGAGACGAGTATCAGGAGTTTTGGACACATGGGAGACGTTCGTGTCTCGCATTCACATTTTCGCGTGTCCAGGCCATCATTATTGTAGGGACCCCTTAGCTTACGCAAACAAACGGAAAAAAAAACTACTGCTACCTCCATCCATAAAAAAAATAATTCTCGGATCTCGAAGAATTAAATAGTCAGAAATTTATTAAATTTATATAAACTAGCACACATGCCCGTACGTTACAATGGAAGAAAAAAAACTATCAAATATTTATGAAAAACAAAAACAGGATTGCGGCATAACTATTCCCATTATTCCAGTTATAAGATATTTTTGCTTCTTTAAATGCATTGATTTTACTATGCATCTAAACATGGCGTATATCTAAGTGTGCGACAAAAACTATGTATAAATCTATAAAAAAGCCAAACAACTTACAATTTGGAATAGAAGAAGTATTTATGTTTTCCCTTTTTTATGAAATTTGAGAGTTATAATTTATTTGTGACTAAAGCTAATGTTAGCAATAATATGACAACATATCCGATTAAGCTTGTATCAAATTAAATTACAGCCTTGATAGATCTTTTTTCTTTCTCCGTTGCTAAGCACCAAAATATTTGCTTGTAGATATATCTTTTAAGTCTAGTTTTATAATATCCATATGTTGGTACAGTTAAATATCAAGTCCTATGAATTCTTTTAAAGACACGTAAAAATCTTTAATTCAAGTTGGCATGTAGCTGGTTACCAATATGATATAAGGGCCTGATATGTCCAGTAATGTGAGGCCTCTCAAGATTTTCCACGTCGCACCATTGTTGGAGATTGTACTAATGCATACACACGTGTACCAACAGGCCTCCGTGCCTCCGTGCACCATTTTTAGCCAACAGAGTAGGCTATTTAAGAATTTCCCAATACCAGCTCCGTTTCCCTTGAGGATAACCTTATTTTCCTGCGTTCCTCACTTCCTCCCTGCAGCTGCTGGGTGATCATTTTTTTCTAGAGAACGCGTTTAGGCATGTATTTCATTAAGGGAAGTTAGGCTGAGTACAATTGTAGGCAGATGGCGAGTACCCAGCAGGCCAAACCGGCGACGCACTCGACAACAAAGAGAAAAGAAAAACAAGGGCGCGGCTAAACCAAGGCCTATAACACAAACCGAGCGACAGAGAAGGAGCAAGCATCAACCAGTCCGAGCCAAGAGCAGCGCAAAGCGCACCAAACCCCGCGATGATCCACGAGTCAGCCTCCCTGGCGATAGTCTCCAACAGTGGCGCCGTCTGCGTGTGCGTGCGATCGAAGGTGCGGCTGTTGCGCTCCTTCTAGAGGTTCCAGCAGATCAGTAGCACCAGTGAGTCGAACGATTTGGATAGGCCGGACGGCAGCAAGGCGCGTGTCTGCAGCCACCATGGGCGGAGTTCGTCGTCTGCTGTTGGCATCAAGTGTTGCAGATGAATGTGATGGAGCGCCCGCCACCACACTTCACGAGCATAAACACATGAAAGGAGCAGGTGATCTGTGGTTTCAGGCAGTTGGCCCCAAAGGACATAGGTGCCGTCATCTTGCAGTCCGTGACGCTTCCGGCGTTCCGCGGTTCATAGTCTGCCATGGATCGCTAGCCAAAGGAAGAATTTCACCTTAGGTGGCACACAAGCCTTCCACAGCTCCTTGGCCCCCAAAAGAACCGTTCTTCCAATGAAGGAGCGGTAAGCCGACAACGCTGTGTATTGCCCGGATTCCGTCCACTTCCAGATCGATGAACCTGCAGAGGGCTGTAGGCTGACGTTCTCCGGCGCCTCCCAGAGCTCGACGTATTCGTAGAGGACAGCCATGGTTGGCACCCCAATGATGTCGCGGGCCCAGCGGTGCTCCACCATGGCTTCCTTCACCGTTCGTGCTCGCCCTTGCCTGCTGATTGACCGGTAGAGGCTGGGCGATGGGGTTGCGATACGTCCAGACGGGGGAGCCAGGAGTCCGTCCAGAATCTAGCCGAGGCCCCGTCCCCAACGGCAACCGTCACCGACGCCTTGAACATTGAAGCGACGGTCTTTTCAGTGCGCTGTGGCAGTGCTGCCCATGTTGAATCCGGCTGTGTTCGCTGCAGCCACTCCCAGTGTAGCCGGAGGGCAAAGCCCAATACTTTCAGGTCCGGTATGCAGGATGATCATGAATTCATGATATATTTTTATATATTGCAGTTATAATCTCACGGTCATTGCAAAACGGTTCATTTATAAATTATAATAAATCATGATGCTTGATTGATTTCAGAACAAGTCCACTGGCTTGTCGCTTGACTTCGCACTTACGCAGCACATCCACTGATGAAAGAACGAGACAGATACGCTGGTTCCATCGAATCTTCGTTTTTGTGCTGTGTTGAAGCACATATCTACGCCGACACCATCTACAGCCTCACCCGAAGTCCGTGGTTTCGTACACGCTGTGCCTGGGGGACTCACCCAAGCCACCCAGGAAGCATCGAGCCACCGACAGCACCCTGCCCAACGACCCATCCGCGTCTTCCAGCACGCCCTGCTCCATCTCCTAGATCGCGCTCCCGATCGGCGATGCCGCCGCAGCCACGATGTTTGTTGTTTCGCCAGAGAGAAGGTCTGCCATGGCGGCTACCACGCGGCACTCAACGGAGAAGAGCATGTGGCTGCGTGCTGGGCGCCCGTGACGCCAACGGATCGGGACTTGAGGAGGCACGCCCACGCAAGGCCGACGCCGCCACGAGAGACGACACCTTTGCTGCTTTGCATCTGCCTTGGCCGCCGCACCCTCTCCTTAGGGGGTGTTTAGTTGCTGGTTATTAAAATTTTAGGGTGTCATATCGGATGTTTTATAAGATGTCGGAAGGGGTATTCGGATATTAATAAAAAAGCTAATTACATAACTCGTCTAGAAACTGTGAGACAAATTTATTAAGCCTAATTAATCTGGTATTAGCACATGTTTACTGTAGCACAACATTGTCAAATCATAGATTAATTAGACTTAAAAAAATTTGTCTAAAAAATTTATCACAATCTGTGTAATTAGTTATTTTTTTATCTATATTTAATACTCCATGCATGTATTAAACATTGATATGACGGGGTGAAAAATTCGGGGAGGAACTAAAATTGATCCGATCGATCTGCCCGTGCGGCAACAGGAACGACGCCATCACCATCCTGCAGCGGCGGCAGAGTCAGAGGGGCGAATATAAGGAAAGCAGACGGAGTTACTTCATCGTCAGGAAAGGAAAAAAAAAACAAAGAAAAAGGTGAAGAGTAGCACGGGACACCACGAGCGCGCGGGGGGGCAGCAATTTATCTGATTCCCCGACATACGGAATACCTATTAGGAATTTAGGCAATTTAACGAGTAATTTAATCTAGAAAAATAAGATAATCAACATGTGGCATCATGTATGTGCACGTGTGATCTAGCATATACATATACGTAGATGACATTAACAAACAACAAAACAGCAAGAAATCGAACGATTTCATACCCAGCGGCATCAATGCCGTTTACGCTAGTCGACATAGCACTTGTTGTCGTCCCGTTCGATGCCGTGCAGAATGGCTGCAGTGCCGATTCCCGCGACCTCCGCTAACGCCGAGGACACCGGGAAGAAGAGGAAGTAGCGAGTAGTCGTGCCGTGCCGCGACACTCCCCAAAAACGTGATCGCCGGTCTCCAGCCGAGTAGGTGAACTCGTTGCCGACGTGCGTTCCGGAGGCTCCTACTCTCCCAGGGTCTTGTGCGCGCAAGCCATGGGACGGGAATGCTTGGATGCAGCGAGTTGTGAAAAGAACCGACCTCTTGACTAATGGTAAGAGTTGTCTTTTATAGGATTCTCGGGTAGCGAGAGGACAGGAGGAGGCGAAGAGGTGCTGGTGCTCAGCGTCCACGAGGAAGATGAAGGGGTGGAAGAAAGCTCCCGGAATTATACCCTATCAATGTAAAATCGGAAGTAACTCCCGTAATTATGCATCATCAATGTAAAAATGGAAGTAACTCCCGTCATTGATGGAGTGGCAAAACCTTTCCCGTCCACCCGTCCGCCACTTGCCTCGCCACGCCCACGGCCCGACCGGCGGCAGTGGCACGCGTGTGTGGCATGATAGTATCATTTTCTCAACTTCTCAATATAGATGGATAAACTCCAATCATATAAGTTGAGTCAACGTCAAGTCAATAATCATGCTGGTATTATTTATTTCTAGCCATAGAGTTATTAGGATTATTAAATTATTAATTTGGGCCAAACCCATTAAATAATCCAACAATACCTAGGACAGGGAGAAACAGAGATAGAAAACCAAAAAAGATGGACGACCGAACGAGCAGGAGAAGAAATAGAAACAAACACGGAGAGAACGAGCAGGAGAAGAAACAGAAACGAACACGGAGAGAACATTGATGATCAGGCTGGACAAATTTTTTTACGGGAGAAATAATCTATCAAACTTTTATAGAAAAAACATGGACAAAGATGTTTAATTGAAGAGTGATGTTTCTATTTTTACATATTATTTATCTAAATGAATACCCGAACCTTGCATACTCTGTTTTATTGTGCTGCCAAACACTGCTGTGTATTGCTGCACCAAGCAAGCCTCGCGGTAGTTCACCATCGAGCATACTTTACCCGTCCACAACTATCTGCCATGATATGGTCGTCAAGGTGTTGTCGCGGTGTCGCCCATGATCGGAGGACTCGGTGCCGTCGCCATAGTCGAGGTGCGCTCGCGACTGTCTGCGTTTGGCAGGGCTAGAGCATTTCCAGATTCTTTCTAAATTTCACTCTCCAAATTATTATTTGGAGAGTTATTTATACAAAAATTGTATTCTATATCTTTTTAGTCTCTAACAGTTTTTCTATATCCTCTAGATAGCTATTTTTGTTTTCTATTTTTGGCTAATGAGAAATCCGTAATAGAAGATGGAACCAAATACAAAAGCTGTTAGAGGGTATTTTCTCACCAAAATCTCTCTTATAGTTGCTCTAATAGCTTTAGCCAAAAACTGCTTTAGCCACGACTCTAACAAATAATAGTTTTTTCCTAGCTCGAGCTTCTTTGATGATTAGATATTTTTTGTAAAACAATGCTGGTGGAAAACAAAAATATCTATAATACTCTTTTTTTTCTTTCTCTTTTTTATTCTCACCGTATGCCTTATCTCCAACACGGACCACGGGTCTCCCCTTCATGTATTCCTGTTATGCAGTTGTTCTCACCCGCGTGCACTTGACGGCGCTTGCTCAGGGCCCAACGAAAGCTGCGGCGGCTCCATCCCAACGAAAGGTCGGAAGCGGCTGCAGTGTGTCAGTTCTTTAGGATCTAAGAGCAGCTCCAGTGTATGGACGCGGGGTCGGTTCTATAGATGGGTCCCTCTTTGATTCGACGTCAGCTGTTCATCTGTCCGCAACGTGTAGAAGCGAGCTCGGCTCTATACGTGGGACCCATGTAATAAAAAAATGGCCGTCGTTTTTCTTCCCGCAATTCCCCTCCGCTTCCGTTTCCCATCTCTTCTCTCGACGCATCGCTCTGCCCGATCCAGCGAATCCCACGATCTCTAGCGTGCCTTGCCCAGATCCAGTCGATCCATCCGAATTTCCACCTGCGGATCCACAGACTCTTCTTCTCCCTCGTCGAGTTCCAAGCCCGCTAGCTCACGTTCCGGAGGGCGGATGCGGCAGGTGCGGCATGGCGGATGGTGCGTCGATTGGTCGTCGCGCCGTCTCTCACCTGAAGGATTTGAGACGCCTCCTTCACGGCGCCATGGTCTGCTCCGAGTACCTCTACTGCCCCGCGCGGCGTATTGGACATACGCATCCCAGTCTGCTGCCTGGCCTACATGGGTTTGTCTCTCTTCCTCGCTTGTCTGTGGATATGCGCATGAAACAGCTGCTCCCTCCTCTGTGATTGCAGTGCTAACCTGACTTGATATGCAAGGCCAAAGCGAGGTGTTTCAAGGATGTGTATGTGTACGTACAGGACCGAGGTTTGCTTCTTGTTTTTTCATTGGTAGTTTTCACATAAGCGGTTGCTCAGGTTTCAGTATACAGATGTAATACGTAATCTGGCCTTTTGTCTAGACAATATCAAATACATAGCTTATATTATTATTTTGATAATTCCATTACAAATTTCATCTAACACAACTTACAGATACAACTTGCAATAAATTTAGATCTACAATAACACTAATGAAAAACTAGAAATTACAAGGACATGAACACGAACACATCACACCTATGGGTTAAATTCTAAGGTTGCCGACCACTAAATTTTTGCCATATATGCTCCACTAGATCTGCCCGCAAGCGTTTATGAGTCTCCCTATCATGAATCATATCTTTGATCTCTAGAATTCTAGTAAATCCATGAATTGGTCCATGGTCAAGTCCTTCAATTGGTCTGGTAGCTCGACCCTCTTCATATGTGGTGTCTAGATGCAACTGATAGGAGTCCCTCTTATCCTCAACTATCATATTATGTAGAATCATGCATGCCATCATAATATCTTCTAGCTGTTGCCTATCCCATAGGCGTGCTGGATGACGTATAATGGCCCATCTTTTCTGTAGAATCCCAAAAGCACACTCCACATCTTTCCTTGCTCCCTCTTGATGCTGAGCAAAGAGACTATCCTTTTCAGTAAGAGGTAAAGTAATTATTTTTACAAATGTTGCCCACTCAGGATAAATCCCATCAGCTAGGTAGTAACCCATATTGTACTTGGAACCATTAATTGTAAATTTAACTTCTGGGGCTCGCCCTTGTAGCACTTGTGTGAACAATGGCGATTGGTTCAACACATTTAGATCATTGTTGGAACCAGGTGTGCCAAAAAAGGCATGCCAAATCCAGCGATCATAGGAGGCAACAACTTCGAGCATGATAGTGGGTACTTTGTAGTCACCACGGGTAAACTATCCCTTCCATGCAACTGGACAATTACCCCATCGCCAATGCATGCAATCCAGACTTCCCAACATCCCTGGAAACCCTCGTGCCTCTCCAACTTGGAGTAACCGTTGGATATCCTCATCATTAGGTTTTCTAAGATATTTCTCTCCATATATGTGTCTAATACCTTAAACAAACTTGATTAGGCACTCTAAAGCTGTGGTTTCAGCAATTCCAAATGATTCATCCATAAGGTCTACCGGTGATCCATATGCTAACATTCGGAGGGCTGTTGTGCATTTCTGCAGCGGTGAAAGACCCACCTTACTGAATGCATCTCTTCTTAACTGAAAATACGGGGACCAATTTTCTAATGCTTCAACAATTTGCAAAAATATGTGCTTTCTCATCCGAAATCTTCTGCGAAATTGGTAATCAGTGTACAAGGGATTCTTAGCAAAGTATTCAACAACTAATTTTGCATGGCCGGCTTCAAGATCCCTATTAATGTACCTTCGAGAGTTGCTTCTACTCCTTTGATTTCGCAACTAATTGTTTCATGTATTTTTCTATCTTTTTCATTCTAACCTGCTCCTTTGATGCTTCTGCTGTTTTTTCTAGTGCACTTGCTCTCTTCAACATAGCATCATGAAACAAAACCATGTCTTCATCGGGCGACGAGCCTAGGGGAGATTGTGGTAAGGCCTTTCCCTTTCCTTTTCCTCTCATCCTAGCTTTTGCTTTCTTCTGCCCATCTGGCCGCACTTCTTTGAATGAATCCCCCTCGTCAGTTTCTTGGTTGGAAGATGAAGTGTATGCTCCAGATTCATCTACTTTTGTCCTTTTGTTTTTCTCTGAACAATCCTGACCAGGTATACTTCTATACCATTTGGGTTCCTTCCTCAGAATCTTCCAGACATATTCAAATGTAAATGACGCTTTCTTGTTTTCTCTTTTGAATACAGCACGTGCTTTGTCCATCAACATGTCATCAGATTCCCCACTACAATATGTCATTCGACCATACACCCCATTAAACTTGGTAACAGCTGCATTAATTCTTCCCCAATGGCTTTTCAGTTGTCCCTTTGACCTTCTTCTTGCACCTTCAACCTGGCCTGAATTGAACGCTTCCGCTATCTTGTTCCAGTAGGCCTCTCTACTCTGATCTGTGC
The DNA here is from genome assembly GCA_038087645.1 of Saccharum hybrid cultivar R570. Taxonomy (NCBI): domain Eukaryota; kingdom Viridiplantae; phylum Streptophyta; class Magnoliopsida; order Poales; family Poaceae; genus Saccharum; species Saccharum hybrid cultivar. The sequence goes on along the minus strand of JAQSUU010000365.1, from coordinate 1,465,759 downwards.
CACGAATTGGATCTACTGCATGCTTAATCCAAAGACTTACAAGGCGTAGGTTCTCATCCTCACTGTAATTAATTCTCACAGTCCTTCCTTCATCCGGGCTGCTAGCGCTTGAATCTTTCTTTTCTTTATCTTTCTCCGACTCTCTTATTTGCGATTGCGGGGTTGCTGAATCTAAGCCATGTGAAGAAGCACCACCGGCAGCACCTACAAACATTCCACTTGGGAAGCCAAAGTAGGGTAGTGGTTGAAAACCTTGATAACCTGGTGAAAACTGGGCATACTATTGGAGGTTGCCTACACCACCAAAGTGATTCAAGTTGTGCATGGCATGAGTAGGTGTAGGTTGACTATGTTGGAGATAATGGGAATGGTTGAATGGTGTTGGTGGGGTGGGAAACTGAGTGTGGTTGAAAGTGTTGGGTGTGAAATTTGGCATGTGCTAGAAGCTTGTGTTATCTGCTCTTTGATTTCTGGGGTCAGTAGCTAGCAATCTACTAAAACCTCCCTTTGAGGGCTCCATATGAATTGTTTTGATATTGCTACTTTATTTTTGTGTAGGCTGTGGAAACAAGTGGGAGGAAAAGATTGTTGGAAGCAAAGGAGGAGGCTGCTGGGAACAAGAAGGAAGGCAGAGGAGGCTTGTTGGAAGGAAGAAAGCAGGCGCTAGGACTCCTTTTGAAGACTCGTCGTGCTGTAGCAAGCAGCAAGAAACATTGCTTTTTTTAAGGCAACGGTCAAGTGCCGTTGCTTTCCACTAGATCATTGAAATCTCATGGCAGTTGGAGCCGTTGGGAAGTGTACCATGTATATATTTTTTTAATGTGAAGGGGTGGGTTCGATGGCTAGGAGCCAGTGCTCCATGGAGACAACCCTGCAGTGTATAGGACCGAGTTCTATAGATGCATTAAATGCATCGAACCGGCTTAGACCCATACACTGTGGGTGCTCTAATGGAGTAGATCAGTGGGGTAGACCTTTTGTATTTCATGATACACATGATGTCCTAGTACACGATCTACTAGATCCGAGAGAGAGGAAGAGAGAGAGAGAGGAAGGAGTGAGGTGGTGCAAACCATCTGTGGGAACGGGAGGTGCGGTGGAGTTCGATCCGGAGGCGGCCATCAATTCGTCAGTGATGCTCTGCGCTAGGCAGCGACGGTCGGTGTAGATCGGTGATGTAGTGAAGTCCGATGAGGAAGTTGGGGTGATGCAGTGGCGGCGGAGGTGCTTCCCATCACTTGGTTGTGCACCCTCTGTGGATCGGAACTAGGGTTTGTCGGTGGGGAGTGCGGCTCAGGCGAACCTCGTGTATTGAGCCGCCGGCCCCCACCTCTTTTTATAGCACAGGGTGACGGGGCCCTCTAGCCATAGATGGGTTGGGCGCCCCCGATCAGGGCGCAAGTCAAGGCCCAAGAAAGCCGTTGGGCCTTCGATGGTTAGGAGATCATTCTTACATTCTCCCCCTTGATCTCAATATTTACTTTAATCTTTAAACTTTAACTTTAACACTTTTCACTTTACTCATTTCATTACAGATAAGTGCATAGAGCATGTTTCATCGTCATGGTCAATTGCCGATGGATTTGACAGCTACAATGCACATCTCTGATCTAAAACAATTACTTTAACTTTAGGCCCTTTATTATAGTCCAGGAGTCATAGGCTTTCCCTTAAACCCATGCCGGCTACATGTTCTCTAAACACGTTGGGTGGTAAGCCTTTTGTAAGAGGATCCGCGAGCATCTTTCCGGTACTTATATGCTCAAGATTTATAATTTGATCCTGAACTTTATTCTTCACAACATAATACTTTATGTCAATATGTTTGGCAGCATCACTTGACCTATTGTTGTGAGCGTACTGTATTGCTGGATTATTATCGCAGTATAACTTTAGTGGCTTATGTATGCTGTCGAGCACCTTCAAACCGGGTATGAACTTCTTTAGCAAGTTCATCTACCCCGTTGCCTCATAACACGCTACAAACTCGGCATATATTGTGGACAATGTAGTGACGGTTTGTTTTGAGCTTTTTCATGAAATTGCTCCTCCTGCGAGAGTGAATACATATCCTGACATAGATTTTCTATCATCTCCCGCATAATCAGAATCTGAATACCCCACTATCTGGAGAGAATCTGATTTTCTGTACGTTAACATGAGGCCTTTCATACCTTGCAAATATCACAAGACTTTCTTTACCAATTTCTAGTGTTTAATTCCTGGATTACTTTGAAATCTGCCAAGCAACTCGGTAACAAAAGCTAAGTCAGGGCGCGTGCACACTTGAGCATACTATAGGCTCCCGACAGCAGAAGCATATGGAACCACTTTCATTTGATCGAGCTCGTATTGGTTCCTAGGGCATTGAAAATCCCCATATCTGTCGCCCTTGACCATGGGTGCAGGTGAGGCACTACATTTATGCATACTGAATTTCTTTAAAACCATTTCTATGTATGCCTTTTGTGACAGTCCTAATACCCCTTTACTTCTATCTCGGTGAATCTCTATGCCCAAAACAAATGACGCTTCACCAAGATCTTTCATATCAAATTTTGAGGATAAAAACTTCTTTGTCTCCAGTAGTAGACTGACATCACTACTAGTAAGTAAGATATCATCCACATACAGGATTAGAAAGATATACCTTCCATTCTTAAACTTTGCATAAACACAATTATCCTCAACATTTTCTTTAAACCCAAAATTCCTAATTGTTTTATCAAACTTCAAGTACCACTGTCTTGAAGCTTGCTTTAACCCATAAATCGATTTCTTTAAGCGGCATCCTATTCGTTCTTTCCCTTCTACGGCAAAGCCTTTTGGTTATGCCATGTAAACATTTTCCTCCAGATCCCCATCGAGGAATGCCGTTTTTACATCCATCTGATGTAACTCTAAATTATAGTGTGCCACTAATGTCATTATAATTCTGAAGGAATCTTTACATGAGACTGGAGAGAACGTCTCATTGTAATCAATCCCTTCTCTTTATGTGAAACCTTTTACCACAAGTCACGCTTTAAACCTTTCAATATTCCCTTGGGAGTCACGTTTTGTCTTGTAGACCCATTTACAACCTACTGTCTTGGCTCCTTTAGAAATAGGTTCTAAGTCCCAAACTTTATTAGTACTCATTGACTTTATTTCATCTTCCATGGCCTTCAGCCACTTTGATGAATTATCGCTTCTCATGGCTTCTTCAAATGAAGTGGGATCACCCTCCATTTGAAATTCTTCAGTGTTATACACCTCATAATCATCAAGTATTGCTGATCTTCTAACTCTTTGAGACCTTTTAGGGGCCTTCACATTTGGCACATCTTCTGTTTGGGGCTGTTGTTGCTCCCCCTCATCTGTGGCATCAGTTTGTATAGGTTCCTGAGGAACAGGTTCCTCATCATCATTCGCTGTTGCCACAGGAGAACTGACAACATGTGTTTGCACTACAGTGTCCCGTACTGTTGGTGCAACAAGAACAGGTAGTTCAAAAAATGGTTCCTGAATCATCGGAGTGGGCACACATATTCGCTTCTCCTCAAGAACAATTTCTCGAGCTACCATGCTCCCCCTTATCATTTCATCCTCTAAGAAAACAGTATATCTCGTCTCTACAAACTTTGTGTATCTGTCTGGACAGTAGAAACGAAAACCTTTTGACTTTTTAAGGTAGCCAATAAAATGGCAACTCACTGTTTGGATTCTAGCTTCCCTATATTTGGGTTGAACACTTTAGCCTCAGCAGGACTCCCCTACACACGTAAATGTTTTAGTGAGGGTACTCTTCCTGTCCATAACTCATACTGTGTTTTGGGCACCGATTTACTTGGTACTCTATTGAGAATATAAATGATGGTTTTTAACGCCTCCATCCATAGACTCAATGGTAAGTCAGAGTAACTCATCATACTATGCACCATATCCATCAAGGTATAGTTACGCCTTTCAGCTACTCCGTTCTGCTAAGGTTCGCTCGGTGTAGAATACTGGGCTACTATGTTATTCTCCTGTAGAAACCTTACAAAAGGTCCAGGAACTTGACTATATGGGGTATGCCGACCGTAGTACTCCCCACCACGATCAGATCGGACCACTTTAATCTTTAAATTATGCTGATTTTCAACTTCAGCCTTAAATATTTTAAATTTATCCAACCCTGAATTTCTTTCTTTAATTGGATAAATGTAACCATAACGGGAGTAATCATCTGTGAATGTTATGAACGAGTCAAAACCATCCACACTTTTCACAGGAAAAGGACCACAGATGCCTGTGTGAATTATCTGTAGAATTCCTGTGCTTCGTTTAGCATCCTTTTTAATTTGCTTTGTATATTTTTTTAATACATTCTCTACACTATTAAAGTCTGAGAACTCTAATGGAGGAAGAATATCATTCTTAACTAGTCTCTCTATTCTCCCTCTCGAAATATGGCCTAAACGGCAGTGCCATAATTTCGACGACGCATCTTGAGTTCTCTTTCGTTTTCTATTCTCATTCACAAACGATGATACGTTCTCATTTGCATCACATACGGATTTCACATTTTCACGAAGTGATAACAAATAAAAATCTTGCTTTTTAAAAGTAAGACCAACACATTCATTATTACATTATATCTCACATTTGCCATCTCCAAAATGGCAATCAAATCCATCATTATCCAAACAAGACACACTAATCAAGTTTCTCTGTAATGAAGGAACAAATAAAACATCTCTAAGCAAAAGAATAAAGCCATCAGCAAGCTCTAGAGGAACATCGCCAACAGCTTCGACATCTGCTTGGACTCCATTCATGACTTTAACGTGTCTTTCGCTTCTTTGCGTAGTCCTCGTTGAATGGAATCCCTGTAATGAATTAGCAACATGAACAGTTGCGCCTGAGTCAATCCACAAAGTAGATTTCGAATTATGTACATACATGGATTCATTTATGAACGTAATAATGTTCTCACATTTCTTTGTCATGGTCATCTTTAAGAATTCAGGACAATATTTCTTGTAATGTCCCTCCTTCTTGCAGTAGAGGCATTGATCTTTGTTCATTGCAAACATGTTCTGCTGAGGCTGATGTTGCATAGGACCTTTGCCCTTTGGCTTTGAGGGAGAATTGGCATTGACATTGACATTCTTTCTCTTGTTATCTTTTACAAAACTGAGAGTACGACCATTGGCGGTTTTTATTCTCTCTTCCTCTTGCACACACATTGCCATACAACGTTCTAGATCCTATTTCTCGGGATGAATGTTGTAGTTGACAACAAATGTGTTAAACTCTTTTGGTAAAGAAGCAAAAATCACATGGACAAGGAACTCTTCCGTAAGAGCCGGATCCATTGGTTTTAGCTTATTGTTTAAATGATTCAACTTTGATATGTGCTCTCTTATGCCAGTGCCATTGCCACCTCCAGCGTATCTTTCTGTCATCAGCTGCTTTATCAGCTGAGTAGCATGTCTTTGAAGAGCCATAGAACTGACTCTTTATTCTTTCCAGATATTCTGTGATAGTGTCACACTCTTGGATTGAGCCCATTATTGTAGGCTCAATCATGTTCTTTATGACAGCAACACAATTTTTATTGGCATTGACTCACTTTTGCTTTTATAGGTCATATGCCATCTGTATGGGAGCATGATCCCTCTCTTTCTTTTGCCAATCAGCATCAGACTCATTGGCCTCCCTCACCGGTGCCATAGGCTCAGTGGGGCATGGTGTGGTGACCACTCAGTCCACCTCAGCCAAGACAAAGGCGAGATCAATCTTTTTCTTCCATTCGATGTAGTTGTCACCTTTGAGGAATGAAATGTCTTTGATAAACCCCATCAAAGAGTAACCTCCTGAAAACACAAATCATGTAGAGTGAGAACATAAGTACAAAATTAATTGCATGCTTTAATTCCAACGGTGGTGAAAAGTAAAACATACAATTTATCTTTTTACACTAATTCTACATCATCGTTGGATAGAGATAGAATTAATGCATAACAAAATCATAATACTGCTATTAATCAATGTTGGTCACAATAATAATAATATTATAATCATCTAAAAATTTATCTATTTTTTAAAATTAAATTCTCCCGTTAGTTCGAATTTAATAATGAAATTGATAACTGTGAGTACGCAGCGGAAAACATTAATATTCTCATAATTATTTTTCCAGAAACATTAAAGTATTGTGTTGTTCTCTAAAAATTTATCGTTGGACAAAATTTATACGGAGATCTAACATCAAAATTCAATTCAAAACATTCAAATATGCATTAACATTGTTTCTGGAAAAAATGAGAAAAACGATTTCAATTTTCATTTTGGCCCATGGCTTGCTAGCAGCAATGAAGCCCACGTAGCAGCCAGGCCCAGCTGCGCGCGGAAACTCAAATCAGTTGCCCATGCGCAGCTCAGCATCGCTCGTCCGTGCACCAGGCCGTAACCTGGGCCTGGGCCGGAATTTTGCGCGCCCGCCTAGGCCGAAAGAAGCCTAGCAGCCGCGAGCTAATCTCGCCCGTTCATTTTGATCCAACGGTGAGCCATCCAAATCGGGAGATCAAAAACCCTAGTCGTCGGCTGCACCCAAACCCTAGGTTCATTTGCATTCTTTCCTTTCTCTCCAGTCGCATAGAACAGCAATAGCTCCAGCCATCTCCCATGGCGACCGGACGGAGAGAGACGATGGCGCCGCCGTGGCCCCCCTCGCCGGTGCGCGTGATCGCCCATGGCAGAGCACGCCGCCGTCGAGCGGCCTCGCGGTGGTGCCCTTCACCCGCGTCTGCGCGTCGAAGGAACCGACACCATGCGGTGGTTCTTTCCGTCCCGCTCACCGGTCATAGAGACGGCCGGTGGCGAGATGGGACGGTCGAAGCCCCAGGTAGGAGACTCTAAACTTTCACCGCCTCTCTTGTTTTTGTTAGGGTTAGGGTTTGACTGATTTGATTCTTTCCAATCCGAAATCGGTATATGTTTTCTTTTCCCAATTCGAAAACGAGTGTTTCTCTATCCCCAAACCTAGATCTACTACCATCATAGGCTCCGGTACCATTGTCAGTTCTTTAGGATCTAATGGAGTAGATCAGTGGGGTAGACCTTTTGCATTTCGTGATACACATGATGTCCTAGTACAAGATCTACTGGATCCGAGAGAGAGAGGAAGAGAGAGAGGAAGGAGTGAGGTGGTGCAAACCATCTGTGGGAACGGGAGGTGCGGTGGAGTTCGATCCGGAGGCGGCCATCAATTCGTTGGCGATGCTCTGCGCTAGGCAACGACGGTCGGTGTAGATCGGTGACGCAGTGAAGTCCGGTGAGGAAGTTGGGGCGATGCAGTGGCGGCGGAGGTGCTTCCCGTCACTTGGCTGCGCACCCTCTGTGGATCGGAACTAGGGTTTGTTGGTGGGGAGTGCGGTTCAGGCGAACCTCGTGTATTGAGCCACCGACCCCCACCTCTTTTTATAGCGCAGGGTGACGGGGCCCTCCAGCCATAAATGGGTTGGGCGCCCCCGATCAGGGCGTGAGTCAAGGCCCAAGAAAGCCGTTGGGCCTTCGGTGGTTAGGAGATCATTCTTACACAATGTCCTCGACTTTCGCCGCGCCGCCAAGGCCGAGGGTGGCTGCCGCGTTGTCCTGCCAGGCTGCCAGAGGCCGCGAGGCGGGCAAGGTCGCTGGCCTTGTGCTGCGACCAGAGCGCGGAGGCGAGTTGCGCACTATCGAGGCAGCAAGTAGCATCCAGGGCCTCGGCCACATCCCGCTTCAGCTCCACCACGGCCTACTGGAAGCTGTCGTGCGCGTCAGCGAGACGGAGGAAGGTGTCAAGGAGGCAGTCCTCGCCACCGCCCTCCGTCACGGTCACCTTCCAACGCCAATCCATCCAGCTCCCACGCATGTAGTACACATGCGGCTCCTGGCACGGCGGCCACGCCACAGTCCACAATGCATGTTGAACGAGTAGGCCATGGCGTGGATTTATACGGCCAGGTCAATCGATTAATTAGTTGGGCTTAAACTACGATCGGAAGTAGATTCGAATTTGGAAAAAGGTGGGTACGTGGCAGCAGCGTATATTGCCAGGCCTTTATTTGGAGCCTGCAGCTGGAAACGGACTCGACGAGAACACACGAACGTAATTTTTTCCTCCCTTTTGACATATAACTAAATAAAGAAAACGGAGCAAAATAAAGAACATAACTCTTATCATTTTCTATTTAATTACTAAGAGTTCTATTTAGAGTATCCACGATCTGAGAAATCTATTTAGATTAGGATTCCTGCTCCATATTGGTTTAGAAGCGAGATATTCTAACTCGTATAAGCACGGATTATATATATAAGTCTGAACAAAAAAAACTCTGCATTGTTAGGTAGTTAGAGGGAGAGGTGGACAAAAAAAATGGATGGACGGAAAAAAAAGCCTGAAATTTTGCCTCTTTAGTATTATATGTATAGATGTATAGATATATAGATATAGATATAGATATAGATTACTAGCAAATATGCTGGTACATTGCTACGGATACATAACCTTGCTAAAAGTAAAGTGTCTGCTCAGTTATTACTCATGAAGCTGTGTTTGTGCCAAACATTGGTTTTTGCAAACAACTTCATAGATAAATCTTCTTAAAACCTACTCCCGCATGGGAATAGAGTGGGATAAAGTTGAAATAACAGCTTTTCTCAGCTTCACCTGACACCAGTGGACCCCACCTTGTGTGGATGGCGGATATGCCCCTGGCAACCGTGAAGAGGGCCGTCGCAGCATGTGCGACAATCGGGCCAGGGTAGGGGCATGGACGCCAAGGGTAGGGGTGTAGACATCGGGGGCATGGCCGCTGGGACACGGGCTCGCCATGGGGAGCGAACGCCATATTGTGGCCACGAGGGGACGTGGACGTTTGGCTTCGGGATGAGCGCTACCGCCGTGCTATAGGTGTCAGGGCGCAGTCGAGCACTGACAGGGCTCGCCCACTGGGCTGCACTGCCGAGGCGTCGGGGCATGGGGTCGCGAGGGTAGGAGCAGGTGGATGGCTTCGAGGCAGGGCCACGCCCGTCCGAGCAATCGTGTGGATCGTTAGAGATCGGGGCGAGCGGATAGGGAAGGAAAGGAGGAAAAAAGAAGGACATTAGGTCATTTCATTCTTTCTGTCACCTCAAGGAGCTTTCTTGCCAAATATGTCACTAAAATAGCTTCGGCATTATTAATAAAGCTGTTCGTGAAACTCAATCTAAAAAAACAAAAGGGGCCTAAATATGTTTGTGAACCTTGACCTAGGCCATGAATTTTTCATTACAATCAAACATGTGGTGCTGGCTATTTGAACATGTTATTGATGGATCCTAGCGAATTACAAACATACGTTTGTAAACCTTTATTGTATGTAGCATGGTTTGTTTAAATTAATCAATACCTATATTATCCGGTTCAAAATCTATAGTTTTTATCCTATTGGTTTGATTTGACTTGGTTTAGATAATTCATATAGTTACGTCCGTAGTATAGCAGTCCGTATCAAGCTTTCCTATGTTTGAAGAAACGCTTCGTTTTGCGTAGAGCTCGAGTAGGATAGGATTAGGATTCTTACCAAGTTTACTCAGGACTTAAAAGGATCTAGTTTGATTGGGATTTGGATTCGTATCGATCCCGGTTACCTCAAGAAAGCCAACGTCTGTTATTATATATATAAAGCAGGAGAGAAATTTTGCCTCTTTAGAATTGGAAAAGTATAAACATATTATGTGAGAACGAAGGATTCCTATTTAGATTAGGATTCATGTATGAGCAAGGGTTATATATACGAGTCTAGATAGAAAAAACTCTCAATCTCCGGTAGTTAAAGGGAGACGGACCAAACAAATGGATGGACGAAAAAAAGAGCTTAAAATTTTGCCTCTTTATTATATATATATATAATATTAGATTTGTTATAGAATATATTTTCATAATAAATTTAGTTAGAGACATAAATTGTGAGGACCCACCGTGTCGATTTACCTAAATCGAGTGTCATCCACTTGACCGACTTAATTTAAGCAAACCAACACCGGTAACTCCCCTAGAGATGCTATCCACATCTCCACTACCAGGACCCGGTTCAGTATCATACCATGATAGCTTCCACAAATCAAGATTACATCTCATCATCCGAGCACATAATAATTCAGCAGAAAACATATATTACAAGTATTATTGAATTTAACAAATTAATTATACAACATTAGAGAAGACGTTTATTCGATTCAATTATATGTAGTGAGAACCAACCACTATCTTACCGAACACCACTATGCTACGATATACACTCTCTCTAGTAACGGGTAGTCGCCTTCCCCATGGGCGCTGTAACAGAACCGTCCAAATTATAAGAGCACAAGTACAAAAACAATCACCGAAGTGATCAAATTCTCGCACTTGAGCCCATATAACTCCGGTAGTCCAATGAAATCACGAGGGATTTCAAACCAACCAATATACCAGCCAAGATCGTAGTGATTCAACATAACAAGTCACATGTTACAACCATTTCACAAGTAATTGAATATACATCGGAGTTCAACATAGTTATTACAACTTAAGTTCAAAAGTAGCGGAAGCAAAGGAATTTGAAACTAATATTATTCTTATTTCAAATACATGCCAGTACCACGGTCGACTTCCAACAAAAGCATTAGAGAGAAGATAAATAAGAAGGATCATGCCCATGATCACACTCCGCATCTACGGCAGGAGTCAACCAACTCTTGCAGCCGCCATGATACATCATAACCTGCAACAAGTGGGGATAAAACCCTGAGTACGACAAAGTACTCAGCTAGACTTACCCGTCAGAAACCAGAAATAAGGTGACACCAAGGATCATGCAAGGCTGATATAAAGTGGGGCTAGCTTGACAACTTTTTGCATAAAAGCTTAATATAGATGATCAATCATTAATGCTTAAGCATCAAGTTAATTATCATTAACCTATCATCTATATTAGAACCTGTACTAGAGCACTCACTTTATTAGGAGCAAACAATATTAACCATAGCAGGTATAAATTGAGACATCCTTTCCATCGTGATCCAATTAACCATCAGTTCAATTTAATTGAATCTACGTTGCCGCTGCTCAAGTCAAGTGCTCACTAACCGGGAGCGACAGCGATTCGAATCGAATTCCTATCCAGCTGGAGGGGTATTTCTAACACTCACTGCGCAGGCCCCTGCCAGGGTCGCACAAGCCACCTTTTCATATGATTCAGGAATCACGGGTCCGAATGATGTCGCGACCCCAAGGGCGACACTCTGCCAGGTGATAGGGACTCTAACCCCCCCTTGGTCTCACGCCAATGTCCCCAAGCACATCCTTTCTCTCCTCCAAGAAGCAACCTACCATTCGATTCCCGGCCTGAATCACATTACTCGGCTTCGCGGTCGGAACGACTTATCCGGCCAACTAAGTGTTAGACTGCGTTCAACATGACTCAAGGACGTACAGCGAATCGGTCCTTAAACGACTCAGACGGGGATAGATTCACACCCAAGACCTCCATGCCTTGTTGCTTCACTATCGTCATCCCGCCCGGTCTCATTTCATTTTATTAACACATGGTTCCATTCCACGATAGCAAATATAGCCAACCGTGCCATATATGAATATCCCTATATCTCGCAGGTGACAGGAAATCACCTGACTTCTACCGCTTAAAGCAGGGCTAAGCATCTACTCGATCCTAGTCCATGTAGGATTCAAGGATTCATATATCTGGACAAGGAATGATATAATGCAGTAAGATTTTCAACCAACTCCTACCACTTAATGCAACAATACTTATAACATATATATAATTAATTGCTTTAAAGATAGGAGGCTTATAATGCTCCGGGGCTTGCCTGGGATCCGACTCAAGTTAGAGTATGTCAGATGAGTTCGCTTGGCGAGCATCTTCCAATCTACCACTTGTTCGGTCCTTCGATCTTCGGGATGGATCCACCAAACACCGTCTTCGGGTTTGGCTCCACATCAGGTCCTTCACGTGCTTCAGCTAGCGTACCTAAATGAGGTGCAACAATGCATATGTATGAATGCATAGAAGTGCAATAAACAGAGTAATCAAGCAAGCATACCAAAGTTCTCATAAACACCTAGAGCTTAATTAACTTAATCCACAATAGGGCATAACATAGAAGATTGCAAATACATCAATCAAGACACAAGTCTTATAAGATCCTAGGGTACCAAACCAAGTACCAACAAAGACATGTGTCACACTTCAATACACAAGCATGGCAAAGTTAATCAAAGCACTAGAACTAGAAATTGCTACCTTCTGGACATCAGACCAACAGCTGAGTAATTTAATTATAACTGGAGATCTACAACTCCAAATGACTTACAAGAAGACATTATGGAAAGCTTATGAAATTATCTAAATTTCATTTATAATCATCACAGCACGATTCCAAAGTTTAACATGTCGAATTTACATAAATACAGAAACTGGTCTAACAAGACAGAGAGCAAGCAATTCTGTAATCCAACTTTAAACAGCTATAACTACTAAACCACATGGCCAAATGCCACCAAATTTTAACAGCAGCTAGATATATAAATTATCTACAAATTTTGTATAAACAAGTTTCACAATAGAGTTCATTATCATGAAGAACTTTGCTAAGTTCCCAGATCTGTCCAGAAACCATATCGGCAAGAAAATAATTATTAACTTATGTTGCAAGTACATAATTAGGTAAAACCAACTTTACCAACATTTCATATATGACTAATGAACACCAGAAAACATAGTGTCAATTACTAAATAAATTCTTTTAATACATTTTCTTAATTTATTTAGATAAATAGGTGGAATTATGAACACCTATCAAAAGTGCACAATAAATTCTACCAAAATTACAGTGGTCTAATAATGCTCTCAAAAGTCTACTGTACAAATTTCAAGCCATTTAGATAAGGACATCAACCTCTATGAAAAAGACAATCAACTATTGAAATAAATCATGTGAGAACAGGTAAAACCTAAAACTCAATATTTTCTGTGAATACATGGCCATAGAATGAACCAAAATGATAGAGAAACATCATACTAAGGTAATGGAACAACATTTTCTATTTTATCATTTATATATTATTTATAAGCTATTTATCAAGCTATAAACAAGTTAAATCAATAACTTGAGCATACAGTAAGCAATGACCATGAAATTTATACCACAGTACATCCATAGCATAACAAGCCTACCATAAAAATTTCACATCAATTGGAGCAGCACAACTCAAGATATAAAAATAACAAGCAATATAATGTAATTTCTTATTTATCAAGGTCCAATCAAAACCCTAAGAAAACAGTGAACAAATAGTGTGTTTAATATTTTTCCTAGCAAGTACATGTCATCACAAAATTAACAAAACAAGAATCACTATTTTTGGATGTCTAAAACTCCAGATCTTGCTCTGGTTAGGTTTAAAGGCATTTCTAGAGCATTTTTAAAACATAAATAAAGACATCAGAAAACATCTACAAACATGTAACCTTTTATGACTCTATTACATATATCTCTTCTCAAGGTTTCCAAAAAGTCCACTTTTACTATTTTTGGAGTCTCCTAGTATGAGATATGAATATTTGAAGATTTACATGAAATCTGAAATTCAAAATCGGAATTACTCAAACCCTAATGAAATCGCTAGGCGCACCCGAACGTGTACCCCATCCCTGCCATTCATAAAGCTGACTCGCGGGACCCGCTGGACCACTGGGCCCACTTGTCACCCACACCAAGAAACAGAGAAGAGGTACCAGCTTCCTCTTCCTTCGGTGAAAGCAGAGAAGGAGGGGGTGACCGTCGGAGCTACCGGTCGGCTCAACCATCGAGGAGCTCGCCGGCGTTCAGGGCCGGACCACTCGGTAGGGAGAGGCCCATGATGACGGCGCACCTCTCGTCGAGCATGCCATGCCCAGAGATGACCTGCTGGCCTTCCCCCTCCCCCAGCTGTGGCACGGCGGCCGATGGCGCTTGCGGCACCAGCGACGGTGAGGCACCGGCGGCGAGGAAAAACGAGCACCCGGTGGAGGAGAGAGAAGCAAGCCTAGCGGGGCTTTAGATGAGGCACAGGAGAGTTTGAGTGGGGGTGAACGGTGGTGGATAGAGAGCTCGGCCACCGGTAATGGCTGGCCGCGGCGGCGAGCTTCGGAAGCTCGAGCTGAGCGCGCGAGAAGTAGAGGAGAGGGACTAGGGGGAGCAGCGATGGGCGAGAAGAAGGAATGAGGGCACACCTAGGCACGCCCTATCGTCAAAGACGCGGACAGAGGAGGTGGAGAGGTCGACAATGGCGAGGTGTACTCGGTGCATGGACGCCACGTCCATCCCTTAGGGGACATCTGTCGAGCACGTGGCGGGCTTCGGTGAGGCCATATTGTGACACCGTTTTGGGCTAGCTACGGGCCGAACTGGATCATGGGCCCAAAACAAAGTCTGATCTACAGATAATACTCTCCAACTTTGATGAAGGTAGCTCGGCCTGTAGAGCAATAGATCAGCGGGTAATTAGTCCCCAATATGGCAATGTCAACGTTTTGAAAAGGGTCACGGAAACTCGCCTTCGGAGGTCAAAACTCGGTCAAACTCAGTGCAACTTTTTGCATGCTCTTCTCCATAATATAACCTTCAACTTTTATTTTTGGACCAACTCAAGTTGCTTAACAAATTTTGGAGAACGCGGAATGCCAATGTCGAAGACACTGAAATAAGGGCTTTAAAATTGTTAAGTGTTGGAAACAGTCCCAAATCTGACTTGTGGGCCCTTTTTTATCATGTTCCACACATTTTCATGACTTGACTCTTAAACAAAGTTTGTTCCTTATAAAATTCTCTACAACTTTGTAAAAGGGTGCATAGTCATGCAAAGCTTCTATGTCACACTTTTGAAACGGTCAAACAAAAGTGTTCTAGGGTCCATACACGGTCAACCATCACTTAGAAGCACATTTAGGCAAAATGATCAACATGAACATTGTTCCATTAAGTGCCCTAAGTGTAGTTAAGGTGTTGTAGAGTTCATCTAGAGTAATTTGGACAATTTGCAAGGTTTGGTTGATGATCTATAGTTCCATTAACTTAATGAGACAGATTCCAATAGGAATGGAACTTATCATTTCATGTGACTTTTTGATTCCAAACTTTACGAAACTTTTCCAGGGATCAATATAGATAGTTATTGATGTGAGACATGTGAATATACTTTGATAACAAACCCAAGCATATATCTTTTAATTGAGCCTATATGTAAGCAAGGGTGCAACATCCAAGTTTCGATTAGGGTTTACTTCCATAGGTTTGACTTGGCATTGTCATCTCCACTTAATCTGTCATGTTTAAGCTCAAACCCACTACTTAGTGAATGATAAACACCTGGGGTGTTACAGGCGTCACTACCATAGCTTGGACGGCTCCTGCCATTCACCCACTTTGCCACCAACAACAGGGTGAGATGGCCGCCAATGCCCTTTGCCTATAAAACAACTTAACGGCAGCACCGTGAGTACACTGCGTACTCGTAGGACTTAATTGCAACATAAAATATTTGGTGGATGCAAAGGGGATTAATAGGCGTTTGTATATTTGCATAAAAGCGCATAAAGTTCAGTAAAGGAATGACGTGTAATAATGAGTAACATAATTTAGTGATCAATATGGTAATGCATCCCATAAACCAGTCTCATCTCCAACACTACAATGGGTATAGAAGAAAGAACAATCAGTTCCGTCCTGTTGGACTTTGGGCTTTCGAAAGACTCTGCGCAGAGGGTATAATTATACCCACATGGAAACCGGGACGAACCACCATACCCGTGCCCGGGTAAGGGTTGCCTCACGTTCTTCAACCTTTCCCTAATCCATCCAGAATGTCCATGGATGGTTCAACTAGTTCCTGGGTCAGGCTTCCACCATCTTCCCAATTCCTCGGGTCAGGCTTCCAACATCTTCCCAGCGCCACCCTCTTGTCAGTTCAACGGACAAACCGGTCACAATCAGTTACTCAGCTTACCACCCCCATTTGTGATATGTGGCCTGTACGGGTGGTTACTCGGACTCACTATCCCAATGCACGATCCTTGACTGATAAGCTACGTCACTTGAGATCCCACACTCACAGTGACCTACCCCATGCTTGAGCAAGATTAGCTAAAATGATCATCAAGTTCATATATCAAGATTAGGTTGAGTCCTTAATCAAGATTGGGGAAGATACAAAAGTTATAACCCTCATTCATTTTAATAGTTAATTAACCCGGTGTAATATCCTACATGCGCAAGCATGAGTTCCCTTCTCATACTTGACTTCTACCGTTACTAAGCAAGTAAGCAATTAAGCGTTACCAAACCTGTTCATTAAAGAAGGCTCTAATCAATTAGTGAGTAGTTCTAACTTAGTGAAGCATCATTAAGTTATTAATCATATTCAAATGAAATGCATACTCATAATGAAAGTGGTAAGTATCCAAAATAAGGTTCATAGTAGTGGGTGCCTACCTGTTGGAAGAGCAAGGCTCCCATAGCTTGGAACATCACTTGGCGTCTCTCCGATATCGCATACCTATATGTGTGCACTTGTATGAGATATGTATGTATGCATGACATATATAAAGTATGCAAGAAGGATGAGAGAAGCTTGTGTGGTTCAACTCCTATGAGTGCAAGGTGCAACAAATAAACATGATGCTTGATGAGTACAATGCATAAAGTAAATGCCATGAGATGTCATGCAATGATATTACTTGATTAGCAAATGATGACATGTATTAAGTGTTGGAGTGTGACACTATTGGGCTGTCGGTCTGAGTCATCGGATAATCCGGTGTAACTATCGGATAGTCCGCTAACCTAGGGACTTAGTGAAAACTGTGGTGGTCTAACTTCACGGACTCTCCGTCATGGATGACGGACTCTCCAGTACCAAGTGTGTGCTCTCGGGAAACCTTATAGTTCATTATTATAATTCATCGGACACTCTACCAAATTTGTCGGGCCCTCTGGTGAATTATAATATGTACTGCTTAAGTGTAGACATACAACATTAGTGGTTGACGGACCCTCCGCCAGATCACTGACAGTGATCAAATCTATCAAGTTGGAATCCAAAACTTAACCTAATGTTTGCATGTGCATGACAACATGTTACCATGTCCCCAAAGTGCTTATCTAGGCAACGACATGTGCTCATGGTGTAAAGATGATAGTATAGGTAACCTATTTCACATTCTCTCCTAGATTGGACACATAAAAATGCATAAATGAGATGACTTGAAGACATATGCATGGATATGCTGCACAAGACATGTCTCATAGATAGCACATGCTCAAAGGAAGCTAACAAAACAAGTTTCATGAATTTAGGAGACCTAGAGAATAAGTTGTCTATTTATTAGACTAAAAATGCATTACTTTAAGTCAAAATTAAAGTATTCATTTTGGTGTCAAAATCACGTTTAGATGATAGACAATAATATAAGTAACACAACAAAACTTGATTCACCATTTTTGGAGTTCAAATGCATCTTCTATGAATTTTACAAATTTGAGTTGTGCTGCTATGACACAACGTACAGTCCGCGAATTCGGCGGACAGCCCACGAATTCGGCGAACAGTCCGCCAGGGATGAACACTGACACCAACGGATAATCCTCGAAAAACGACGGACCATCCGCTAAAACTACAAACAACTCAGGTGTAAAAACGTTGGAGATGATTCCCGGGGCATCTGGGCTCCAAGTCAAGTGCGGTTTATTTCTATGGTTTTCTAGTGACGCATGCATGAGGTGTGTGAAGCTCGACCCCATCCATGGTGGTGGTGGTGGCCATGGATGAGAGGTGAAGCTCATGGGATGGCCATGGGAGGTTGAGGACTTCGGGGATGTGCTCACCATGCCCTAGACGACCTCTAATAGCAGCAGCTCGGCCCGGGAGTGCTCGAGGAGGGAGATCGCCTTGGGGCCTCCATGGGAGCTCGAGGTAGAAGATGAAGTCTTGGGGACCTTCTCCTCCAACTCCGGCGAAGTTGTGGGCGCCGTGGTGGTGCAGCACGTCGCCGGCGTCGTCCTCCAGCAGAGCTCCGGCGTGGGGGCTGCCTCCTTCCTCCTCCCTCTTCCTCTCCTTTCTCCTCTCTTTCTTTTTCTCTGTAAACTGAAGTGTGTGAATGAAAGGGAGAGGGAGAGGGTGCTGGTGGCGTGGAGGTGTTTTGTGGGAGGGTGAGGTGGGCTGACATGTGGGCCATATGTGTGTGTGGTGTGGTGTGGACAGCACAGCAAATTGCATGTCACAATTGTCCCGTGATTTGACGGACAGTCCGTCAGAGGCATCGGACGGTCCGCCAGTGCTCGACTGTGTCTGACAGACTGACTGGCTGTGCAAGGGTTTCGACGGACACTCTGCAGTGACGGTGGACACTCCGTTAGTGTACGGGTTGGCCAAAATTACTCTTAAGTCTGTGAGATGTCCTGACGGATGGTCTAATAGTGATGACGGGCTATTCGTCAAAACAAGTAGTGCTCTATTTTGGTTGGTCTAGGCACAAGTCAAATTATAATTTGAATTTAAAATGGACGTGATGCTCAACAAGTTACAAGTATCATGCAAGGTTTTTTATTTTATTAGGAGTGCCACCTTGAACTGACAGTTAGCTTACCCAGAAACATACTACGTTCGAGTTTTAAGCTTATTCCGCTCTCAGGCGAACCATAATTTGAAGTGCTAGTTCATTAATCATTAGCCCATACTCTAGATGTTCATGCCTGGTACCCTACAACTAATAATAAAATTATTAAGAAACGTCCTGTATATAGCCTGTACGAGCCGCCGCCTAGGGTCAAGGAAACGCCGCCGCCGCCGCCCTTGCTTTCCTCGCCGTCGCCCCTCTCCTTCTTTCTCTCCAGCGCGTCTGCTGGGGATAAGAACATGTGAGGACCTATCTCTATAATTTTCCATAGTTTTTTTTTCAGTTGCTTAAGATTTAGTCCAAATAAATCTTCCGGCGAAATCAGATGATTTTCGGTCATGATCATGTTTCTTGCAATAACTTCGATGATTGCCACGACGAGATCGCTGTTGCAAGCGTCGCTTTCATCGGCAGGTGACCAAATTGTGGCCATTATCAGCAAGGGGAGGGGTGCTTCTAGGCGCCCCCAATGAGAAGACAGCTACTCCGGGTCATCGATCTCATCGTCGTTGGTCGCGGAGAGAAATTCAAGGTTGAAAGGTGGTGAATTTGCATCCTATGCTACTCCCAACGATGCAAATACTGATATTCTTTCATTGATTCAGATGTGTTCTGAACTAGTTTCAAAGTGTTGGATCTTACAGCATGTCCAGTGTTTTGGGGTTAGTCATTGAATTCGGCATAAGAACTATACTTTGGCACCAGTGTATTTTATTCTGAGACAAAATTTCGGTCTAGAGATCTATCCTTTCAGGGACTAGAGGAGGGAATCACTAATACTTGTATATACTCCCTTTGTCCCAACTATGGGCTACATGCCAGATAAAGTGACTACTAAGTTTCTAGTGATTAGTATTCACATTAATAGCTCCAAATTAATTTATTATAAAAATATATTTCATAATTAATCTAACGATATTTATTTGATACCATAAATATTAATATTTTTTACCTATAATTGGTCTGATACTGGGCTAGAATTATATTGTTTCTAGGACGAAGGGAGTATAATTTAAAACTAGCAAAATTTGGTGGAATCCCAAAATTTCGAAGACAGTCATACGACGCAACTAAAAAGGCAGTCGTGATCCCTTCCTGGTGGGGCTGGTTTCCGTGTGGAACCCACAGGACCATCACTCCACCCAAATCCTCTCCGCTTGTCTAGAGCAGGGTTTTGATCGACCTCCAATTAGGCCTAATTTGGAAGGAAGGAGAAGGCATCGATAGAGATGGAAAACCCTCCATGAATAACTAAGGCCTTGTTTGGAAGTAGTTAGATTCACATCAATCCACACGTGTTGGAGTCGATAGGAGTGAAACTTGAACTAAATTTCACCCCAATCCACACCAACATATGTGGTTGAGGTGAATCCGACAACATCAAACAAGCCCTAAATGAGTTATTGAAATGATATCCCCCTGGATTTTCCACCCTAGAAAAAGCCATGGATTCTAAGGGGATTTGAGTTTCAAAAGGGGCCTTAGTTTCGCCGCCGCTAACAGAGGTGTGAAGGCAGGAGTCCGCCGCCGCTTACCGAAAGGTCCTAAATGGCTAGAGGGGGGGTGAATAGCCTAGTAAAAATTACTACAAAACACTAGAGCAACTAGTTAGTCAAATAAACGGTGTAAATGCTTTTTGCTCTAGGTCTAAACAAATGGCAAGCCACCTATCCACAAGTCTTGTAAGGCTATGATCTCTAGTTCAATCAAAGGCTATGTCACTACTCTCTAAACTAGTGAGCTAGCTAGAACTAGTTACAACTAATAAACAACTAGTTAACTAACTACTTCTATATTATACCAGAGCGCTACACTACTCAAATATGATAAGTAAATACAAGTAGTGTAGAGGAGTATACCGAGCCAGCAAGAGATAAATCAATATATTGACACAGGATTTATCCCAAGGTTCATTTGGTGGTTCACGAACTAATAGGCATACACAAGCCTAGCCCTACACAAGGGCGCCACAAGAACCTATACAAGAAGAGGGCGCTCAATGTCACGAGCAATCCACTAGAGTGGCTTTGGCGCTCCATCGAGGAATAAGGCCAAGAACCCCTCACAAATCATCGGGAGTGGCCACAAACAATCACCAACTCATTCCAAGACTCCTCAAGTTGCCCAAGCCATCTAGGTGGCGGCAACCACCAAGAGTAACAAGAAAGTTGCAGCTCCAATGATCCTCAAGTGCCACTAGATGCAATCACTCAAGCAAATGTACTTTGGATCACTCCCAACTCACTTGGATGTTGAATCAATCAAGGGAATGAGTGAGAGAGGTTTAGCTTAGCTCACAAGGATGCAACAATGATCAAAATGTCCAAGAGGGTGAGCTAGAGCCAGCCAATGCACTTAAATAGAAGCCTAAGGCCTCAACTAGCCATTATCCCCATGAAGGGGTATTGGACCCTGCTCCGGACCAAGCCATCTGATGGTCCAGACCAGCTCCCGTGAGTCTGGTTCCTCTCAATTTCAGACCTACGACTGCCATGTGTCCGAGTAGCCATTGGAATCCCAACGGCTCGCTGTCAGATGCCAGATCGGACCATCAGCGGAGCACCTGGACCATTGCATAGTGGAGTCTGGAGCTATGCAAAGAGCTCTAGAACGACCAAACTTACTTCGAACCGGGTCTAGACCATGCGTCTGGACTAAGTCACTATTGCGTATGGAGCGTTTTGGCTCCTCTCTGTCTTTGCAAAAATAATTCTTCGGACTACCCTTGGGCCAGACCATCGTTCGGACCATGTTTGGTTCACAACATCGCACCATGTCACCACCTGCGTCCAAATGGACCCTGCGACATTGGTCCGCATGCCCTACTAGGCAGAGTCCGGAGCCTACACAGCCTTCGCGCCACGCTAGGGTTTGGTTCCAGACCAGTGAGCCTTGGTATAGACCCTAGAACCCTACGGTTCGGTTCCCTTTTCTTCTCCAATTCAAGTCCAATCACTTTAGTACTTCACCCTTGTGTATGTGTGCCAACTCCAAAGTATCTCAACACATGTGTACGTGAGTTAGCAACATTTTCAAAGTATTTTCAAGGGTCGATATCACCAAGGTCGAATGTGAGTCCCTTGCCGAAGTGTCGGTACCACCGAGGTCAAATGACGAGCCCTTTGCTGAAGTGTTGGTGAGGGTGTGGTTGATGCCACCGAGGTCGATGGCGAGCCCCTTGCCGAAGTGTTGGTGAAGGTGTGGTCGATGTCACCGAGGTTGATAGCGAGCCCCTTGCTGAAGTGTTGGCACCACCGAGGTCGATAGCGAGCCCCTTGCCGAAGTGTCGGTGAAGGTGCGGTCGATGTGGCCGAGGTTGACGGTGAGCCCCTTGCCGAAGTGTTGGCGAGGGTGCGGTCGATGTCGCCGAGGTCGATGGCGAGCCTCTTGCTGAAGTGTTGGCACCGCCGAGGTCGATGACGAAGGTACCTTCTCTAGAATGTTGGAGAATGTATGTTGATGTTGAAGTCACTGAGGTTGATGACGAAGGTACCTTCTTCAGAATGTTTGAGAAGGTACGTTGATGTCATCACGAGTCAATGACCAAGGTACGTTCTTCATAATGTCAGAGAAGGTATGTTGATGTTGCTAGGGTTGATGACGAAGGTACCTTCTCCAGAATGTTGGAGAAGGTACCTAACTGGCTTTCACGAGCCCTTCCTTCCACCCAACCAATCGACCATCTCCAAGGCAACTCACATCTCATCCACCATGAACAACTTGTTCGTCTTTTGCCCTGCGTGCAGTGGCCAGCACACACAACATTGGAACGCTCTATGGTGGAGGAGTGGAGCACGTGTCGTGCGGCGCCCACGACTTGACGATAAGGCCACGACCCTTGGTCCTCTCTTGGAATCCATCCAGGCCCATCGAATCTTCGATAAGGGCGTGCAAGACTGTGAGCTCATGGATCGCACGAGGCCCCCAAATAAGTCACAGGCTTTTACTAGCCCACTAGCCTAGCCAATGCCTACGAGATGAATAGTCACATAGCCCGTGCTGAAGTGTTGGTGAAGGTGCGGTCGATGTCACTGAGGTCGATAGCGAGCCCCTTTCCGAAGTGTTGGCACCGCGGAGGTCGATGGCGAGCCCTTGCCGAAGTCTTGGCGAAGGTGTGGTCGATGTCGCTGAGGTCGATGGCGTGCCCCTTGACGAAGTGTTGGCGAGGGTGCGATCGATGTCGCTGAGGTCGATGGTGAGCCTCTTGCCGAAGTGTTGGCATCACCGAGGTCGATGGCGAAGGTACCTTCTCTAGAATGTTGGAGAAGGTATGTTGATGTTGAAGTCGCCGAGGTTGATGATGAAGGTACATTCTTCAGAATGTTGGAGAAGGTACGTTGATGTCGCCGCGAGTCGATGATGAAGGTACCTTCTCCAGAATGTCGGAGAAGATACGTTGATTAAGGCCATGACCCTTGGTCCTCTCTTGGAATCCATCCAGGCCTGTCGAATCTTCGATAAGGGCGTGTAAGACTGAGCTCATGGACCGCACAGGCCCCCAAAATAAGTAACAGACTTTTACTAGCCCACTAGCCCGTCTATGCCTGCGAGATGATAGTCGCATAGCCCGTGCCGGCCCACTTCACGAAACATGCTCAGTTTTTTGAAATCTATATATACTACACTAAAGAAATTTTGGTTTTATTTATCAGTTGGTTATTCCTCAATGACAGTTAGATAGAAATTTCTTTGCACATGCATACAAAATTATAGATGTTGGAGGCACCTAACGCGGTGAACAAGGAAGGACAACCTTGATCCCCAAATTGCACTAATATAATGTCACTGCTGGTAAATCACGGCATAGCGACTAACAGTGACCAATGGGCATCTTTGTCGTATGACCTTTGCGTCCTTTCGTTTTAAATGTATAAATTTTAGAATAAATAATATACTAGCTAATTAGCTTAACCTACACAACATATATTTAAAATAAAGAATATGTCCTAACTTTTGCGACATCCTTATCTTTGGCCGTTACATAAGCGTGTTGGCATTTCTTTTCCTTCAAAACATATAGCATGATACGATCTTTGGTCCAAAACAAATGTTTGATAAACTTTTGAATCTCCAGCCAAACATACAAAGCCTCATGATTCAGCCTTGTTTGATACTAGGGGGCTAAAGTTTAGCCCCTCACATAGGATGTTTGATGCTAATTAGAAGTATTAAAAAGGTTAATTATAAAACTAATTACATAAATGAAGGCTAATTCGTGATACGAATCTGTTAAGCCTAATTAGTACATAATTTGATAATATGATGCTACAGCAAACATATGCTAATGATGGATTAATTATGCTAAATAGATCCGTCTCGCGAATTAGCCATGACTTCTGCAATTAGTTTTATAATTAGCTCATGCTTAGTCCTCCTAATTAGCATCAGAACATCCTATGTGACAAGGGCTAAACTTTAGCTCAAGGATCCAAGCACCATAAAAAGGTGTTATATACATAGGATATGTTGGTACAACTTATAAATAAGTGCGGACTTTTTTTCAACTTGTTTTGGCCTCCACATTCCTGGAATTGTACCAAAAGGAATAAACAGGTCAGACCAACTTATCTGACCATGATTTTTCTTTATTTGTACAGCTTATTAGAAAAGTACTTTACATAGAAGCTATACCAAATATGGCCATAAGAGTGTATCTAGCAATTGCTCTTAAATCAGAACCCCTACTTCTGATTACAGAGCTCCCACTACTACTATATAGGTTTTTAGAGGCAGACAGATTTTTCGAGATCCCGTTGTACGTAACCACCGAACTTCACCAAAACATGCAAGGGCGATAGATGGGGAGGGCCACTCAAAATCGGATTCCACGGCAGGGGGAGTGGAAGAGGAGGTTTAGAGAAGAGAGATGCGATAGGGAGAGAGAGAGCACCTCGAGGGGGGCTGAAATTGATGCGGGAGATAACCTCTTGGTTTGGGAGGGGAGCGGTTGCAGCTTGAGACAGATGCAACTTATATTTCTTAGGGTTTGTATTGGGCTAGATCTTAATTTGCAGACATGCCCCATCTAAATACCTGCCTCTGAAAATGTTAAGTCGTGGTTATCTCTGAAAATGAAACGGTTGTATAGAAAAAATCAAATTTGTAGTAGTATCCTATACTTCAAGAGATCTTAATTTTAGGACTCAACTCGAGCAATAGTATGGTTCCTAAATGAGGTCTTTACTTTTTCTATTCTTTTTCACATGCTAGCACAGGCTTACTGGGCACTTCGTACCATCAAAGTTGTGAATAAAAGTGAGGTGTTGGGTAACCTAAAGTTTTCTAGTGTGCTCTACTTTACCCTTCAACCCATAGAGAGTTTAGCAACCTAGAGCTAATCCTATCAACTAGTGTAAGCTAATCTAGAAAGGTAAAGATCACACAAAGCATGCACAAAGCGGGAGCAACAAATGCAATAAGTAAACATTAAGAGTTAGAGAGGGCAAACTCTAGGGGACAAGGTAATTTATTCCATGGTATCAGTTGTCAAAACATAGCTCCTAGTCCATGTTAGAGCTCCACTAAGGAAAGTTCTCGGTCACCAAGTCTTCTCTGGTCATGGTATTGAGCTTGCCAGCCAAGGCAAGTGTCGTAAGCCACCTATACCACCATCGCCTTACTCTTCCATTCACCTTTGTGCCATCTTTACTATGGAATTTCTCCACCAAATAAGGGGTTTCCTTGTCTCTACACACAAGCCACCACTGCTTCATGCCAACTTCAGAGGGTCGACATTGAAAAGCCACCAAGGCCTTCGCATGAACGTTACCAACACCTCAAGTGCTCTGACTCACTAAGATACAATGGCACTACACAATGGTCAATGTAGCTCTCAAATTAAAGCCAAATCACTTTCTAATCTATCCCTAAGAGAGATTACAACCTTTAGATATGACCACTAAGCTCTTGTAAAGACTGGAGTGTATCTCAAAAGTATAGCAAACTAGCAATCTCCCTGCACTTCTTAGGTCACCAACTCCCTCCAAATGATCGTAAAAATGTATATCTATAAACACCCCCTCCCCCAAAAAAATAAAACTCCTAGCCGTTGGAACCAAAATTGCAAAAGCAATCATCACCTGATGATCCACCGAGGTCCAAATATGTTTCATTGTATATCATCCGACACTTCACTCACTAACATTGGCCCTCCTCACCGGATCATTTGTTGGCTTGTCCTAGTGCATCCACCATTTCATCCGAAGTATGTTGGAGAGCCAAAGTTTGTTGGAGAGAATTCGACCGCTGGCCATAGTATTGATGATCATCAAACGAACTGAGATTTTGGAAAATGTTAGAGGAACCCAACAAATATGTTCCTATTTTTTTAGCCACTTGGAAAACTCATTGATTACCAATTATTTTTTTTTGGAACTATTGGAGATGCTTTTAGTGGATCTTTTAGGTAAACCCTAAATTATTAAGGGACCATAGATACATAGTGTAGTATTGGATTCTACAAAATATATTCTCTTATATAACATTTGTAATATGTTGTGAGGATTGAGATCTATGGTATTGATTTTGATTAATTTAATCAATTTTCTATAAATTTAAGTGGATGTTTAGACATTATTTTCACTACACCTTAACACTCCATTACAACCGAATCAGTTCAAAAGTCATTTATATCAAAATTATTATGTAAGTATTGTAGTGTATGATTGGAGTATGGATATGCTACGAAATTTCATATAGGACCATATCAAGCCTTTAGATAGGATCAGATATGATGAAAATAGAATATATGGTATGAGCGATATCGTTTCAGTTTGCTAGGATAACAATATCATAAGATTTTAGAATAGAGTTTGCTATAATTGCAGATTTGGCAACATAAACCAGCCTCCAAAAATACATAAACATATATATGGAATGGAAACAACTACCAGAAATTGGCAAAAAAAATTGAAATAAAATCCAGCAGCCTAGCAGATAGAGTCCAAACATAGCGGAGAGCTCTCGGTTTCTCACGCAGCACACTTGTTAATGCTCAATTGCTGTGAGCAATGAGAACGCACGGCACCCCAACGCAACTCGATCAAAAGGGGAAAAAAAAAAGCAACGCCAAAAAAAAAAAAAACCCCTCAAAAGCCATCCCTGCTTCGATGAGAAGCCGAAAGAAATAGGAAACCTCTAAACAAGTCGCCAAACGAACCGAGGAAGAGCGACGAAACCATCTCACACTCCCCACCCCACCTCCTCCAGCTTCCTCCCCCAAATTCCGGTCCTCCTAAACCCTCGCCCCCCACCTCCTCCTCGCCGGCACGACCTCAATTCCGCCTTCCCCGACCCCGATGAACCCGATCTAAGCATGTCCGCCGCTCTCGCCTGTCTCCGTCGCACCTCCAAGCGCCGCCGAGACGCGCCCGATCATGCCCTGCCCCCATCGTCGAAGCAGCCGCTGATGGCCCACGCCGGCGCCGACGCCGCCGAGTCGTCCTCGTCGGCCTCGGCCTCAGCTTCGGGGGGCGATGGCGCCTCCGCGGCGGCGGCGGCGGCGGCCGCCGCCTCGTTGCCCCCCGCGTCGCCGCGGGAGGTGCACTTCTTCGTCCGCGCCACGGATTCCAGGACCATCGCGATGCACGCGGGGTGGGACGACACCGTCGGCGCCGTGCTCGACCACCTCGGCGCCTGCGGGTACGGCCGCGATTTGCGGCTCGTCTACGCGGGGCGGCAGCTCGCGCCGGAGGCCACCCTCGCCGAGCTCCGCCTCCTGCCGGACTCCACACTTCACCTTTTGGCGCGCCTCAGGTCCACCCAGCACCCTCACGCGTGGCAGCTCGCGTCGCACATCGCCAGCACCGCCGCCGCCGCGGAGTCCGAGCCCTCTAGGATCCCCGCCGCCGCCTTCGCCCTCGACGAACTCGTCAAGGAGTTTATCCTCCGCGCCCACCGCGCCAACCTGGGGCTTTCCCGCCACGATCGCGCCTCTACAGGCGAGGACCGGGCCGCGGCGGACCACGCCACCGAGTACCTCGACATCTTCCTCCAGGCGGGCGCCGCCTTAGCGCTGGTTCGCCTCTACCTCTCAAAGTCCCCCTTCCACTCTTACGCCGAGAGTGCCATCAAATGCTTTGTCGCCACGGATCCTTCGTCCTTACCGATGGACGTATTGGTCGTGACGGCACCAGTGCTGCTTGAATTCTGCCGCTTGCTCTCCTTGGCTGCGGGCAAGAAGGAATTACTGTATAGATCATGCCGTCGTACACTTGCCTCAGTCTTATCCACTCGCCCCAGGCTGCCTCCTTCTATGAACTCACCAACCAGGTTGATCGAGCAAGTCCTGCCATTTGCCCGTGAAACAGTGGATGTCGTCCTTGATGGACTTGCATCAATGCCAATGATTATATCGCCTAGTGATCTTGATGAGTTCTCAAACTTCCTCAAAGTGATGTGCCAGCAGGCACGCCATTGGATTTCCGGTGAGGGGCCGATGCCCAGGAATCTGTACAGCAGGGAGTCTGAGCATGGTGACACATGGATATGGAGGTTCCACAACATGTCGATGGATATGTTGAAAAGGTTGGATGAGTGCTTGAAGACATTGGAGATGGACCTGTCATTATCATCAGAGAGTACCGGGGTCATGGATAGTCAAACCACATGGGCTGCTCGATCACACATCCTGGTTATGTTGACTGAACTCGATTTCATCTCGGCGATTTATGAGGATGTGGGGCACAACCTACAGCTTGTGTTGCTGGCACACAGGGCGCCACTCAATGCTCTTGTCCGTTGTTCCAAGAGAAATGAGCGTCTACATTGGCTCGTGAAGCATAAGAATCTCCTTTGCTTCGAGGCAAGAAGGAATTTAGTCTTCATGATGCTCCCTGAAGGGAAGGATGACTTTGGGGAGCTGCATGAGATGTTAATCGATCGATCACATTTGCTTGATGAATCCTTTAATTACATCGCACAGGCGAAACAAACTGAGCTTCGCGGTGGGCTGTTTATGGAGTTTAAGAATGAGGAAGCTACAGGTCCTGGTGTTATGAGGGAATGGTTTTGTTTAGTGTGCCAAGCTCTTTTTAGTCCGAAGCAAGTTCTCTTCTCGCCTTGTCCTGAGGATAAACGAAGGTTCTACTTGAACGAAAGTAAGTTTCCTGGGTACTAGTA
Organism: Saccharum hybrid cultivar R570; assembly: GCA_038087645.1. Taxonomy (NCBI): domain Eukaryota; kingdom Viridiplantae; phylum Streptophyta; class Magnoliopsida; order Poales; family Poaceae; genus Saccharum; species Saccharum hybrid cultivar. The sequence continues at coordinate 1,436,930 of JAQSUU010000365.1, read as the reverse complement.
AACTTGCCACTTTCTACAGTATGTTTCATGTATCAATCTTGATATTTGAAAACATTATGATAGTCAAAGCTTCGAAAATTTGAACTCATTTATTTCCTGTATGACATCTATTTTGTGACCCGACGGACTACTAAATAGTTGTTTGACATTGCTTGGCTGCTTAATTGCAAACATTGTGTGTGTGTGTGTGTTACCGAATACAGTCTCATAGGAAAAATGCGGCGACTATAAAGTATATTTTGAGCTTATCACTTAGATCCGTTTTGTTGAGCTTATCTATCCTGATAGCTGCCTTATGTGATAAGCCTATGCTTGACCAAAGAGGTACTATTAACACTTTTAATGTATCCAACAGTAGGAGCCCTTATAGCTTTCATGAAATGAGAAGATTATGATGTAATTTGTATGTTGAGACTCTGCCTATATAAAGAAAATAACAATACTTATCATAGTTAGAATGCAATCTTTTGTCTTTCTTTATTCTATTTATTAATTGATTATTATCTATCCATTATCTGTGAGATAACTGATGTCCACAATGATGTTGCCCCGATATCCTCTAACCTTTGACAGTTATATGCATATTGCAGCATCTGCTGTGGATCCACTGCACCTGAAGTATTTCACTTTTGCGGGGCGAATAATTGGATTAGCGTTGATGCATAAAGTGCAAGTTGGAGTTGTGCTAGACCGTACTCTGTTCTTGCATCTTGCTGGGAGAAGTATTACATTAGAAGATATTTCTGTTGCAGATCCTGTCAAATATGCAAGCTGTAAAAAGATTCTAGAGATGGATGCTGCTGAAATTGATAGTCTATACCTGACATTTTCCCGAGGAGCTCATGAATTAGGTACTGAAAAGGTTATTGATCTTTGCCCAGGAGGACAGGATATCAGTGTGAATATCAGGAACAGAGAGCATTACATTGATCTTCTTATTAAGAATATCTTTGTGGACTCTATTTCATCTCAGCTAACCCATTTCACGGAAGGATTTGCTGACATACTAGTTAATCCAAAACGCCGGGGAGAGTTTTTTGAGTGTTTAGATCTAGAAGACTTGGATCGACTGTTAGGGGGAAACAACAATGCAATAAATTTGCAAGATTGGAAATCACATACTCAATATAATGGCTACAAAGAAAAGGATCGTCAGATTACCTTGTTCTGGAAGGTACGCTGTATTATTTGTGTAAATGCATTCAATCATGAATTATATGTTTGCTGTACAGCTATACATTTTGACCATTTCCATTTTTTCTTCATGTGTGCTCAATTTCTCATGGCAACATACTATTTCTCACTAAACTCTGTTAGATTTTGCTCAAAAACGCCAATCATTTCCGCAGATCGATTAGGTCTGTGCATGTGGTACCAGAGTTGTGGTCATAATCCTAATATAAATGTATGCGTTAATAGCATCATTCACTTATGAGACATATCTATGATTTATTTAATACATGCAGGCTGTAGAGAATTATGTGCTTCAGAGTATGGTATTTTATTCACTATGCTCTTCCAGGTTGGCCTTTTATTTCGCCTCTAGCGTGTCCTCATAGCAGTTCATGAATTTAGTTTGTTATGTATATATAGTTCTCTCTCTTCCAACACATGTTACAGCCATTATGTCTTGGTGTATGTTTCATGTGGCCTTTTTTTTGTTGTTGTCTTGGTTATCACAACCTTAAAATATAGTGAACTTGCAGCATGTGAATGGAGCCAAAAAACCCCTTTTTTATGTGTGTGTAAAGGAAGTGAAACTGTGTCTTGTTTGTGTGTGTGGATTCTTTAAATGGCAGTTTTATCTGATCGGATTTCTATGAGGTTGAACTTTAGTGTTATGTCATGTTTAGTTGATCTCATGATGAGATGTGCCGGTTGGACAAACCCACTATTAAGAATTTTGATTTCATTGCCCTCAGGATTTGTAGTGGGCACATCATTGTGATGAGATCCTTTAGAAAATCTTTAAACTGATTGCTATGTGGGCTGTTTTTCTTAATTTTGTTTTAATGCATGAGTAAACGGGAGGGACAATAAGGTGTCTCTAATATTAAGGAGAGTGCTAGAGTGGGACAGTGGGTACTTTAACCCAAGACCTTAACCATTAGAATCTTGCACTCTACCATTAGGCCATGGCTGTGTATGTTTTAGCATCAATAGCACATGATTGTACCATCTTTCTGGCGTTCTGGAAGTCTAGAGCAAATAAACAATCACTGTTCTTAATTCATTTTGTAACTTTAATTTTGTTACCTCATACAATCCTTGTTGATTCTTCTATAAGTGAGATGAGAAAGACGAAACAACTTTCTCAAGTTATTGTGGATTCATCTTGGTTGGAGCTTCCATCAATAGGAGCCAGGACCTGGTGCTGTTACCTGATATGGACCATTGTTTATATATTGGACCGTGATGTGTAGTGGTAAAAGTCACAATATATTGTGCTGCTTTCGTATTGTTTGAAACACGGTTATCAAACAAAAGATGTCCCTTGTTACCTTGCATGCATATCAGTTTAGAAATCCTGCTGAAATCAGTATCTTTCTTATATAGAAGCTCCATTATGTATTGGCAATCAGTTTTGTGCATGGTTGAATACTTATATGTTGACACTGCAGGCTGTTGAGCGCATGTCAATTGAGAGACAGAGGCAGCTCCTCTTCTTCTGGACTTCAGTGAAGTATTTACCATCAGACGGCTTTTGTGGGCTGAGCTCCAAACTCTACATATACAAGACATCCGATTCACCTGACCGGCTCCCATCATCGCAGACCTGCTTCTACCGGCTCTGCCTCCCTCCTTATACATCCTTGAAAATGATGGAAAACCAGCTGCAGAAGATCACACAAGAGCATGTGAGCTGCAGCTTCGGTACATGGTAGTTGCTGCTGCTGTTATGGATTCTGAACCAGTATATTCTGTACATATGGTAGGCTAGTGACACCCTACTGTCTCATTGAATCTGTTCCTAGAGCTTGAGGAGGTAATAGGCTGTCTTTTTCTTTGTATGTATCGTGCGTTAGTGCTCCGAGACTTTTATTTAATTTAATCTAATGCAGAAGGAATTGATAGAAAGCAGGTTCCTTTGTTTTCTATAAAGAGCGGTGATGCTGTGTAATAACATGTGCATGTAGCTGCATTGTGCCCAGTGCTGACCCTCCGATTACCAGTGAACGTAACGACTGGTGGGCTATTCTAGTTCTAGTTGATCCGTTACTGAACCAAGGCATGCCAGTGATTTATTTTTCTCTAATTTTGATTTTGTGAAACTGGCATACTTTGGTCAGCTCTCTTGTATCAGTAATCTGCCAGTTTTCAGCTGACGCTCAGACGTGTTTTGCTTGGGACTGAAGCTCGTGCGAACAATGGCAGATGTTTTAAAACATGCTCCATGGCAGATGTTCTCTGAGGAATGGATGGACCAAGGCTTCCCTTCCCGGTGCTGGGCGTCTGAAACGGAAATTCTGAATCACAACCGTTTCTTGGTTGTGTTCTGGAATTCTGAATCACACCCATTTATTTTTGGGATCTGAAATAAGTCATATGCGTGTTTAGTTGAACTGAACGCTGGTGCATTGAACATCTCCGTATGTTTTGCGCGTCCCGCACCGCAGCCGGAGGAAGCACGTTACTGACTGACATGCTGTCATGGACCATCATGGAGTAATGTCCTTAGCAAATCGCTATAGGCCATGCCCGAGCCTACCAGTACCAGACGTCGGCAAAGATAGCAAGTCGGCACCGAAGCGGCTGCCGGGTGATGGAGACCATTGACAGAACAGGCTCACTAGTCACTAGTAGTTCCGGCGGATCACATATGGTCGCATGAGCGTCCTATCCTAGAGATGCGCGGTTGAGTTCATGGACCCGGCGTGATGACACGATGCCATGATATGGCGTGGTGGAATGTTTGTAGGCCCGAGCTGCTCCTAGGGTGGATCCGGCGTTCTGAACTGCTGCACTTACACAGAGCTTTGCAGCCTTGCAGGTTTGCCGATGAACAACTGGCTCTAGCAATATAAAGATCACAATCATAATCATACCACACAAACACAATGCAGCGAACGTAATAACCAAAGAAGACGAGAACGCAAATCGCAAACATGCTTGATACCCATACCCAAACTGCCATACAAACATGAGGATAAATATAGATCGACAGAGAACAGGAACCAACACAACACAAAAAGACAGACAGGCTGCAGCGGCAGGGCACGGGGCACCGGGCCCCACCACCACCACCACACGACGCACACTTTATTTAGCCCACGTCACTCGCAGTCCACACCGGACAGTCCACGCGACAGCCACTGCTAGCTACGTACCGAGCTACGACACACACACAGAAACGCCAGTAACCGTAGCGTACTGAACAGCAAAAGACCGTGCCATGTACGCGCGCACGCGACTGCCACGCCGCTACGTCACGCGCGCACGATGAGCCATCTCACTCCGATCCCCTGGCCGCCGCCGCTGCGCGCGCGCACGGCCTCACTCGCTGGCCTTGTCGGGCTCCGCGGCGGCCGGCTCGGCCGCGGTGGGCTCCTCGGAGGCAGCAGGAGCAGCAACCTCGGGCTCGGCGGCCGCCGGCTCTGTCTCGGCAGCGGGCGCCGCCGCCTCCTCCTCCTTCACCTCCTCAACCGCCGCCGGCTCCGCCTCCTTTGGCGCCTCTTCCTCCGCCGCGGCTGCAGGGGCCGCCTCCGGCTCCGCGGCGGCAGGCTCGGCCTCGGGCTCAGCGGCGGCAGGCTCAGGCTCCGCCGGGGCGGCAGGCTCCTCCACCTTGGCCTCGGCGGGGGCAGCCTCCTCGGGCACGGCCGCCGTCTCAGCCTCGGCGGGGGCGGGGGCAGCCTCCTCGGGCACGACGGCCGGCGCCGGCGTCTCCACCACGGGCGCCTCCTCGGTCGCCACGACGGTCGGGGTCTGGACCTGCACATGTGCACACGGGCGCCTACAAATTAGCTTCCTCCATTTTTAACATAGGATCGTCCGTTGCTATCTCATCAAAGATGAGCGATCGATCGATCGCCCCATCGATGAGATAGAAAACACTATTCACAGGTATTGGATCGGATCAAAAGATCCAAACGATCCGTGCATATGAATCATCAAAGACTACGATCGTCGATCGAGAGCTACCTCGGCAGTGGCCATTGGTGACGATCAGAAGGCTGATGGCTACACGAAGGAGCGGCTAGTTGGCTAGCTAGAGGCTAGAGCTAAGACTGATCGAGCTGCAAGAGTGAGCGATCAGCTGAGAGTGGGATCGATCGAGCATTCGAGCTTGTGTGAAGCAAGGTGGTGAGATGGGAGCGCTATATATAGAGGCCCGGCGGCGAGGCCAGAATGGGGAGAACACAAAAGGGCTTCTTAGCACTCTGCCGATTTTTTTTTAAAAATCCCCCTTGATCTAATAAAGAGCTGTCGTCGCTGGTATCATGATCGGGAATCTTGAGGAGCTGTACGAGCACACATGAACATGTCATGCAATGCAACCAAAAGGTGCCCATGACCGTGTCATGACACATGGAAAGGGTCCAAAAGGGGCGGTGTGCACGGTGTCTTGGTTCTTTCACCCAGCAGGCCCCTGTGCGTGAATCTGTGGGAGAGATCGATAGATCACCAACACCAAGTGATCACAGGTTCACAGACCGATCGATGATGTGTGGTCTGCTTGCTTGCATGCATCTCTCCAGGCTCCAGCATGTGTGTCCATGGAGACAAGTGTACCTTCGGGAGATGTAGGCTTCATTGCGGTGCAGGGCATTGTGAGGTGTGCATCCTGCGCCTCATTGTTGCTGCACGTTGCACGCCGTCCTTGGCGTCAGTAGTTAACTGATGAGCGACCCCCACCTCTCCTCGCAGGCTGCAGCGGTGCAGCAGCCAGATCAGCGAAGAGATTCGGCAGCTTTGGTTACAGGGGAGGGGAGAGAGATTGATTAGTGCTTTGCTCGTACGTGATTAGAGGTGACAGGAATAGAGGCGGTTGTCGGGTTAACAGTGCAATTGGGACCGGTGAATGTGCATCTGCTTGTTTGCATCTGCTTGTTAACAGTGCTGTTGAGGAATGCTATGACAATGAGCCTACTACGATGATGTGATGTTGGAATTCGGAGTGACTAGGTCAGCAAAGTTATTAGGTTGCATCTATAGCTAGCAGGACTTTTTGGACGCTGGATGACTGGATGATCTATTCTACAGTTTTGTTAATTTGTTTTCTTTTCTCCCGTCAGTTCTGGTGTCGATTCGAACTTTGAAGTGGCATGTGTTGAGTGCTGTTGTGATGTGGGTGCACAACTGCACATCACAAAAAGCAACGGTTGCAGTGCAATTGACGAAGAAAAAAGTTTGTTTTTCTGTGTTACCTAGTCGATGATATGATGAGAATTAGAATTGCATCTCGAATCATCAAGGACAAGGCTATGTCACGATGGGATAATTGGATCATGGTACTGAACCCTACCTCGTCGTTGGCTGATGAACTGAACGTAAGCAAAGGAGATATTAGTGAGGTTTTTCTTTTCTCGTTTTAAGGAATTATTTACCAGCTGCTTATTACCAGGAGCTTCAAGCAATTTTATGGCATCTTTTTTATTATTAGCAAATATTTTCGTGTGCGGCGGTGAGTTTGCAAACAAAACACTAAACCTATTAGAACCCTTATATTTAATTCATCACGCACCACTATTCTCTTATTGTTGGCCCTCAAGGGAGTGGACAGTTACACAGATCAGGAGAGAGGGACGAACAAAAATTTGGATGAAGAAATTTTCTCCTTTTAATATAACTAGCAAACATACCCGTGCGCTGCAACGAGACATTTAACTTCTTGCGTGGTTACTTGCTAGAAGACTTGTGGCTTGGAGATTTATTTAGCGATCATGTCATCATGTGTTTCAATTCGTTTGCAAATCGAACACCACAGTGTGCCCCAGATGCGTGTCGCTCTAGCTTGAATGGGTATAAGAATAGAAGGGATTGATTTCGTCAAATCTCCATCTGACAGTTGTAAGAGACGAAGGATGACATATATTAGATATAGATTATTAGAAAACTTAGATTAGTTCATTAAAAGAGCTCCGTGTCGACCCCCTATATAACAATCACCACCCACTAAAAACTCTGAACTTTTATTTGATGGAAAAAAAAGTTTAGGTAGACAACATAATTATTCGACACTATACTTTATTTTCAAATCTAAATTTGGCCAAAACTTTGGTAAGCTATTTGAGGATTTGGAGTTTGGCAAAAAATAACTTTCATGTGCATCATTTTAGGTAAAAACCAAACCTATTCCTATCAAGTGTCTTGTTCCGCTTAATCAAGGCAAATGGATGAGACCCTTATCAACTTTGGGTCAAGTCCGTCTCCTTGCTTTAGACAACATTAGGCACCACCACCTTTATCAAAAAAGCTAGCATAGAAATATTTGAGCCCATTGTACTGTTCCGCGGGAGTAGTTGTCCATGGATCAACTTTGCCTTGCAAAATAATGGAAAAAGCAAGTAAGGATGCCATCAGCAGGACAGCGAGGTCAGACTCGTTTTGTGGTACACCGCAATGGGGGCAGCGAGACACCTCATCATCGCTTCAGTGAAGTAGCATAGCTAGCTCATCACTGCCGAAAGGATCAGCGATCACATGGCAGCTAGCTCAAGGCCGGTCCATTACAAGCATTAGTCGAAAATGCTTTTGATGTCATCGGTGGCAAGGCAAAGTTCAGTTTCATTTTTTTTTTCTATAAGTGATCTTTCTTTCATTTTCTCCAGCTTTCTTTGAAGTTCTATACGTTAGGAATATTTGGATCTTCATTCACAAGTTTTGTGCAAAATGACTCCGATTTCACATGGTTCAAGAAAATTCGTACATTTCAAAGTTCAAACGGAGTCTCGATCATCAGCTAGCTGCAGGGACAGCGACGGTGGGCGGTGGCGACGGCAGCGGAGAATGATAGAGGTGGGCAGCTTTGTTTTCATGTGATTTTGGCAAGTTACAAGGGGCCACGATAGCTTTTTTGTGCGCGTCGTTTTCCGTGCTCCAAAGCTGGCCATTGAGATGTGGAGATGATAGGCAAGATTTCTTCGCCTTTCGGAGCAAGAGCCCACGCCCAACATCCAACATGCCTAGTAGGAAGCCGCCTTGATCGGCGATCACAGCGGAAATCGGCATGGCCGGCTGTCAGTGTGGGCCCGCGTGCATATCTTCTCGGATCTCCGGTGCTCGCCAATTCTGTTGCAGTGTCTGTGTGCTTATGAATTCCCGTCTGAAATTGCAGTATTTGCAAAAAGGTTTTAGCAATGTCGTTTTGGTTGCTGAAATATGAATTAAAGGCCAAGTTCAAAATCTAGTGGAAAATCGAACGCTCCTTGTGCACCATGGGCGAGGCATTGGCAACCTGTGGGCTGTGGCTCTGTGCAAAGTTCATATGGTTTTGAAGCGCCACACATGCTGCCATGGAGTTCCTGGCCAGGGAGACAAACTGGCATAATTGGTGGCCAACTGGCCATGACCCGGAACTCGACGGTGACGTGGCACCAGAGCTAGGGGCGGTGGACAGGACCCCACTCACAGTCCTACGGGAACAGCATTTCCACTTCCTGATGACGTCGGGTGCCGCCAAATACGTGTTTCCATGTCATCGTGCGACCACTTGCATTTTTAAAATGACGCGAGTGTGTCTAAATTCTCATTATCAGGCAGACGATGTATAGGAACAGCCAGCCAAAACTTACGATTGGAAGGCGTTATTTGAATCCGTGAAATTTTACCGGTGTGTCATGCGTCTTTTTTTTTTTTGGCAAAACTGTCCTTTCCCCAACTGCATCTAATGCAAGTAGTACAACACGAAATTTTATTCTAAAAAAACACGGAATTTTCAAGGAACGGGCACACATGGTTGATCTAACATCTAACAAGTTGTTTTTGAGCAGCCACTCGTGCTTAAGAGGATTGAGACTCATGCTAATTAAGGGGGTGTTTGGATCCAGTGACTAAAGTTTAGTAGATGTCACATCGAATATTTTGATATTAATTAAAAAGATTAAATATGAGCCTAATTAGGCTTAATAGATTCGTATCGTAAATTAGTCTCAATCTGTGCAATTAGTTTTGTAATTAGTCTACGTTTAATACTTCATGCATGTGTCAAACATCCGATGTGACAGGAACTAAATTTTAGTAGTGGGGAACCAAACTAAAGGGGTAGTAATAGGCGCCAAAAACATAAGCTTGATGTGAGAATCAAGATGCTCTGGCCGGAAAAACTATAAGCAATGTGCATACTCCCTTTGTTCCTGAATAAATAGATTCCTAGCTCAAAGTTTTGTTTATAAATAAATCAATTTTTAGGAGGTTGAATGGTCCACCATACTATTTATTTTTTTTTCGAAGTCTCCTCACGTTTACTGCACCCTCTCCCATCTCCTAATTTAGTGTTGAGTTTCTATAGTTGGATGTGTGTAGTAAATATTATAACTGGTGTGCTATTAGAACAATCACCGACCATGTGCAACTACTCCAGTTAATGAAGGGTAGCATGGTCATTTCTTTGTCATACCAATTTATCCTAAATTTGCTAATAATCTATTTATTTAAGAACAGAGGGAGTATTAATTAAGGACACCTGCATTTCGATTCCAACAATGGCATGCTGGGGAGAGCTTCATCATGGGAAACAGATCTTAGACGTAAAATGATGCCTCTTATGTTAAATGCTAGTATTAATTCTTCTCCCTAACCTGGTAAATGCATGGTAATAAGTTTACAACTTGTCCAGTGGCAAGCATGTGACATTAGATTCTGGTCTCCTTGGATCTGTAATCAGGTACACATGCTGTTCCTTGTAATGTTCTCCTAATGTACTATAATTCCTTTCAAATAAACAAGGATTAAAACATCTATTCTCAACAGAGGTACTCCCTCCGTCCCATTGAAAGTGTTGCCCGGGAAACGTGTTTGTGAGAGGGGCACGCTTTTCCAACGACACTTTCAATGGGACGGCGGGAGTACACATTAGTGTGAGCATAAGTAAATGTAAGAAAATTTTACTCTCTTTAAACAAAAATAAGATCATCATAACAAGAACGAGGCGATAGACATCCGAATTCGAGTTCAAGAAGACTCAACTCTGGGTGGTTGAATGGTTCGATCATGACCACACCTCCCAACAAACCAGTTCAATGGTTGAGCATGTTATTTGAAATGTGAATTAATTTCATGGCATTACTATTTTCTCAATTCCAAAATCTACGAGGTTATTTAATGATATACTCTCTTCATCCTGAAATACAAAGGATCCAAAGTTCAAATTTTGTACCAAAATATAAGGTATTTTGGCAACCCCCTCTCCCATCTGTCTTTTTTGGCAAGGATATTGAGATTCATTTTAATTTGACGTCGCACAAAACATTCAGCTAGTAATTGCGGATAATAACAACTGAATTGCTTCCCATCTTAAATGTGGGGCCAATGGTCTTTTGTCAGATTTCATGTATTTTAGGACCAAGGAAGTATTAAGCTAAACTTCTCTACCTTTGACCAAGTATATAGAAAAATATGTTAAGATCTACAACACCAAAAAAACAGGACATATTTCCTTGTCGATTTAATAAAAGTAATTTTGCTGTCGTAAATAGTTGTGCATTTTTTATATAAATTAAAGAAGTGTGACTTATAAAAGACCAAAGTGCGCAAAGCATCCTTGGAACAAAGGGAGCACTTCAGTACCCTTCTACTCAGACAGTTCCGATCCAGACCTTTGATCACTTACCTTTTTTATTCCAATTATATGTTACCAAAATTCATAAAATAATTCAATATTTTTTCGACAACGAGTCTGTTGAGATCATCATTTCATGAAGAATAATGGAGCTGGTACTAGTCCTATATATGTACCGATGTTTATCAGAAAAAGGATCATGAACAAGTGCTGCACCGACACGTCGGCCCTGCTTGCAGGCAAATGCGCAATGTAGTAACCACTTGCCTGCGATTGGACGTGCGTGCATATGAGCTCACTGCAAGCATGTCATGCCGATGGCCGTGAGGCCGCCATAACCAATCAGAGATTCCCATGGCCTTTTGCAAACAAATGGACCAAACAAAAATACTGTAGTTTCCAGTGCCTGATAACAGGGCGTGTAGTGTACTACTAGTATATATACGCCTCCGTCCCTCAACTGCCATGGGCGCGACGTCGACGTTGTATCAAGTATCTATCGACAACGCATTTTCAGGATAAGAATTTTTATTCGCGCCATGTCGAAATGTCGAGATCAAACAAGAGTTCTCAGACTAATGATGCAGCTATATATATGTTTAGCCGTGTTTGGGGTTATTCGTAGCAGGTCAACGAGGAAGATGATGTCAAAGCATGCATTTTTTTTGATGAGTAAAGCATGCAATGTGAGGGAATGCTTTGCTTGTCAACCCGTAGTAGTTGGAATGGTAAGGTTCAGTACTCTTATACCGGCCAAAAAAGAAGGGTTTAGTACTCATCAGTACAGTGGCAAGAGAGAAATCTAGTATAGTTTGGAAACTGATGTCCAAGTTGACGTGTAGGAGATAGTTTCAGTGACTTCATATTTACTTGGGCCCAGTTTAGTTCCACAAGAATTTTGCAAAATTTTTCACATTCCCCGTCACATCGAATCTTTGGACGCATGCATGAAGCATTAAATATAAATAAAAAATAAAACTAATTACACAGTTTAGACGAAATCCACGAGACGAATCTTTTAAGCCTAATTAGACTATGATTGGACACTAATTGTCAAATAACAACGAAAATGCTACAGTGTCCATTTTGCCAAATTTTTTGCATCTAAACAGGCCCCTGCCTCGATCTGTTCTTCGCCAAATGATGAGTCCTGACATTAGCAATATGAAACTGATGTATTCTGTAACGCGTGTTTAGAGGTTGCACTGACAGAAATTATATGTTCTGTTCCGATAGAATATTTCACTGAATATTAACAGTGTATTCAACTGGAGAAGCTTTTCTTTTGACCCACTTTCAAGACTTCTTCTACTTTTTTTTTTGGAAGCAAAAGGCCCAATCAGTAATTTAGTGTGGACACAAATAAAGCCCAGGTCATAGGCTACTTCAAGCCCAACAAATCCCAAAATCAGGAACATCCACCGGCCCAAGCTGCTTAAGCTTAACGCCTTAACCCAACAACGCGGCTGCCCCCAGAACCGCTTTGCAGCGCTGCGCCGCCGCCGCCGCCGCCGCCTGAGTTCGCAAAACCAACGAGCAGTGAGAGCGGAAGCCGCGGCGCACCGAGCCAATGAAGCCCGCGCTGCGCGAGCTGTGGGCGGAGTCCCGGGACCTGCTGGACTTCCCTTCCTCTTCTCTGGACGGTGCCGCCGCCTCCTCCGCCGTGCCGCGCGTCGACCTGCCCCCGACGCCGCTCGCGTTCCTCCGCGACCACGACTCCCCGGGCCGCCTGCTCCTCGTCTCCGCCGCGGTCACCCGCCACTGGCCCGCCGCCTCCTACCTCAGCGCCGCCTCCTCCCAATCAGTAATTTATCAGAGGGGTGTGCTAGTTTTGCTTCCAGCAAGGCTTTAATGACGCAAGCAGGTATGTGAGAGTGATCTAGTAGAGACTTCATTAGGCAAGAAAGCCTTCTTAATTCTTGAATCTACTAGAAGGTTACTCGAAAATGCTAAGGACCCAGTTGGCCTCAAATCTATTGACTACTTGTAACTTATGGAAAATCATGTTCTGCAGTTTACACGGTTCTGCTATGCAATATTATGAATCACATAATTAGCCTCAAATAGAGATAGTGAAGGGTCAAAAGGCACCATGAAAATCTACTTGGCATTGCTCTAACCAAACATCGAGAAGGCCTTGCATGTAACCATCAGAATTATAGTGGTCATTTCCCACTAACTAAACCTAAGTGCTAAGCTTACCTTACTGTACAAACAAACCAAGGGAGTAGAAAGTTACACTTAAAACTATTAAAATCCTTATCCTACCAGTGAATCAGGAACCAAAGGCTTACTGATTCAAAACCTACTCACAGCAACTGGTTGCCTCCGTGACAGATTTCACAGAAGGTAGTTAAATCAGAGAGATGAGAGAACATAGGACTGTAAACCTCACCAGCAGGATATCCGCAGTGTACTGCCACGGGTTGAGCTGCCTCACCGACAACTGGCAACTCTGCATCATCAAGCACAAAGAGCACAACCATAACCAAATCAGCACATACCAATCATACAATTCAAACTTTTGAACCCAGCAACGGAAGCATCCATCGGAAAGGAGCGCCGAACCTTGAGGAGGCTTAGGGTTTGCTCGGCCATGCAGCCCTAGGGAGCCCGATACAGACGATGGTGCGGTCCGCAACCAGGGGAGACGAAGCCACTGCCGGTTTAGCGGATACAGCGGTCACAGAGGCTGCTGCCCGCGGAGCGACAGAGCGGTCCCTTGCCGCCATCAAGGGGCAGAGGGCGAGGCGTAAGCTGGACTGTGGCGAAGGTGACTGGGATAGAGGGAGAACCGTAAACTGCGCTGGGAAGAGTTTTTTGAGTGTTTATTAGATCAGAAGACTGAGATCGACTGTTAGGGGGAAGCAACAATGCAATAAATCTGCAAGACTGGAAATCACTTACTCAATATAATGGCTACAAAGAAAAGGATCGTCAGGTTACCTTGTTCTGGAAGGTACGCTGTATTATTTGTGTAAATGCATTCAATCATGAATTATCTGTTTGCTGTACTGCTATACATTTTGACCATTTCTCTTCATGTGTGCTCAATTTCTCATGGCAACATACCATTTTTCACTCACTCTGTTAGATTTTGCCAAAAAAACGCCAATCATTTCTGCAGATCGATTAGGTCTGCATGTGGTACATGTACCAGAGTTGTGGTCATAATCCTAATATAAATCTATGCGTTAATAGCGCCATTCACTTATGAGACATAATTATGATTTTTTTATAATACATGGTGGTTGTAGAGAATTATGTGCTTCAAAGTATGGTACTATGTTCACTATGCTCTTCCAGGTTGGCCTTTTGTTTCGCCTCTAGTGTGCCCTCATAGCTGTTCATGAATTTAGTTTGTTGTATGTATATAGTTGTCTCTTCCGAGTTGCAACACATGTTACAACCATTATGTCTTGGTGTATGTTTCGTGTGGCCTTATTTTTTTTGTTGTCCTGGTTATCACAACCTTAAATTTATAGTGAACTTGCAACGTGTGAATGGAGCCAAAAACCTTATTTTGTGTGTGTAAAGGAAGTGAAACAGTCTCTTGTTTGTGTGTGTGGATTCTTAAATGACAGTTTATCTGATCGAATTTCTATGAGGTTGATATTTAGTGTTATGTCATGTTTAGTTGATCTCATGATGAGATGCGCTGGTTGGCCAAACCCACTATTTAAGGATTTTGATTTCATTGCCCTCAGGATTTGTAGTGGGCACATCATTACGATGAGATCCTTTAGAAAATCTTTAAACTGATTGGTATGTGGGCTGTTTTTTTTTAAAAAAAATTGTTTTAATGCATGAGTAAACGGGAGGGACAATAAGGTGTCTTTAATAGTGGGACAGTGGGTACCCCAAGACCTTAACCATTAGAATCTTGCACTCTACCATTAGGCCATGGCTGTGTATGTTTTAGCATCAATAGTACATGATTGTACCATCTTTCTGGCATTCTGGAAGTCTGGAGCAAATAAACAACCACTGTTCTTACTTCATTTTGTAACTTTAGTTTTGTTACCTCATACAATCCTTGTTGATTCTTCTGTAAGTGAGATGAGAAAGATGAAACAACTTTTCTCAAGTTATTGCGGATTCATCTTGGTTGGAGCTTCCATCAACAGCAGCCAGGACTGGGTGCTGTTGCCTGATATGGAGTAGTGTTTATATATTGGACCGTGACGTGTAGTGGTAAAGTGAGAACATATGCGCTGCTTTGGTATTGTTTGAAACATGGTTATCAAACAAAAGATGCCCCTTGTTGCCTTGCATGCATATCAGTTTAGAAATCCTGCTGAAATCTATATCTTGGAAGAATAGAAGCTCCATTATGTATTGCCAGTCAGTTCCGTGCGTGCTTGAATACTTATATGTTGACACTGCAGGCTGTTGAGCGCATGTCAATCGAGAGACAGAGGCAGCTCCTCTTCTTCTAGACTTCAGTGAAGTATTTACCATCAGACGGATTTTGTGGGCTGAGCTCCGAACTCTACATATGCAAGACATCCGATTCACCTGACCGGCTCCTATCATCGCAGACCTGCTTCTACCGGCTCTGCCTCCCTCCTTATACATCCTTGAAAATGATGGAAAACCAGCTGCAGAAGATCACACGAGAGCATGTGAGCTGCAGCTTCGGTACATGGTAGTTGCTGCTGCTGTTCTGGATTCTGAACCAGTATATTCTGTACATATGGTAGGCTAGTGACACCCTACTGTCTCATTGAATCTGTTCCTAGAGCTTGAGGAGGTAATAGGCTGTCTTTCTTTCTCTTTTGTGAGACTTTTATTTAATCTAATGCAGAAGGAATTGATAGAAAGCAGGTTCCTCTGTGTAGTCCAGCCGGTGGGAGTAACGTAATAGCATGTGCTTGTAGCTGCATTGTGCCGAGTGCTGACACTCCGATTACCAGTGAACGGCTGGTGGGCTATTCTGGTTGGCATGCCATTGATTTTTTAATCTAAATTTGATTTTGTGGAACTGGCATACTTCTGTCAGCTCTCTTGTAGCAGTAATCTGCCAGTTTTCAGCTGACTCTCAGACGTGTCTTGCTTGGGACTGAAGCTCATGTGAACCATGGCAGATGTTTTCTGAAACCGAAATTCTGAACCACAACCGTTTCTTGGTTGTGTTCTGCAATTCTGAATCACAACCATTTATTTTTTGGGATCTGAAATTAGTCATATGCGTGTCCAGTTGAACTGAATGCTGGTGCATTGGACACCTCTTTCGCTCCGTGTGTTTTGCGCGCCTGCACAGCAGCCGCTGGAAGCACGTTACATGCAGCCATGGACCATCATGGAGTAGTATCCTTGGCGAGTCGGCAACTCGCCATAGGCCGTCCCCGAGGCTACCAGACGTCGGCAAAGATAGCCAGTCGGCACCGAAGCGGCTGCCGGGTGATGGAGACCATTGACAGAACATGCTCACTAATCACTACTAGTTCTGGCGGATCACATATACTAGTCGCATGAGCGTCCTATCCTAGAGAGCAGAGACGCGCCGTTCTGGTGGATCCGGCGTTCTGCACTGCTGGTGCTGGCTTACTGCTGCAAAGCTTTGCAGGTTTGCCGATGAACATCTGGCTCTATCGGCTGGCATTTTTTGCAGCCACAGGCCACGGCTGCTGCTGCTGGCTGTCTCCTATCTCACACATTACTGTAGATATGCTGTAGCCGAACACTCATATTCACCACCCAATGCAGCAGCGAACGTAACCAAAGAAGACGAAACATGCTTGATACCCATACCCAAACTGCCATACTACATGAGAAAGGTAGACAGAGAACAGCACCACCATACGACACGACACACACTTTTATTTATTAGCCCACGTCACTGGCAGTCCACGCGACAGCCCGAGAAGGCCAGTACGCCACGCGCGCACGCGGCACGCTAAGCCATCTCACTCTGATCCCCCGGTCGCCGCTGCCTGCGCACGGCGCCACGGCGACCTCACTCGCTGGCCTTCTTGGGCTCCTCGGCAGCAGGAGCAGGTGCCGCCTCCGGCTCCGCGGCGGCAGCCTCGGGCTTAGCCAGGGCGGCTGGCTCTTCCACCTCGGCCTCGCCGGCCAGGATTTTCGCTATTGCCGCTCCGTCGGGCTGCACGATGTCATTAATTTCCACTACTGCCCCTGGTCCATCAAGATGTACCCAAGGGTCGGCAGTGGCCTCCTCCTTCACCTCCCCCGCCGCCGCAGGCTCCGCCTCTTTGGCGCCTCTTCCTCTGCCGCCGCAGGTGCTGCCAGGATCTCCACCTTGGCCTCGGCGTGGGCAGCCATGTCGGCCAGGATCTCCGGCAAGCCACCGGGTGTTGGATAATCCAGGGCTCAAATCTTAGCTCCTATTTTTAGTCCGGCTATAGATAGGAACCTGAACTCGATCCTAGCCAAGTCAAGTGCGTCTATAACAGCATGATGCATGTTGTGTTCATGCAGTAAGACAGAAGTTAAAGGACATCGACCTCAGTCCGTCTAAAACAATCGCGAGCGTAGCTGCAGCCAGTCTGGCTGCAACCGAGAGGAATTCTGGTTCGCCCGACCCCTCGGGCGTAGGTCCCGCCTCGCCCGACCCCCCAGGGGAGGGCTCCGCCTCACCCAACCTCTCGGGTGAGGACTCCGTCTCGCCCGACCCCAGGGGGTCGGATTTACTCTCAGATAGAAGTAAAAGCCCCAAGAGGGGCCCGCACCACCTCAGCCACCACGGGCGTACACTTCTGACATGAAAAAGAGGAGCAGGTACGCCTCGACGCGACCTACAGCTGACAGGCCATCCCTGGGGGTTCACGTCGCCACGACGTGAATAGGGTGGTCCTGTGTCGCCAACTCCTCGTACGACCTCTGTCAGACGTCCACAGTTCTACACTGTACTTCCAACTCCGGCATAGTCTCCGTCAGAGGAGTCTGTTGACCATACCGTCCACCCGGGCGGTATGGAGCACCGCGATTGACCCACGACACCTATGCATGGGATCAGTGACAGGCAAGGCGGCAACGTGGGGATGTCTTCATCATCTACAGGACCGTCAGGGCCCACCGATAGGGGAAGGGGAGCCAACCAGTTTCGGGACTCCCTTCCCTCCTTTTCGTTTTTCTCTTTCTTCTTTTCTTTTTTTCCACCCTCTCTCGTGTGTGACCGGCCTTTCCCTTGAGCTATAAAAGGGAAGGACTAGTACCTTTCTGAGGGGATCACGATCCTACAACTCCACAATGACATGCTCGACTTCAACCCACAGAGACCCTCTCTCGATTGTTTGTAACCCCTACTACAGACCCAAGTGCAAGTAACACGAGTAGCTCGCCACTGGACGTAGGGACATTCAGCCTGAACCAGTATACATATTAGTGTCCTCTTTGCACACCATCCGAGCCCAAACGCGCAATCATAGAAATTTACTAGCCGGTGATTCCGAACACCGACAATTTGTGCGCTAGGTAGGGGCCTTTGCACATTTCGTCACTTTCATCAGGCTTCGGATGGCCAGCCACGACATCGACTAGATCCCAGGTGCGCACGCGTGTTTTGGGAGTATGGATTTCATCGTCACCACGGAGGGCGAGTTGGCGAGGGCTCCTCTCGCCACCGGCCTCGACACGACCGTCTCATGTCGAGGCTCTCGAGGAGTTGCAACTGAGTGCTCCGGAGGCCCACGCCCCAGAGCGCGACCAGCTCCTCAACTTCGACTTTGAGAAGCTGGAGCACCAGCTCGCTGCCTACCTGGGACCTCACCCATCCTAGGAGGACTTGGGTGCCCTCACTTTCTCCTTCGTCAACATCATGACGCAGCTCGCCGGCGAAGAACCTCTCTCCCAGGGCGCTTTTACCCAGGGCGCCTCGACGGTGTTCTCTTACGGTTTGTGCAACACTGCGTAGATCATCGGGTGCCATATGGCGTGACGTTCCCGTCCGTTGCCCGGGACGATGAGTTCGTGGGCAGGGCTGACTACTTCATGGAATCGATCCGCGATGTCCTCGCAGGCGACTCAGAGTCGACCTCTATTTCTATCTCTAGCGAGGGAGCCATCATGTCTCGAGTGCCAGCGACTTCGGCGAAACACCCTGAGATGTCCTCGTGCGTGCAGTTGCAGGAGGGGCGAGGGTCCCGCCTCCGGCGGCGGCGGCCTCAGCCCCACCATAGCTAGGATGACCGCTGATGGACTAGCTGCAGGCATGGCAACATGAGCTTGACGAAGCACGCCATGGGCTAGAGGAAGAATGCGCTCACCTCGAACGTGAGATCGCACAACGCCACACTGAGGATGGACGCACACAAGCCAGAGCCTGTGACATCCATCGACGGATCATGGAAGACGGTGATGATCTTCCGCAGTTCGCTTGGGCCAGCCAGAACATCACCGCTATGGCGGCCCTGCTCTGAAGGCTTCCCAAGCCAGCGACTCTTGAGGAACGCAAGACCTAGCGGGAGATCCACGAGTTGCTCGACCGCGCGGTAGAGCAGCAGACGGAGAGCTCACTGTCACGACGACGCGGGCCTGGGCCCGACGCCAGCCAGCGTGCGTCAGCCGAATGGGATGCCAGAGATGCGTCTGTCCACCAGGCGCCACGTGGCGTGGGGGCTACTAACCTGCCCCCGATACAAGAGTGTGTCAGCCCCATCCGTGACGCTCGTGTTGTCCTGGACGCCCGCAGATGTGGAAGGGATGGCGAGAGGCAGGTGGCCGACCATGGATACCACCCCCATCATGGCGGGCGCTACGACGCCAATGAGGACCGAAGCCTGAGCCCCCCCCACCGGGGCCTCAGGCTTTTGCCTAGCATGGCCTCCGCGCGCCGTTGCCACAATGGTACCGTGCGTCGACCAATGTCCTCAAGTATTCTGAGGAATCAAACCCTGGCCTATGGCTTGAGGACTACCGGCTTGCCTACCAAGCCGGCGGCGTAGATGATTACTTCATCATCCGCAACCCCCTTGTTCCTGGCTGACTCGGCCCAGACATGGCTGGACTACCTCTCGCCCAACTCCGTTAAGGATTGGGTGGACCTGAAGGAGATCTTCATGGGGAAGTTTCAGGGCACCTACACACACCTTGGGAACAAAGACTTCTCCTGGGTGTGCGCCATCAGCTACTGCAGAGGGAACACGAGTCAGAAATGACAAAATGAAAAGCGGCGATCAGGGAGGACAAGGACGTCGTACCGTGTAGGGATCGGTGGCACTGTTCAACTATTTCACCCCGTCGTTTGTCGCGGCTAGCACGGTGTTCAAAAGGTGCTCCATGCCTCCCATGATCTCATGGTAGCTGCACCATTTCCTCTTCTTCGTAGGGTCATCAAGGACAAAGGGTGGGGCCCTCGGGTTCTACGGGTCCGTCCACTCAAGCCGCGGCATGTCGGTCCCCATCCGGATCAGGGTTCGGGGTGGCTTCACGCGCCGACGACCCCTCCTACCATGGACTTTCTGTAGGGACGATCTCTCCACCGGCGACGGACATCAACAACTTAGACACAGAGCGCGGCATCGTCGCCATGACTCCCGAGGACGTAGCGGATGCATCCCCTTTCGTTTGCCTCGCCTCGGGTACCTCCGTCTCCATCCACGAAGGTTGGGTGTAAGGTCCTAGATGGCTAGAGGGGGGTGAATAGCCTATAAAAATTCTACAATAACCACTAGGCAAACTTGTTAGAATAACAAACAACGCAAAGCGAGTTTTGCTTAGCCTACAGTTGTGATGCAAGCCTCCTATCCATAAGTCTAGTAGATTATAATCTCTAGTTCACACAAGGGCTGTGTCACTAATGTTACACTAGTGAGCAAGCTAACAACTACTAGCAAAGGCTATCACTAGAGCTACACAAGATAATCTAGTAAATGTAAATGCAAGAGATAGTATTGTGAATCTTATACCGATGGTGGAGTGAAGATGTTGCTAATCACCAAGAAAAATACAACCAATCAATATTGACAACAACATAATATGAAGACCAATCACCGGGAGACAAGAGACACAGTATTTTTGTTCACCCGGTGTTCACTTGTGTACCGACAAGCTACGTCACCGGTTGTGTCGACCAACACTTAGATGGTTCCTCGGTGTGACCCTCAAGTCACTTGCCCCTCAAGGCACGCCTCGCAAGGCACCACAAGACACCACTCTCAAGTGAGGTAACTCAATGACACGCGCAATGTAATAGAGTTGCTTTTGGCGTCCCGCCGAGGAAAGCACAAGAACCTCTTACAATCAACCGGAGGTGGCCAAGAACAATCATCTTCTCTTGCCAACGCCTCCAACAATCTCCAAGCCGGCTAGGAGCGGTACTATCCAAGAGTAACAAGAAATCCACCGGCTAAACCACCCACAAGTGTCACTAGATGCCCTCAAGCTATGCAATGCACTTTGGGATCACTCAATCTCACTTTTGATTTGCAATCAAGCAAGAGAGAAGAGTGGGAGGAGATGCTCTAGCTCAAAGGATGCACAAGTATGTTAGAAATCATGAGAGGCCTCCCCAAGAGCTGGCCAACAAGTATTTATAAGCATCCCATCTGAATAGAGCCGTTATACCCCTTCACTAGGTCTTTTCAGGATGACCGGACGCGCCGGTCATAACTGACCGGACGCGCTCAACCGCGTCCGATCCTCCAACAGTCACTGACCCCAACGGTCAAACCAATGACCAAACGCGCCCAGGGCAATGACCGGACGCGGCTGTCAAACGACCGGACGTGCCGCTTCGAACGACCGAACGCGCCGATCGCACTAACCTGCGCGCCCACGAAGCAACGACCGGACGCGCCCCTCGTAAAGACTGGACGCGACAGTGCCCGCGTCTGGTTTGAGTCCAATAAGCTCTCTTGATGATCGGATGCGTCCGATCATGTGTGATCGGACGCGCCTCGCGTCCGATCGTCCTTGCAAAACTCAGTTTCCTCTGGACACCTGACCGGACGCGCCAGTCCCGCGAGTGACCAGACACGCCGGTTGCAAACCCTAGCACCCGCGCCTATGCTGTACTGACCGGACGCGTCCGGTCATACCATGACCGCGTCCGGTGCAGGATCCGGTCACCTCTGTGACCTCCATTCGCCTCCGTTTCTTTTCTGACTTCCGGCGTAGTGGAAAATAGGCATTTCAAGTTCCCAAAAATGCCTGAATCCCGCGCTCGCAAGCTCGGCGGGAGGTTGAGAGAGACCCAAACCCTCTCTACCGCCCAAACTTCAACGCCTTCGCAAATGTGCCAACACCAACAAGTGATCACCACCTTGTGCACGTGTGTTAGCATTTTCATAATCATTTTCAAAGGTTTTCTAGTTAGCTCACTAGGCCCTACATGCAATGCACTTCATGAATTCACCTAGTGGCACCCATGCGTCAAATAACCGATAAGACTTCCCCTCTTAATAGTTCGGCTATCGATCCTAAACCACTCACAACCTCTATGGTGTCTTGAGTGCAAAACAAAATGGCCCTATGGTTATACCTTTGCCTTGAGCCCATTTTGTTTCTCCAAAAGATATGATCCACTTCATATCATCATATGACCGTCTCGATCCATCGACCTTGACTTCACCTGCTCTTCACCGTTGCATCGGTCCGTCGGCGCAAAGTCTTGCTCAAGCTTCACCATCGCATGGTCCTTCGCTTCGAAGCCTCGACTTGCCCTTCACCCTCACAACCGGTCCATCGAGCCAAGCATTATCTTGGTCTTCATCATCTTGGTCACATGAGTCAATGTCATGTCTCATATTCAATGACCACCTTTATCTAAATCATCCACTTAGATACAAAGGTTAGTCCTAGGTTTCATTAATTAGCCAAAACCAAACTAGGGACTTTCAATCTCCCCCTTTTTGGTAATTGATGACAACCCTCACAAAGATGATTTTGATAATAAAAGTTTTGAACTTGTCATACTTGTCCAATCATTATGCTCATAAATAAAATTTAGACAATTATCACAAGCTCGGTTTTGGTAGCATTAGCTCTCCCTACATATGTGCATAGAGTTTGGATTGAAAGCTTTACACATATGCATGAATAGAAGTGTTGAAAGAGTAATTCTACCAAAATGATGCTAAGGTGTAAGAAATGGACCTTTGAAGCGTGATACCAATCGGAGTTGCCTTTTACACCATCCTTAGCAACATGAAGTAACTAGACATCCATCACAACTCAAGAACCCCGTGAGATTAACATTATATGTAAAGGTTCTTGGACCACTTGTACCACTTGTAGTGCTTTAAGCAAGTCTAGATACCACATGTAAACTATTCCTATGCATGATAGTAGATCATTTCATCATTCAAGTTCTATACTAGCATTGCACCACATAAGCACGTATATTGAATTTAAAAACATGTGTAATGAGCAAGTCATATGAGAATGCACAAACAAATGCAACAACTTTGTTTATGAGCTTGCTCCCCCTACTTGTGTGCATCAAAATTTTATTTACCCCTTTATCATGTTGAATCATCTTTTTCTCTCCCCCTTTGTCAACAACTTACCTAAAAATGGGATCAAATTGTGGAGAGAAAAGCAATGTTTGATGGAGTAGGTTAGAATTTATCAAATTTGGTTTAACCTAGAACACTTACCAAAGATATTTAATTCGATTTGAACCAAAGACAAGCTTCTTCACACCTCATAATAAGGGTTATCATGCCTATGTTGAATTAAACACTTATAGCAAATCTTCTAGATTCAACACTAGGTTTGTAAGCTCACAAACATGTCATATGCCACCACTAGATCAAAATAAGCATAGAAGCAATAGTGGTAACATATATCCATCAAATTCATTTGATTTATCATGAATGCTCATGCATACCACTTATTATGTCTACATGCTCTAGCAAGTCCTTAGCATAGGATGAGTGACATGTCAATCAACTTTACCTCGCAATGTCGAAGGAGAGGCATGTCAATAAGTGGGTGGGGTGCATTCAACTCATGTTTGAGAAATCAAGAATGTTCAATTCATTCCTTAGCTTGCAAAATCTCTTTTCATCAAGTGGCTTGGTGAGAATATCGGCAAGTTGATCATCGGTGCCAACACTTTCAATGGCAATATCTCCCTTTTGTTGATGATCTCTAATGAAATGATGCCTTATGTCAATATGCTTTGTTCTTCCATGTTGAACCGGGTTTTGTATCATCTTGATTGCACTTTCATTATCACATAGCAATGGCACATTCTTGAAGTTGAGACCATAATCCTTCAAAGTTGATTTCATCCATAGCAATTGTGCACAATAACTCCCCGCACTCACATATTCGGCTTCGGCGGTAGAGATTGCCACACTATTTTATTTCTTTGAGGACCATGACACAAGTGATCTTCCAAGAAATTGACATGTGCCACTTGTGCTCTTTCTATTGATCTTGCAACCCCCATAGTCGGAGTCCGAATATCCAATCAATTCAAACTTTGACCCCTTGGGATACCATAGTCCAACATCTCTTGTTTGCTTCAAGTACCTCAATATTCTCTTTGCGACCGTGAGATGACTCTCTCTAGGTGAGGCTTGATATCTAGCACACATGCAAACACTAAACATGACATCCGGCCTTGATGCGGTGACATAGAGTAGACTTCCAATCAAAGACCGATATTCCTTTTGATTCACCATTTTGCCATCAAAATCACTATCCAAATTGCCTTTTGTACCCATTGGAGTTGAAATTGGCTTTGCATTTAGCATTCCAAACTTCTTCAACATGTCCCTTATGTATTTCCCTTGACTCACAAATGTCCCATTCTTCAATTATTTGACTTGGAGACCAAGGAAGTAGCTAAGTTCACCAATCATAGACATTTCAAATTCTTTGGTCATCATAGCACCAAATTCTTCACAATAAGCTTGATCGGTTGATCCAAAGATGATGTCATCAACATATATTTGCACTATGAATAGATCATTCCCAATCTTCTTGGTGAATAGAGTTGTATCAACCTTGCCCATCTTGAATCCCTTAGAGAGAAGGAAATCCCTTAGCCTCTCATACCATACTCTAGGTGCTTGCTTTAAGCCATATAAAGCCTTCTTCAACTTGTATACATGGTTGGGTTTCTTGTCATCTTCAAATCTAGGAGGTTTCTCAACAAAGACTAACTCATTGATAATCCCATTGAGAAATGCACTTTTAACATCCATTTGATATAGTTTGATGTTGTGTGCACAAGCATAAGCCAATATAATCCTTATTGCCTCTAATCTTGCCACAGGAGCATATGTCTCATCATAGTCAAGACCTTCTACTTGAGTGTAACCTTGAGCAACTAGTCTTGCTTTGTTTCTCACCACAATGCCATCTTGATCTTGCTTGTTTTTGAACACCCATTTGGTTCCAATCACATTATAGTCATTTGGCCTTTCTACCAATTCCCAAACATCATTTCTTGTGAAATTGTTAAGCTCTTCTTGCATAGCCATGATTCAATCGGCATCCTTCAAAGCTTCTTCTATTTTTTTTGGTTCTATGGTTGACATAAATGATGCATGCTCACAAAATATAGCCAATCTTGATCTTGTTTGCACACCACTTCTAATATCACCAATAACACTATCAATGGGGTGATCTCTTGCAACATGTTGTGGTTGGAGTACTTGCACTTGATTGCTTGAGCTTGGTTGATCACTTGATATAGCTTGATGAGATGAACTAGAACCATGATCTTGCACTTGAGAATCACTAGCTAGCTTGAATGGAGAATTGAGCACTTGATCTTTATCATCATCTTGAATATCAATTACTTGCTTTGCTCTAATGTCCCCAATGTCCATGTTCTTCATTGCTTCCACCAATTGAGTTCCACCAACATCATCTAGATTCTCTTCTTCATCTTGTGACCCATTAGTTTCATCAAATTGCACATCATGGACTTCTTCTAGAATACCACTTGAATTGTTCCAAACTCTATAAGCTTTGCTTGTAGTTGAATAACCAAGTAGGAACCCCTCATCATATATCTTGTTAAACTTTCCCAATCTAGTGCCCTTCTTCAAGATATAACATTTGCAACCAAACACTCTAAAGTAAGAAATATTGGGCTTTCTTCCATGAAGTAGCTCATATGGGGTCTTCTCTAGCAATGGATGACAATATAGTCTATTGATGTAGTAGCAAGCGGTATTGATTGCTTCATCCCAAAAAGATTGACTCACATTATACTCATGAAGTATTGATCTAGCCATATCAAGCAATGTTCTATTCTTTCTCTCAACTAGGCCATTTGATTGTGGAGTGTACTTGGCCGAGAATTGATGTCCAATGCCATAGTGATCACAAAGTTCTTAAATTCTTGTATTCTTGAACTCACTTCCATTGTCACTTCTCACTTTCTTGATTCTAATCTCAAACTCATTGTGAACTCTAGTGAGAAATGTCTTGAAGGTGTCAAACACTTCACTTTTGTCACTAAGAAAGAATACCCATGTGAATCTTATGAAGTCATCCACTATGACAAAGCCATACTTGTTGCCGCCTATGCTTGTGTATGTTGTTGGGCCAAATAGATCCATGTGCATCAAATCAAATACTTTGCATATGCTCATTGTACTCTTCTTTAGATGTGAGCTTCCAACTTGCTTCCCGGCTTGACATGCACTACAAAGCTTATTCTTCTCAAATTCAACATCTTTCAAACCATTGACAAGATTGTGAGTTGTAAGCTTCTTCAATTGTTTCATGCCAACATGACCAAGCCTTCTATGCCAAAGCCAACCCATGCTTGATTTGGAGATTAAGCAAGTTGTCAAGGAAGTTTCTCTAGCATTGAAGTCAACTAGATAGAGATTCTCATATCTAAAGCCCTTGAATGCCATATTTGAACCATCCATACTAATGACTTCCACATCATCAACCCCAAAGATACATTTGTAGCCTAGATCACATATTTGTGCCACGGATAGAAGATTGAAATCTAAACTTTCAACTAGCAACACATTAGAGATACTCATGTCATTTGATATTGCAATCTTGCCCAAGCCAATAACCTTGCCTTTCTTGTTATTGCCAAATGTGATAGAATCAACACCACTATTATTGTCGTTGATTGAGTCAAACATTCTTGATGTACCGGTCATGTGTTGAGTGCACCCACTATCAATAATCCAATGCCTTCCTCTGGCTTTGTAATTGACCTACAAGCAAATCAATGAAGCTTAGGTACCCATTTTTGCTTGGGTCCTTGTAGGTTAGTAACTAAGCTCTTTGGTACCCAAATAGCCTTCTTCTTTGGGCCAACAATGGGTGTACCAATAAACTTAGCTTGCACACCCTTCACACCTTCGGTAAGCACATAGCAAGAATCAAAAGGTATAGCATTAACAAATTTCTTGCTTTGATTCTTTTTATTACAATTATGCTCTAAGTGCCCAACTTGCTTGCATCTATTGCAAAACCGACCATTACCCTTCACAAAGCTAGGCTTTGGAGTTACAAAGGCCGACTTGCCTTTCTTGGGGTTGTAGCCCAATCCCTCTTTGTTAAGAGAGAACCTTTGGCTACCCAAGCACTTAAGCAAGCGGGCCTCACCACCATAGGCCTTGCCTAGGGCGTGAGTGAGCTCATCCACTTCTCTCTTGAGAGTCTCATTCTCAACCATTAGTGAGGCATCACAAGTGAAACCATCACTAGTAGTGGAGGTAAAGTCGGTGTTGGTGGATGAAGAGCTACAAGAAGGGTTAGCATTTGACATGATGATAGGTTCATTAGAGGATTCATTAATTATATCACATGTAACACATATATCACATGATACAACAATCTCCTTCTTTGCTTGTTGCTCAAGTAGCAATGAGTGAGCTTTTTCAAGCTTAGAATGAGCCTTACCAAGATCCTCATGGTCTTCCACTAGACTCTCATGAGTGGTCTTAAGCTCACTAAGAACTTTCTCAAGTATTGCTACTTTCATTGAAAGCTTCTTACACTCCTTGTCCTTGGCAATAGCTATGTCTCTAGTTTGTTGCATCAAGTCATATAGTTGTTCTTTAGTTGGTTCATCATCATCATTTTTATTATCATTATCATTATCATTATCATTATCACTATCATGAGCATATTCCATTTCACTTTCATCATCACTCTCATCATATATTACCTTAGTTTCTTTAGCCATGAGGCACGACGAGGATGAATCAAATAGTGATGGCTTCTTGTTGATAGCAATGGAAGCAAAAGCCTTGTTGGATGATGATTCTTCTTATTCATCATCATCACTTTCCCAAGTGACCACATAGGCTCCATTCTTGCCCTTCTTGAACGTCATCTTGGCTTCTCTCTTTTTCTTCTCAAACTTGCCCCTCTTCTTCTTCTTCTTCTTCTTATCATAGGGACATTCGGCTTGAAGATGTTCGGTGCTATCACAATTGAAGCACTTCCTTTGTTGCTCATTGCTCTTGAAATTATCATATCTCTTTTTGAAGCCTATTCTCTTAATGAACATGTGACCCATTTTCTGGACTACAAGAGCAAGTGCCTCATCATCAATTTCAAAATCTTCATCTTCATTATTGTCTTCTTCTTCTTTAATGATGGTAGCTTTGCCCTTGGAGGAGGTGGCCTTGAATGCCACGATCTTCTTCTTCTTTTCTTCCTCCTTCTCCTTCTCATCAACATCTTGATCATACTTGTCAAAGGTCAATACCTCTCCAAGCAAATCATTGGGCTTCATTGCATCGAGCCCATCTCTTTGTAGCATCATGATCAACATTTTGAATCTTTTTGGTAAGCTCAACAAGAACTTGTGGCAAAAATCTTGGTCTTGTATCTTATGCCCTAAGCTCTTAAGATCATTCACAATGACTTGCAATCTATGAAACATCTCTAAGATAGTTTCTTCTTCTTTCATCTTGAAGTTCTCAAACTCACTCTTGAGCCCATATAGCTTGGCACTTTTCACAACCTTAGTGCCCTCATATGTTTCACTCAACCTTGTCCATACTTCATTTGCCAATTCTAAATCCTTTATGCCCTCAAATACTTTTGTGTCAATACCATTGTAAAGTGTATTGAGAGCCATTCTATTGCATGTTCTATTTGCTCTATCTTCATCGGTGAGATGATCGGGATCAATGATAGCAAAATCATTCTCGGTGACTTGAAAAACTCTCTCATGAATAGAACCAAGGTACATTGTCATTTTTCTCTTTCAATAAGCAAAAGAACTAACACCATCAAAGAACGGTGGCTTGCCCCCAACATGATTGAACACAATTTGAGCCATTTTTCACACCGAAGGATGTTAAGCCTTGATTAAAACGGTGACCATGGCTCCGATACCACTTGTAAGGTCCTAGATGGCTAAAGGGGGGGTGAATAGCCTATAAAAATTCTACAAGAACCACTAGGCAAACTTGTTAGAATAACAAACGGCGCAAAGCGAGTTTTGCTTAGCCTACTGTTGTGATGCAAGCCTCTTATCCACAAGTCTAGTAGATTATGATCTCTAGTTCACACAAGGGCTATGTCACTAATTTTACACTAGTGAGCAAGCTAACAACTACTAGCAAAGGCTATCACTAGAGCTACACAAGATAATCTAGTAAATGTAAATGAAAGAGATAGGATTGTGAATCTTATACCGATGGTGGAGTGAAGATGTTGCCAATCACCAAGATGATATACAACCAGTCAATATTGACAACAACACAATATGAAGACCAATCACCGGGAGACAAGAGACACAATATTTTTGTTCACCCGGTGTTCACTTGTGCACCGACAAGCTATGTCACCGGTTGTATCGACCAACACTTAGATGGTTCCTCGGTGTGACCCTCAAGTCACTTGCCCCTCAAGGCACGCCCCGCAAGGCACCACAAGACACCACTCTCAAGTGAGGTAACTCATTGACACGCGCAATGTAATAGAGTTGCTTTTGGCGTCCCACCGAGGAAAGCACAAGAACCTCTTATAATCAACCAGAGGTGGCCAAGAACAATCACCTTCTCTTGCCAATGCCTCCAACAATCTCCAAGCCGACTAGGAGCGGTACTCTCCAAGAGTAACAAGAAATCCACCGGCTAAACCACCCACAAGTGCCACTAGATGCCCTCAAGCTATGCAATGCACTTTGGGATCACTCAATCTCACTTTTGATTTGCAATCAAGCAAGAGAGAAGAGTGGGAGGAGATGCTCTAGCTCAAAGGATGCACAAGTATGTTAGAAATCACGAGAGGCCTCCCCAAGGGCCGGCCAACAAGTATTTATAAGCATCCCATCCGAATAGAGCCGTTATACCCCTTCACTGGGTCTTTTCAGGATGACCGGATGCGCCGGTCATAACTGACCGGACGCGCTCAACCGCGTTCGATCCTCCAACGGTCACTGACCCCAACGGTCAAACCAATGACCGGACGCGCCGCTTTGAACGACCAGACGCGCCGATCGCACTGACCCGCGTGCCCATGAAGCAACGACCGGACGCGCCCCCCGCAAAGACCAGACGCGACACTGCCCACGTCCGGTTTGAGTCCAGTAAGCTCCCTCGACGATCGGACGCGTCCGATCATGTGTGACCGAACGCGCCTCACGTCCGATCGTCCTTGCGAAACTCAGTTTCCTCTGGACACCTGACCGGACGCGCCGGTCCCGCGAGTGATCGGACGCGCCAGTTGCAAACCCTAGCACCCGCGCCTGCGCTGTACTGACCAGACGCGTCCGGTCATACCATGACCGCGTCCAGTGCAGCGTCCGGTCACCTCTGTGACCTCCGTTCGCCTCCGTTTCTTTTCTGACTTCCGGCGTAGTGGAAAATAGGCATTTCAAGTTCCCAAAAATGACTGAATCCCGCGCTCGCAAGCTCGTCGAGAGGGAGAGAGAGACCCAAGCCCTCTCTACCGCCCAAACTTCAACGCCTTCACAAATGTGTCAACACCAACAAGTGATCACCACCTTGTGCACGTGTGTTAGCATTTTCATAATCTTTTTCGAAGGTTTTCCAGTTAGCTCACTAGGCCCTACATGCAATGCAATTCATGAATTCACCTAGTGGCACCCATGCGTCGAATAACCGATAAGACTTCCCCTCTTAATAGTTCGGCTATCGATCATAAACCACTCACACCCTCTATGGTGTCTTGAGTGCAAAACAAAATGGCCCTATGGTTATACCTTTGCCTTGAGCCCATTTTGTTTCTCTAAAAGATATGATCCACTTAATATCATCACATGACCGTCTCGATCCATCGACCTTGACTTCACCTGCTCTTCACCGTTGCATCGGTCCATCGGCGCCAAGTCTTGCTCAAGCTTCACCATCGCATGGTCCTTCGCTTCAAAGCCTCGACTTTCCCTTCACCCTCACAACCGGTCCATCAAGCCAAGCATCATCTTGGTCTTCATCATCTTGGTCACATGAGTCAATGTCATGTCTCATATTCAATGACCAGCTTTATCTAAATCATCCACTTAGATACAAAGGTTAGTCCTAGGTTTCATCAATTAGCCAAAATCAAACTAGGGACTTTCATTGGGTCGCATCCGGCCGTGCCACGCCCGCTGTGTGTGTCGTGGATGGATCGTCTTCTGCTCTCCCCTCCCCTGTCCACTTTGCCACGGACGTCACCGTTCACGCGACCGATGGCTCTATTTGCACTGTTGCCACCGTTGATGTCACGATTGTGGTAGTCCGCCCCGTGGCAACCGCGAACACGTCTTCCACCGACCGCCTCTCCTCCATCCACTCCATTGTGGACGCTGGCACCTGTTCAGCCGACAGCTCCACCTGTGCCGTCATCATCGCTGACATCACGGTTGCGTCCGACTACTCCAGAACGACCATGGATGCCTCTCCTATGCCCATCGCTGGCTGTCCCCCCACGGACAGGGTCGTTGTCACCGGCGATGTCTGTCCGGATGGTGCCGTGGCCGACCCGGCGCCACCCCCGCTCGACCCAAGTGTGGCATCTGCTGACGGTCATCGCGCCGCCCGAAGGGCGACACTCTTCTTCGGTGCCATCGCTAGAGGAGTAATGTGTCGGACGACCCTGTGGCATCAACAAAACATTAAAACCCATCGCGAAACCAATCAAAAGCGACAAAGAGAGAGAGTCCGTAGGGTACCTTGGCACCACTAGATGATGAAGTTTTAGGGCTGGCCTGCCCGACCCCGGTTGCACTTCGACAGCGTGAGGCCGCTTTTGTCCCGCTAGCTACTCGGAGGGTCGGGTGATGCAGGATGGCTCACGTTCGATGGCCCTTGGGGCACGTCAAGAGAGCGACCCGCCTCCACCAGTTGCAAAGATGAACCGCCGCCTATAGCCCCATCCTTGTCATCACGTTCCATCTCGTCCTAGTCAGCGAACGGGACGCCACCGATCCCCTCTTTCTCCTCACCGTCATCATCATCGTCATCGTCATCATCGGTGTCCTCTCCCTGATCCCGCTTCCATTGCCTCTCTGACTTCTTTTCCTTCCCAGCGTCCTTCTTTTGCTTCTCCTACTCGGTGGTGAGTCGGTTCGCCGTTCTCCGCTCCGTGTCCTTCGACAGCGACGCTTTGAAACCCCGAAAGACAAGCCCCGACTACAAGATTCTAACACTTGGGGTCAGGCGGCAGGATTAGAAAGTCAGCAAAATATGAAGTCCAAAGAAGAGCAGAGGACTTACAAATTCGACAAAGCCCGCATCCGGTCGCATTGGTGGATGCCCCGGAACCAGGTACGCGGGGATGAGCTCCCTCGATGGTGAAGACGGCACCTCCGTCGCCTCCTTGAGGCGCTGCTCCACCTCATCGACGCTAAGTACCTCCCCGGTGAGCATCACCGTCCCATCGGGCGGCGATCCGGGCATCATCTGGTACATTGAGAGGGTGCACGCCATCAATGGTGCGAGCCTCCTCACATGGTATGCCCCAATGACGCTGGCTTTGCAGAGGCCTCGCTCCCTCAAGATGGCAATGGCCTTTAGGTGATCTTCTATCCTATCTTGCTTGTTGGCGAGGGGGCCCCACACCCACGTCTTCGACGCCGACTCGATGAAACTATCGAAGAAGAGCAACAAGGGGGCGGCGTGATCATTCTTCAAGTAGAACCATTGCTTGTGCCACCCTTTGTTGGACGTTGTCAACGAGAGTGACATGTACTGCGCCGTCCGATTCCCCCAAAGACAGATGCTCGCGCATCCCACCGGTACCTTGAACTCTTTCTTCCTCCCTTTCTCTCTCTCCACCCTCTTATGCAGGGAGACAAAGAAGAAGTACCTCCACAATTCAAAAGTGCGGCTCGATCCCTAGGTACCCCTCACACAATGCGACATAGGGCGGGATGTGTTGGATCCCGTTGGGGTTCAAGTGCTATAGCTCGATGTCGTTGTAATGCAGCAACACCCAGAGGAACCGGTGTGGGGGCATTGCTAGGCCACGCTCATGGAAGGGAACAAAGGAGATGACGTACCCATCTTGCGGCATCGGCTCATCCTCGTTGTTAGATACAAGCCACTCATTCGTAGCGGTCCTCGCATGAAGGAGGACCTTCTTGACGAGGCCCTCCATCCATGAGTGGGTGACGTCAAAATGAGGCCATGAGTCTATCGCTTGATGACGGGAGCTGGGAGGTGAAAGCTTCGTCGGCGGCATGAACCCTAGCCCTAACTGCACTGAGGCAATGGCGACAGCAAGAAACATGGGCGTAGATGGCAGCTTGGAAGCAAAAGGGGAAGGATGACGGTTCGTGCATGATGAGAAAACAGGGGAGGTCCCCTGCTTTTATGAAGCGAGGAGGGAGCCGAACCGCCCGCCTAGATTCACACACCATCCCGTCCCGTCAAAACCGCCGCGTCGTTTCGACCAGCTGCACGCGCACGCCATCTCCCAGCCCGCCCCCTCGAGGCACACATCGGATGGCGATTCAACTGCCTGATGAGCCACAACCGCCGCAAGTAAGTAGGCTGCAAAACTAAAAACGCTCTTACGGCCCGAGAAGGCCCAGGAGTTCGTAGATTGGCCCAGCGATGGGTTCGACAACCGCTCCAAGACACCACTAGAGTAAGGGGTGGCAAAGGATGGGCCCGCTAGCGGCCAGTACCCGGGCACCCAAGTGCCACGGGCATCCCGGTCCATGTTCGAGTATTGATTGCCGTCGGACCATGGTTTTCCCTCGAAGAAAGGTAGCGAGCCCCCGGGACCAATCGAATGGACCCAAGAACTATATGGACTAGCTGTCAGGAACCTAGAGTCGATTGCCAGTTGACCCAAGCTGGATCCCCGCGAACGGGAACTGGGGCCCCACTCAGACTAACCCGTTAATAGCTCACCGAGCACCATGATTCATCCAGCGAGGAAAATCATGGCACAACTCAGCCCCTCCATTTTGTCGAAAAAATGCTTGAGGGGTAATGATCACA
The DNA here is from genome assembly GCA_038087645.1 of Saccharum hybrid cultivar R570. Lineage (NCBI taxonomy): Eukaryota > Viridiplantae > Streptophyta > Magnoliopsida > Poales > Poaceae > Saccharum > Saccharum hybrid cultivar. The sequence continues at coordinate 1,402,901 of JAQSUU010000365.1, read as the reverse complement.
AGACGATACGACCCCTCGGCCGGACCCCCACCACGTGTAGGGGCCCGTGGGCTCGGACCCGCAAAGAGACCCTGTGCGGGATCGTAGACAAACCGTGGGGCAAACACCCTGGGCATCCCGACCCCTTGATCCGACCCTCACTATGTGTGGGGGCATGAGGGTCGGCCTCACAAAATACCTAGCGGGCAAGTAGCCCCCGAAACCGACCGAACAGATCGGGGGACTACATGCATTGGCCATCAGTAGCCTAGGGTTGGCTAACACCGTGGCTAGACCCCTGCCGTGCGCGGGGGCCCAGGGGATCGGGCTCACAAAGAAAAGTCCCAGGCATGGTCACATATGAACGACCAACCAACCATGGTTGCCTATCCAAACAAGGACCCCGAGGTCTCCCCATATGAGGAAGCCTTTGGCAAAGTAGCCAACTTCCCTAAAGGCTTGGGGGCTACACCCGGTAGGTGCGCTCGCGTGCACCCCTAGGACAACAAAGACCTCAGCATCCCACGGTGATGCCTATGGAGGAGTATCCAACTCCCTCTCAGGCTTGGGGGCTACTGTTAGGTACCAATATTAGGGTACCCATAAGACAGGAGTTAAAGGACATCGACCTCAGCCCATCTAAAACAATCGCGAGCATAGCTGCGGCCAGTCCGACCACAACCAAGAGGGTTTCTGGTTTGCTCGAGCCCTCGAGCGCAGGTCCCACCTCGCCCGACCCCCCAGGAGAGGACTCCGCCTTGCCCAACCTCTTGGGTGAGGACTCCGCCTCGCCCGACCCCTGGGGGTCGGATTTACTCAGACAGAAGTAAAAGCCCTAAGAGGGGCCTGCACCACCTTAGCCACCACAGGCGTACACTTCTGACATGTAAAGGAGAGCATGTATGCCCCGACACGACCTACAGCTGGGACAGGCGATCCCTAGGGTTCACGTCGCCACGACATGAACAGGGTGGTCCTATGTCACCAACTCCTTGTACGACCTCTGTCAGATGTCCACAATTCTACACTGTACTTCCAACTCTGGCATGGTCTCCGTCAGTGTTTCTTTCATGAGCTAGAGTGATCGAACACTCAGTGTTTCTTTCATGAGCTAGAGCGATCAAACGCTCAGTGAGTCCGGTCAGTGATGACTTGATGCATCTGGTCACTGAAAAACGTCTCTAGAACCTCTCTAGAAGTGACCGGACACTGGGAAAGTCGAGTCTGGTCATTGGTGAAAGGAGAGTTCGGTCATGAGCAGAACAGAGGGAGCGCTACAAGCTGTTCTAACCAGACTCCGGCGTGTTGATAGGACTAGACTCGTCTGTGGTACTATAGGCGTGTCCGGTCATGACTTATGTGAGCACACACAGGCAACTAGCCATTGGGATCGAACGGTCGAAACACGTGGTAGTCAGAGAGCGACCAGACGCTGTGACCAAACTTTGGACTAGACTCTACGGTGAGTCCAGCCAACGAGTCCAGTTAGTGCACAGAAATCAGGATGAAGGGGATAACGGCTATTTTAGCCCTTGGGGCTATAAAAGGAGTGTGTGGCCGGCCTTGTCACATGCTTTGGCACCCTTGGGACTAGTGTCCATGTTTGGGGGAGTGCTAGGAGAGTCTCTAACTCACTTGTGCTTGCAAGAGTGCGATCCGATTACGAGTAAGTGTGATTCCTAGTGCGTTGTTTTGAGAGATTGCATTGAGTGGCACTAGGTGTTCGTGTTGCAAACCGGTGGTGTTTGTTACTCTTGGAGGTTGTCACCTCCTAGATGGCTTGGTGGCTTATGGCTCCGTCGAAGCACGCAAGAAGATTATGCGTGGCTCCGGAGAAGGCATTGTGAGGGGCATTGTGCTCGCCCCGCGGGGATCGCGAAGAGGAACTCTAGTTGATCGAGACGTGAAGGGCGACCAGTGGTCCGGTGGGTCAAGTGCTAGAGCTTGTGGTGAGCGCTCCACATGGGAGAGGCATGACTAGTGAGTCACCGCTAGCAAGAGGACCGGCGACAACTTTGGAGCTTATCTCAACTGGGACTAGCTTGGTGGCAACCAAGTGAACCTCAAGATAAAAATCACCGAGTCAACCTTGTACATCTTCTCAGTGGTTTGCATCCTCTGACATAAGCTTGTTTACTTGTCCATACTTGTGCATGTGTTGTTGCTCTTGCACTACTAGTTTGCTTGAATAGCTTGCTAGTAGCTAGCTTAGCTTGTGTAGCTTTGTTAGCTCCCTTGTGTGACTAATTGGCTTGAGTAGCCTTGTTAGTCACATTGCTTAGTTTGTGTAGCTATGTGTTTTGAGCTCTCTAGTTTGGCTTTGTGTAGCCTTGCTATTGAGCATTGCTAGTGAGCTTAGGCTTTGTGCGCTTTGCATCACTAGTCTGTGTAGGAGCTCCTCGGTTTGCTAAAGTACTAGTTGCTTAGGTTTATGTGTCCTTGCTTCTAGAATTGGTTAGGTGAGCTCAAGCTAGCCCAACACCTTTGTTACCTAATTAGGATCTTTGTAAGGTGCTAGAGTTAGTAGATAGAGGGGTGTAGTCTTGGCTAGACTGATAGTTTTAATTATGCACTTGTTTCGGTTAACCGGTGTAATTAGTTTTTAAAAAGGACTATTCACCTCCTCTAGTCTGCCATCTCAACCCTTCAGCGTGGTAGTAGGATCAAGGGCAATGGTGGCCATGTAATCGTTGCCTATATATTCTTGCAAAGAGTAACAGAAAAGCTGTGACATTACAACGCTAACACCCACCGTGTTCATCCATAGAGTTTTGCGTGTGTTCGTGTGCGTTCATGAGTGTTCACCAGTTTGATCCAGGGGTCATCTTCCATGTCTCTAGCGACGTGCGTCGACGAGCCATAGACTACACTTGGTATCAGAGCTAGGTTGGTTACCATGTGATTGTTGTTGCTGTCATGGATCGCAGTCATCGATCAGCATCGCCGCGGTGGCGCCAGAGCCGGTGGCAATGGCGACCACAACCAGGTGATTCACCAGGTTGTGAGGGAGACCAGCAGTGAGCAGTACTCGTTGTTGATGAAGACCAACTACTACTCTTGGGCAGGGATGTTGCGGTTGAAGCTATAGGCGAGAGGCCTGTGGACAGTGGTGAACATCGGCACCATCGACTACACCGATGACCGCAACACTCTAGAGGTGATCACACTGGGCATGCCTCTAGAGATGCAGGGTGCCATCTTGAACAAGGCTACGGCCAAGATCGCATGGGAGGCGCTCAAGAAGATGCACCTTGGCGTGGACCAAGTGCACCAAGCGAAGGCCAACACGTTGCTACGCGAGTTTGACTCGCTCAAGTTCAAGGACGGTGAGTCCATGGACGACTTCAGCATCCGCATCACCGACCTCACCAACCAGTTGGAGGTCCTCAACAATGGCTACACCGAGCCAGAGATCATGTGAAAGTTCCTGCAGGCCATTCCACCAAGGTATTCGTAGAACGTGATGGCGATCAAAACCCTTCTTGATCTCAATACTCTATCTGTGGAGGAGTTGATAGGGCAGCTCAAGGCGATCAAGGAGAGGTATGATCTTAGTGATGGTGGAAGCGGTTCTATGGCGAGCCTCAACCTCACCGAGGATGAGCTGGTGGCGCATGTGATGTCGCAGCTACAGCTCTCCGGCGAGGGATCGTTGGGCGGAGGTAGATCTTCGAACCAGCACCGTGGCCACGGTGGTGGTCGTGGGCGCGACGGTGACAGTAGCAACGGTTCCAAGCCTCCCACTAGCGGCAACGGGTAGAAGAAGAAGACCATCACTGGCGATGAGTGCAAGTACCACGGCAAATTCGGCCATTGGGCATGTGAGTGCCGCAAGAAGAAGCGTGATAAGGCTGCGCACATGGCCCAGGAGGAGGAGGAGTACAAGGCTATGCTAAACCTCGGCGTGACGTCACTCAATGAGAAGGCGGCGGGGAAGGAGCTGTTCGCCTAGCTCAGTAATACTGAGAGTGGCGGGTGCGCTCAGTGGGTTCTCGCGGAGGATTGCGAGCCCGTGCCCATGCACTAGGTCTTCTAGGAGGAGGACGTCGTGTAACAGAGCCGACCAAATTATAAGAGCACAAGTACAAAAACAAGCACCGAAGCGCTCAAATTTTCGAACTTGAGCCCATATAATCCCGGTAGTCAATCGAAACCACGAAGGATTTCAAACCAACTTGCTTACAACCAAGATCGCATCGTTCAACATACAACATCATACGTTACATTTCACAAATAGTTCCGAAATAAGTTCACACACACGGAGTCGCAATTATTACAAACCAAGTTTATAAAAGTAGCGGAAGCAAACACACGCCAGTTATTTAACTACTGCCAGTCTTGTTGATCAACAACCCGCAAAAGCATCAGGAAAGTACATAAAAGATGATCACGCCCAAGTGATCTAGTCTTCGTCACCCGTAGGGTGGAGACAATTTTTGCAGAAGCCTTGCTAGAGCATATCATCTGCAACAGGAGGGAATAAACCCTAAGTACTGGAATGTACTCAGCTAGACTTACCCGTCAAAAACCAAAAATAAGATGACACCAAGGATTATGCAAGGCTTACTCAAGAGGCTAGCTGACATCACATTTTTGCATAAAGGCATAAGTAATTGAGACTCTTATAACCTGTACTAGCAGTTATTTTTAGCATTTACCTGTCATCTATCTTAGCACCTGTACTAAGCATGCACTTGATTATAATCAAACAATTATCATTATTATATCCAGAGCAGGTATGAATTGTGGCAACATTGTATCATTCCCTTAACCACCAGTTCATTTAATTAGATCTACGTTGCCGCTGCTCAAGTCAAGTGCTCACTAACCGGGAGCGACAGCGATTCGAATCGAATTCCTATCCAGCTGGAGGGGTATTTCTAACACTCACCGAGTCACGCCTGGCGAGGGCTGCTCAGGTCATCTTTTGTACAGTTCAGGAATCGTGGGTCCGAATAATGTCGCGTCCCCAAGGACGACACTCTGCCAGGTGATAGGGACTCTAACCCCCCCTTGGTCTCACGCCAATGTCCCCAAACACATCCTTTCTCTCCTCCAAGATGCAACCTACCATTCGATTCCTGGCCTGAACCATACTACTCGACTTCACGGTCGGAACGACTTATCCGGCCAACTAAGTGTTAGACTGCGTTCAACATGACTTAAGGACGTACAGCGAAGCGGTCCTTAAATGACTCAGACGGGCATAGCTCCACACCCAAGACGTGAAGTGTCTTGCGGCTGTACTATCGAATTCCCGCCTGGTCTTAATTTCATTTTAAGGCATGGTTCCATCCACGATAGCCATAAAGCCACTCGTGACTCCTTCCTACATCTCGCGGATGACCAGAAATCACCCGACTTCTACCGAACTAAGCAGGGCTAAGCATTGACACGTGTCTAAACCTAATATAGGATTAAGTACGATATCTGGACAAGGACAGGTATAATGCAACAATTGTTTTCATACAACTCCTATAACTTAATGCAGTAAACAATTAAAAGTACTCAAGATTAATTTATAAAACAGTAGGTTCAGCATGCACCGGGGCTTGCCTTTCAGAAAGGTCGAAGGCCGGTGGTCAGGACACTCAGGCAAGTCTTCAGCGGCGTCTCCTCCGCCGACTGATTCCGCTGGCTCCTCTGGCTGGTCCTGGATTTCCTCCGGAATCACAGGCTCGAATTCGAGGAGAGTTACCCCCTCCGGAACACCTATTGCATGAGTGCACAATAAATATTATGGATGCATAATGGGTGCAACATGCTCGGAATGAAATGCATTTCAGAAATAAAATACTCTATTCAAGTTACTTCATCAATACGTGCAAATCTCTTCTCCGGTGGAGAAGTACTTACCTAATCTACCCAACCTAAGATATAGATGTTCTTCTTCGGTTAAGGCCCTAGCACCTAACAATTACAAGAGTAGCATTACTTAGGTTACCACATCCAACCCAAAATACAACAGTAAGGCATTCTGGACAGCAGCCCAAAGATTCTAACATAACTGGAGATTCCCAACCCAAAAGATATGATCTAAGACAATCTGAAAAGCTTAAGAAATGCACTACAAAATATTTTCAGACCTCAACACTTAATTCTAAAGTTTACCTAGTCGAAATTCCAAAGTTCCAGAATCTGTTCTCTCTAAACAGAGAGTAGCTAATTCTGGACTGCCACTTTAAACAGCAATAACTCCCAAACTACTAAGCCGAATGCTCCCAAATTTTGACACAAGATAATTTACCAAGTTTACTACAACTTTGGTATTTACAAGTTTTCTAGCAAACACTTTTATCAAGGATCAAATCTAGAAATACTATCAGATTTCCAGAAAACCTAGAATTGCAAAGGTTAAATATTTATTGATGTGGCAAACATCCCATAAGACCAAACTAATGTTACCACAAGTTCACATAGGTCACAAAGACACCAGAAAGTAAGGTTGGCCCACCTAAAATATTTATTTAAACTCATTTCTTAATTTACTTAAGTAATTAAGTAAAATTTTAAACATATATGTAAACTGCTCCTAAAATTCTACAAAAATTACAGGAGACTCTCTGACCCAAAAAGAGGCTACTGTAAAACTTTGAACAAAATTTATTCACAGGAACTTCCTACACAAAATTAACAAGCCCAAAAGGCTGATTTTTGTATAATTAACAAATCATATTGAAAAGTATCAAACAACAGATTTCCTAATTTTCTTGGACACTTTAGGGTACCAAGACATTCTCCAAAAAGTTATAAGAACATTGCACATGTAGAAAAATTACAAAAATTCATTTAAGTATTTCCTAAAATAACAAGATAGCACTATAACTTGAAAAGTACTTAAGCACTACTGCCCAAATTTTTACCAAAGCTAGAGCAAGTATAAATTAGCCTACCCACCAAATTTCATAATTTTTGGAACAATAAAACTCACGATATGATTGAAACAAGTTTGCATGCAATGTAAAACACATTTCAAAACCCTAATTAATTATTCTAGAAATTAAATATCACATAAGTATTTGATATTTTTCCTAGATACTACATTTTATTTGGAGCCCAACAAAATTTGGATCACAATTATTTGGATCTAAAATGCACGAGATATGGATTTTACCAAGTAACAACAAAATCTGTGAAACAATTAAAGAAAAACCAAAAATGAAAACTAAACCCGGTCACTGGGCCGGCCTGCGTACGCCAGCGAGGCCCATAACGACGCGCGGCCTGTGTCGGCTCCCACCCGCGCGTGCGACTGCCAGGCGGGACCCGTGTGTCAGCGGCACAGGGCAGGGGAGGCGGACGGCGGTGGTCGGAGCTCGCCGCCGGTGGGTCGGCCGGCGAAACCGAGGGCACCAGCGTGATCTACGTGACACGGGAAATCGATTGGTGCTAGTGGCGTGACCTATGACCTAGCGGAGGTGGCACGTCGCCGGTGATGGCGGCACGGCAGGGCTCCGGTGCGAGCTGCCGGCGACGGCAACCCTTGGCCGGCTCAACCGAGCACGGTGTGAGCTACCTGAGGTCGCCACGGTGCTAACACCGCAAAGAACAGGGACGAGATGATTCCTAGCTACCCCGGCCACGGTGGCCTCATCTCCGGCACGGTCATGCCCATGGCGGAGACGGCAGAAATGGTCACTGTGACCTTACCAAAGCACGAATGGCGCAGCTGGGAGGTGGAGAAGGTAGAGGAGGACACGACAAAGCTATGGTGAAGACGGAGTTCGCGTTTTTGCGGTGGTTCGCGAGATCGCTATGGTGAAGCTTGCTCGGCAGCGATGGCGGGCGCTGAGCTCGGTCGCTGCTTGCAGTGGAGGCGATGAAATGAAATTTCTGGGCTACGAACAGGGCGGGTAAGCGCGTGTGAGTGTGCACTTCGTGGCTGGCCTTGCCAGGGCGTCCGCGGCGCGTGGCAGCGCGGTCAGACGGCCGGTGACGGGTGTCACCACACGTCGACTGATTTTTGAATTGGTGAATATGTCAAAGTCTGAATTTTTCGTTTCAGAGCTCAAAAGTGTCGACTGACAGGGCCAGTTTAACACCGATTAGCTCCTGAACCGTGACGAGTTAGAGGAAACAATAAACATGAAAGTTGTAGAGCTATAGTAGGGCTTCAACTTTGATTTAGAAATCAACAGCCAGATCTCCATGGATCAAGAGTTGTATCAATCCAAAGTGGGCTCAATCAAACTAAAATGGCAGTTAAGACTTAGCAAATTTTTCAAGTGTTGACTCCACCTTCAAAGCTAACTTGTGGGTCACTTTTGAGCATGTTCTGGTCATTTTCATAAGATGGCCATATTAGAACTTTTGTTCCTTATGAAATTCTCTACAACTTTGCTTAAGGTTGCCCCTCCATGCAAGATTTCTAAGCTGGACTTTTTAATTGGTCAAACCAGATCACTCTAGGGGTCAAAACCTAGTCAACAACATTTGGAAGGGCAATTTGGTAATTTTGGTCAACATGAATATTACTCCACTACTTACCCTACATGTAATTAAGGTGTTATAAGACCTAATTAACCACTCTACACATTGGTTACACAAAATCCTAGTGTCACACACTTTGAAACAAACAAATCAATATTCCACCCAAATGTTGCAAGATCATGTTGCACATGTTTCAATACTTTGTTGCATAGCACTAGCTAATAGCTAATTATGTTACACTAAAGTAGGTGGCATGTCTAAAATGGAAGTTGCACATGTTGCACTTGGGTGTTGCACACTACTCATTTCATAAACACACATGAAATATAAACACATGATGCCATGTTTCAAAAGCATGTTTCACATATTATAAGCTTATGCATGAAATGAACGATGCTCACACTCATGAATGAGATGATTAATGTTAATGCTTATGAAATGCATTGCAATTAAGGAAGCCAAACACCTGAGGTGTTACAGCCCTCCCCCCTTATGAAAATCTCGTCCCGAGATTTGGAAAGCATACCATTTTTCATAGAATTCCTTATAACCATCCCGCAAATAGTCCTCCCGTTCCCATGTAGCGTCACTTTCACTACCCTGATTACTCCACATTACTTTATACCACTTAACCACTTTGCTTCTAGTCACTCGTTCCTGAGTATCGATCACTCGGACTGGCTTTTCTTCGTAAGTTAGATCGGATTCCAGCCTGATATCTCCTAAAGGAACTCTTTCCTCAGGAACTCAAAGACACTTTTTGAGCTGAGATACATGGAAGACGTTGAATATGGCACTCATTTCTGGAGGTAACTGGATTTTGTACGCAACAGCTCCACTCTTGCCTATGATTTGGAAAGGACCCACGTATCTTGGCGCAAGTTTCCGCTTAACACCAAAACGTTGGACACTCTTCATTGGAGAAACTTTCAGATAAACGAAGTCCCCAACTTCAAACTCGAGCGGTTTTCTACGACGATCAGCATAACTTTTCTGTCTAGCTTGGGCTGCAGCCATATGTTTTTGGATGGTACAGACTTGTTCCTCAGCTTCCTGAACAAAATCAATACCATAATACCTTCTTTCACCAGCTTCTACCCAGTTTAGTGGAGTTCTACACTTATGACCGTACAAAGCTTCGAATGGGGCCATCTTAATACTTTCTTGGTAACTATTATTATACGAGAACTCGGCTAGAGGTAACCATTTTTCCCAAGAACCCTTGGATGAAATGACACATGCCCGCAACAGATCTTCCAAGATTTGGTTAACCCGTTCCGTCTGACCAGACGTCTGGGGGTGATAAGCAGAGCTTCTCACTAACTTGGTTCCTAGAAGGTGATGTAAGTGCTCCCAAAAGTGAGCAGTGAACTGGGGACCACGGTCAGATATGATAGTACGAGGTATCCCATGGAGCCGGACTATCTGATTGAAGTACAACTCAGCATAGTCAGTGGGACGATAGTCCACTCTAACTGGAATGAAGTGAGCTGATTTGGTCAAACGATCCACAATTACCCAGATGGAGTTATGATTTTTGATAGTAGGAGGAAGACCGACAATGAAATCCATACTTATCTCTTCCCATTTCCAACCTGGGATAGAAAGTGGTTGAAGTAACCCAGCTTTCATGTGCACAGCTTTAACTCTACAGCAGGTGTCACACCTAGCCACATATGCAGCTATTTCTTTCTGCATCTTGGTCCACCAATAGTATGACTTCAAATCATAATACATCTTATTGCTACTAGGATGGATGGACAACTTAGAGGAGTGGGCTTCAGACATAATATCATTTCTAAGCTCTCGGTCCTTAGGCACAACTAACCTATCCTTGAACCATAGTACACCCTCTTCATCTACCCTAAATTGTGTAGTTTCTTGCTCTTTCATCTTGCGTTTTATGTGGAATACACCAGGATCAGTCTTTTAAAGCTCAATAATTCTACTTTTGAGAGTATAACTGACAGTGATGTTGTACAAGACTGCTGGATGTAGAAGGCGAGATCGATGAAAATCAGTTTCAACTAGGGAATGGCAATGAGACTTACGGCTTAAAGCATCCGCAACTACATTTGCCTTGCCAGGATGATAGTGCACTTGAAGGTTATAATCCTTAATCAACTCGAGCCATCTTCTTTGACGCATATTTAACTCAGGTTGGGTGAAGATGTATTTGAGGCTTTTGTGGTCTGTGTAGATATTGCAAACATTGCCCAACAGGTAGTGCCGCCAGGCTTTCAAAGCATGAACAACTGCGGCGAGTTCTAAGTCATGCGTTGGATAATTCGCCTCATGCTTCCGAAGTTGCCGAGAGGTATATGCGATTACTCGGCCTTCCTACATCAGAACACCTCCCAAACCTATGCCTGAGGCATCACAATAAACATCAAATGGTTTCTCGATATCCGGTTGTGCTAAAACTAGAGCTGAGGTTAGGAGGGTTCATAGTTGGTGAAAAGCCGCATCACACTCAGGAGTCCAGACAAACCTGGTGTCTTTTTGTAGCAATCGAGTCATTGGCTTGGCTATTTTGGAGAAATCCGGGATGAAGCGATGATAATAGCCAGCCAAACCAAGAAAACTCCGAACCTCGTGAACCGAGATAGGAGCCTTCCAGTTTAGTACTTCTTGTACCTTGGCGGGGTCCACCATAATTCCTCCATCGGACAACACATGCCCAAGGAAAGGTACTTCTCGAAGCCAGAATTCGCACTTACTGAACTTTGCATATAGTTGATGTTCATGCAGTCTTGTGAGGACTATACACAGATGTTCAGCGTGATCTTCCTCATTTACAGAATATATCAGGATGTCATCAATAAATACCACCACAAACTTGTCTAATTCGGGAATAAACACCGAATTCATCAAGTACATAAAGTGTGCGGGGGCATTTGTCAAGCCGAAGGACATAACAAGATACTCATAAAGACCATATCTGGTAGAGAAGGCGGTTTTTGGGACATCTTTAGGACGGATTTTAATTTGATGATAGCCAGATCTTAGATCAATCTTGGAGAAGACTTTAGCTTTAGACAACTGATCGAACAAGATGTCGATGCGCGGTAGAGGGTACTTATTTTTGACAGTGACTGCATTGAGAGATCTATAATCAACGCACATTTGTAATGACTGATCCTTCTTTACAAAGATAGCAGGACATCCCCACGGCGACAAACTAGGACAAATCAACCCCTTCTTCAAAAGTTCATTTAATTGCACCTTAAGTTTAGCTAGTTCATTCGGAGGCATCCTATAGGGTCTCCTAGAGATAGGAGCTGTGCCAGGCAACAACTCAATTTTAAATTTCACATCCCGATCCGGAGGGAGTCCCGGCAAATCATCGGGAAAAATGTCCGGAAACTCATTTACTATGGGAATTTCAGCCAACGCCTTTGCTTGCACAGCATGAACTTCCCCAGACAGATCAACTTTTCTGGGAAGTTGTACCAGAAAACCCTTTTGATCTGTAGGATCTCTGAGCATAACTACCCGAGTGGATGTATCAATGAGTACCCCATTCTGACTCATCCAATTCATGCCCAGAATAACATCTATGCCTAATCCTGGCAAAACCACTAAGGCAAGCGAGTACTTTTGCCCTTCTATCTCAAGCTCAAGATTCCCCACTACTTTATTTGTGGAAATATTCCCACTTGTTGCGCTAATACAATAACCACCACCTTCAACAGTATGCAATTTGTGTGTAAACTTCGATGCAAAATTAGGACTGATAAAGGAATGCGAAGCACCTAAATCAAAAAGTACCACTGCAGGATGTTGGTCAACTAGGAACTTACCAGCAGTGACAACCTCACCAGATGGGATTTCCTCAATACTGTTATAATGAGCGTGCCCTTGACGGCCACCTTGGTTGACATTCTTCTTAGGGTAAGGGCAGTTCCTGGACCAATGGCCTGGCTTGTTGCAGTTCCAGCAAGGCATGTTGCTAGGAGGAACACTGAAGCTGCCTTGGCCCGAATTACCCTTTGGCAGAGCCACTGTATATGCCTTGCGAAACCTAGTCTTCACTGGCGCCTTCTTTTGCGGAGGACGAAACTTCGCACTTGTGGCAGGAGGGCGAGGAGGAGCCCTTGGGGCAGCTGGAGCTCGAGACTATGATGCACCTGCCTCAAGTGCCCTCTTGCGGCTCTTAGAAGCAGCATAGATAGAATTATTGTTCTCTTGAGTCAGAACATCACTGATAAATTCATTGAAAGTAGTGCACTTGCTAGTGCCCATAGTCTTCATCAGCTTTGGGCCGAGGCCTCTTTTAAAGCTAGCAATTTTCTTGGAATCGGTATCCACAAACTCTGTGGCATACCTTGCCAGGTTGTTGAAAGATTGCAGATATTCAGTCAAGCTTTTATTGCCCTGCGACAGCCTCATAAATTATGTGTGTTTGATAGCCATAAGACCTGGAGGAATATAGTTCCCACGGAATGCGGCCTTGAACTGGTCCCAAGCAATCGGGACATTTGCAGGCAATGTGGAACGATAGTGGCTCCACCAAATACCCGCTGGACCATGTAGTTGGTGAGAAGCATATTCAGTTTTCAGCTCATCGGTCAAGCGAAGCAGACGAAACTTTTGTTCAATAGTGTTCAACCACTCATTGGCTTGCAGTGGTTCCTCCGCCTCCTTAAAGAGCGGGGGCTTAGTATCAAGAAAGTCCTTGAAATCACTGTACTGATTGGGTTCTGGGACCTGGCGGCCATGACGAGCCTCCCGGTTGGCAAGCTGGCGCATAGCATCTGCCAACATGCGCTGCCCTTCGACCACGGTCTGCATCAAATCAGCCGGGGTAGGTGGTGGTGGAGGGGGTGGCTGTTCCTCATCCTCATTGCCACGACCCCGATGGAGATTGTACGACATCTGTAAAATGCATAGCCCATGAGCACTGACGATGTGGGAAATTTGTAGATGAATTATTGTAAATATGTCAAACTGACTTCATGAAATAGACTTCTCAAAATACTCATGGCACAATAATTCATCACAACCGCACAATCCATTCAAGCGCATCAAGTGACGCAATCATGCGAGGGAATCCAACAAGATGTACTTTGATAACGGCTCACCCACAAGGAGCACAGCAGTTACTGCACCGTTTACATTAATATCTACGTGATTTTTGACCCTTCGCCCGGTACTTGGATTTGATTTCAAAGTTTTTAGTTGACTGAGAAAGACTACTTCAAACTGACCATAAAGAGACTTCTCAACGGTAGAGTTCCATGGTGGATCATGACTAGCCACCTTGATACCAGCGCGTGCCAAGCAGCACAGCCTTATGTCGCGCGCCATAGGAGGCCCTCGGTTTCGTCGCGGCACCGAAGGGTGCTAATCGTGACGCCATCATCGAACGCAACACAATAAGTCATCCAATTGCGATCGAAATTAACAGGTTCCAACTAAACATCCAGGAAACATAGAGTTCGACCTTACATCCTAAAAGCCAAGTTATTACAAAGCCTCTCTCTAACACAGGGAGGGCACAAAAGACGATCCTAACATTGTAGCTACGCGATGATTACTCTAAGCATCACCCTCAGAGTCGGTGTCAAGGATCTCCCCGCCGTCCTCATCACTAACAGGCTCTAACTCCTCATCTTCTTCTTCTTCTGGTGCTTCTTCTGGTGCTTCTTCTGGTGCGGCATCTTGGGGCCCATTGACCTCCACTTCATCATCATCTTCAGCCATGAAGATTCCCGAACCTATGTCCTCATCTGCGTTGTTGTTTTGAGGCAGCAGAGGATTAAGCTGGTTGAGCTCAAACTAACGAGCTCTCAGAACGTTCTCCTCGTGCCAGGCTTCATCCCTCTGATTCATGACATGGACCAGCATGCGTTGACAGTTGCGATGCGCTACTGTCAATCTCTGGACTGCAAGGGTTTCCTGATCACGATCACGGATCACTTGCTCCAGTTGCTGGCGCGCTGCATTCCGGGTAGCAGTCACTTCGGCCAACTTAGCCCTCAGCCTTTTGAAAGTCCCTAGTTTGGTTTTGGCTAATTGATGAAACCTAGGACTAACCTTTGTATCTAAGTGGATGATTTAGATAAAGGTGGTCATTGCATATGAGACATGACATTGACTCATGTGACCAAGATGATGAAGACCAAGATGAGGCTTGGCTCGATGGATCGGTTGTGAAGGTGAAGGGCAAGTCGAGGCTTCGAAGCGAAGGACCATGCGATGGTGAAGCTTGAGCAAGACTTGGCGCCGACGGACCAATACAACGGTGAAGAGCAAGTGAAGTCAAGGTCGATGGATCGAGATGGTCATGTGATGATATGAAGTGGATCATATCATTTGGAGAAACAAAATGGGCTCAAGGCAAAGGTATAATCATAGGGCTATTTTGTTTTACACTCAAGACACCATAGAGGGTGTGAGTGATTTAGGATCGATAGCCGAACTATTAAGAGGGGAAGTCTTATCGGTTATTCGATGCACGGGTGCCACTAGGTGAATTCATGAAGTGCATTGCATGTAGGGCCTAGTGAGCTAATTGGAAAACCTTTGAAAATGATTGAGAAAATGCTAACACACAAGCACATGGAGATGTACACTTGATGGTGTTGGCACATTTGCAAAGGTGGCGTTGGTCGCGCTGTGGTTTGCGGGTAGAGAGGGGTTTGGGTTCCTCTCTCCCTCCCGCCGAGCGTGCGAGCGCGGGATTCAGGCGATTTCGGGGAAATGAAATGCCTATTTTCCACTACGCCGAAAGTCGGAAAAGAAACGGAGGCGAACGGGGTCACAGAGGTGACCGGACGCTGCACCGGACGCGGTCTCGGTATGACCGGACGCGTCCGGTCAGTACAGCGCGGTTTCGGGCGCGCGGGCTAGGGTTTGCAACCGGCGCGTCCGGTCACTCGCGGGACCGACGCGTCCGGTCAAGTGCCCAGAAGGAACTGCGGTTCGCAAGGA